>JAGIQG010000019.1:10410668-11010668 GCA_024679065.1 Sphyrna mokarran
CCAACACCTCTTTCCTCATAATCTTTATTTCCCTCAACGGATCCTCAACTTTGTCAACATCAGCAACAGACATCTGGCCAGTCTCCTGCGTGAATACCGACGCAAAGTATTCATTCAGGATCTCCCCCATCCCCTCAGGCTCTAAGCATAGATCCCCTCCTCTGTCCCTGAGAGGTCCAATCTTGCCTCTAACCATCCTTTTGCTCCTTACATAGGAGTAAAATGCCTTAGGATTTTCCTTAATCCTACCTGCCAGAGCCACTTCGTGGCCCCTTTTTGCCTTTCTACCACCCCTTTTAAGATCCCGTCTACACTCTCTATAAGCTTCCAGCGCTGTCTCAGTCCCCAGTTGCCTAGATCTAATGTAAGCCTCTCGCTTCTTCCTGATCAAGTCCTCAATATCCCTGGTAAGCCACGGTTCTCTAATCCTACCTTTCCCATCCCTCCTCCTTACCGGCACATATCTTTCCTGCAGAGAGTTTAGTTTTCCTTGAAAGACTCCCACATGTACCTCGTCGACCTGCCCTCGAAAAGCTTATCCCAGTCGGTATCTTTAAGATCTTGCCTAATCTGGCTGTATCTAGCCCTCCCCAGTTAAATACCTTCCCTTTTGGGCAGGTCTCGTCCTTTTCCATTAATATCCTAAAGCAGACAGAGTTGTGATCACTATTTGACACCTGCTCTCCTACCTCGACGTCAACCACCTGGCCTGGCTCATTCCCTAGAACCAAATCCAGTATAGCCCCTCTCTAGTCGGGCCATCCACATACTGCTCCAAGGACCCTTCCAAAACACACTGTACAAATTCCTCCCCGTCCACTCCTACAGCTCTGGGCTCTCTCCAATCTACTCCAGGAAAATTGAAATCTCCCACTACTACTACCCTATTTTTCCCTACACTTATCTAAAATGTCCCTGCATATCCCTTCTTCCACGACCCGCGGGCTGTTGGGCGGTCTGTAGTAAACACCCAACAGAGTAACCACTCCCTTCCTATTCCTCAACTCCACCCATAGAGACTCAATTCCTAAATCATCCATACCTCCCTCCGCACTGCTATGATGTTGTCCTTAACTAATAAAGCCACTCCCCCGCCTCTCCTCACACCAACTCTGTCATGCCTAAAACACTTATATCCTGGAATATTCAGTTGCCAGTCTTGCCCCTCCTTCAACCACATCTCGGTCACCGCCACCACTTCTAAACTCCTCGTGAACATTATTGCCTTCAGTTCATCTGTTTTGCCTGTCACACTCCTCGCATTAAAACACATGCACTAAAGACCCTCAGCTCTCGGATATTCCTTTCTACCTTCTGGTGTTACCCTATCATCCCTCTCTCTCCTATCTGTACATCTTTGGAGAAACAACATTAATTGATGAAATATTTGAAGGAAATTCATTTCTAACCAAGTCAGTGAGCTAAATTAATGCGTACAAAGACACTCCACAGTTGTTCAGTAATGCCACAGTGCACATCAATTTTACACAAGTTATTTGATTGAAGAGTTTCCAAAAAAATGCCCATCCGCATTCAAAGGCCAACATGGATAATTAAAATCAGAGAAAGGACAAATTACAAGAATGTTTGAGTCACTGATTATCAAATTTCAATGTTTAATATTCAAAAGAATCCTCATTATAAAATGAAACAGTGGAAGAATTAGTGAGTGGAGACAGAATTCAGTGAAGGGTTCATGAATATTTTTTTATTGAATTCAGTAAAGTAGGAAACATTAAAATGAGCCACTTTTGGATCACCACCTGCCCTCGGTTTAATTGGATTAATTTTTACCCTGAGAAGCGTCTGAGTGATATTGGTTTCCTGAACACAATATTTGAACTTACCCTGGTTTTCATTAAGACTTTAAATTTGTTCTTTAATTCTCCATTAAACTCACCACAGAAAGAGAAGGCCAATAATAAGCCACTCTTGACATCATTGTCATTCTCTGCCAATCAACCTAGTTGGCCCATGAAGTGAACATTCAAAAGTATGGGACCTCTTCCTTCAGGTTTGAGATGGCTCCAGAATTATTTTGCTTTTTGCCTTAGACTCAAGTTAATTCTTAGATTAGAATGAGAATAGATAGGCGCTTGATGACCAGCACAGATATGATGGGCTGATGGGCTAATGGGCCTCTTCCTGGGCTGTACAATTCTGTGAATCTGATTATTAACATGCCTTTCAGTATTGATTTGTGCTCCATTCTTGGCAAGCCAATAGTTCCAGAATTATCAGAAGCAAACCATAAAATGAGGCTATTTGGCCCTACTAGTTTTAGATCTTTAACCAGAACCAAATAAAGAACAAAGAACAAAACAGCACGGGAAACAGGCCCTTCGGTCCAACAAGCCCATGCCGCCACCCCGATGTTCCCACCTCTACCCGCGATCCCTGTCCATGTTTATAGAAACATGTTCCAATCTGACTACTCCGTCCCTTCTTCGACTTTTCAATTCTTATCCAATTCCCTTATTAATACATAGTGTGGCAGCAGACTGTGATATGTGAAGGTATAATGCGAGTTCAGGAACACAGAGTGGCCATATTCTGCAGAGGAGGAGAACAAGTCCAAACTCACGTTATGGTAGTTGAAGGGTGGCAGCGGGAGAGTGGTAGTTGAGATCGGCAGTTGACCTTTGGGAGTCAAAGAGTAGGGAGCTCTTCATTGTCATCCTTTGTTAACAGCTCTTTCCAATTAAATAAATCAGTAACTTTCTCCTGCCTAGTAATTGCAACATTGCAATTATTACAAATAGAATAATATTTTTCAGCTTTTTTTTTTATATATAGTTCAGCTAGACATAAAAATTTCTATGGCACTACCTCAACGATTTTCCTCAAAAATCACCTTAAAAGCCAATTATCTCAGTTATTTTTATGTTGGAATCTTTCTGTGCAGTAATTGGTTGTCACGCTTGTACAAATGAAAACAGCAAATGGTACAAGGTACTGGATGTCAAGTACAGTGGCACAGTGATTAGCACTGCTGCTTCACAGCACCAGTAGCCTGGGTTTGAATCCTGGCTTGGGCCACTATCTGTGTGGAGTTTGCACGTTCTGTGTCTGCATGAGTTTCCTCCGGGTGTTCTGGTTTCCTCCATAGTCCAAAAAGTGGGCAGGTTAGTTGGTTTGGCCCCCTTATTGTCTGTGCTCCTATTTTTAACTTCCTTCTTCCCTCTTAGCCTCAGAGAGCTGAATCTGTATTAAGCAGCAGAAAACATCCTATCCCTGCGATAAATCTTAGATTTAATATAGGGTAGCAAACCCTTGCTTCAGTTGTGTAGAGCCTTAGTTAGGCTGCACTTAGAGTACTGTGTGCAACTTTGATGCTTCTTCTTTGCGAATGCTTTGTTATTACAGAGCAATATTATATTGAACAATGAAAGTTCACCAGATTTATTCGGGGAGTGGCAGGGTCATTCCAGGAAGAGAGATTGGGGAAACTGGACCTAGATTCGAAGAACGAGAATGGTCTCAATGAAACCTGCCAAGACTCAAAGGGCAGTTGCAAGGGAAAATATTTCTCTGGGTTGGGATTCCTGAACCAGTAGGTACAATTTCAATGTAAATGAAGCTACTGGAGACGGAGATGAGAGGAAATGTTTTCAAGTGCTGTGAATCTTTGGCATTCTCTACTTAAATTCAATCATTGAGTTCTACTTAAAGTGGAGTTGTCAGATCTCTAAATATCAA
Organism: Sphyrna mokarran; assembly: GCA_024679065.1. NCBI lineage: Eukaryota > Metazoa > Chordata > Chondrichthyes > Carcharhiniformes > Carcharhinidae > Sphyrna > Sphyrna mokarran. The sequence continues at coordinate 10,414,368 of JAGIQG010000019.1, forward strand.
TGGGATATGAGGATAATGTGGGATAAAGACATTGGGAGCCATCTTACTAGAATTTGTCAGGACCGGGTTTCTCTCCAGAAAAAGAAACACGCGCATGTGTTTCACGGTGTCATGCAGAGGCACGGGGCCTACACATGCTGGTAAAGCCCGAGATTAGGGTACCATGTTTAGATAGTGCAAAGATCAGAGGAAAAGATAATCTCCCACTCCCCCCACAACGGATATCTCACACACTCCCTCTCCCCCCTCCACTCGCCCCAGCAGTGATTAGAGGTGGCATTCCACCACCGACTCCCCAACCCACACTCCCCCCGCAATCAGAGCCACGATTCTCTCCACCAAACCACCAGTGCTGGTATCCACCTTCCTTTGCTCCCAAACACCGCCAGCTTCGGACCCCTTCTCCCCAACTTCTCCCACCTAAACAGCCACCACCAGCATTCCCAACCTGCAAATCCCTTCCGGCCCACAACCACAAATGAATGAATCATCTCTTCCTGCATGAGGCTCCCACTAGAGTTTGCCTTTGAAGGTGCCCCAGCACGTTTGCTGGGTTGGCACTGCCAGGTTAGCATGGACATGGTGCCAATCTGTGCTGGGAGGCACCACTAGGCCATAGCTAGTTACTTGCCTCTCCCTGAGCGTTAAACTCATCTTTATACTGCCACTCAGATCCCACAATAGATTCATGTCTGGGTGAACCTGATGTAAACTTTGATAGGATTTGGAATTATGATGAGGGGGCACCACAGAAAGCATTCTTTCTGGTTGTATCATGGTTTTGTATGGCTCCTGCTCTGCCCAAGACCACAAAGAACTAAAAAAGGTCATGCATAAAGCCCATATGAAGCAGCTTGATGGCCTTATGAATGGCGTACTCCTGCTTCTGTGTTTGATATTTCTGTATTACTTGCTTCCATCCAACCAGTCCCAAGTTCAACACCTACTTCTAGATTAGTTGCTGCTTTCATTGTTCTGATTGTTGATACAAGTCGATAGATTTTTGGTTTCAGTACTCTGAAAGAAGGCATCAAAAGACTTTTTTGGTAAATCAAGATTTGTCACCAAGAGAATGCTTCCAGATATGAATCGTCAGCAAGCCTTCTTTTGGAATCGAGTGTGGTTGGAAGATTGGGCAGACACCTGCCAGATCAGGATGAGCCGCTGAAAAGGTGGGAGATGATGGCAGTGGGTGGGGAAAGAGATGAAGAGACTCTCAACCACTTCACAGTCACAATCTTACACAGCACTTGACATTATTCTTTATCAAGCTTAGTTTAAGATATATGACAACAGAATTTTCATAAGCTAGTCTTGCACTGGTTGGCAGTAAATGTAGGATGAGATGGTGACACAGTAGTTAGCACTGCTGACTCAGTGCCTAGTTTTTGGATTCAAATTCTGGCTCGGGTCACTGTTTGTTTGGAGTTTGTACATTCTCCCCATGACTGGACTGTAGGAGGAAAACTACACAAAGATGTGTGGCTTAGGTGGATTGGCCATGCTAATTTGCCCCTTAATATCTGGGGTGGAGTACTGGTTAGCTAGGGTAAATGCACAGAGATAGGGTCTGGGTGGGATTGTGATCAGTGCAGACTTGATGGGCCGAATGTCAAAGGAGAGAGATGAATCATTATTCAAAGCCAGACTTGCATACACTCTGGACTGTTAATGTCCACCTAGTAATTAAAGGCCTTTGGAAGTTTACAATTTAAATATTTGACAGATTACCTACACTAAGTTCGTATCGTTTGTAAATTGCTTGTTTGCTGTCATCTTAGGAAAATGGGAAACAATGGATTCTGAAGCACTTGCTAAATGTATGAATGATTTAGCTCAGTTGACTGGCCAGCTGGTGGCTAATGCCAACAGCGTGGGTTCAATTCCTGCACTGGTTGAAGTAATTTGTAAAAGATATACCTTCTCAACCTTGCCTGAGATGGGATGATCATCAGGTTAAATCATTACCAATCCCCTCAAAAGGGGAGAGCAGCCTATGGTCACCTGGGACTACAGCAATTTTATATTGACTATGTTATATCAATGATTTCCAAAACTCTTCAAAAGGTATTATTTATTTTAATCATGTAGCACATTTTGTCTACAAGTAGCCATTTTAATTCTTCCCTCAATACAAGTGGTGGATACTAATTATTTAAATGGAGATCTGTGTCTTATCTGAGTGCAGTTCACATTTATGTAAATACAATTGAGAGAGAGAGACACAGTCCAATTAAAATGTGCTGCAGTAATTAAGTACCAAAGGTAATGATTCATGTCAAACACCATTGCATACAGAGTACAAGAGCACTTGCGTCACGCGCTTAGCTGAATCCCTTCCATCTCTGTTTTAAACGTTAGTTCTGAATAAATACTAACAAAAAAAAAATCAAATCTTTTACAGTGCAGGCGCATTGTCAGGAGATCTTAAATTGGTTTATTCTCTCAGAGGTCAGATAATAAACCTTAGTAGCCAGAAACCATCTGTTTCCCTAGGGAAGTTTGCCTTGTTTGGAACAAAGAGATGGATTTCTTTTTTCCCCCCTCAGAGCTGAACATATCGATGTGGGAAATACATATTAAGGAATCAGACACCATCCACTAATTTACAAGTAATTGCACATCTGTGGCTAGACAGTATAATTCAACTAAAAAAACACATACGTGTAACTTAATGTCAGGAACTGCTCCATCCTCCCAGCTTCCGCCTGGGGTTAAGGCAATAATCTCTCTGCATCGCTGTTTGGCCTGAGTGCTAGAGGGGAAAAAAAAGTGCATTTCCTTCCCCAGACATCAGTGTCTAGAACTCAATCCATTGCACACACAAAATTGGAAGTGGGAATGGACATTGACATAAAAACATAGAAACTAGAAGCAGGAGGAGGCCATTCAGCCCTTCAAGCCTGCTCCGCCATTCATTTTGATCATGGCTGATCATCAAATTCAATATTCTGATTCCTCCTTTCCCCCTATCCCTTGATCCTGATTTCTAATTTCTTCTTGAAGACAACACTTTAGCCTTAACTAGTTTCTGTGGTAGTGAACTCCTCAGATTCTCTGAGTGAAGAAATTTCTCCTTGCCTCAGTTCTAAAAGATTTACCCCTTACCCTCAAACTATGACCCCCCTAGCTCTGGAGACCCCACCACATTCTTTCTGAATCTACCCTGTTTAACCTTGTTAGAATTTTATAAGTTTCTATGAGTCCCCCTCCTCACTCTTCTAAACTCCAGTGAACTTAATCCTAACTGACTTAATCTCTCCTCATATGACAGACTTGCCATCTCATGAATCAGCCTGGTATCTTCATGAGACAATATGACAATAACCAGCTTTTCCTTCTCTCTGTACCATTTCAGCAACGTACTTCACGTTAACTTGCGTAACAATGCTGGATTGTCCTATTTTTACCACTTCACAATGCATCACTCAGGTCTAAGCACCCATTTTGTACAGGAAACATTAATTGTCATGTCCATAAGATATGAAAGAGATCATAAATTATTTGATTAAAACTTTACTTTTGGTAATGCTGAACCAAAAAGGATGGCTATTACATAATTTGCAAGTTGGCTACAGTTCTGGAAACCTATCCGCTGTAATTGGAGAACATATCTCAACCCTTACCCTTATAGAATCTTACATTGTGTGGACCTATTGCCACAACTGAAACAAGGGAACAACAGACGGTCTTTCTCACCAACATGAACTTATAACCGGGAGAGAGGCATTGAAATTCATTATACCTGTGGAGGCACTAAGCCATCATCTCTCTCCTGAGGTGAGCAATGAATTTTGACCAGAGACATGGAAACTAATCATGAACAATGAAACAGACTCATCAGTGGACACCTCCATGTGGACCCAAGCTCATTTGGCCTTTGAAAAGTTTCAATGTTACATACCCCCTGGAATCCTAAGCAGTGGTGTTGTGAATATCCAGCTATTGACACTGAAGCAGGATTCCAGGCTGGCCTTTCAAAGTCTGATTCTTGGAAAGATTCCTGCCACTGTCAGTACAGCAAACCAAGTCTCCTCTTGCTACATACTTTAAAGAAATGCAGCAAATTATGCTTTGAACTAACTGAACTAACCAGGTCTTTAATGCCTACACAAAGGCACCCTCACTGGGCACTGACATTCTGGACTTCAGCATTCACATTGATAAATACTCGGATTTTTGGTTCTGCTTTGAAAGTTATTCTTAATTGTTTGTGTCTGAGTTTATGCAGTCATGATGACCTTCCCCCAGGTTTGAATGTATGAATAAATAATAATTTTGATTTAACCATAAAGGGCGTTTGCTGAAAGTCATTTTAGGATGGATTTCTCAAACAGAGTTTGGAGAAACAAGCCAGTCTATTTCAGTACAGTAAAACACCTCTGCTTACAGATGAGAAAAATAAAGATATTCAGTTTGCTTCTCCCCTGTTGAAACCCAAGGTACTAAAGGTGAAATCTGCCTGTACCCATAGAAACCAGTCTAACTAGTGATCTTTCATATTACATTTCAAACTATTGAAATGTGTAGAAATACAAAGTTAATAGTCTTGGTTCTGAAAAACTGACAAAATTGGATTCACCAGTTAGATGATATGATGTTGGTAAGGCTGAATTGGTGATCTTATCTGAGGAAGGATGTCCTTGCTATGGAGGGAGTACAGCAAAAGTTTACCAGGCTAGGATGGTGTCATATAAGAGGAGACTAAGTTGGTTAGGATTATATTCACTAAAGTTTAGAAGACTGAGAGAGTATCTCTTGAAAATCTTAAAATTTTATAGGTTTAAACAGGGTAGATTCAGAAAGAACATTGCCAATGGTGGAGGAGTCCAGAACTAGGGATCATAGTTGAAGGATAAGGGGTAAACTTTTAGAACTGAGGTGAGGAGAAATTTCTCCAGCCAGAGGGTGAAGAATGTGTGGAATTCATTATAACAGAATATAGTTGAGGCCAAAATGTTGTGTGATTTCAAGAAGAATTGGATATTGTTCTTGTGAACTAAAGGGATCAAGGGAAATGGAAGGAAAGGGGGAATCAATGTTGAATTAGATAATCAGCCATGATCAAAATGAATAGCAGAGTAGGCTCGAAGGGCTGAAGGGATGAATGGCCTATTCCTGCTTCTAATTTCTAGGTTGCTTTGATAAAGCTTTAATTGGAAATCACAAAATAGAACTTAGATCTCTCAAGTTAATATTGTGGCTTAGTTTTCAGTAACTTGCATGGCAATAATCATGTGGTAAAATTGTTAACTGTCTCTGTTGATACAAACTCAACAGTCTACAGAATTTGGTTTAGTAACTTCTCACTTAATGTACTACATCATTATCTAAGTACTTGAGTGAGACTCAAATTAGCCAGAAATAAACAAAAAGACGTGTTGAATTTAATCCTCCATCTTTATCACGACATACTTTTGAGAAGGACCTTGGTGGTGACATTGGTTTTCAAATTTGGATCTAAAATTGATGTTGACACTAGACAGGAGGTAGAAGCACTTGGCCTTTATGAGCCACATATGTGCATTAAATGGACACCCCCAGGGCTTTATAGAAAGTTTAAAGTTGTGTTTCTATTAAACTGCAATGCAAATAGGCCTTGACATTCTGATTTGGAATTTATCCACTACCAACATTAAAACAGCTCTTTGCTAAATCACTAATCATGGAATATGAAATACAAACACAAATGAGATTGCATTACCTGCACTCTGAGACAGAACCTCATGGCGGCCACAAGACAATCAGTTTAGCCTACTTTCTACTCCATCAGACATCTTGCAGCATAAAATTGCTCCCAGTTGATATGGTGATGCATCACAGGTTACTACCAAAGGTTTGGTTGGGTTGAAGTACACCAACAAGGTTGATGACTACACAGTCTGCTTTAATCTTTATGAATGCTCCTTTTTGTTCTTCTCCCCACCTCCAACATTGATGTTTCTTTAACAGCTGGTCGAGTGGGACTAACGTAATAGATATATCTTGTGAAAATTTACCGTAAATTGTTCACCACGCCAAGAAATAACTTCAACCCTGATATGTTTTTAGGCTGTGGAATATCCTTGAATTTTAACTTACAGAGCCTATCACTCTGTCCTCCATTTGACACAAAGAAGCAATGAAACCTTTCAATATGCTCACCCCAGTTTCCCACTTCTGGATCAAATGGTTTGATTTTTCTAATCAAAGGTAGTTTAGCTTCTTTGTATTCTAACTGCTCACATTTCCTCCCCATCCAGCTGCACACTGTGATCCCTGATGATTTTGATAGTTGTTCCTCACCACAGAAGTAATAAATCAAGGGTGATTCAATCCAATTAACAAAGGATTTATTATAAATGATAAATGAGCATTTGCAACAAAGCATTAAATTGAATTAACAATGCACTTCGTCTCCCTGGCTCCAATTTTGGGACCACCCTGACCCAGGATATGTGTCCTTGCTCCAGGTTGGTTCATCATCCGATCTCAACAATCCTTAGGATCTGGCCGGATCATGTGGCCTCAGGGAATAACCTTTTAATAGAGCTGAACTACATCATGCTCTTCTTTCCTCACTCTTTCTCCCTGAACGATCCCTACTGTGCATCTTCTTTACCCTGCACACATTTTCTCCCCACTCTCTGTACTCATCCCCTCACACTGTCCCTCTCAGTTTCCTGTCATTCATTTACTCAGTCACCAGTGGGCAACGATGCTCTGATTGACTTGCATGGGCCAGGTGACTACAGAAGCCTTCCCTAGACCCCATGCTGCCTTCCCTGGACCATACACTGCCTCCCCTGGAGCACATACTGTATCCCCTAGCTTCTATGTTTCCTCTGGGCTCCACACTGCCTCTTCTCGACCCTGCACTGCCTCTTCTGGGCTCTGCGCTACTTCTCCTGGGACCTTGCATTGCTTCTCTTGGCCCCAAGCTGTGCCCCCTGTATCCCACACTGCCACTCCAGTTTCCTCAACTGGGCTCTGAACTTTTCTCCCCACTCTTCGCTGCTCGTCCAATGACAAGGCTGGTTTACCTCTGATTTGCTGCTGATAGCCCATCAGCAAGAAATATAGGGAGGAACCAACCGGTGATTGGATAAGAGTAGCTTTAAGGGTGCCACGGTGACACAGTGGTTGGCATTGCTGCCTCAGTGCCAAGGACCCAGATTCAATTTCCAGCTTGCGTCACTGTCTGTGTGGAGTTTGCACATTCTCCCCATGTCTGCGTGGGTTTTCTTCAGGTGCACTGGTTTCCTCCCACAATCCAAAGATTTTTAGATTAGGTGCATTTGCTAAACTCTCCCTCAGTGTACCCAAATAGGCGCTGGAATGGGATGACTAGGGGATGTTCACAGTAACTTCATTGCAGTATTAACGTAATCCTACTTGTGACTAATAAACAAACTTTAACTTTACAGAATTTTTTGAATATCAGTTAGTTGAATGTCCACGTTTGGCAGTTGCGTTGAGTTTACAAGTCTGCTTGAAATGGAAGGTGTTGAAACAGTATTCTGGTCCATCAGAGCACTGATAACAGGGGAAGTCGAAGGCTCCGCAAATGGAACAGTTGCTGGAAATCCCTAGACTGCCTTTGAAAGAGCTGTAGTTTGATGTGGAAAGCTTGTGTGAATGAAGCTGCGATAGAGGTTTTCAGGACTTTGGAGATGGGTTAAAAGTCGGTCAAGTTTCCTGATGAACAATGCCAGGAAATCCCATTGCTTATGCAAGAGGCAAGCCATGCTTGCTCATTAAAAGGCCTCCTTGCCAGAATTAAGCTCCCTGCCAGAGAGAAATAAGAATGTTCATATTCACCTCTGTACAAAAGAAACGTGGAGCTGGTGAGATAGAATTCTGTCGTAATTTGGCCGTGGTGGCGATACTGGTGCCAGTGTGGTGACTTCTTCCAAGCTGTTCCCTGCATACCTCTAAAACCATCTTTTATTCTTGTTCTGTGCTATTAAAATTGTGCTTTTGAATTCTCTAATTATGTTCTTGCACAGATTTGTCAATCCTCTGTACTATATTCTCCCCTATACATGGTATGTTTTGTCTGTATTGTGTGCAAGAAACAATACTTTTCACTGTATAATAATGCATGTGACAATCAAAGCAAATGGTGAGTTGCTGCTTCTACACTGTTCTCTTTAGGGAGGGTCTGTAAATGCCAGGCTGAGTTTGAAACTGAGTGGTGACAGTGCGAGCTGCACAAGGATGAGCAAGGAAGGATTAACTGGGGAAGGGTGAGGGAGTGCAGGGGGAGCTCTGGACAGGATAGCATAGGTTGTCTGGGTACCTTTTAAATATAGTGCCCATGCTTTCAACCATATGAGATAACGACTGGGTGAGCGACTTCCTGGCTCCCTCTGCAGTGAGATTTTGCAAATGACAGGAGCTGAACAGTAGAGGATTGTGCCTGATCAGTGGCCCACCTCCGCCCCTTCTGTCCCACACCCACCAGCAAACAGTCCAATCTGTGTCCGCCCTACCATCTTACCTCAGCATCATAATGGACAATTCTGGCCTTGGAATGGTACTCAAATTGAGAGGTTCTGGCTCAGAGGCAGGGACTAGGGTTAGGGTATGCTGCCCACACAATGGTTAACAATGCTGCCTTACAGTGCCAGGGACCTGGGTTCAATTCTCGGCTTGGGTCACTGTCGGTGTGGAGTCTGTACATTCTCCCTGTCTGCGCCTGGGCTTCCTCCAGGTGCTCCGGTTTCCTCCTACAGTCTGAAGATGTGCAGGTTAGACAGATTGGCCATGCTAAATTGCTCCTTAGTGTCAGGAGGCCTAGATAGGGTAAATGCATAGGGATATGGGGATGGGGTCTGTGTGGGACTGTAGTTGGTACAGACTTGATGGGCCAAATGGCCTCCTTCTGCACTATAGGATTCTATGACTGGCCAATTTTCACAGCAACCTCATGCAAGCCTACTGGTGACACTAATAAGTAAAAACTTTAAAACCTCCCCAGTGCAAATATATCCTTCCATAAACGTGGAGATCAACATTGCACAGTATTCCAGGTCGCACCAAATTATAGCGAGATTTCTTTATTCTTGTTCCCCCTTGCAAGAGAAGCCAACGTGCTTTCCTGATCACTAGAATGCAGTGGTTCAAGAAGGCTGCTCACTACCATCTTCTCAAGGAGAAGTAGAGATAGGCAATAAATGCTGACATCCCATGAAGGAATAAGCAGCGTTAAGATGTCAGTATGATGTCAGTAAGATGTCAGATACTGACATCTTAGGGGAGGCCTCAGGGGAGGCCACTTATCTTTTGGCTCTGAGATCAAACCCCACCTCCAACATTCAAGCTGAGACTTCAGTGCGAATTGAGGGACAGCTGCCCTGTTGGAGGTGCTTTTTTTTTTAAAAGTTAGTTTTGTTTAACTGAGGCCCTTTTTCCCCATAACACTAGTTTGAAGATGAAACAGTGATTTTTAAGTGAGGTCCTGACCCTCTCAATCAATGTCATGAAAATAGATTGTTTGACCACATTGCAAGAAAGCCTTGTGCACAATGATAGTGTCTCTACTGGACCAGAAGCTCTGGTTTTGAATCCAATTTTGGCCATCGAAGGAGCAATTACTATAGTTCCTTCCACTATTCCCCAAAGGGTAAGAAATAGAGTGGATGTGAAAAGACATGAAAAAAACCCATCACATTACTGCTTGTAAGAATTGATTTGTGCAAGTGGTTTGCAGTATTATCTACACTCAGCATGGCCTTCCTCTGAAATTAATTGAAGGTATTGGGTGTGTTAATGAGTCAAGATGATATGTGGACATTTATGGAGCTCTCACTTGAAAATAATCCACGCTGTGTAGAAGCGATTTGGGAGGAAGACCTCACCCCTCCAACAAAACTCAAATGACTTGCACAAGCGTGAGTTAATGAAACAAACGTTCAAACTGCAGGAAATGGTGACTGCAAATGGATAGTTTCGAACTCCATAACGCTCCAAGTTATTTTTGGCTTCTCAACGCGATGATGCTCAGGCAAGCTAACCCATTTGCCAACCAGTACAAAACAAGACCATTCAGCCTGCCATGTCAGTGCTAACTCTCTGAATGAGTAACTCACTTGGTTCCCCCGCCCCGCCTTTTCATGGCAGCACAGTGGCATTGCTGCCTCACAGGGACCCAGGTTCAATTCTGGCCTTGGGTCACTGTCTGTACACAGTTTGCACTTTCTCCCAGGGTGTGTGTGGGTTTTCTCCGGGTGCTCCGGTTTCCTTCTGCAATCCAAAGATGTGCGGACTAGGTTGGTTGGCTATGCTAAGCTGACCCTAGTGTCAGAGGGATTAGCAGGGTAAATGTATAGGGCTATGGGAATAGGCCCCGAGTAGGATTGCGCTTACTACAGACCTGATGGGCTGAATGGCCTCCTTCTGCATTGCAAGGATTCTTTGAACCTTGAGCATTTTTCCTTTTTAGATAATAATCCAATTATTCCCGGAATACCTCAGTTAAAACCTGCTTCTACCACACTCTCACAAATCAGACCTTGACCACTCAAAGTGGAAATGCTTCTGCTCATGATTCCATTGTTACTTTTGCCAATTACTGTAAGTCTGCGTCCCCTTATTCTTTATCCTTCTCCTTGTGGAAAGAGTTTCTCCTTATTGATTGCGTACTTGATGGTTTCCACCCATTTTCTTTCATCCCAAATGTTCAGATAACCCATCCATCACAATAAAACAATCCAAAACCTGAGATCTAAATTCCTCAATTTAAATTAGAGAATTTAGCAATGGAACAAAGTAAATTTAGGGATGCATTGAAGTGGAAAAGATACTTATCTAAAAGAATTGATTCTCATTCCAACATACCTGTAAAAAGTTGAACAAGTTGCCATTTTTCACCATAAACTAGGGAATAATTTAGGATGTGTGGAGAGAATAACTCGTTTTATTCCACTTTAGGGTCAGGCTGAGGACATTTTTAACAATAAAAAACAGATGGTCTGGGGGTTCGGGTGAAATATTAAAAGGTTAAAGTCTCAATCCCCTGGTCCCACCCCGCCTTAAATTCATAACTTTTTGTTTCAATGGTGGCAGGTAGGGGGGTCGAATAATTAGGCTTCTGAATGTGGATTGGCTATTTAAATATTGTAATGGGGCTGTATGGGTAATTCCTAAGGTGTAACTTTGATGGCTTGGATTTCCTGGGCCTCAGGAAACCTGACAGCTGAATGGAGGTGGGGATTGCATTGCGGAAGAGGTAAACAGCCTTTACGGAACTGCCTGTGGAAAAGAAGGAACAAGTGTGTCTCCTCGTGACTCACCAAGCTTACCCTCCTTCGTGTGAATCACTCTCAGATCTCCAGTATTGAACCCATTGCCTGGGAACAATGTCTGCACTATATTGTTAAGCTCAGTGGCACCAACAAGACTCAATACACATTGAAAAAGTTGCCTAACTGCTGTCATGACCAATACTAGCATGTCATACGATGAACATTCAATCAATGCCTAATTACATATGAGATGAGGGTACCTCACAGCCTTTTATAGAATTTACACACCTCATTGCTTTAGGATGGGACAGCATCAGAAGGCTATGGATTTTCCAGGTTGCCTGTCTCATGTTTCATATTGGACAAAAAGGAAAGTTGAAATTCACTGGCAACTTCCCATTATAGTACAATGGCCTTTCCCATTTAAACCAGACGAATTGGGCCTTCAAATTGTTAACCAAGTAGGTGTGTGGCTGAAACCGTAAATCATCCATAAATCATCAGCCAGTGTTAGAATCAGGCTCTGAAACTCACTGCAAATCACAAAGCAGCCAAAATACTTGTTCCAGTTTCAAACCTTACCCGCGAACCAACGTCCTAGATATCCAAAAATTGGCCGTGAACCATATTCCATTGGAGCACTACTCTTAAGTAGCAGAGGAGACTAAATATACATTTTTTTAATCTGATCAGGGATGGAAATAGGGTTTTTGTAACTGAGGTCATAGACACAAAATTTGCACCAATATTATCGCCAAAATCATTCTCTTTACAGGATCATTACTGAGGACACGTCTCAGTTTATAAAGATTTGTCTGGTCCCTAACCAGACAGGAGAAGGATAGAAACAAGACTGAAGGCTGGGACTATGTACCTGAGCGTTGAAATTTATCCTAATGATAAGTAAGGAAACAAGGAAGTCTTGCAGCGAATTCAACAAAACTTAATAGACTCAGTAATTCATAGCTTCATAGCACGAGACGGGCAACACGTTGGCATAATGGTTAGCACTGCAGCCTCACAGCTCCTGGGACCTTGGTTCAATTCCAGCCTTGGGTGATTGTCTATGTGAAGTTTGCACGTTCTCCTGTTTGTGCGTGGGCTTCCTCTGGGTGCTCTGGTATCCTCCCACACTCCGAAGATGTGTGAATTAGGTTGATTGGCGTGCTCAATTGCCAGCAGGAATTAGAAGGGTAAATATGTGGGGTTAAGGAAGTAAGGGCAGGCTGAATGGGCAGAATGGCCTCGTTCTGTACTGTAGGGATTCCAATGACATATGTGATCCACTTTACATCAACTCTCATAATTGGGCAGTTGGTAACAGAAGTTTTTCTTCCCATCCACCAAAACTTACATTCTCTTGCTCTTTATTTATTAGTCAGAAGTAAAGCTTACATTAACAGAGCAATGAAGTTATTGTGGAATTCCCTTCGTCGCCACACACCAGCATCTATTTGGGTCACTTCATCTAACCAGCACATCTTGCAACTAGATTTGTACATCTGTTTTTGTTTCAGTGTTTCAGTGAGAATATTAAAAGATTTTCTAATACTAATGCTTGAAACTCACAACCGCATGTCCATGAGGACATATACTCTGCACATTCACACAAGCATTTTACTATGCCTGACTTGCCTGTTCTGACCAGGGCACTGGTGTTTGTTTTGGAGCTGTCATTGCTATTGCAGCTGCTTTATAAGCACTATTTAAAAAAAAACTATTTCCAGGGTTACTGCCGGATTGGAATTTTTCACAACTTCCTGAGATTAAGATCTGAGGCGTGGTCATTATAGCATCTCCTGAATGAAAACACTTTCGAATCCTGCCTGGACTGCAAAGGATGTGCAATTGAGCTTTTCATTAAAGTGTACAAGAAGGTTGTAGCTCATGGGCAGCAGGGTAGCACAGTGGTTAATGCTGCCGCCTGACAGCGCCAGGTACCCAGGTTCAATTCTGGCCTCGGGTTGCTATCTTTGTGGAGCTTGCACATTCTCCCCATGTCTGTGTGGATGTCCTCCCGCACTCCAAAGATGTGCGGATTAGGCAGATTAGCCTTGGTAAATTGCCCCTTAGTGTTGGAGGACTAGCTAGGGTAAATATGTGGGGCTACGGGAATAGAGTCAGGCTGGGATTATTGTCAGTGCTGACTCAATGGGATGAATGGCCTCCTTCTGCACAGTAGAGATTCTCTGGAGCATTGTCCCTAATTTACTATTTTACCAGACTTTGCAAATTCTCCCTCATTAACTGGAGGAAGCTGATCCTCGCTTGATTATTTTCTCTCTCCTCCTCTTTGAGAGATGCTAATTTATGGAGCGGTTCAGTTATTTTAGGAGGCAATGATGCCCCAACCTCGCACCACATTCGTCATTCACTGACTAGATTGGTAGTTTCAAAGAAGATGTAGTAATTAAAAGAAATGTATTGCAGCTTAGAGCAGTCCTCTATGTTAGTTTCTTTAATTGCATAGTGATAAAGAATGTATCTGAAACTAGCCTATGCAATTCCATAAAATCCCTACAGTGCTAGAAGGAGGCCATTCAGCCCATTGAGTCCAAAGATATGTGGTTAGGTTGATTGCTCATGCTAAATTGATCCAATGTCAGAGAGATTAACAAGTAACTATGTGGGGTTATTGGAATAGGACCTGGGTGGGATTGTGGTCGGTGCAGAGTCAATGGGTAGAATGGCCTCCTTCTGTGCTGTAGAGGTTCTATGAGACTGCACTGACTGAGGGGCTGAATAGCCTACTCCTGCTCTTTGTTCATACATTTGTACGTTCATAATAAAATAAATCATGTAAAAGATACCACAATTCGGCCATCATCCATTTATTACTATTAGAAGTGTTTATTAGTAATACCTTTTCTTGTCGTTTTAATTGGAGAATTAGACATTTTTTTCACCAACGTACTTGGTGATTAAATGAAGCAAGTGCACCCTCTTGTGGATATTGTGGAAACAGACAATGGGATCAGACTCACCATGAGAAGATTTGACTCTCGATGTCAAAGTGACACAGTAACTACCCCTTTTTAAAGAGGCAAGAACAGACATTTAGACTTTAGGATGTCTTTAGTTTTCCCACTGTTGGGCTGGCGCATACAGTGCCGATGATTGGCACTCTTCATGGTTCTCAACGCGCTTCCTCTTAAAATTGAATTCTACACTTGAAAGAAACACTTGAATCCTGACTTGCTTGAAAGGAAATGTTATTTCATAGTGATTGCCATGATATCATGAGCTGATTGTAATGATAGTTATAACAGCTCAAAGCTCATACTAAGTATCAAACAATAATCACTCTTCATGGTTCTTTTTTCCTATTCCTTGGTGGGACGTGGGCATCGCGGGCTGGCCAACATTTATTGTCCATCCTTACTTGCCCTTGGAGTCAAGAGTCAACCACATTGCTGTGGCCCTAGAGTCACATATTGGACAGACTGGGTAAGGATAGCAAGTTTCCAACATTGACAATGGTTTCATGGTTATTAGTAGATTCTTAATTCCAGATTTTTTTAAATTGAATTTAAATCCCACCATCTGCCGTGGCGGAATTCAAACACAAATCTCCAGAATTTTAACTGAGTTTCAGAATTAATATTCTAGTGATAATATCAGTAGGCCATTTCCTCAACTCACCTGATTATCAATAGCTTAATATCAATTGCAAAATGACAGACTTGTATTGAAGTGTATATTAATGCCAACTTGTATTTTTGAGTTTGTGTTTGCTGTTAAGGTAAGATCCAGTTTATATCTGTTCAAGCTTTTGTTGTGAACTTAGAACAAAGCACAAAGCACTTCACTTATAAACAGGTTTCAATGTGGCACATTGGTTAGCACTGCTGCCTTATAGATTTCCTACAGTGTAGAAGCAAGCCATTCAGCCCATCGCGTCTGCACCAACTCTCCAACAGAGCATCCTACCCAGGTTTGATCCCCATAACTCCACATATTTACCCCACTAATCCCCTTAATCTAGGGACACTAAGGGGCAATTTAACATGGCCAATCCATCTAACCCATACATTTTTGATGGGGTGTTCAGAGCATTGAGAAATGTGAGAGGTTGTTGGTGCAATGAGTATGAGATGACCTTTGAGGATCCATTCACTGACCTTGACCACCTGCATGAGGTCATTAACTGGCTCTAGTGTCAAGTGTCCAAGACCAATACCAGACAATTGATGTCACCTCTCCCCAATCCCATCTGATTGTCTTCCTTGAAGATCTTCTGATCTCCCACAGAAACCAGAAAATCCTGCCCAACATCAACAGATCTTTCCATGGTCCATCCCTTGCCCGCTTCGATTCCAATGACGGGCGGGATGGTAAAATTAGCCCCATAACCTTTGTCCCCTTGCCCACCTCCTGGGTTGGGGCAAGTGGTGCCAAAGCTGGTAGTGTGATGGATGCAAATTTTGCAGCCCTTGTCTTTCAAGGAACTATGAATTCAATTATTCCTGCAACAGCTATCACACCTGGTCAGTGTCAGATGTCAAACACTTGGCTGTGCTCATTCAGCTCATTGGTATCTCAGTAGAACAACGGCTATCTTTTGATAAAGGATGTACTTTTCCCAGCTACAGGTATCTGGAGCCAATTTTAAAATCTTCATCAATTATGAATTATTTTAGGCTGTAGAAAATATTAAGAAATGATGGCCAGAAACTTTGTTTAAGTCCAATCAAAGAGCTTTATTTGAAATCATGAAATTCCAGAGCACTGCTCATTCATCAGGTGAGTGACAGCTGTTAGATTTTAACCTGGGGTTGTGAGACTTCTTACTGTATCCACCCTGGTCCAATGCTGGCACCTATACTCTATCAAATCAAGCATGGTAAATACAAGTGAAAGAATAAAAGACATGCTGTTAGTCAAGTTCTGCAATCTTCATACTGAGCACAGACATCTAGGCTGATACTCCAGTACAGTACTGAGGAAGTACCGCGGGTGAGTTTGCAGTAAATTGAGGCCCCACCTGGCTTCTCAGGGGGTGGGGATGGATGTGAAAGATCCCAAGGAAAAATTTGAAGAACAGATGAATTCTTTCCACTGTTCTTATATTTATTCCTTAACCAACATTGCTAAAACAAGATTATCTGTTTGCATGACCATAGAATCCATTGAATCCCTACAGTACAGAAAGAGGCCATTCAGCCTATCGAGTCTGCACTGACTAACAAAAAGAACATCTTAACCAGCACCCCCCACCCACTCTCCCCTGCCACCCACAACTCCCCACTCCTGCACCCCTTGCCTCCCCTGCCCTATCCTTGTAAACCCGTGTACTTAACATGGCTAATACACCTAATGTTACATCTTTTAATGCTAAAGAGAAATTTAGCATGGCCAATCCACCTAACTTGCACACCTTTGGACACTAAGGGGAAATTTTGCGTGGCTAATCCATCTAACCTGCATATCTTTGAATGCTTAGAGGCAATTTAGCATGGCCAATCCAACTAACCTGCACATCTTTAGACACCAAGGGACAATTTAGCATGGCCAATCCACCTAATCTGCACATTTTTGGATGCTAAAGGGCAATTTAGCATGGCCAATTCACCTAATATTGCTGTTTCTGTGGGCTGCCATATTGTCAATACAGCAAAAGTGACTACACTTGTGAGGAAAAACCATCTCATTGGTTGTGAAGTGCTTTGGGATGTCTTGAGGAATTGAAAGGTGCTATATAAATGGAAGTATTCAATTTCTATTTAAATGGAATTATTTCATTCCATTTAATGAAGTATTGTACAGTATTCTAAAATGAATGTTTCTGTTCTGTTTCGAATGCAAATCTTAATTTCATATTTGTCTTTCAAATCTATACTTATTTTCAGTTTATTTCCTGAAAGACCACAACAGCAAACAGCGATAAAATTGATTTGAACTTGAGAAAAATTTGAAAGAGCAATTTAAAAGGATCAAAGAAGTTGAAAAGTCATAATATCTAATGAATAAGATTAATTCTCTCTGTAGCTATGTGACATCAATTTTAACAATCACATCAGTATCATTATAAGCAAATTATAGACAGAGCTTGAGATATTTAGGGCCAGATTTTTCAGCCTCATCTGCAGCTGGGATTCTCCAGTCCCGCTGCTGTGAAAAGAGATTTGTCTGAGTAGCAGATTCTCCATTCTCGCCGGCAACGGTAGCAGGATGTGCAAGACCGGAAAATTCCAGCCTTAATCTATTGGCTACATCCACTGGGGTGAAAAGATATTAAAATTCAAGCCTTGAAACCACCAAGTCTGAAAAAGAATAATGGAAGAGTAGAAAAAAAGTAACAACAGGACATGATTGGAGTGTCTTCATGTGAATTCACAACCCATTAGCAATATAAATGAGGAAGGAGGAACATTAATTAATTTTGGGAAGGTATTTTACAATGCATGACAAACATTTGACTTTGAGTAATCATTGACTATAAAATATTCTTGGCTATAACATTTTCAGATGCAATAAACAAAGGAAAAGGGGAGGGAGAGGAAGCGCATTACTGACTGAAACTATGATTGAAATGTTCGAGAGAAAGGACATTATCAAAGCTGGTATACAAGCTCTCTGGATTGAATGGAGAATTAGTCATGGCACAACGACAAGTTGGAGTATCCATCATCAGCAGAAAGAAGAGGCTGGTAAACAATTCAAAATGCTTTACAGACGTAATGGAGCTGCAATAATCAGAATCCAACATTGAGAAGGAGGCCATTCAGTCCATCAACTTTGCACCAAACACAATCCCATACAGGCCATATCCGCATTTTCCCATGCATTTACTCTAGCTAGTCCTCCTGACACTAAGGGGGAATTTAGCATGGCCAATCTACCTAACCCCCACCTCTTTGGACTATGGGAGGAAACCGGAGCACCCGTAGAAAACCCACGCACACATGGGGAGAATGTGCAGACTCCACACAGACAGTGACCTGAGGCTGAAATCGAACCCGGGTCCCTGACACTGTGAAGTAGCAGTGCTAACCACTGTGCCACCGTGCTGCACCTATGGAGGATTAACTGTTTAGAAGTAGACAAAATGAACAACACTTTGAAATAGACTCTAAGCCAAAGGACAGAGACGTGGTAATAAAACTTGGTCAACCAAACTCTGCTGTACTGATGTGACTAAGCTCAAGGGAAGTTGATGGCTTAGCTGTAATATCACGGCAGTAGTAACCAGCAGTCCAGGCGAATGCTTTGGGGATGTGGGTTCAAATCCCCACACACAGAAGCTTGTGTAATTTAAATTCAATTAATAAACCAGGAATCTAAAACTTGTCTCAGTAACGGTAATGGAAAAACCCATCTGGGGCAGCTCATGGAACTGATCTGCTGTCTTTACGTGCTCTGGCCTATATGCCATTTCAGACCCACAGCAATGTGGTTGGCTCTTAACTGTCCTTGCCAATGGCCCAGCAAGCCACTCAGTTCAAGGGCAATTAGGGATGGGTGACAAATTCTACCCATGCTGGCAATGTCCACATCTCACAGAAGAATAAAGGGAGGTTTTTTTTTAAAATGGGCTTTTAAATTAGAAGTCTCTTGGAGCTCCAGAGCAGGGGTTCTAAAAGGCTGAAGGGAACATGGCGATTCAAAGAAGTTATTCAAATGTGTATAAGATTGGAAGATGTGAGTTGTTACTTTCTGAAAAACATGTATAAAAATGAATGTTTGTTGTATTTGTGCTGAAATGGGCTGGTTGAAAGCAAACAAATGGCAAGTTCTCAAATTGGGGATACTGTAGACACTTATTCAGTGTTTGATTATGAGTATCTGTTACTCTTTTCTGAATGTTGTTTGTTAGGCCTGGCTGTGTTGCAAAGGAACAGAAACTAAACTGAAAGAAGAAGCGTTATAGATAAACTTTTGTTTAAATATACAAACCAACCTACATTCAAGCCAATGTACATACAAGCATACATACAAATAAACATACATACATACAAACCGACATACATACAAGCATATGTACATACAAGCATACATACAAATAAACATACATACCTACAAACCGACATACATACAAGCATATGTACATACAAGCATACATACAAATAAACATACATACATACAAACTGACATACATACAAGCCAATGTACATACAAGCATACATACAAATAAACATATATACATACAAACCGACATACATACAAGCATATGTACATACAAGCATACATACAAACAAGCATATGTACATACAAGCATACGTACAAATAAACATACGTACATACAAACCGACATACATACAAGCATACGTACATACAAGCATACATACAAATAAACATACATACATACAAACTGACATACATACAAGCATATGTACATACAAGCATACATACAAATAAACATACATACATACAAGCATACGTACATACAAGCATATGTACATACAAGCATACATACAAATAAACATACATACATACAAACCGACATACATATAAGCGTACAAATTAGGAGTGGGAATAGGCACTCAGCCTCTTGAGCTTGTTCCACCATTCAATAAAATCTTGGCTGATCTGCTTGTAACTTCAGCTCCCCATTCCTGCCTATCCCTGAGGACATTTCCTCCCTTGTTAATCAATAAGTTATCTAGCTCTATCTTAAAATTATTAAAGGAGGTGCAGAGAAATTGAAACTTAACATCTCCAAGCCTTTCCTTTCTTTGCTAGAAGATCCACCCATGCCATGAGATCGTTCAAGACTTACTTGCTCATTGCGGTGATAGATGTAACACCGATCCACAGGAAGATGGTACCTGTATATTATCTTGGAGCTAAAGGCGAACAAATATCCGAGCAGCTCACAGAGAGCTGTTTACATTTGATATGGTGGGGGGAAGCGCACTTGAAAAATATTTTAGGTCAAAGACAACTGTGATGATCAAATGTTCTGCAAGAGCTTCTGGAGGAATGATGAGGCAATAACACAACATGTGGCAGCATTTGGCAGTTGGCAATTACATGTAAATGGGGCTCGCTAACTAATGAACTAACCTGCAACCAAATCATTGAAGAAACCTCCTCACTGAGGAGGAGGTGCCCAAAATACAAGAATGGGTTCTTGCCTTCCTGACCCTGCAGTGATTCCACACTGGGATAGACAAGGCCTCGGATGGGCCCTTACCCTAATTGAGGCCCTCCGCACTAAGAATAATAATTCAATCCTTGGAGGAAAATAAACTATGACCTTGGCAGTCCAAATCAAATTAAATTCATGGAAACGTATTTAGACAAAATGGGTGCGCTGTGCTCTAAGAACTGACTGGATGTACATACATTTGTTGCTTATGATAGCTTCATTTTAAAGTAAGGTCTTTTAGTTCTACAAGGGGGGCAATTGTACAGTGCTTGATAATGAGTGTCTGTTGACCCTGCATGCTCTTAGCCAAACCTGGGTCTGTGGCTACAGAGAAAGAGGAACTGGAAGAAGCAACTGTGAGTTTGAGAACTGGCCTTTTCAAAGCATTGTACATTGACCTCTACTCAGGCATAGAACCATGTGTATCATCTCTGTATACCTCCGAGATATAAAACACAACAGGCAAATACGAGTTAATGGTAAGCTTCAGGGTTTGTTTTCCACATATACGACATGGATACAAATACAGACAGACCAAAATTTACAAGTGATATGTTTACTGCTTCCTTAAAGTAGTGATAAGAAATAATGCAGGCAGAGTAAATATGTTTGTTGATGCAAGTGGGCTGTGTATTTACATCACAACCTGAGCACTTCCTGCATACACACAGCAGCAGTTTCTGTCAGTGTCAGTAAGGAACAAGTTGGCTTGAAAATGACTAACAATAAAGTTCATATTTCAGTTTGTGCAGTCCTTAACCAATTGCAACTAGATATTTCAGATAGTGGGGTTTCTCTTCCTGTCACCTGAAGAGTCGACAGGAACCGCATGAATCTGCCTGCCCCACACGTGTTTTACGCTTGAATGTGTGGTAATTGCCTTCTGATCAGCCATGGGGCCTCACTTGGGAGGAAGTCCCACCTTAGAGAGCTGTCAACTCATCTCAATGGTGAGTTTTCAGAGAGCTGGGGGAGAGGGGGAGTGGAAAATGGGTGATTAGGATGTCAGGGAAAAGGCTGGGTGAGAGAATTTAAAGTCTAGCAGTCAGGGATGTTTAAGTGCAAAGCCAGGAAAGGGAGTTCTAATGGAGCTTAATCACAACCACCACCACTTCACTGCCCATCCCTCCCCCCACCCCCTGCCTCTCGAAGACCCAGACAAAACCATAGCCCCATTCCTTATCACACTTTCTCAGACCCAGAATATCCTCCAGTTAATCGAAAAGTTGAGGTTAGGTGGGAAAGCTCCTTTACAATAATAATTGACCACTTAAGGATCTCCACTGGGGCCTTGTCCATCGCAGTTTAAAATCGCTGCAAGATTGGGGTGCCTGGGTATGCAGAGGGAAACATATTACTGGCATTTCATCCTCTTCCCATTTTAAAAACCTGCTGACAGCGGGGAGGGAGGTGATGAGGGTTGGGGGGAGGGAGGAGGTGCAGGGACAGAGTGGTGTGAAATCCACCCCCATGTTTCTGTAAATGATGAAGGTGCATGGAGCAGAATCCCCCCAGAGAAGGTCAAAAATCACATTCTCAACAGCGAGGTAAAACTAAAGAATTCAGTGGCGACAGCAGATTGGATCAACCTTCCAAACGGCAAATGTCAGGGACTATCTTTTTAACACTTTTGCATGCCACCCAGGCTCATTAAATGGCAACCTCACCAGAATTCTGTCTATTTTTCCAACTATAGTAAGAAGTAAACGAGGAAAACATGTCTTCAGATTCAGGATTGCTTAAGTGAGGCACACAGTTGACATTTGTAATCCACATTGAGGGTTTGCATTGAGTAACAGCTGGCCTTTCATCCATGGGAAAGTTTGCTCCAGTACTGGATAGGAGGCACTAATGATCGATGGATGCTGGCAGCCAATGGGGAACAGTGTATGACTGACAGGAGAGAGATGACAGGCCTATAAAGTCTCGTGGTGAACAGAGGGGGGAAGGTGGACTATTCAGAGATCAGGAAAGAGTTCCTCCTTTTTCATGGGATGTGGGCATTGCTAACAAGTCAGCATTTGTTGCCCATCCCTAATTGCCCTAGAACTGAGTGTGTCTGATAGGCCATCGACAAGATGATAATTAAGAGTCAACTACACTGCTGTGATTCTGGAATGATATGTAGGCCAGATGGGATAAAGGTGGCAGATTTCCTTCCCTAAAGGACATTAATGAACCAGATCGGTTCCTAATGCAGCAAAGCAGATTGAGAATTGTATATCCTTCCAACACACCTCACAGTGGCAGGCTGGAGAGATTCCTGGCCAGCCACGTGAGGAAAGAATGCTCGAGCTTCCACGGTCACCATTCCATGGTAGAAAGAAATCCCATGGCACCAGCTTAAAGTCCAACAAGTTTATTTGTAGCAAATGCCACAAGCTTTCGGAAAAGGCTGTCCCTTCATCAGGAGGCTGGGGTCTGACATTTGCTACAAATAAACTTGTTGGACTTTAAGCTAGTGTTGTGGGATTTCTTTCTGTTTTACCCCAGTCCAACACCGGCAGCTCTGCATCATGATCATCCATGGCTTCAGACCTACAACATGTGTGTAAGAAGCAGCATGTCAGTGGCACAGTGGGTAGCATCATTGCCTCACAGCGCTGGGGACCCAGGTTCAATTCCGGCCTTGGGTCACTTCTATAGGATGGATGAAAGATTGTGAGTTAGTACAACAATAGTTATTTAAAACACACAATCAATAATCACCCACCCAATCAACAATAAGATATCTTACAGAAAATACTGAAGTTCAAGTCCAATATTAGATCTTGACTTAACTTTATGTGATCAGTAAATACCCAAGCAGATATTGGCCTTTATCTGTGCACTGGTCTCTATTGTCCTCTACATAATCTGGTCCTTTGGCCTGGTCTGTTACTCCAGCTCTGGTCTTCCTCCCTTCTCGGGTGTGTGGCTCTCCTCGTGCTGGCGATGGTCACCGTAATTGTAGCTCATTCGTGGGGTGAGAGAGAGAGAGATTCTTGCTTGCACAGCAGCCTTTATATCCCATTGGGTTTCAAGCTCCTTTTCGCTGTTGCCAATCAATCGATCAGGACTTGTTCACCCTAACTGATAAAGTCCAGTCGCTGCTTCCACACCAATCTCTGGATCACATCCAATTACAGCATTTCAGCTCCAGATCCCAGTGCTGATCGAGTGAGCCGAAGGGTTTCTGTCCGAACCACCAGTTTAGGCAGCAAATTCCAGGCACCCATCACCCTCTGAGTGAAAAGCTTCTTCCTAATGTCCCCTCTAATCCTCCCTCGCATAGACCTTAAATGGCCATGTCTGAGGCATGTAGGACACACACCTCCCTCCCAAATAAGGGGTTGTATCACCCTCATGTTTGGTAAACAACCCAGTTTGACCAGAAAGTCCCTTTTGTTCTGGAGAAGGCCATATCCTGTGTATTCATTTGTCTGAATTGCAGCCTGTTTATCTCTGTCTTTTAAACTTCAACCTGCTGTTTTAGTTCTTGCCCAATTACCCCAGATAGTTTTATAAATCGCCATTTTAGGTGGTCTGTTTGGCCACAATTTGCACGTTCTCCCCATGTCTGCATGGGTTTCCTTTGCTTTCTTTCTACAGTCTAGATTAGTCCCCACAGATGTGTGGATCAGGCTAAATTGGCTGTAGTTTCAGGGGATTAGTGGGGTAAAATGCATGGGTTTCCGGGAATAAGGCTAGGTGGGATTGTGGTTGGTACAAACTCAACGGGCTGAATGGTCTCATTCTGCACTATAGAGATTCTGTGATCTATGAAGCCACAGTAACCTGAATTCCAGGTTTGCTGTCCACCTGCCATGGGAATTGTAACGGATGGGACATGGACCTTGCAAAGATGCGTTGACCTTTGGTGGGATTTTCCAGCATCAGCTGGAAAATCCCACTTCCTGAGTGCATATCACACAATATGTGTAGTTACTGAACATTAAGCACACAAATCCCAGCACCAATCTATTAATAGAGGATTTATGCAAATGAGTATTTATTAAACCATAAACTTTATCTACAATCAGGGATTTGAAAAAAAAAGTATAAAATTACCTCCCATTGTTTGCACAACAGATAACAACCTGAGCTGAATTTAATCTGCTGGAATCGTTTAAAATGGTGACTTCAACGATGCTTGAGTCACATTGAAGGAAATCTTGTTTGTTATTCAGCATTTCCCATTAATTGCAGCATGAGGGAGACAATGTAACAGCACAGAACCGGGAGCAGCACAGCACATTAAAGTTTTAAGCAGATTCTACAGACAGATGCTCATAAATATCAGTTCCAACTTATTAAATGTCGTTTCTCTTCACACTGTTCTTGGAGTATCAAACACATTACACATGCCGTGAAAATCTTATTATCATTTGGAGGAGAAATTCTAACGTGTTTAATGAGTTACCGGGTTGTGTATGTTTGTAAAAAATTAAGAAATCACATTAACTTGATGATCCTTAACTATCGTAGCCCCACAAAGTGCCATTTTGTTTTAATTGGAGGTCCGAGTCTTGGGAAGTTCGTACATTTTCTGTGTACTGTTTATAATAATAATCTGCATTGAATTAGCGCCTTTTCATATAGTAGGAAGTCTCAAGGCACGTACCCTGGATGATCTTTGTAAATTTATAGTGGTTTAATGTATTTTCCACTGTGACGAGCGTACCAGATCTTGGTCCTCCGTGTAGTTAGTATAACCCGTATTCCACTGAGGGCAGCCAACAAGAGGTAACATCTGAAGTCTGTATGTGGGGTGGATGGGAAGTTAGTTGAACCTGCAACCTTTCATTCTTGCCACGATATAATTAGCAAAGGGATCGATGCGGGATTGGTGAACCTGTCTTTATGTAAAGGCAAATTTATTCACATCAAATTAATTCCAGTGTAAACTTGACACACCAGATGCCCCTTTGAGCACAGTTGCTAAATAGGGTAAGGAGTGGGAGGGAGGGGGGAGCTGGTGGCGTGTTCCATGGTGTTAGTGAAAATGTACAAAGTGCACCATACTCTGGTTCAGCTGGGAAAAGTCTTGCCTCTGAGATGCAAGGCTTTAGCTTCTAATTTAGTTTGAATACTAATATCAAGGCTGATACTCCAATACATACAGAGGAAGTGCTCTGTTGTCAGGGATGTCAGATGAGAGCTAGACTGAGGCCCTTGCTGGGATTTTACCATCAGGCACCCCCCAGAATTGAGGTGGGCAAGGCTCGAAGAATGAAGATTCGCCATTGGTCTCAGATAGGATCTTACGAACCCTGGGTGGGTGAGGCAGTGAAGTTCTGGTACCTATCTGTCCAGTTGGGTTTCAGTTTATTAGTGTCACAAGTAGGCTCACATTAACGCCGCAATGAAGTTACTGCGAAAATCCCCTAATCGCCACGCTCCAGCGCTTGTTCAGGTACATTGGGAGAGAATTTAGCATGGCCAACGTGCCTAAGCAGCACGTCTTTCGAACTGTGGGAGGAAACCGGAGCACCCGGAGGAAACCCATGCCGACACAGGGAGAATCTGCACAGGCAGTGACCCAAGCTGGGAATCGATCCCTGGTGCTGTAAAGCAGCAGTGCTGACAATTGTGCCACTGTGCTGTGAAAGATCCCATGGGAACTATGTGGAAGAAGAGCTGGAATTGTTGTCCCTGGCCAATATTTATCCCTCAATCAATATCACAAAATCACTTTGTAGACAAACAATTAGCGCGTTGCTGTTTGTGGGAGTTTGTTGTGTACAAACTGGCTGCTGCATTATTACAACAAGGACTACACTTAGAAATATTTCATTGGTGATAAATTCTGATTCTGATCGTCATAAAAAGGTGCTATACAAATTCAAGTCTTTTGTCATGGAGCAAGTGGCCTGTCCAGTTCTGCTATCTGAATGGTTTCATTTCCATATATTAACATATCAAACCCACATACTACCACAGCATGAAGTCAAAATATTTTCAACTGATTTTTTGATCTTTGAAGAAAAATTCAGTGTTGAATACCACTGAGAGTGATGACAACCATGGCGTTTCAGACCAAAGCAAATCCATAGCCACAGTACGATAAGAGTAAGAATCAGCTGCTGGAGGGGGATGGAGGGATGGGGAGGTGGGGTGAGGGGGAGAGATTGAGAGAGAGAGAAAGAAAGAAAAAATAGAAATGTTGTTCAAAGTGTTTGATAATCAGGTGGACAGACAGTTATATTTGATGATTCCCAAATGCTGTGTGGCTTCTCTGGTGCCAGAGTAAAGGGTATTTAGGACATTACGTGAGGCCAAGGCCAACAGCCAGAGCTTGAGGTCAATGTTGGAACAAATACCAAGATTGGGGGAAAAGAGTCCGGGCCCTACATGTAGAGTCTCAGGAACTGGGAAAGCAAGATTTAAAGATTAGGATGTCAATGTTGTCAAATCTTACACCCTCCCTTCCTCCCCAAATGCCTTAGCATTCCGGAAAGGCCATAGCACTGCAACCTTGAGGTAGAAGGCACCTCATTTACATGTATAAGATGCTCAGGGTCTGTGATTTGTAATTAATCATGATTATTTATCAGGAATAAGCCTTAACATTTTGATTTCCCTGGTTGATAAATACTTTTTTTTTTATCATTGCAGCCTTACCAGTGCTTTACCTGTGATTCTCTCTTCTATATCATACTGAATCTCTTGAATTAAATTCTGCTTCAGATAGTCTCACACAATACCTCAGAGCTCTTCAAACTCTCTCCAAGATATCAGCCTTGATGAAAACTTGCTTCCTGCATGTAAATCATTCAAGCATGTAGAAAAAATAGAACTATGTCATTCCTTTGAGAACAGGAGAGAACAGAAGCCAACTTGATATTTCATCCATTGACAAATTGGGAGGGACAACACCCTCCATCTATCTGAAGTGAATTATTTGCATGAACCTTCCAAGCCAAGGTAATTGTCTACATGCAGACTGGCCAATCTAAAATTTATTGTAGCATTTCAAAGAGAACATTGCTAAAAGAACTTGCAGCTACAGTAGTCATGATCATGTATATTCATATTTGTAATATTGCCAGAATTTTACCAGCACATGCCCGCCCTGGGATTGGGTAGGACAAGGCTTGTAGAGTGGCATTCTCTGTTGGCCTTGGATGGGATCTTACGAACCTCGGGCGAGTGAGGTGGTAAAATTCCTGCACATATCTCTGAATTCATCCTTGACAAATTTCTTTCCTTTGGCACTTAGAAACCTCATTGATATTCCAAGTCTGATCTCTGTCCATTTCTCCAAGATTCTGTCAATAATCCTTTTTTGTCCTTACTGAGTATTACTTTAGAAAGATTAAGTCTGCCAGCCAGTTCTATAAAACGTGGAATGAAGATATTACTGTCTTTAACTGAAGGTATGGAACAAAGCCCTATTCCAATATATATTCCATTCAGCCCCAGTGCATTGTAGAAGCAGTGTGTACCATCCAGCAGATCTACAAGTCTGCAGCAACACGACGACGCTCCTTCAAAAACACCATCCAAATCTGGAACCTCCAGCATTAGATAAACAAGGGCAGCAGTTTCATGGGAACACTATTCTCCTGCAAGTTTCTCCCAAATCACAACTTGGAAGTATATCGCTGTTCCTTCACTGTCACTCAATCGAAATTCGAGAGGTCCCTTCCCAACAGTGGTATGGGTGTACCTGCACCCTAGTAACTGTAGTGGTTCAAAAAGGCAGCTGACCATTACCTTCTTCAGGGCAATTAGGAGTGGGAAATACATGCTAGTATTCACAACAGAATGAAAAAAACAAAAATTGTGATTTGGTAGTATAGAATTTGAGTGTTGGATCATTGCCCACTGCATGTTTCACAGGCTCATGAATAGGTCAAAGATCACCAGTTTTGATTTGATTTATTCTTGTCACATATATTGGGCTGCAGTGAAAAGTATTGTTCGTGCCCACCATGCAAAGCATACCGTACACAGAGTACACAGAGTGGGGGAAGGCACGTTCATGTAATAGATGATAATATGTGATAGGTCCATTCAAAAGTCTGATGGCAGCAGGGAAGAAGCTGTCCTTGATTCAGTTGGTACGTGATTTAAGACTTTAGCATCTTTTTCCGAATGCAAGAAGTGGATGAGAGTGGGTGGGATTTTTCAGGTGTTCTTGCCTCAAAACCAGAAAATCCTGCCTGAGGTCAACAGATCTAAGCATAGTCCATGTCCCACCCTCTACAATTCCCATGGCAGGTAGGAGTGGAAAATTCTGCCCAGTATATCTGGGATGTGTGGGGTCTTTGATATGCTGGCTGCTTTTTTAAGGCAGTGGGAAGCGTAGACAGAATCCATGGATGGGAGGCTGGTTTGCATGATGAACTGGGCTATGTTCACAACCCTTTGTAGTTTCTTGTGGTCTTGGGCAGAGCAGGAGACAAACCAAGCTGTGATACAACCAGAAAGGATACTTTCTATGGTGCATCGGTAAAAATTGATGAGAGTTACAGTGGACTTAACAAATTTCCTTAGCCTATTGAGAAAGTACAGACTTTGATGAGCTTTCCTAACTGTAGAGTAGCAAAGAGGGACCAGAAAAAATTGTTGGTGATCTGAACACCTAAAAACTTGGCAGAAACTCTCGACAATCTCCACTTCACCACCTTTGACGCATATAGGGGCATATTCCCCACTATGTTTTCTGAAGTTGATAATTATCTCCTGTAGAATCCTTAGAATCCTTACAGTGCAGAAGGAGACTATTCAGCCCATTGAGTCTGCACTGACCACAATTCCACCCAGGCACTATCTTGTAACCCCACATATTTACCCTACTAATCGCCTTGACACCAGGGCCAATTTAACATGGCAAATCAATATAACCCGCACATCTTTGGACTGAGGAGGGAAACCGGAGTATCCAGAGGAAACCCACGCAGACATGAAGAGAACTCCACACAGATAGTGACCCGAGGCTGCAATAGAACCAGGGTCTCTGGCACTGTGAGTCAGCAGTGCTAACCACTGTGCCACCGTGCCACCCTACCTCCTTCGTTTTACTGACATTGAAGATTCTGAGAAGTGTCCAGTCTACCCCAGGTTACCCTGGAAGAGAAAGGTATCTCAAACGTTTGAGCAACAGGTGAAGCTAACTTTGGCGACCAAGGGATTTTGACAGTGACTTCATTGCAGCGTTAATGTGAGCTACTTTGTGATACTAATAAATAAACTTTTTAATTGTGTTACGTGGTATACATTTCAGTGCTGGTGTGATGCCATATATGTAGGCTATACGACCCAAACAGACTGAGGGGATTGTATCAAACAGCTAATCCCATCAATGGGCAAGGTACAGACTGCGCCCTACCAGCCTGCGTTTACAAAACACAGTGTCCATATTAGATGTTAATACTGCAATTCGACAATATTGGCTAAACAATCCTGAATGTCTAAGAATTATGCTGAGAGCTAATTCATAACTATTAGTCAGGTTTGCAGTATGGTGCTTTAATGCATGCTAGGAGCCACACGTGTGCTAGAAGTAGCACATATGAATACACAGGGCCAGACAGAAAGAACACTCGTGCGCATTGCCATTTTTGTCAGAAATCCCTGCCCAAAGTGTGAGATTCTGACTGAAAACCGACTTTTCAGAAACACAGCAGCTAACTTTCTTTCACCAGATCCACTGACACTGTCAGAACAATATCAGAGGTGCGCCATTCTGGCAGGGTGGGGCCTCATAGAGCCCACAAGCCCACAGAAATCACCCAGCCATTGTTAAGGATAAAGCTAAAGATCCTCGTCCCTTCCCTGCACTCCATGGACATCGGGAACCTCCATGCATATTGGGACCCCCTGGCTCCCAATCCTCGCACGTAGAGTGACACCTTCCCACACTGTTTAAAGATTAGGGCACTACCCACAACATGAAGCATTATATTGACCCAACCCCATCCTAACTTTACTGCCATTGGGGTACACTCCCTCCACAGTCTCCGTACCCAACCACCCCCCCATTCACCGTCACTGTAACCACACCCCAATGCAGAAACAAATTTCCATTAACCATTGGACGCACTCCCCCCTCTCTCCCATCCTACTCACACACACACACACACACACACCCCTCCAGTGGGGATCCCCAGAAAGTGTCTGCCCTGGATAGTGTCAGATTGGTATTTAGCACTGCCCAGCCATGTTTCTCACAGTCCAGGGCTGTGTTTACCACCATGACCCCCTCTGCCAGCGTGGTCATTACAACTGCTTTTCATTTTCAATCCCAGTGTGCCTTTACAGAGCCTGGGAGGGGCAGTGGTGCGGGTGGGCGCATTCCACAGGGCCGAGTACCTAAGCATTGAGCCTTTCAGTCACATTTCAATAGGTTTAAACCATACATAGCAGGTTCATGCCCTCAGATTGGATAGGATCTTTTTATTTACCCCAACTGGAAGGGATAGGGACACAATTCCTTCAGGGTGGGGTAAGGGTGGTGGATACACCACCGCATTGGGAGCGCCCCTCTCAACTTCGTACCTCTCATCTCCCACCCAGCCTCCAAAACATAATCCTGGTCCTCATACCCTTTCACATCTGTTGCTAGACCCACCCCTCATGAACTGGATCTGGATGTCATGGCTGTCTTCATCCTGGGGCCTACTTACTGACCCAGCAGCGCCCCCCACTGGGACCTGCAGGAGCTGCTGGCCCATCTCATTCTCCCTCACACCGAGGGACAACTTTACATCTTGTTATGTCTGGGTCGGGGGCAGTGGTTGCCCACCTCCGCTGGACATCAATCAGTATGGCATTCAACATCTTCTTTGGGATTTTAACATGACATTCCTTCACAGAACAATGCATTCCTGTATTTTATGGAACCTGCCCTCGGTTCAGTGGGTCATGATGCTGGAGTTAAAGCTAGTCCTCTGTGTTTATTCCATTACAATATTCCTTTTTCTGCCTGATGCTCTCTAGCTGTAACAGTACATTCGATGTTAAAAGTCTGTCCCCAGTGTCAGCCTCTAAACACACAGACTGCCCCTCCACAATCACCATATCCCCAACCCTCCAGACAGAGACCAGCAGCTTAACTTGATAATAAAGCCAGACTGAGTTCAAACAAATAGATCAGATACAGCAGCAGGTATGAACTATCACCATTTTCAAAGCAGCTTTCATTTTCTGAAGGATGCTGGTCCAAATGCCACATCTGAAATCGAATCTGTAGTCACCAATCCAGCAGTCTGTCAAATTAATTTTGTCTGAGATGTGGGTTTAACGCTCTGGTAACAAGTTTTAACACATTAACATATTCACCAGCTGAAGTCATTGAACAAGGTGACATTTGAGACCTGAAATGGGGGCTTTGAAAATCCCCAGCAACTCTGAAATGGAATTCATTGATGGTTTACATTAACCCTTCGTGTGCTGATGCTTTACACAGTAACTGTTGCACATATACGAGTTAGACCATCCTCATTGTGGAATTATGCTGTTGAATATTGATGCGTTAAACTGTCATGGTTTTGTGTTGCTGCTATTGGCTTTCTTGCAGCAGGTCACACGTTTCAGAACAACCCTCACAAAAGGTGAATCACTTCAGGCTACTTTAAGAGCAGCACGGTGGCACACTGGTTAGCACTGCTGCCTCACAGCGCCAGGGACTCCAGTTCAATTCCCTACTTTCCACACTGTCTGGGTGGAATCTGTACATTCTGTTCGTGTCTGTGTGGGTTTCCTCTGGGTGCTCCGATTTCCTCCCACAGTCCAAAGACTGAATGGGTTAGATGCATTGGCCGTGATAAATTGACCCTAGTGTCAGGGGGATTAGCAGGGTAAATATGTGGAGTTAAGGGGATACGGGCTGAGTAGGATTATTGTTGATCCACTGGCAAATATGTTAAAACTTGTTACTAGACTGTTAAACTGAGGTCTCAAAAGAAATTAAATTGACAGACTGCTGGACTGGTGACCACTGATTAGGCTTCAGATGTGGCATTTGGACAAGCATCCTTCAGAAAATGAAAGCTGCTTTGAAAATGGTGATAGTTCATACCTGCTGCTGTATCTGATCTATTTGTTTGAACTCAGTCTGGCTTTATTACCAAGCTAAGCTGCTGAACTGTTTGGAGGATTGGGGATACGGTAATTGTGGAGTAGCAGTGAGTATGTTTAGAGACTGACACTGGAGACAGACTTTTAACATTGTTGGTGAACTAAATGGCCTCCTTTTGCACTGTAGTGATTCTACGATCCTGTGAGGTAGGTCCATTTAAAAGCCTGACATCTGCAGGAAAGAAGCTGTCCTGGAACCAGTTGGTGGTATGCTGCACCATTTGCTAATAATTCACTGTCTACAACGAAAGGTTCAACTGGATTTTGCTGCAGCTTTTTACAACCTGTTTCTGATACTAGTTTTTGTCAGGTAGAAGTAAGTAAAATATGGTACTGAATTGCCATTATCTCACTAATCTTTACACAAGGCTGCGTTTTGGTAAAGTACTTCAAGCATTGAACCTCAGATATCTGGGTTTCTCCATTCATTGTGTAAAGTCTACCTTTAGGTGGCAGCATTACTACTAGGTAATAAAATCCTGGTCAATAGGTTGGTTGTAGAACCACTGGTTCAACATTGCAACATGTCGGAGATATAGATCCCAATTTTACCATCGCGTTGTGCCCATTTTCGGGCACAAAAACTTGGTAAAGTTGGCTGTGATGCCGGTAGCGTGATTCATGCCCACCTCCGCACTGGTTCCCCCTTTACCAAGGCCCGAAAATGACCATGACCAGGACAGTGCCCAAAATGGGCTGCACGCCCAACCTTCCCGGCACCCCCCCCCTTCACCACCCCATTCGCCCATCCGGAATCGGCACAAAACAGACATGGGAAAAATATTTGGAGACATTTGCTCCACAAAGGTCCAATTCAGATGCTCCAGTTAGTGAGGAAGTAAGTGCAAACGACTCTCTGCTTGAGATGGGGTAGGGGGGGCACTGCCTCTTTGCTTCTGATGAGTGAGGGAGAAGGGGATCTGCTGCCTGGGAAGGGTAGAAGAGGCCCACAATCGGTCTGGATGGTGGGGGGATGGGGGAATAAAGGGGTCAGTAATGTTGTGGGAGTGGGGCAATATCTGTGGGGGCCAGGGGGAGGCATTATTCAGCCCCAAAGGGATGTGGCAGGGGAGCCGCATTCTGTCATTCTTTTTCTGCGCATGCGCAGTTGGAGACGCTGATTGGAGCTGCAGGTTTCGGACACGTTAAGCCCCGATTTGGAATCGCTGATATTTTTTCAGGCAGTGAGCGTATGATGGTGCCTGAGAATGTATCTAAAAGTCGGATCTGAAATACTCCCAGTTCCAAGTCCGCCCAGCACATAGAATCAAAATGGTAAAATAGTTCCCATTGTGTGCAAAAACCTGAAACCATACTTCTTGATCAAGTGTTAGAAATTAATGGAAATAACTGAAATTCATAGATTTAAAAGTTACAAGTCCGCTGAGGTGAGGCGGTGACAAAATGGTATTGTCGCTGGACTATTAATCCAGAGACCCAGTGTAATGCTCTGGGGACTGGGTTTTGAATTTCGCCATGGCAAGATAGTGAAATTTAAAATAAAATGACAAATGACAAACGCATCTTACTTATTAATGCCCTTCAGGAAAGGAAATCTGCCACCCTTACCTGACCTGGCCTACATGTGACTCCTGATCTAGCCCAGCAAGCAACTTAGCTCAAGCGCAATGAAAATGCTGGTCCAGCCAGCCATTCCCATGAAGGAATAAAAAATAAGTAAATGTGGCTTCAAATTCAGCAATGCATTGATCAACTGTTCAGGAAATAATTCACGAAACTCTGCTTGAAAGCAGCACGATGCCTCACAGAGCCAGGGAACTGGTTTCAATTCCCGGCTTGGGTCACTGTCTATGCAGAGTCTGCATGTTCTCCCCGTGTCTGCATGGATTTCTTCAAAGTGCTCCAGTTTCCTCCCAAAGTCTGAAAGGCGTGCTAGTTAGGTGCATTGACCCGAACAAACGCTGGAGTGTAATGACTACAGGATTTTCACAGTAATTTCATTGCAGTGTTAATGTAAGCTTCCATTAATAAATAAACTTCAAGCTAACCTGACAAAAGTGTGAAAAGAAAATTGCAAATTTTGGAAATCTGAAATTAAAAAATACTGAAAATACACAGCAATTTGTTCATCATCTGCAATAAAGGTATTAATGAGTTGTATTTGTGTAATTATTAGTGCCCTACACCGGAATTCCAACTTACATCAGGAAGCCAGGCTCAGCCCCATCAGTTTTTCATTTTGGCATTAATATGAGGAAAAGATATTTCTCTCCAGGAGGGATTCCACTCATAATGTATGGATCTTTTATAAACAATTTTTATTTAATAACACAGCTTAAATATAACTCCAACAAATGAATCAACTAAACCATTAACCGTTGAACAATACTTAAAAATTAAAGGAAACTTCTGACTGTCCCTGTTCCAAAAATTCATAGGTTAAAATCACTTTCAAACAAATGCAGTTAGCAAACACAGGCATACTTGCTTTTAACAGTCTTGGATCTTTCAAAAGAGATTTTGTGATTCGATTTTGATTTGATTTATTATTGTCACATGTATTATTGGATCGTGAAAAGTATTATTTCTTGCATGCTATGCAGACAAAATATACCATTCATAGATAAGGAAAGAAGAGTGCAGAATGTAGTGTTACAATCATAGCTAGGGTGTAGAGAAAGATCAACTTAATGCAAGATAGGTCCATCCAAAAGTCTGATGGCAGCAAGGAAGAAACTGTTCTTGAGTCGGTTCATGAGTGTACTCAGAATTTTGTATCTTTTTCCCAATGGAAGAAGGCGGAAGAGAGAGTGTCCGGATTGAGGGAGGGTGGGGGAGTGGTAGTCCTAAATTATGCTGGCTGCTTTTCCAAGGCAGTGGAAGTGTAGACAATGGGTTGGAGGGTGGTTTGAATGATGGACTGGGCTTTGTTTAGTGTTAATGTACTTGTAATGTAAGTTACAAGTCACAGAGGTGAGGTGGTGACAAAGTGATACTGTCACTGGACTACTAATCCAGAGACCCAGTGTAATGTTCTGGATTACAGTGTAGTGTAATCCAGTCTAGGTTTTGAATCCCACCACAGCAAGATGGTGAAATTTGAAATAAAATGACAAATGACAAACCCATCTTGTTTAGTAATGCCCTTCAGGGAAGGAAATCTGCCACCCTTACCTGACCTGGCTCACATGTGACTCCTGATCTAGCAAACAACTTAGCTCAAGCGCAATGAAAATGCTGATCCAGCCAGCCATTCCCATGAAGGAATGAAAAATAAATAAATGTGACTTCAAATTCAGCAATGCACCGATCAACTGTTCAGGAAATAACTCTGCTTAAAAGTGGCTTAGTGGTTAGCACTGCTGCCTTTATATTTTCTTGGGGTCTTGGATACCAGAAAGAATGCTTTCTATGGTACATCTGTAAAATTTGGTGAGAGTCATAGTAGACATGCCAAATTTCCTTAGTCTTCTGAGAAAGTAGAGGAGTTAGTGGGCTTTCTTAACTATAGTGCTGGCCTTTGGACAACCAGGACGGGTTGTTGTTGACCTGGACACCTAAAAACTTGAAACTCTCAACTATTTCTTCTTTTCCCCATTGATGCAGACTGATTTGATAGAGAGAGAGAGAGAGACAAAGAGAGGGAGAGTTCACAGGAACAGCCTGCATGGCTCTGACTTTAGCAGAGGTCCACAGAAACTGCAAAAGCTCCTTTTTCTCTGCTGCATAACCAGCTCTGCACATTAACCATATTATAACATGATCCAGTTAATCAGCTTTCCAAGGAATCATTTGTGTGAACAAAAGTCCATTAGGTCTGTCAAAATAACAAATTCATAGTTGAAATGAGTAATTAATTTGCTTTCACAACCCTTGAGCTAAATGTTTCCCAGACATACTGGCTGCCTATAGAAAAAAATTTTAAACATTCTGCAGAAATATAAAAAAAACTCATACATACCTATGTACGTAATTGTGAAGGTGCATTTTAACAGACTTCATTGGAACACAAAATCTATTTATTAATATAATAAACAGCAGCCTGGTGGGTGTAGCTAGCTCCTAAAATGTTTCTTTTATTGAAAAGCCTGCCTCAACATGGGATTATTCCACACAGATTCCCTATTGGTTGCACAAGCTATGTGACCCTTACCCTGCTGCTCTTAATGGGACACTCACCACAATAACACCTTTTATTATCTCAGGATATACTAAAACACTTGACAGTCAAAGAAGCACTTCTGAAGGTTTTTTTTATAGAATTATAGAACTCTACAGTGCAGAAAGAGGCCCTTCGGCCCATCGAGTCTGCACCGACCACAATCCCACCCAAGCCCCACCCCCATATCCCTACATATTATTACCCACTAACCCCACTAATCTAAACAACTCTGGACGCTAAGGGGCAATTTTATCATGGCCAATCAACCTAACCCGCACATCTTTGGACTGAGGGAGGAAACCCATGCAGACATGAGGACAATGTGCAAACTCCACACACACAGTGACCTGAGCCGTTAATCGAACCCAGGTCCCTGGATCTGTGAAGCAGCAGTGCTTACCACTGTGCTACCGTGCCGCCCAGTTCAGCGACTGTATTAATACAGAAAAGCAGAAAGGAAGCAATGACTTAATCAAGAATTTATGTAACCTTGTTGGCTACAGGCTAATTGTTGGCCATGGTCAGGGGCAGGAGAACTCAGGGTGCCACAATGACGCAGTACCAAGGACTTGGGTAAAGCTCCGGCCTTGGGTCACTGATGGTGTGGAGTTTGCACATTCTCCCCGTGTCTGCATGGGTTTCCTCTCGGTGCTTTGGTTTCCTCTCACATTCCAAGGATGTGTGGGTTAGGTTGATTGTCTGTGCTAAACTGCCCCATAGTGTCATGGGATTAGCAGGATAAATACATGGGATTACAGGCATAGAATCAAGGAAATTGGGTCTGGGTAAGAATCGGTGTAGATTCAATGTGCTGAATGGCCCCCCTTCTCCACTGTAAAGATTCTATGATTCAATGAAGCACCCTGGTTTTTTTTTGAACAGTCTCATCTGAAAAACAACACATTTACCAGTACAGCGTTCCCTCAGTACTGTACAGTTGGATTCTAGTCTCAGGTTTCTGCAGAGCGACCTGAGAGTTCTATTGAAAGGATGCGACCAGGTGAATGAAGCAATGAAGGTGTTAATTCAACTGATGGAGGTAGAGAAAATAAAATCGGCTGTGCAGCATTTGAACTGCTGCCAAGAAGCTAGTGAAAAACACAACACAGATGTCTGTAAGAATTTTGAATGCCTTACAGCCAAAGACAGCCAAACATCTGTGACAGAAATTAGATGGTGAAAAAATAAAATGACCCTCAAAGCTTCAAAAATGGGTAAGATTCATTAGCAGCTGTTCTTGTGGTATGTGATGGGCAATGCCAGTCTGCCATAGAGTCAAAGTCCGGGTGGATGAAATTCCAACACAGAAGCTGGACTTTCTCTGTAATGGCGCATCCCCTGCTGCAGGTTTCCTGGCAGTGAGAATTGTATTGAATGGGAAATCCTATTTGACCACGGCGTGTCTGGAAGATACAAATGGCGGGTCACCTCCGCTGCTGTGAATCGCGGGGTGGGTTGCGTGGACAGTCTGCCCATTAGAAACAGAGATGTAAGTCAGTCATCTTAGGGACACAGAGAGTAGAGTTTACCACCCCTTAACAGTTGAGACAATGTACAAAAATTATACTGAATTGTGAGAGTAATCTTCAAATCAATATGGGTGGGATTCACCCAAAACAATCCTAAGTGCTGAATTTGTGTAAAAGTTGGAATAAATTGCGCTGTTTGTTTTCAGCCAGATTTTCAAAATGAATCTCTCATGCTCTGTGCGCTGCAAGGCACACTAGCATGAATCTCATTAAAAATTAGGAGGTGGGGTCTAGAATTGAGTGGACCATCTCTGTCTGCACTGAGATTTGCCCATGTGCAACCGATGGCCTTTCAATCGCTGGCCAGCCCAGCGATCTCCCATCAGTATCTGTGTAACCTCCCACCCCCCCACCCCCTCAACTTCCCCAATCAGTGGTCTCCCCGCCGTATCCAGGCAAGCCTCAAGCCACCCCTACCACCACTACCCTAAGGCCCGCCTCGATCTTTGCATTCCACAGTCCTGAACAACCTGCCCGCACTCCAATGTCCAGCCCCGATTACTGGCCTTCATCCCTCTGTCACTGATTCAAAGCGCAGAGTGGCAACAGGATCCTCCACTCCCACCGATATTCCCATCCCCGCCCCAAGAGTCCCGGCTTCAATTAGGCCCTACCCCCATCTGACCACATCCCCTTGGCAGTACTCGTTGCCTGCTAGGCAGTGCCAAGGCACCCCTTGGGCAGTGTCGGTGGGCCAGATTGGCATTGCCAGGCTCCCAGGGGGCATCCATCCTTAACCCCGATTATCTGGAGGGTGTGCATGGCTAGCCTTCATTCCAGCAAGATTGAGCCACCAGCTTCCCATTAGTGGGAGATTGTTGTAAATCCCACTAGTGTGAAAGGCTGCTCCAGGAGGTTGGGGAAAGGCTAGTGGGCCTGGAGACTTCAGTCCCATGTCCACAAATCATTTTGAACTGATCATTTGAATAATTTATGTAACTCTGAGCCAATTTCTGGCACAGA
This sequence comes from Sphyrna mokarran, assembly GCA_024679065.1. Lineage (NCBI taxonomy): Eukaryota > Metazoa > Chordata > Chondrichthyes > Carcharhiniformes > Carcharhinidae > Sphyrna > Sphyrna mokarran. Next base: position 10,453,368 of record JAGIQG010000019.1, read on the forward strand.
GCAGATGATGCCGAAGTTCAGCGGCCGGAGATACGCGGAGACTATGGCGCCCAGCGGAAAGCCCGCTACACCGCCTCCACTAAGGCCTCCTAGTTTTATCCCTAGGAGGCTAGGAGAATCGCACCATATATGTTTGAACATCCAATTAGTAAATAAAGTAGATTTAAATTTTGTATGAAAACTTAAAATATAAGTCTTATTACAGTTTGATTGACGATAGCTAACACATTATTAAGGGAATACAGTGTTGCATTGTTACTTCTCTGAGAACAGTCACTTTCTGTGAAGATTATCTTGAAGCAATGATATAATATTCATTTCTACACTATAATTGATCTATAATTGATTCTTATAATAAATATTCATAAAGCGAGTTTAAAAGAGTTGCACTTTCATCTTTACATCCGCTTGAGCCCAAATATAGATAACAAAAGCCTTAAGTTAAAATTCTAAGAGTGGACATTGGTAAACTTAAAAAAGAGTTGTTTCTGCCACAATACAACTAGATTGAGGCTGGAATTCTCCAACTTTGCCTGCACTGGGGATTCTCCACTCTCGCGGCTGTGAACAGAGATTTGGCTGATTGCCAGATTCTCCATTCTTGCTGTAATGGCAGGATCAGAGAATTCTCACCCTGAGATACTTTTGCAAGTTTGAAAACGTCTGGGCAGGAGGATATTGCATTTCATGATCTAGTCCATAGCTGGCAAAGTTGATTAAGTTCCTTTATAAGCCCCAAAAACGTGCTTTAGGCTGATTGGTGTAACAAATTGTCCCTAAATTAATCTTTCCTTAATCTTTCCCAATAGGTGTAGACAAAGGTCATAGACAGAGAAGGGCACTCATAATGTTAAAATGGAGGCGCAGGCTCGTTGGGCCGAAGGGCCTGTTTCCCATGCTGTATTGCTCTTTGTTCTTAATTGAGCTTTAAGCTAACAATAGGCTTGGTTTGGTGGGCTAGGGAAAGTAAAGATGGTGGTATCATTAATACCACCATACAGTGAAAATCGACAACTTTGAAGGCTTGATCTGCAGTTGTTATCTATGGGGGAATACACACAGAATTTGTGAGATATGGATTTGGAAATATTCTTCTTCATATAAGAGCTTCACAAAATATGTTAATGCATATTTCTGTCATGGGATGTCATCATTTTAACATTGCTTAAGAGAGTGAGAAGGAAGATGCTAAAAATTTTGCTATCATAGAATCTCTAGAGTGAAGAAGGAGGATATTTGGCCCATCGAGTCTATACTGACCCTTGACAGAGCATCCTACCCAAGCCCACCTATAGCCGTATTCCCATAACCCTATGTATTCACCTTACTTATCCCCCTGCCCTACATGTCTTGGGAGATTAAGGGACAATTATAGCATGGCCAATCCACTTAAGCTGCATGTCTTTGGACTGTGGGGCGATTCCGGAGTATTTGGAGGAAACCCACGCAGACACAGGGAGGATGTGCACAGCCATCCAAAGTCAGAATCGAACCCACGTCACAGGTGCTGTGAGACAGCAGTACAAATCACCGAGCTGTCCATTACGTAAGAGATTGTTGGAATGTGCAAAGCTTTGCCATTGAGAATAACTGAGGGAAAGACATTATAATCCCTTAGGAGAAAACTGGAGAAATACTTGAAGAAAAGGAAGGTGTAAGACTACGGGATGGAAAGTAAGGCAGGAGGGCAAGTTTTTGATGGGCTGTAAGTCCACCAGCCATATTGTAAACAGCTATGGTTCTATAGAAAGATCATTTCAAATTGCTGTTAGTGGGACAGGTTCTCCTTCCCAATGATTCACATATTCATTCCATCCAATGTGGGATATTGGACGTCGAGTGCCCTCACCAAGCTATGAGGAACTGAATGTATATCACAATGTTAAATTTAGTGGTTAAAGTAAATGTATGATCATGGCAAATTGGAAGATTACTCGTTGCTGTTTTCATTGAACATAAGAACATAAGAAATAGGAACAAGAGTAGGCCATCTAACCCTTCGAGCCTGCCCCGCCATTCAATAAGATCATGGCTGATCTGATCAGTTCCACTTTCCTGCTTACTCCCCTTAATTCCCTTGACTACCAGAAATCTATCTACCAATGACTTAAGTATATTCAGCGAGGTAGCCTCTACCATTTCAATGGGCAGAGAATTCCAGAGATTCACCACCCTTTGAGTGAAGAAGCTCCTCCTCAACTCTGTTCTAAACTGACCCGCTTATTTTGAGGCTGTGCTCTCTATTCTGATTGCAGCACAGTCTTTGAACCTAAACTATTTCTTTTAAACTGACAGTAATTCCATTAAAATATGCATAACCTTTCGACAAGCCTTCCTTGTAGCTAACATCCATCGGATCGTTAAAATTACACTGCCTTGGCATCAGAAAACTACAATGCTCCTGAGATTCATGGAAAATGCAGTTTTCCTGGTTTGGAGGTAGTGTTTGAGGTGGCAGATGTGACAGGTTAACAAGACATAGGGTGAAAGTTAGATAGGGAAGGGGAGACAGGCTTGGGCTGCATGTGGGGAGTTAAGTCTCCTAACTGTCATGATCCCCTAGTAATCCCACTTACATACGGCAAAGTGAGAAGAGTACCCCCATGCAGCTAAGTCAATAAATATTTTAATAGGCAACTAAGTACTGATTTAGCTAAGGATTCTGGATTTATTAGACAGTAGACTTATTTCCCAAGCTGTCAACAACTCATTGGAGTCACTGAGACAGGAACGCAGCAGGGAGTGCTTCTTCAGTGAAGCTGACAGGCTGCGAAGGCTTTGATCAGTGACACTAAAGAGTGGTAGCCATGGCCAAGTGCGAAGCTGCTGCTTCCAGCACTCCTGCTCGGCGGCTGCCTTCATTATTTGACAGGTGATTGCCAATTGCAGAGAAGTCGCTTCATCTTTTTTTTTGTGATTCCCTCACCTCTGAGAGCACCTCCTCTGCTGACAGCCTTCAGCTCAGCCCAGGAGAAGTTCTAATATATCTGAGGAAGAGCGAGCTCAGGACCAACTGCTAATGTAACAGCAGGTGCAACATCAACCCCAACTTCTGTCTTCCTTCCTCTCGACCACACGCTACTCCAAATGCCAGAGGGTGTGGAGGTCTAACTCCCAGACACTCCAAAAGCAGTGTCTACAGGCACGTGTGAGCTCCAGTGCCTTAGTTTTCACAGCAGGTTTTTGCTGACACTTATAGTCTTCCAAAACAAGGGACAGCACAGTGGTTAGCAATGCTGTCTCATTGTTACCCAGGTCTTATAACTTGCAGGATACTGTGAGGCTTGGATGGAGTGGACATGGAGAGGAAGTCTCCAATAGTAGGAAAAACTAGAACCAGAGACACAACCGCAGGCTAAATCTTTTAAAACAGAGATCTTCAGCCAGAGAGTGGTGAATCTATGGAACTCTTTGCTGCAGAAGGCTGTGGAGGCCAGGTCATTGAGTGTTTTTAAGGTAGAGATAGATAGTTCTTAATTAATAAGGAGATCAGGGGTTATGGGGAAAAGGCAGGAGAATGGGGGATGAGAAATATATCAGCCCATGATTGAATGGTGGAGCAGACTCAATGGTCTAAGTGGCCTACTTCTACTTCTGTGTCTTATGGTCCTATGGTCTTATGGGTTCAATTCCAGCCTTGGGCGACTCTCTGTGTGGAGTTTGGGTATTGTCCCCATGTCTGTGTGGGTTCCCTCTGGCTGCTCCAGTTTCCTCCCACCGTCCAAAGATGCAAAGGTTAGGTTGATTGGCCATGATAAATTGTTAGGGATGGGTTAAGAGACCTTCCAATTAAGCCCTAATTTGATGTCAATTATTGAATAGAAATCACTAATGTATAAAAGGACCACAGGTGACACTGAGCTGTTGATGGAGAATAGTGTGTGTGGCGTTGGATCATAGAATCCTATTGTGCAGAAAGAGGCCTTTCTGCCCATGGAGTCTGCACCAAACACAATCCCACCCAGGATCTACCCCCACATCCCTACATATATTATACCCACTAATCCTTCTAACCTATGCATCCCTCGCCACTAAAGGGCAATTTCTTAGCATGGCCAATCAACCTAACCCGCACATCTTTGGACTGTGGGAGAAAACCAGAGTACCCAGAGAAATCCCTCGCAGACACAAGAAGACACACAGACAATGACCTGAGCTGGGAATCGAACCCAGGACCCTGGAGCTGTGAAGCTGCAGTGCTAACCACTGTGCTACCGTGCCGCCCAAAGAAATAAAGGTATTTTCTGAAGAAGCAGAACTTGTGTCCCTTTCACAACAACTGAGACGCTCAAACATAAATTGCCCCTTGGTGTCAGTGAGACTAGCAGGGTAAATAAATGACGTTACAGCGTAGGATGGGTGGTTGTCGATGCAGACTCATTTGGGCCAAATGGCCTCCTACTGCACTTGTAGAGATTCTATGATTCTCTGATTCTCAGATGTCTTTTCCAGTGGAGCCATCAGGCATGCATTGCCAGGGGTTGCCAAAGTGTCTATCTCGGGAAAGCCACCGCCCTGTCCCTCCACCTACTGGTTATTTACCTCTCCCTGAGATTCCGCTCTCTCTTCTCCTGTGAGCAGGGAAAGCAGAGAATTCTGAAAATAAGTAAAAACTTGTGTTAAGAAGGCGGGAGGACAACATTTGCGGAGGGCATCAGTGAGGGGGCAATCAGATGAGGGTGAACGTGAGCATTGGTTGAGAATATGATGCGACTGCAGAGAGAAAGGAATGAGTGTTGGGTTTGCTGTTCTGAGGAATGCTGAAGTATGTGGAGCAAGTCAGAGTGTGAAGCTTGGCAGCTGAGTGTGTAACGCACTCTTTCCCATGCACTCAGTGCCCTGAATCCCCTTGATATACTGTTGGAGGGAACACATTTCTGCTGTTGACTCCCTCAGTCAATTCCATTAATATTTTCACTTGTTTGAGAAGGCTTTCATCTTCCTTCCATTCTCAGAGCCTGTAGAATAACCTCCTGGCAAGAGTGTGGGACCTCGGGAGAGGTTTTTCTGCAGTATAAGGTTATTTCAGGTTAGTAAAGGTTAATATAAGACGAAGAAACAATATCCCCCACAATATGAGTTAGCTAGTTACTTGACAGTAGGTTGAGTATAGCAGTATTCTAGCAGAAACAAGAGGCGGCTCGGTAGCACTGCTACCTCACAGCACCAGGGGTCCGGGTTCAATTCTGGCCTCGAGTCTCTGTCTGAGTGGAGTTTGCATGTTCTCCCTGTGTCTGCATGAGTTTCCTCCAGTTGCTCCAATTTCCTCCCACAAATATGCAGGTTATGTGGATTGGCCGTGCTAAAATGGCCTGTTGGTATCAGGGGAATTAGCAGCGTAAATATGTGGGGTTATGGGAATAAAGCCTGGGTGGAATTGCGGTTGGTGCCAAATAGCTTCCTTCTGCACTTTAGGAATTCTAAGCCAGCATGAGGACAAGACTAAATCAGGCCTATGCCATTGAGATGCTTACTGTTGCTAATAAATACTTAAAATAGAATTTTACTGGCATGTCTGCCTGAGGTTAATGGAGAATGTCATTTTCCGAGCCTAGCCCATCTCCGGAATTGGAAAGGACGTGTCAGTAAAATTCCGGCCTTAATGTTCAATCACACAAGCATCCAGACCTCTTAATGAGACACAAAGTGACGTTGCAACATGGTGGGGAGCAATCAAACAAAACCTCAAATAAACAGGAGAAAGAGCCCAAGGAATGAAAAGGTAAAGGAACAGCCTCCTGACCTGGATAAAATTGACATACACAAAAACCACACCTAAATATGTTCCATCGTCAGGCTTTACAGGACTGAGTCAGATCACAAAAGACTGAGCAAAATTCAAAAAGATCTAAGGCTGGAGGGCAAGAAAAAACCTGGAAAAACACGAGGAACTCAACAAAATACCACTTCAGAAAATTAGTGAAGAAATACCAACAGTAACAAAGCAAAGCACTGAAGTACAGTATTAATTGGAATTAGATCTACAACAGTTGGAAAAGCAGCTAATTGTTATTCACGATCAAAATGCAAGAAGGTACATAATCATTCAACAACACAAAGAAATGAGAGCTATCTTGAATGGCAGAATAGAAGAACAGCAGAACAAAGTCGAGGATATTCTGTTCAATTACAAAAAGACTCAAGACTTATGTTGTTGTGCTTCACATCAAAATGGAAATCTATTGAAGGATATGTTAGAAAGATCATTCAAATCAAAATGTGTTCCTCCCAATAATTATGAAGAGAAACAAAATCAAATAAAAGCCACTCTGAAAGAACTGACCAACCAGATGGAAGAGAAGATTGAGCAATGTTCAATTTGTGTGGCACTCTGTGGTACATAGTCAGAGTGATTAGCACTGCTGCCTCACAACGCCAGGGACCCAGGTTCAATTCTAGCCTTGGGTCACTCTCTGCGTATGGTCTGTACATTCTCCCCATGTCTGCGTGGATTTCCTCCAGGTGCTCCGATTTCCTCCCACAGTCCGAAAGATGTGTTGGTTAGATGCATTAGCCATGCTAAATTCTCCCTCAGTGTATCTGAACAGGCGCCAGAGTGTGGCAACTAGGATATTTTCACAGTAGCTTCATTGCAGTGTTAAAGTAAGCCTACTCATGACTTTAGTAAATAAACTTTAAAACTTTTAAACTTGAAGAGTCTTAGAAACAATGAGTGGACGTACAATTCAGAAAGTGAACTCGAAGAATTGCGCAGAAGAATTAGGCTCTGTCAAGGAAAAACTGCTTAGCGTAGAGAACCAAATGGAAGATAAATTTGTTAATGAAAACTTAGAATTTGATGAACTTTGAGAATGCAAATTATCCATGACGTATCATGGCAAATGTCTGGAACAGAAAAAGGAATTGCTAGTGCATCAGAATGGCTAGTTGAATGCAGAATTAACACCCAAAGTGGATGAAATGTTAGAATTTCATGGTGAAAAGAGTAATGAAATTCTTGAGCTTTATCAAATCTGAAGAACATGAACAAAGAGATGTGCAGTATAGAAAAACAAATCCTGATTTTAAAAGCAGAAAAGGAAGATTGTAAGAAACAGATTGATTTGATTTGAATTATTGTCATATGTATTAGCATGCAGTGTAAAACATTGTTTTTTGTGCGCTATACAAATAAACCATACCATACATAGAGAAGGTAACACAAGCGTGCAGAATGTAGTGTTACAGTCATAGCTAGGGTGTGGAGAAAGATCAACTTAATGCAAGGTAGGTCCATTCAAAAGTCTGACAGTAGCAGGGAAGGAGCTGTTCTTGAGTCGGCTGGTACATGACCTCAGAATTTGTATCTTTTTCCCAATGGAAGAAAGTGGAAGAGGGCATGTCCCGGATGGGCGGAGTTCTTGATTATGCTAGCTGCTTTGCCAAGGCAGTGGGAAAAGTAGACAGTGTCAATGGATGGGTGGCTGGTTTGTGTGATGCATTGGGCTAGATTCATGATCTTTTGTAATTTCTTGCAGTCTTGAGCACAGAAGGAGCCATACCAAGCTGCGATACAACCAGAAAGAATGCTTTCTATGGTGAATCTGTAAAAGTTGGTGAGAATCATAGCTGACATGCTGAATTTCCTTAGTCTTGTGAAAAAGTAGAGGCATAGGTGAGCTTTCTTAACTATAATGTCAGCATAGGGGGACCAGGACAGGTTGTTAGTGATCTGAACACCTAAAAACTTGAAGTTCTCGACCCTTTCTACTTCATCCCCATTGATGTAGACAGGGGCATGTTCTCCTTTACGCTTCCTGAAGTCGATGAAATCTCCTTTGTTTTGTTGACATCAAGGGAAAGATTATGGTCGCCCCACCAGTTCACCAGATTCTGAAAGACTCTAAGGAGCAGTCAATGACCATGGAAGAAGGATTCTGAAAGATATTGAACGTCCCATTGAAATTGTTAATGTTGTACAAGGATTCCGCAGACAAATTCTGGCAACAAAATGCACCAGACTACATGCTGAGCTGAGTGAAAATACTAATAGGCTTGAAAATGAACTAGAACAGTTTTTTAAACAAATATTTGATTGGGACTGTAAAACAGGTGGAAACAAAGGTTCAATTTTTGAAATGTCAATTTCCTAGATGAACACAGTGGATCTCATAGGAAAAGAAAACATGCATTCACTCAATCAATGAATGGAGGGAGCATTGCCTCAGGAAGGAATAGAACAATAGGGCGGCATGGTGGCACAGTGGATTAGCACTGCTGCCCCATGGCATCAGAGTCCCAGGTTCAATTCTGGCCTCGGGTTAATGTATGTGTGGAGACTGCATATTCTCCCTGTGTCTGCTTAGTTTTCTCCGGGTGTTCCAGTTTCTTCTCACAGTCCAAAGATGCCCAGGTTAGATGGATTGGCCATGGTAAATTGTGTCAGGGAGATTGGCAGGGTAAAATGTGTGGGGTTGCAGGAACTGAGGCAGAGGTGGAGTTGATCAATATTACAGAAGTGAAAGTAGGTGACCTTGGCAATAGAGATGATACAGATCAGGAAATCAGAGGTTGTGAACAGTGGGTTTAACCACAGGCACTAGCCAGGTAATGGAAGAAATGAAGACAGTGGCTTTGATTTCCCCAATGTTGACATTTGTTGAGCTCATGAGCCATCATCTCGTACCATTTGTTGTATGGTTGAACAAGTTGATAACAGTACGGCTTTCTATATTTGATGGGCAGACTTTATTAGGACAATAAAGGATAAAAAAACAAAAAATAAACCAAAGCATAAACTCCGTGCCAACTTGGAGCAAAATTATTAAACAGCAGTAGCCAAGGGTAACCATTATAAAGCTTTGACACAGAGATGCCACATGCCAGAACATGAAGTGCTGTCAATAGAAGAGTCAAGAATAGTTTCCAAAATGGAATGAGATATATACGTAAAGAGAAACATATGTCAGGTTGTGGAGAAAGAACAGTGACATGGGATCACTTGGGTAGACCTTTCAAACATTGGCAGAATGGCTTCTTTCTGTGATGTAACAAACCATCAGAAGCACCAGTGCCTCACAGATTTGCAATGTGTGATTTTTTTTTGGATGTACCAATTGCCCTTTAATTTGTGCCAACTGACACAGTGCGTACTATCTATTAGCAAAATAATTATAAAGCCAGCCAAAGATTGTCGCATTACTTGATTTCCTAGAAGGTTTTGCCCCATCAATATCATCATAACATGAAGAAGGTGACACTCACTTGATTTATTTCATCTAAATGTTAATGCAACACTAAAGAGTGGGAATGTTTGAAGGAATTCATTGATGAATGTTAGTGTTACTTCAGCCACAGGAAGTGATTTCCGGAGCCATCTGCAACACTCTCAACTCGATAACATCTTGAGGAATGAATCTCTTGCACATTCATAATGATGGAAATAGCTGTAAAACATACCAGGAGGCAAAATATGTAAGAAAATGAGTTATATTTTTGGAACCTACACAGGATATTTGTCAGAATAATTCCTAGTTTAAAGGAGAAACGCAATGATGAAATAACCTGTAGATTTTTTTGTTACTTATTGGCTTCTTTTTGGGATGATCGGATATGGTCCTAATATTGTCAATAATATACAGTTTGCATTGATTTTGTATCTGATCATAAGGTGCAAAAGGAAACATTCTTTCTCTCTCTCTCTCACTCTGTCTTTGTAAATCTTATGCATTAATGCAACAATACAAGATCAATATTTATTTGTGAAACTGGATGGTCATCAGCTTTGATGTTCCGCTGCTGATCCAGAGCAGAGAAAGGCAGCAATTAACAAGCCTGCAGTCAAAGGAAGGTTGCATTTATATAGCACCGTTCACAACCACACTCTCAAGTTTTTATGTACAAAGCAAGATCACTCAAATAGCAATCAACCTGAATGACACACCTACCTTTTCAATGAGTGGGTTGGGCTGGAAATCTGCAGTTTTGTTGTTAAATTGAGCAATGGTGAAAGCAACTCACTTCCGGGTTCCTGATCAGACAACTGGGATTGTGCACCAGATCTGGAAGGACTTTTTAATGAAAGAAACCGCTACAGGCATCAGAATGCATCAACTGGATATGGGCCTTTGAGCTTCCACAAGTGAGAACAGACCTGGAAAGTGTTTGTTGTCTCACTGAGAGGCTTATGTGTTAGAAAATTAAGTGTTTTCAACAAGTCTTAAGTATCTGGAGCTCCAACGTACAGGCGTGACTTGGTGATGTCCTATTGTTTAGCTTCTTCTGGACTGCTGCTGTATTCAGCCTCAAAACTTCAAACTGCTGTTTCTCCAGCTCCACATTAACCGTTAATAAATATAACACCCTATACTACACTTTCCCAGTGTCTTTACCCAAACTTCTTGATCATACAATCTATATTTCTCTGCTAGCGCACACCCCTTCCCCAATTCCACCATTATTCCGCAAACCCAAGTCTCTAACTTTACAAATTCAGGTTGTATGGCAGGGGGGGGCTTTACGGTTCTTGTAGATTTTATTCTTGTCGCATTCGGAGGAGACTTGGTTGCTTTGGAAAAACTTTGTCAAATTGGAGTTGATATTGTTCTATTGGGTGTTTCCGGTGGATTGGGTGTCTCCAGCTGAATCACCTTTTGTTCTGCTTAGGGTTGCATCTTTCTTCATTGGCAGCCAGCGTGCTTTGTTTGAACCTCACGGGTGGAATCTTCCCACCCTGTTTGCCACGGGAATCCCAGAGGGAGTGACAGAAAATTCAGTGGACCATGGAAAGAGTCCGTTGACCTCAAGCGGGAATTTCTGGCCTTGGGGTGAGCGCAGCTAGAAAATCCTACCCTGTGTGATTGTCATAGAATCATAGGATGCAATGAAGAAGGAGGTTATTCAGCCCATCAAGTCTCAGTGCAGCGACTGCTGGTATCTCCATTCTTACCTTTTGTTATACTTGTCTCGACTATTTCTAGCTGTTCCACCCTAACCTCCTATCCTCTCTCTAAAAAGCAGCTCATCCCAAGCTTCAAGTCCTGTTTACCCATCATCCCTGTGTCTGTTCACTCACTGTCCAGCAATGCCTCACATTTAATATTTTCACCCTATGTTTAAATGGCCCCTCCAGGCCTTTCCGCCCCTTGCCTGTCTCTGTAACTTCTTCCAACCCTACAATGATTGGAGATCTCTGCCCACCAACAATTGTGGCGTCTTTTGCGTTTCCAGTTTCTAGTGCCTCATCAGTGGTGACTGCAATGTTTGAATATATCTAACCTCTATGTTCTGAATTCCACACTCCTTTGTCACTCTCTTGTCGCCTTTAAGATGCTTCTCTCGTCTCTTTCAAGTTTATAAGATGATGAGAGGGATTGATAGAGTGGAGGTGCAGAGACTATTTCCTCAAGTAGAGATGGCTGTTACTAGGGGGCATACCTACAAGGTTGGTGGTGGGAGATATAGGAGGGATATCTGAGGTAGATACTTTACTCAGAGTGATTGAGGTGTGGAATTCACTGCCTGCTGTGATAGTGGAGTCGGACACTTTAGGAATTTTCAAGCGGTTATTCGATAGGTACATGGAGCACACCAGAATGATAGGGAGTGGAATAGCTTGATCTTGGGATTGGACATAGCTCAGCACAACATTGAGGGCCGAAGAGCCTGTACTCAGCTGTAATGTTCTACGTTCTATGCTTCTTAGCGTGTATACCATTGTCCAAGCTTTTGGTAACCTATCCTAATAAATCTTCACTAAAATGTAAATACTGGACATAGGAATATTAATAAGATCAGATCTGTATCGGTCTGTACAGTGAGCATTATGATATAGTGATCAGGTTTGGCTCAAACTATTTGTTCTGTTTATAATGCTGTTTCTATCTGAACATGCCAAGATTTGAGGTTCGAAGGTTATTCAATTCATTTGAACATTTTCAATCTAATAATCAGTAAAAACATTCACTGGAATTCTACCATCCCGCCTGCCACAGAATTGGAGTGGGCAAATGGCAGACAACGGAAATGTCCGTTGACATTGGATGGGAATTTCTGATCTTGCTAAAGTGAGGCTGTAAAATTGCTCCCATTTTATATTCCAGTTATGGGAGTTGATTAATTCAGATGGCTGGAATGTGATTGGGATGATGGTGTAGTGGTTGAGTTATCCAGAGGTCTAGGTTAATGCTCTGGTGTCATGGGTTCAAATCCTTCCGTAGCTGCTCTATTTCATTAATATACCTGAAATAGTCATAGTAATAGTGGCCATGAAAACTATCATTGACCATTGTAAAGACAAATCTAGTTCACTAGTGCCCTTTAGGGAAGGAAAGCTGCCACCTTATCTGGTCTGGCCTACACGTGACTCCAGATCACACAACGTTAACACTGCTGCCTCACAGCACCAGAGACTCAGGTTCGATTCCCAACTTGAGTCACTGTCTGGTGTGGAGTTGGCATGTTCTCCCCGTGTCTGCATGGGTTTCCTCCAGGTGCTCTGGTTTCCTCCCACAGTCTGAAAGATGTGCCGATTCAGTGCATTGACCCCGAACAGGTGCTGGGGAGTGGCAACTAGGAGAATTGCACAGCAACTTCATTGCAGTGTTAACCTTAACCTTACTTGTGACTAGTAAACTTTAACTTTTACTTTAAAGACGAGCAGTAATGTGGTTGACTCTTAACTGCCCTCTGAAATGGTCTAGCAAGTTCAAGGGCAATTAGGGAGGGGCAACAAATGCTGGTCCAGCCAGCGACACATCCCGTGAAAGAATACAGAAGATTTAATCCCTTACCAACCTCTCACCTTGGTCCCTTCTCACTTTGTGGGCTGGTGCCTCTGAAGCTACATGTCACTAATTATCACTCTCAAATGGAAAGAGATGCCTCTGTCCTTTGTGGACTATGGCTGATTATCTGATTTCCAACAGGAGATTGATGTGATAATCCAAACACTAAACAAACTGTACGTGCCACCAATGAAACAGATCCCAGTTTGTGTGATGCACTGCCTGAAATGTTTGTGGAAGCCACTTCAGTCGTAACTTTCTGAAGGGTTTTGGACACGCAGGCTTGGGAAATAGTTGCAGGGCGGTGGGGAAGGAGCAGCTCCCTGGCTGGCTCTTCCAAAAGACTGACACAGTCACAATGAGCCAAACGGCTTCCTTCTGCGCCGGAAGATTTTGTGTTCCCATATCCATACCTGTGAAAACGCTCACAGTTTCAAAGATCTGTGATTTGATTTCATTATCAGATAAGCAGATGCCCATTGCTACCCAAAAGAATAGAATTATCAGAATTCGTGCCCTGAATTCTCCAGTCTCACATACCCCACTATTGCTATGTAGGAGAACTGAAAATTTGGTGTTCAGCGCAAGCTCTGTTCATAGCAGCGGAACTGTATAATCCCAGCCACTGGTGAGGTTGGAGAAAAATTCTGACTTTTATTTCCTCATTTTACTATTTTTTTCCTTCTTGGTAAGGTAATGTTTTTCTTTCTGGACTGTTTATCCCTTGTTAGTGTTGGCAAAGTAGATATTCTGATCCTTCCATTTCCTTGTTGAGCTCTTCTGAGCAGTCCTGTTTAAAATTCCAATGATAGATGGCACGATGGCACAGTGGACAGCACTGCTGCCTCATATCGCCAAGGACACAGGTTCAATTCCAGCCCTGGGCAACTGTCTATGTGGAGCATGTACCTTCTCCCTGTCTCTGTGAGTTTCCTCCCACACTCCAAAGGTGTGCAGATTAAGTGGATTGGCCATGCTGTATTGCCCCTTAGTGTTCTAAATGTGCAGATTATATGGATTAGTAATGTGTGTATTCACAAGGATAAGGTGGGGTCAAGGGCTTGGGTAAATTATTTTGTCAGAAAGTCAGTGCAGACTCAATGGATTGAATGGCTTTTTCTGCACTGTAAAGATTCTATCATTCTATGACTGTATCCTTAGAATTCATCAGCGTTAAGCATTTGAAAGAAATACCCACATAAATCATGATGTCAACACCTCTAGTTCTGCCAGATTTATTTTATTATTTTTCAGGGAAAGGCACTGAAGTTTCTGTCCTGAAATATAGCAGGCAGAAATTAATACCCGAATTTTACCGCGACGTCTGCTCCGGAATCAGTGCAAGCATTGCTCATAGAACGGAATTCTCTATTGGCCTCGGGTGGGATCTTACAAGCCTCATCCGAGCGGGGTTGTAAAATACCAGCCTAAGTATTTTGCATCCTTTCACATTGAACTTCAGGGGTAAAACTAGTGACTGCAGATGGATTGCAAACAAGAAGCAAAATCACTTCACTTCACTGGAAATCCACTGCTCCCTTTCTTTTGAACCTGATCTAATCTTGGGTAAGCAAAGCAATGGTGATTGTAGGTAAATCACTTCTGGTGAGAAGTCTAACACACTCTGGCCTAAACTTCCCTGATTTCCTGTCTGAGCCCTAGATTTTAGCTCACAGTGTCACGTAGAGTGAAATTTTATAACATTAACACATAAATCGCTGCACCCACGGCATTGCATCTTAATGACGCCAAAACAGATGGTATAACGGCATGAGATCCCTTTTATATATTGCAGTGTTAAAGCAACTTTTGATAAAACTCATGAACAGAACATTGACCTATAAGCATCAGTGCACTTCCTGAGTGTGTTCTGGAGGCAGATTCAATTGTGGCTTTTGGAAGGGAATTTGATACACAAGTGAAGCAAAAATATTTGCAGGCTAAGTGCAGGCTAAGGAGTGGGGTGAGGTCAATTGTCCTGATAGAGAGCCAGTACTGGCTCAACAAAATAAATAATCTCTCTTTATGATTCTAGAAAGTGGTGGCAAGCCAAATGTGGCCATAAACCTGCAACAGCTCATCTTGGCTTCCAACGAAACCCGCAATGGCTTTCATACAGACATGGTTCATAGAACATAGAACATAGAACACTACAGCACAGAACAGGCCCTTTGGCCTTCGATGTTGCGCCGACCAATATAAAAAGCAATGCCCCTCCAAACTAAACCATTCCCTTCTCTTCCATATACTTATCAACTAACCTCTTAAACGCCACCAAACTTGGCGCATCTACAACTGCTGCAGGCAGGGCATTCCACTCCCGAACCACCCTTTGGGTAAAGAACCTACCTCTGATATCCGTCCTATAACTATCACCCCTTAATTTAAAGCTGTGTCCCCTCGTGCTAGCTTTCTCCATCCTAGGAAAAAGGCTATCACTGTCCACCCTATCTAAACCTCTAATCATCTTATATGTTTCGATTAGGTCCCCTCTTAGCCGCCTCCTTTCTAACGAAAACAACCTCAAATCCCTCAGCCTCTCTTCATAAGACCTGCCCTCCATACCAGGCAACATCCTGGTAAACCTCCTCTGTACCCTCTCCAAAGCCTCCACATCTTTCTTATAATGCGGGGACCAGAACTGCACACAATACTCCAAATGCGGCCGCACTAGAGTTTTGTATAGTTGCAACATGACGTTGCGGCTCCAAAATTCAATCCCCCTACCAATAAAAGCTAAAAAGTTCAGTGAATGTGATAGCGTGATGTGCTGTAATATTAGACCCTCGGCCTACCTGTTACCCCACCACTCCCCCACAACACACAAAATTCATTCTCACTGTCAAGAATCTAATCACCACAGTGACGCCCTTTGTTCACCTTCCAACCTGGTTGTACCCATTCTTCTGAAAACTACTGTCCATTTGGAACTCAGGAAAATGGATGGCAGGAAGAGTTTAAATAAAGTGTTTGATTTATTTAAACTAAGATACATGTAATGACATGAGTATTACTGACACGCTCCATTGATTCTGCTTCTGCAATAAATAAATTTGTCTCATTCTCTTCCTCTTATATGATACAGTCCCATTGGCTACAGCAGAGGTAGAGACAGGCTACTCGTTCTCCTGCTCTGACACCTAAGATGACCATGCCAGATGTCCTCAATATCTTGGAGCCCATGAGGAACCCCCCCCCCCCCAAAGACTGACCCACCTTCACCTGTTCAGGGGCATATTCAATCATTAGGCAGGAGACAACATGTGGGGTGTCACTGGGAAGACTGAGGAGTTGAGGATGAGAAGCAGAAACCACTCAGGAAGAATCGTCACTTTTATGTATCCTTTCTTCATATACCATCTCAAAGGAACTACTCTAGGACCAGTCATCTGGAGAGTACCTTTCTACACTTCAGTAAAGTGTTGAGGCTTTACCTCATTCAGTGTGACGTGTGAGGCTGAGAGTGTACTCAGTGTACATTCAGTAACTTGAACTTGATGCTCCATTTAGCTGGCAGTGCTTTCCATGGAGGTAGCCATCAACATATATGTTTGAGACATGATAACTTTCACGTTTCAGATGAGCTCAAACTGGGTGGCACTGTGGCACAGTGGTTAGCTGCCTCACAGTGCCAGGGACCTGGGTTCAATTCCCAGCTTACGTCACTAAGTGGATTTTGCATATTGCTCCTGTGTGTTTGTGGGTTTCCTCCGAGTGCTCCGGTTTCTTCCCACAGTTTGAAAGACATGCTGGTTAGGTGCATTGGCCATGCTAAATTCTCCCTCAGTGTACCCAAACAGAATGCAGCAACTAGGGGATTTTCACAATAACTTAATTTTAGTGTCAGTATAAGACTACTTGTGATAAATAAATAAACTTAAATTCCTCCAGTCTCTCTCTAAAGGTGCACACTCCCCCCTGGAAATGTTGACAGAGGTTCACCACATGTGAAGGAGATGCAGGAGACAAGCTTTGAATTGGAGTATTCCTGCCAGATGATGCAGGCCACCTTCATACATAATTCAGTTGTACGTGGGTGTTGAGCCTCAGTGAAGAAGGTGTTCGTGGAACATCAATGAGAAAATGTGGGCTCCTGTCAGCATTTCCAGTGGCAGCATGCATCTTGACAGAGGAACAGTGTGAGTGGAATTCTCCGGCATGCTGGTCTAAAAGCCGGAAATTCCTGCCCAACTATCAATGGCATTTCACATTCTCTGCAACCCACCCGCTAAAACTCCAGTGGTGCTGGGATGGGAGAATTCCAGCCATGAGGTGCTGCTGACATGGAAAACAGGGTCATATTCTACATTGTGGCCATCGTGACATTTCTGTTGGTGATGACAAGTCACATGAGCATGTGTACAGTGCAACATCCAATATTATCACCCGGTATGGAGGAGACCTTCATCCGTTGCATAGTCTTGTTGACTCTGCCACTCTGCCAATGTCTGTTCCTTCACAGCAATCAATGTGGCGAACACTGCAAGTCTATGTCATGTTCTCTGCCTCTTGAAGCTATTCTTCTCTCCTGCAATGAGAGAAAACAGACTTATAAATCTTTTTTATTCCTTTGTGGGTCATGGGCATCACTGGCAGGCCAGCATTTATTGCCCATCCTTTGTTGCCTTTGGGCAGGGAACTAAAGAAGTGAAGTAGATGGAGCAGATGAAAATTAACCTTTGTGTAGGGTGTGAAGGTACTGTGCCTTGAGAAAATGTATTTTTAATCATGTTTGTCTACAGGATATTTTGTTGGCACTATGTTTTCTGTAACTGATCTCTAATTGTTACTGCAGCAATATAATGGACAGCATGCTGATTTTAATCTGAACTAATGCAGGGTCCTCTGGTTTTTCATATCCCTTGGGGTTGCTGAGTGGAACTTGATTGAGGATGATTGATGGGTCAAGTGATATGCCTGTAGACTATATATTTTATAGAGTATTCCCAGTTTTTAGTTTTCATTTCAGTTGCTGTCAGGAGCTGGTGGGAGAAGGCAGTCTCTCTCTCTCTCTTGCTCTTTCTCACCCTTGCTCTCTTTCTTTCTCACTCTCTCCCTCTATTCAGAGGTATTCTGAAAGTTCCAAGACTTTGAAACCTCAGAAAATTGATCCAATATTCAAAGGACTAATTAAAAGCAGCTATTAAAAATCTGAAAGCCCAGCATCACATGAGCATACATGTTTCTGTGGGATGGTGCCTAACTTGGAACAACAGAGACAGCTAGCTGTTAAAGAATTATACTATGTCATGTTAAAATCTAGTAAATGGTTAAAAAAAGTTACGCCAGATCTTTTTGTTACATTTTAACTGTGATCTTAAATAAACTTTGTGTGATTAAAGCTTCCTAGGGGGTCACTAGCATCATACCTGGGGTGAAACACTGTATGCTCAGCAATGCCAAAATCTTAAGGTCCAGGCTAACTTCACAAAACTTCTTGGAGTTTTTGACTTGGGCCTTAACAAGGGTGACCGTGAAGGATGAGTGAGAGCTATTGAATTAGGTGAGGACGAGTGTGCGTGTTGGCTGTTTATAAGGATATGAGGAGGTTCTGAGAGTAAGAGCAATGAGCAGAGCAGCAATGTACGTTGTTGTGAGGAGCGTTAACTTGGGAAGTCAGAGTGTGGTGATTGAAAATGTTTGCTTCTCAGTTTTCCCACCATTGTTCAATCACTGATAGTTTGCAGCACTGTATCCAACTGTGAACCACTCCACTTCTGCTGCTCACGACTTCCAATCACTCCATCCATACCTGTTAGCCCCCTTTCCTGCTTCCTGTCTTACCTCTAGGGAATAGTCAGAGAGCCAGCAGGGGAGGGTGCTGCAGCCTTGACCAATCTCCCTGTTCTTCCTGTGGCTCACAGGAAGTAACTTGGATGTGAGGTTTGGTCTACTGGCCTTTACTGTTGTGTGAAATTGCCAGCAGCTTCTGACACCCTCAGTTGTGGCATTAAGCATGTTGCTGTCAGAGATTGGGTGATGTGTGCTTTTTTTCCAGAACCTCACTATTGTCCTGGCACTGCAATTACTGTAATGGCATGATCTCACCCTGCAGAAATTTCGGTCTCCGAGGTGCAATTGGTCAGTAGGTTGAGCTGTTAACTAAAAGGTGGTTCGAAACAATCCAGAGGCAAAGGTTTCATGTTTGTTTCTACCATCGTTCATTGTTGCACAGTTCCAGATTGGGATCCTGGGCAACAATAAAAATATTTCTAAAGTGTTGCTGCCTCTACTGTTATCTGGTGTTAACAATATTATGGGTGGCATAGTGGTTGGCACTGCTGCCTCACAGGTTCGATTCCCAGCTTGGGTCACTCTCTGTGTGGAGTTTGCACACTCTCCCTGTATCTGCGTGGGTTTCCTCCAGGCACTCCAGTTTCCTCCCACAGTCCAAAGATATTAGATTGATTGGCCATACTAAATTGTCCCTTAGTGTCAGAAGGATTAGCAGGTTAATACCAATGGGGCTAGGGATGGGTGGGATTGTGGTTGGTGCAGACCTGATGGGTTGAATGGCCTCCTTCTACACTGTGGGGATTCTATTCTAAAGATGGAGCAAGGTCACATAACAGCTTTGGGATGACTTTGATGAACTTGTCTCTTTCCTTACAGTTTTGATGCTACAAGCACAAATCCTGACCTAAACTAAAAGTATTGTGAAGGTTTGTTTGACTGCCTCTACATTTATAGATCGCGTTGACAACAACTTTAATGCTAAATGCTATTTCACAATGTGCTGGAATGCAATGAGGAGTGAGAAGTTAGAACTGTTTGTCCTGATGTTTGGTTCAGGGGGATTCTTTCCTCTCCTAGCACAGAAGAACATCCATCAGGAATTTGAGTATGTGCCCGATCTGTCAGTTTGATGCTCAATAATTCTGGATTGTGATCCAAGTCCATGAAACTGTCCTCAAGATGAAGCATTTTCCCAAATTTTATTACAACGGACTCCAAATGATTCTTATAACTGTCATCTCACAACCCCATTAGAGTGGTGTTGCCAACATGTGTTGAATATATTCTTGAAGTTGCATCATATAATTACTTGCCTCTGATTTCCCCATCCTACTCTCCCACCATTGGCTGCCCAATATGTTCCTCCTTCTGCCACTTTCTCAGACCAATTGAAAAGCAAAAAGAATTAATGATTCATGTACAAGATTCTTGGACATCAAGCCATCTCCAACATGAATAAACATGTTTAAAAGAAAGTGAAAGCAAAGCACTTCGGGGAGAATTTTACCATCTTACCCACCATGGGGATTCGGAGCGGGATAGGGGCAGACCACTGAAAGGTCTGTTGACCTCGGAGCCAGCGAGCAAAGCCGGACAACCCTGCCTTATTTGTCTGATAATGCCCAATGATTTTACTCCAGAGTTTCTGGCAGCAGTGCCCTTGATATCCATCTTCAATTCATGGAGACTTCGCCGACCCTGGATAATTGGTCTTCCATTTCCTGTGAAGATAATTCAGTGAGGATTTTTTTCCTGGTCTGGTATTCAGTGGGCAGCGAGGCTCCCAGGAAACTCTGGCGAATGTTTGTCCTTATCTGTTACCTACATTCAGAAAGGACTGGGTCTGTTTGTTGGAAGTGAAGGAATCACAGGATCATCCCTTTGCGTTATCCATCCTTGACAATGTCCACAGCTGCTTAAGGTGCCATGAGCCATGTTACAGTGTGTTGGGATACTGAAAGAACATTTCCCCTTGTGAGAGAGACTGCAGCTAGGGAACATAGTTTTAAGGTGAGCGGGTCTTTCTTTTATAAGAGAGAAGAAATATATTTTTCTCTTTCAGGTCTTGAATCTTTGGAACCTCATTCTCCAAAGAGCAGTGAAGGAAGGATCCTTTATATTTTTAAGGGAAAGGTAGATAGATTCTTGACTGACAAGGATTTCAAAGTTTACTGGGAAGTAGGGGGAATGTGGAGTTGAGGTTGCAGTAAGAGGAACCACATTCTTATTGAATGGTGGAGCAAGTTCGAAGGGCCAAATGACCTACTCATACTTTTAATTTGTATATTCATATGTTTGAAACAGTAATTGTTACCTTTAATCATAAGATATAGAAGCAGAATCAGGCTATTTGGCCCATTGAGTCTGTTCAGCCATTCATTCACAGTTGACATGATTCTCATTCCCATTCTTCTCCCCGTAACCCATGGTCCCCTTGCTGATCAAGAATCTATCTATCTCTGTCTTAAAGACACTCTATGATCTAACCTCCACAACTCACTGTGATTTGATTTTATTTGATTTATTATTTTGTCCCATGAGTTAGTATGCAGTGAAAAGTAATATTTCTTGTGCGCTATACAGACAAAGCATAGTGTTCATAGAGAAGAAAAAGAGAGAGTGCAGAATGTTGTGTTACAGCCCATAATTAGAGTGTAGAGAAAGATCAACGTAATGCAAGGTAGGTCCATTCAAAATTCTGATGGCAGCAGTGAAGAAAATGTTCTTAAGTCAACTGGTACGTGACCTCAGACTTTTGTATCTTTTTCCTGATGTAACAAGGTAGAAGAGAGAATATCCGTG
This sequence comes from Sphyrna mokarran, assembly GCA_024679065.1. NCBI lineage: Eukaryota > Metazoa > Chordata > Chondrichthyes > Carcharhiniformes > Carcharhinidae > Sphyrna > Sphyrna mokarran. Next base: position 10,474,631 of record JAGIQG010000019.1, read on the forward strand.
GTGCGTGAGGTCCTTAGTTATGCTGGCTGCTTTGTCAACGCAGCAGAAAATGTAGATGTAAATGGATTGGAGGCTGGTTTGCATGTTGGACATTTTGTGGTCTTTTGCAGTCTCGGGCAGAGCAGAAACCATACCAAGCTGTGGTACAACCAGAAAGAATGCAGCTGTAAACTTTGGTAAAAGTTGTAGGTGACATACTAAATTTCTTTAATCTTCTGAGAAAGTAAAAACATTGGTGGGCTTTCTTAATGATAGTGTCAGCATGGAGGGACTGGAACAGGTTGGTGATCTTAAAAACTTGAAGCTCTCAACTCTTTCTACTTTGTTCCCATTGATGTAGACAGGGACATGCTCTCCTTTATGCTTCCTGAAGTTGATGACAATCTCTTTCATTTTGCTGACATTGAGGAAGAGATTATTGTCACCACATCATTCGCCAGATTCTCTATCTCATCGCTGTATCTGTGGCAATGAGTTCCACAGATTCACCATCCTCTCGCTAAAGAAATTCCTCCTCGTCTCTGTTTTAAAGGAGCGTCCCTTGACTCTGAGGTTGTGCCCTCGAGTTCTAGTCTCCCCCACTCTCACGGAAACACCCTGTCCATGGTGGATCACAGTTATAAGTTAGGCAGCAAGAATAAAGTACAATGACTGGAACAGCAGACCATTTCAGCAAACCTCATTATGGGTGACTACCTTCCCAAGAGAGTAGAATCAATGAGACAGTTCATACAATAGAATGCTGTCGGCGTCTGACCACCAGCAAAGGGGTTACCTCTTTCAATTCATGTGTGATTCTTCTGGTTAAAGGAGGCTATTCTCCTATCCCTTTGGATCAAATCTGAAAGGCTGTTCCACTTAATTCTCCAAAAGAGTTGGATTCAATGAGTGCAGGATGCTTTCAAAGTGATGACTGCACCATTCAGGGAAAAGAAGGTCAGCAGCAAGTGACCTCAGATAAGAAAGACAGATCTTGTCTTTGGAATTTTGTTGTTATGAAACGTTAGCAATAAAACATATCAGATTATGTCTTCTGTATTATTGGCTGTCCGTGAAATAGTTGATGGGAGAGATAACATATAGCAGGCACAATAAAGCATGTGGAGAAGTTTATAAAATATGTTTCCAAGAAGTAGTGGGTTTGATTTGTGTAACTTAGAACATCTCTTTGGAAACAAAGACTGAGCCAGATCACTGACGTCAAGTAAATCCAATACCATGCAAAGTAATGGACAAACTTCATGATTGCAAATCAATGATAAGTATAAAGATCCATTAAAGATAATCAGTGTCTGCAGTTTAGGTATGGCGACGGATAGCATTAATGGTGAGTTTCCCGCTGATCAGTGGGTCAGGTTCTTGCATCTGATCTGCTCATCAGGTTAACTGCAGGTCAACCGTGTGATGGGACTGGACACTGATTCGTTTGCCCTTAGCCACCTCATGGGGTCAAAGTTTCCTGGAACCATATCTAAATACCACCCGAACACAACCTTTGGTTGGCCTCTTGGAATATGAGCTTCCTGATTAAGGTAATGACTGCCTGCTTAATCAGGGAGTCTCATGTATATATATGTGTGTATATATATATATATATACGAGAGAGAGAGAGACGAGTGTCAGGGCTACCAAAACTCCAGATTCTGACTTTGTGCCTGAAACACTTAGGGGTGGAATTGAGTTTGTGAATGAAGGGAATCTGGTGATGGAACACCAGCCTTTGAGGAGTTAGTTCAATTAGTGAGGGAGAAATTAGCATTGAAAGTCTATTCACTAGTTGGCCAACACATCCATCCTAATAAACCAATGCCTTCCTACACCAACTGGAATATTCAAGATAGTGCCAGAGTGAGGTGACTTCTTGCAAGCTTCACCCAGCATACCCTCTAATCCTATCCTTTCCTCTTGTTCAGTTGACTGTAGTATCATATTCTGCATCCTCCCCTTTGCTTCCCTATGTATGCGTTGTCTGCTTGGCACACGCGAGACAATACTTTTCACTGTATACCAATACATGTGACAATAATAAATCAAATCAATTGTTACTCCCTGTCTCCTAGCTGTGTGATCAGAACATCTGGAAATGGTCCTTAGTAACAAAGGGAGTGCACCAATGTTTAGCCGCAGCTCTCTGGAGGAGGGCAGTATAATAGCACAGTGGTTAGCACTGCTGTTTCACAGCTCCAGTGTCCTGGGTTCGATTCCCAGCTCGGGTCACTGTCTGTGTGGAGTTTGCACATTCTCCTTGTGTCTGCGTGGGTTTCCTCTGGGTACTCCGGTTTCCTCCCACAGTCCAAAGATGTGCAGGTTAGGTTGATTAGCCATGCTAAGAAATTGCCCCTGGGTATTCAGGGATGCATAGGTTAGCGGGATTAGTGGGTATAATATGTAGGGATATGGGGGTAGGGTCTGGGTGGGATTATAATTGGTGCAGAATCAATGGGTCGAAGGTCCTCTTTCTGCACTGTGGGGTTCTATGATTTAGTTATAGGCATTTGCCAGCACTAGGATGTCCCCTTTTGAGGGAAGAGTCCGGGAGATGCACAACCTCAGCTCACCAACAAGGGAGGCAGTCACAAAGAGGGTTAGCTCCATGGGTGACTACCAGATGAATGCCACCCAGTGCAGAAAGATGTGAAATGACCTCACCCACATTGCCAAGGTAAGTCAACCTCCAGCTCACACTCTCATCATGGCGTCATGCACTCAAAGCATCACAGAGCTCAGAGACCTCAGACAATGTTAGTGCAATGATCTCAGTGAGGATCATGAGCTTGGCCTATTGGAATATGAGCTCCCTGAATGAGGTAATGATTGCCCAATCAGGGAGTCTCCTCTGTATGTATATAGATTTATATAGAGGAGCGTCAGGGCTACCGACACTCTGGATTTTGACTTTGTACCTGAAACGCTCTTAGGAGTGGAGTTGAGTTTGTGAATAAAGGGAATTTGGTGAAGGGGCACTGGCCTCTGAGGAGTTAATTCAATTAACGATGGAGAAATCAGCAATGAAAGTCTATTCACGAGCAACTATCAACCTGCACATCTTCAGCCCTTAGCAGGGACGGCTCAGTGCTCACAATGTTCCAATCCAGCCCTTCTCATCACATCCCATCCTGCTGTCTTCATGCAGGCCAAGCGAGCCCAAAACCAGAGGGAGGAGATCCTAGACTGGAAAACAATGTGGCCCTTTGAATGTCTGAGGCACCAGGGAGTGGCCCAGGATGTAGGCATTATGGGAACTCCCAGGGTAGCGCGCTGAAACATGTATCATATACTTTTGATGGTCACACACCAGCTGTACATTGAGGGAGTGGAAGCCTTTCCTGTTAATGAAGATCAGGAGCTATCATCTTGGAGATCTCAAAATCCAACCTGATGATCCCAGAGAATATTTTTTCTCCATGTTACACATAACCCAGTGCTGTTCACATTCAGAAAGTGGGAAACAAAATGGAATGTCTTCCAGGATACTATTTTCCCACGTGTATCACACAAAAGCGAAGGGGTGCAATTATCCACACCCCTCCTCTTGCCGGGTGTTTTGTGGTGAAGATGACAGCCTGCCATTGGCTGGTGGAGGGATGTTCCAGTCCTGCCGCTGTTAATGCGTTTTCCTGTTGAGGTAACCTCCAGGCTTTGCATGGGGAATCACTGATTGATTTTCCAGCAAGACTCATAGAATACGAGCTCCCAAGTGATTAGTAATTATCTTATCAGGTGGAGCTTGAAGCTTGCATAAAGCAAGCCCATGAGTGGGTCCATTATTAGATTATCCCAATTGGGACTTGTTTCTGTTCACCACGAGCTTTTGCTTTTGCTTTGTTTTATTTAGTGCAAAAAAACACTATTCCTTGACAGCTGACTCCTGGAGTTATTATGTTCCTCCACCACTGGAGTCAACATCAGCAAGCCTGGAAGATCCCACCAATAGGAATAGCTTCACCCTTCCATTTGTTCCCTCCAAAACGTACTGTTCCTCCAATCGGGATTCCCGTCGAGACTGTGAAAGAGAACGCACATCTTGGGATCTCAAGCTGGTCCCAAGCTAAAGTCTCCTGTCCACAGCCACCATTTCAGTTTCAAATGTTGCAAACCCTCTCCCACATCTCAAAGTTTGCTCCATGACACCACTGGAGGTCATAACCCATCATTCGGGATGACCCGCCTTAACACATGTGCTAGAATGATGATATTTACGATGTATGTTGGCATAAAAATCAACAATTGAAGCCTTGAAAAATTCCTACACAAGTAAAGATCAATTTATATGCAATGTGTAAAAGTGATCTGCTGGTGTTGTGGTCACTATTTTGAGACGGCACTAGCATCTGATGCAAACAGAGGGCATGTCTTAAACACCTGGGCATCTTCACAACACAGCCCTTGCGTCCTGCCTCATCCCTCCGGCCCAGTTATAAGTTGCTGGTGAGTGAAACATGTATTTGTGGGGCGAGACTGACCACTGATAAGTCTCGCCTGAAAAGCAGGCGTCAATTTGTACGCTGTGCATTGTGTAAAGGTGTGGGCCGGAATTCTCCAGCTGCTCGTGTCGACGGGATTCTCCAGTCCCACCGGCAATGCTTACCCTGCTCCTGGGTTTCTCGCCAGCATGGGTTGACGGGATTAATTTTGTCACTTTTATATACAGTGTATAAATTGACACTTAATTATGCAGAAGTAAATAATATCATTCTGGAATATGTGTTGAGACAGTGGAACCAGAGTATTCTGCCACTGGCAAACAACGTGCCACCTCTCGCCAGCGGGAAACACAATGCTGCAAAGCAAAAACTCTTGCCCACAGTGTTTGGCACCAGAAAAATGGGGTGATCTTATTTACCAGCTTAGGTTATATTTACTGCATATTGTGCCTAATATCAGATTCTCTATTTCCTTTCAGTGATTTCTTAACAGCGTTTTAATCTAATGTCTCTTGCAAACCTCATTAAGAACCTCGAAACCAAGGACATGTCCAAGTCTGAGTTGGAATTAGAGTATATGAATTATGAATTTTACGTGCTCTCAAAATTTTTTTATTATTCATTCATGGGACCTGGGCATTGCTGGCTGGCCAGTATTTATTGCCCATCGTGAATTGCCCTCATTCAGAAGCTACCACGTTGCTATGGCTCTGGAGTCACATGTAGCACAGACTGAGTAAGGAGAGCAGATTTCCTTCCCTAAAAGACATTAGTGAACCAGACGGGTTTTTCCAACAATTGACAATGGTTTCATGGTCATCTGAAGATTCTTAAATCTAGATTTTTTTTTGTTGAATTCAAATTTCACCATCTGCCGTGGCAGGATTTGAACCTGTGTCTCCTGAGTTTCTGAATTAATACTCCAGTGATAATGTCACAAGGGCATTGCTTTGGTGAGCTATGGAATCCACTATTGCTTAATGGGATTTGATACCTTCTTCAATATTCTGTTGAATAGTTTTGTTAGGGTCAATGTCTATCTGTGTTCTCAGCCTATTTATAATCATTGCAGAGCTCCTTTTGAGATTAGTTTCCTTTGCAAACACATCTTCGATGCATCCTATTTTTCACTTTGAGCAAACATCCAATTAGTGAGATAAATTGGTGTCTGCTCCAGGTGCAGTATTATGCCTTTGCACAGGGATCTTTTAAGTCATTGATTTGAAATTATCAGGGACATTTATCTCAATTTATGTTTAACATGAGTAAATGTGGCTAGATGCCAACTGGAAGTAGACAGTGAGAAAGAGCAAACAGCATTCTAGTTTCCCTCATCTTCCTTCAATTACATTGCAAGTTAAGCTTGTATCAAGAAAGACTTCTGTTCAAACAATTTCTCTTCATCATTCAGAAATTCTAAGCAATGCAAAAGAAGGGCTGCTTTAATTCATATATACACGTAACACCATGCACGGCCAATTCACAAAACCTGCACATCCTGGTGTCTAAGGGGCAATTTATCATGACCAATCCACCTAACCTGCACATCTTTGAACTGCATTTTTCTCCTCAAAGTGAGAAAGCAGAGATTTATAAAGGTTACAAATGGATTGCATGGAGAAATATCATTTGTGGTGAGTTACTGTGAGTTATGGCAAGAAGACAATAAGATGGAGGCAATTGTGCGTGTTAGCTGTTGATTTGGGGATGTGAGAAGATGTCTGAAGAGAGAGGATTGAGTGGAGCTGCAAGGTGTGTTGTGTTGAGGTGTGCTGTGCAACAGAATGCTGGGAAAGTCACAGTGTGAGGATTGGCACTCGTTACGCCACTACCTTCCTCACTTCCCGTGATCCCAGATCCTCTTGTGGCGATGCCCCCACAAACTTGCTGCTGACTTCTTTGGCTGTTTCTATCCCTGCCTGTTTGATTAGAGATGTCGTCCTCTTTCCCTCGTCCTGGGCAAACATCACCCCTCATCAGTACCTCAGATTGCAAATTATGTTATAGTTATATAAAACATTGGCTAGACCCAATTTAGACTATTGTGTCCAATTCTGCTTGCCACACTCCACGAAGGACGTGGAGGCTTTGGAGAAATTGCAGAAAAGATTTACCAGGATGTTTCCTGGTTTGGGGTGGTATTAGCTGTGAGGAGATTGAATAAACTGGCATTGTTTTCCCTAGAAGGATAGAAGCTGGGTGGGGTGGTGGCCTGATAGAAGTTTATAAAATTATGAGGGGCATAGATAAGGTGAACAGTTGGAAGATTTTTCACAGGGCAGAAATGACAATTACAAAGGGGCACAAGTTTAATACAAAGGGGGGAAAGGTTGAGTAGAGATGTGCGGAGGTGTACACAGAAGGTGAAGGGGGCCTGGAGTGCACTGCCAAGTTTGGTGGTAGATGCAGATAGATTAGCAATATTTAAGCCTTAACTGGATAGACACATGAACAGGCTGGGTAAAGAGGGATACAGGCGGTTGGTCTAGGACAATGTGATCAGTGCAGGCTTGATGGGCTGAAGGGCTTGCTGCTGTGTTGTACTGTTCTTTGTTCTTCTTTGTTCCTGCATTGGGCTGTCCAGCTAAGATTCCAAGATGTGGGAAGTAGCCTTCCCAAGCCACCTCTTCATTACTGTGATCATTGAAGCTGCAGCAATGAATGCCCAGTTCAATCTTTCTTCCCCAGATTTAATGAGAGATGCTTCATTTGGCAGATTCTGTACATTACCCTAACCAACCTCACTAATTGTCCAGAAAAGACGTGACCTTACCTGCATGAAATTTTCAGTAGTTTGGTACAAGGCTGTTGAATATGGCAAGGAATGCGAAAAACCCTGTCCTCAATCCTTTACAGCCACCAACTGCTTCACTTTGGGGAAAAAAATTAGTGAAGGGAAGAGGATAACATCTTTCCTGATGTCTAGCAACAATGATATGCAGGTTAGGTAGATTGGTCATGCTAAATTGTCCCTTAGTGCCCAAAAACATGTAGGTTATTTAGGTTAGTCATGGTAAATGTGCAGGGTTGTGGGGGTAGGGCAGAGGATGGGGCTGGGTAAGATGCTCTGTCAGAGAGTCTGTGCAGACTTGATGGGCCAAATGGCCTCTTCTGCATTTTAGCGGTTCTGTGAGAAGTTGGCACCTACGTCAATCCAATGTCTTCGAAACCATCCAATAGCTGACCCAAGTTAGTCAGCACGGCTGAAGATTGAGTAACCACCTTGGGTTATTTACAGGCTAGGTTGACCTGTCAAAGTGGCTTTGAATTCTCAGTTTCTGACCCTACAAAGATTGATCTCACCCATCACCCATCACTGATCCCTAACTCCTTTAGGTTATGAGTGTCATTGAAGAAAATGTGTGTTGGATTTCCATATGCGTCTGGTTTGGAAAAATAAAAGCTAAGGTATCTCAAAGCATTTCACACGATACATTTATTTTGAAGTGCAGTGGCAGTTGTATAAACAAGAGTGGCAGCAATAAGATTAATGATCCGTTAATTTTTCTATTATTGGTTGAGGAAGGAATCTTGGCTCGAATATGCACATTCTACCAGCAAAGCCAGTCTTTACTGTGGATCATTAGAACCAGACACATAAATACGCACTACCCAGCTGGCACACCTTGTAGCCCATCACCTTGTGTATTCATTTTTAAGACTACATTGAAGTAAAAATCTCTATCATTCCTGTCTTAAAGGGTGAGCTTGTCTTAGGTCTGATGTGACCTTTCTACCTTCTGTATTAGATTGCTTAAATTTAAAGTCTTGCCTCATTTGAGGCAGCACAGTGGCACAGTGGTTAGCACTGCTGCTTTACAGTATTAAGGACCTGCATTCAATTCCCGGCTTGGGTCAGTGTGGAGTTTGTACATTTTCCCCATGTCTGCGTGGGTTTCCTCCAGGTGCTATGGTTTCTTCCTACATTCTGAAAGTCATGCTGGTTAGGTGCATTGACCTGAACAGGCACTGAAATGTGGCAACTAGTGGAATTTCACAGTTACTTCATTGCAGTGTTAATGTAAGCCTTATTTGTGACTAATAAAGAAACTTGAAAAAACTTTTAGCAATATTAGTTAAATTCATTCTATGATTTTACTAAGATGTTTATTGTATGGTACATCAGGAAACAAAGATAAGGAAGCTCAATCATAGATTCATAGAATTATACAATGCAGGAGAAGACCTTTGGCTTATCAAGTCTGCACTGACACATGAGCAACGCGTGTCTTCCCACCCAATCCAATCTACTAGCACTTTACCCATAGCCTGAACGTTATTAAGTGTCAAATGCTCATCCAGGTACTTTTTAAAGAATGTGAGGCCACCCACTTCTGCCACTCTTTCAAGCAACACATTCCAGACCATTATATTCCCCTCTTCCTTGAACTTATGTCCCCCTCATGATTGACCCTTCAACTAAGGGGAACAGCTGCTCCTTGTCCACTCTGTCCATGCCTCTTGAACAGGTCACCCCTCTGTCTTCTCTGCTTCAATGAAAATAACCCCAGCCTATCCAACCTCTCTTCATAACTGGAATGTTCCGGACAGTATTGCAATGAATCTCCTCTCACTCCCAGTCAATCACATCCTCCCTGTAATGTGGTGAGTAAAACTCCAGTTATGGCCTCACCAAAGTTCTACACAACTTTTTTTTTTATTCATTTGTGGGACATGGGCATCACAGGCATTTATTAGCCAGGTTGCCCTTGAGAAGGTGGTGGTGAACTGCCTTCCTGATTCACTGCGGTTCTCATGCTGTAAGTTGACCCATACTGCTGCTAGGGAGGGAATTCCAGAACTCCAACATGACTTCCTTACTTTTGTTATCTATGTCTTGATCGGCAAAGGCAAGCGATCCAAATTCTTTATTCACCACCCTGCTAACATGCCCTTCTGCCTTCAGAGATTCACGGACAAACATGTCAAAGTCCCTTTGTTCCATTGAACATCCTAACATCCTACCATTCGTTGAGTGCTTCCTTGTCAAATTACTCCTTCCAAAGTGTATCATCTCATACTTTTCATGGTTAAATTCCATCTCCCACCAATCTGCCCATTTGGCCATCCTGTAACATAAGGCACTCAACTATCCATCCAATCTTTGTGTCATCCACACATTTACAAATCCTTCCCCCTTCATGGTCATATATGTCATTTATATAAATGATGAACAATAGGGCACCCAGCACAGGTCAGTGTCACTAAACCAGCTTCCTGTCATTACCCACTGTCTCCTACAACTGAGCCAGATTTGAATCCACTTTATAAATCACTCAGGGGACTGTTTCTATTTGCACTATATTGTTTAATTTTAAGGCCTTTGGGGTTTTAAAGCAATATCTTCTCCAAATGTTTGCCTCTGATTAACACTAGAAGATGGGGAGGAGAACATCACTTGCAATAACAGAAATATTCCCACTGAGCTAGTCACATTTTCGCTTTACACCACAGATGCTTTGTTGGTAGCATTGTATTGCTGTTGTTTTGGTATCATCATCTCTTCTGGAATGAATCTCCAGTAATGCAGTGTCTTATTTGTTAATTCCTTCCATTGTATTCCTTGCATCTCTGTTGGGCGTTTTCTTACCATGAACATTAGAGTTTAAGTGAGCTAAGTTGTGTGAAGCTCACAGTTTGTACAATTACCTCCCATAGCTTATCTTAAACTCTGGGAGGACATGTCAATTAATAGCTCTACACAGCCTCCAGTTTTCAAACATCAAGCCTTTAATGTCTTAAGGGAAACCTTCTATTGTTTCCTCCATACCTTCATAGAATCATGGAACAATAGAATTCCTACAATGCAGAAAGGCCATTCGGCCCATTGAATCCCATCCAGGCCCTTCCATCCACTCTATCTCTGTAACCCTGTGCATTTACCATGGCTAATCTACCTAAGCTTCACGTCCCTTAGGCCAGAATTTTACAGGCATGCCTGCCTAGATTCCAGGGACAGCCAAGTCTTACTGAACAGCATTCTCCATTGGCCTTGGGCGGGATCGTACATATCACAGGCAGATGTGTCAGTAAATGTCCGCCCTTAGTCTCCCAGAATATATTGGTTAGGGGAATTAGTGAGATAATTTGTGGGGTTATGGAGACAGGGCCTGGATAAAATGCTCTATCAGAGACTCAGTGCAGACACAATGGGCCGAATGGCCTCCTTCTGCATTGTAAGGATTCTATTCTATGATTCTTGGACATTAAGGGGCAAATTAGCATGCCAATCTACCTAATCTGCATATCTTTGAGTATGGAAGGAAACTGGAGCACCTGGAGGTACCCCATACATGGGGAAAATGTGCAGACTGCTTACAGACAGTCACCCAAAGCTGGAATCGAACCTGGGTCCCTCAAGCTTTGAGGCAATAGTGCTAAACCACAGTGCTGCCCTTTTCTCTATATCGACTGATATTCGTCTCTGAAGGTCAAGAAGTATCTTCATTACTGCAACCAAATCTGATTACCCAAACAACAAGGCAGGACAGAGAAGAGATACAAAACTACTTCCTTGTGTCAGATGATATACAAAGCAAGCTGGTTGAAGGTACATAACAAATAAAAAAGCATCAAGGATGAGACCAGCTGCTACAAGGCATAAATAATTGCAAAGTGAAAAGATTACTTCACTACTTGATTTGAATTTGAGTGAAACCTGGTATTGTAAAAGATAAATGTGTTAACTGACAATCTGTTTCACAAGGTGAGACTTTTTTAGAACCCGGGGTATGTAAATTACTTGCTATGACTCAAGGAAAAAAAGACTCCATCTGGATCTTTGGCTGTGCCCTGTACTTTATGGTTCCTTTGACGCAAAACTGCCTTAAATATCAGCTGGCGGAAGCCAAATTTTATTCATAAACATGTTAATGAAATAAAGAACTTGTTTTTATGTAGCATCTCAATGCTTCCTCCAGCAATGCCAATGCACTTTAGACGGAAATTGAATTCCTACTGTCTAACAGAGGGTGAGCTAAAACTATGCTTAAATAGTGATTCTCAGCTGTTCAACCATGACTGGTTGAGATGTCTGCTGTCTGAGATGTGTGCCTGAGACATTTATACAGATTGGTCATTTTAGTGACTTGTTGGTTGATGTGCTCTGACCAATAAAACATACTGAACCAGGTTCCAACAAGTAAATATTGTCCTTGTGACCCCACAGGAAACTTTGAGCTATCAACACCAAAGGCTCCTTCTCCCAGCCAGCTGTGCTCTTCCAAAGTCCAACCTACGGATTGCTCCAATACTTTCCAGGTGACAAGGCTACCCTATTCTTGCTCTTTCTCTCTCTCTTTCTCGCTCTCTTTCTCTTTCTCTCTCCCAAACATGCGCCAGAGTGTGGCAATTAGGGGAATTGCACGGTAACTTCAATGCAGTTAATGTAAGCCTACTTGTGACTAATAAATTTTAACTTTAGAAACTACAAAAGGTCATGGATGTAGCCCAGTCCATCATGCAAACCAGCCTCCCATCCATTGACTCTGTCTACATTTCCCACTACCTCAGAAAAGCAGCCAGCATAATTAAGGACCCCATGCACCCTGGATGTTCTCTCTGCCACCTTCTTCTATTGGGAAAAAGATACAAAAGCTTGAGAACATGTACCAACCAACTCAAGGACAGTTTTTTCCCTGCTGCCATTAGACTTTTGAATGGGCCTACCTTATATTAAGTTGATCTTTCTCTGCACCCTAGCCATGCTGTAACACTACATTCTGCATTCTCTTGTTTCTATCTTCCCCACATACTCTACAAATGGAATGCTTTGTATAGCTTGCAAGAAACAATAATATATGTGATCAGATCTATATAGTACACTCAGGCTTTTCATAATGCTCTCTACCTTATTGGGAAGACAAATTTGTTTGAATATTCTTCTCCCTCAGATAATGGCAGCATTTTCCTTCTGCAAAGCTCCTCTGCGAGCTCATTAAACAATCAGCTCCGAGTAAAGGAGCTTATAGAGAGATCCAATTGGGAATCACAATCAATTATGTGAAAAGGTTTGTTTTGAATGGGAAAATAAGGAAGCCACTTATTCCTTGAAGGGTAAGAGATTAAAAGTTATAAAGAATTAAACAAAACAAAACCTGGTAACATATAAATCACTAAAAATGACATCTGAAATGCCCTAACTATGTTAGAGGTTGTGGGTTTTAAGCAAAAATAAAAAGATGTTATTTGCACACATCAAGTCAAGTCAACAACAACGAGGTTTATTGAAAGAGATATTGTCTGCACAGAACAGAAACTAAGACTTAAGAACCCTTTGAAGCACCCAATGACATTACAATCAAATCATGTGACAACCATGCAACTATCTAAATATACAACATTACAAATAGTTCATAGGATAGAATCACAGAATACCAACAGCAAGAGGAAGCCATTTGGCCCATTGAGCCTGCACCAACTGTCGGACAAAGCATTCCACCCAGACTCTATTCCCGAAACCCCATGTATTTACACTGTGGATCTCCTTAACCTACACATCTTAGGACACTATGGGGTAATTTAGCATAGCCAATGTACTTAATCTGTACATCTTTGGGAGGAAACTGGATCATCCAGAGGAAACCCACACAAACACAAGGAGAATGTATAAACTGCACATAAGGCTGGAATTGAACTCGGGTCCCTAGCTGTTGGAACCTCTGTATGGTTTGCTTTAATTAAAAGAATTCACTTACAGGTATTTCTGCCTGTGTAACTGATTATACTATGCTTTAAAGTAACTTGACTGTATTTTAAAACTCAGCTTGGAATTCTGGGTTGTACTTAAAAATTGATGACATTTGAAAGTGCAGCGTTAACAGAAATGGTTTTTTTGTCATGAACAAGCTTTCACAGTCACAGCTGCGAATTGTTTTTGAAAGTTATCGACACCGCTTGTGACCAGCTGTTTCATAACACAAGATAACCAAAATGTTATAATGTGCTATACAGCTATATTTTTCAGTTGTTGTGTTGAATCCTGTGTAGGATTGAGTCTGTGGTCAGGACCAGTTTTCTGGATTCTCTCTCTCACTTTCGTTTCCGATAATTTTTTTAATTTCAAGTTATATTCATTAAAGAAAATTGTTTTAAAATCGTACCAAGTGCTGTCCCCACAGTCTATGTGGAGGAATGAATGGGTGCTACACATTGGTGCTGTGAAGCAGCAGCGCTAATTGCTAAACATTAAACCATCATTAAATCTATGAAGAGTTTAACAAGTGTAATGGGGGTTCATTTGTTGAGGAATAGGATACAGAAAATAGATGAGTATTGTTAAATGTATACAGTGCCTTGGTTAGAGCATACTGAGTACAGTTGTGGTCTGTAATCTACAAAAATGATACTGAAATATTGGGGAAAATGCAGAAAATATTTGCAAGGATTTTACCAGAATTATCAGAGTGCAACAATCAGGAAGGATTGGAATCTTCAAAAAGAGAATTCAGGGGGCTTGACAGGGTTCCTTAAAAAAAATGAAAAAGTTTGACAGAGAGGATGTGGAGAAAATATTTTCACCTATGGATGGGTCTGGGGCATGGCAGCACAAATAGAACCATTGACAGGTCAATTAAAGAATTTAGGATTCATTTATTGATTACAGTGTTGAACTGTTTCTCACTGCGGTGGGTATGGACAGAAAATCCCACCCGTAAGTTCCGTGTAAAACGTAGGGTGGAATTTTCCTCTCTCTTCATACTGTGTTTGTCAGTGGGAATTGGTGCGCTGCCGCTGGCAGTGGCATGTTATCAATGGTGTTTCTCATTCGAACACATCTCTCACTGTTGGGAAAACCACGGCAAGGGTGCACCATCAACAGCACCTGGCCTGAACGGGAGTAAGAGTTTGGTGAACAATTTCCCATCCGTTCACTTCCACCTTAATTAAACGCAGCCATCAGTATTTAATGGTGGATTCCTTCCAGGAAAGGGTTAGCAGGTAATTCCTGAATTGTGGATGCAGTCTCACTGGCTCCTCAGTGGTGTTTATAAAGCATTTGAACTTCAGGAACATTCCATATGGATATGCTTCACGTTGCTGCAAGTGGATGAACACAATGGGGAGGTGATGGCCTTGTGGTATTATCACTTACAATTAATCTAGAAATCAGTCCACATTCCGGGGACCTGGATTCAAATCCTACCATGGCAGATTGTGGAATTTGAATTCAATTTAAAAAAAAGCATCTGGAATTAAGAATTGACTGATGACCATCAAGCCATTGTCAATTGTCTGGAAAAAAAACAGTTCACTAATGCCCTTTAGGGAAGGAAATCTGCTGTCCTTACCTGGTCTGGCCTACATGTGAGTCCAGCAATGTGATCGATTCTCATCTGAACATGGGCAACTGGGGATGGGCACTAAATGCTGGCCAGCCAATGACATCCATGCCCCACGAATAAATAAAAAAAGGGAAAAGAACGTACTTGCATTGACAGCAAATCAAAGTCCCAGAGTGGCCATTGACTGCAGTGTTTATGATAGTGGGTAAAATGTAGATCACTCATGCTGTTAAATTCAGTGGAGCTCATAATTATTGTGAATTATTAACTTTAATGTAATTCAGAAGAAAACTGTGTTTACTGCATGTTCTTTGACAGAACCTGTTCAAAGCCTCACCAGTGGGCTTAGTTAAGTTCAGCTTGTTCAATTTCTTTCTCCCCTTATCTTCGAGAGCCTAATCTTAAAAATGTCTCCAATGGATAGCAACAGCCCAGAGAATTCGCAAATTTTAATCTCTGTCAATTATTGCGGCAAAGTTCTGCCGAGGATAAAACGTAACGCGAGCAGTTAATGCATTCATTATGCTGGTCATAATTAGTCGTACTTACTTTATTCTCAACTGCAACGGGCTTTGAATGTGGGGCACATGAAATGATAAAAACCCACTTATCCTGTTACGAGGGCTACACACTGATCCAGATTAATAGAATTTCACTCATCCTTAGACAAATTAATTAAAATCCTTAAACTGTCACGCATAGTGGACACACTAGGAGTTAAGCTCTTCTCTGGTACAAATAATATTCAGGAAGTCTCAGCCAACTATGGGCTATTCCACGTTTCTACAGTTTCAGCATCAGTTTTTCTGTGACACGCATAGGTGCATTCTTATGATCCACATTGACAATATCCCCAGGCAACAACAAGGCAATTAATTCTGAGCAGCTTTGACCCAGGGTAAACCAGCAATGTAACAATGTAAATTCACCCAGTTTCGTGTATTTACATTTTCTCATATTTCAGATATATCGGCTCAGGGGAATGTGGGCCAAAGGAATTAATTTTTTCTCCTGTTTTTGACACTACTTGATTTGATGTGACTTATTGTTGTCACATGTATTAACATACAGTGAGAAGTATTGTTTCTTGCGAACTATACAGACAAAACATACCGTTGATAGAGAAGGAAATGAGAGAATGCAGAATGTGGTAAGCATAGAACGAGAGTAAAAGATATTTTTAGAAGGTATGCCAGGCACAGCTTTCAGGGACTCGCCTCGCTCTGGCGCCATCTTGGAAGAGAGGACGCTGGCCTCTCCAATAGGCCTGAAGTCCAACTTCAGAAGAATGGCCCCTTGCTGCACAAGAACGATTTTCATTTCTCTCTTTATCTTCCCCAGTAAGGATGACAGTTTTTTCCTTCCAATTAACTCTAAATTGTGGGTGTTTATATTTCATGGTGGACACTCAATCATTAGAAACCAAAATGATCACCAACCATGGGAAAAAGCACCAGGTAACTGTCAGATAATCCCACCTAGTCTGGCCTTGCTTGTGACTCCATCTCGTTGGAATTTCTGCTGGAGTGTGCATGTGTACAGAGCTGGAGTGAGAAGATGTGTTGCTGGTTAAGTTAGTTGCCTACGAATCTAATTATCCACAACTTAGACTAGTTAATTCCTTGCCACATCAACTCTATCGGAAAACTGTGAGCGAAAGACTTCTGATTACATTCTGTGTCCATTGGATGGATTGGCCATGGTGAATGTGCAGGGTTGCAGGGATGATTGGGCCAGTATAGGGTGAGCTATCGAAAAGTTGGTGCAGACTCGATGGGCTGAGTGGCCTCCTTGTGCACTTTAGGGATTCTACGGTTCTATGAATCAATGGTAAATGCCTTTTTCTTGACTTAGCCATTGGAATTACACATACAAGAACTAACTAAAAACTTGGTGAACGCTTCAGTACACATTACCGTTTCACGGTTTTTCTCACCTAAAGGCTGGATTTATGCGGGCAGCAGACCTGCTGCTGGTAGAACCAAAAATGGAAGGTGACCCATTCAGGACCTGCGGAAGTATATAACTGTAATAAGTAGTCTCACAACACCAGGGTTAAGTCGAACAAGTTTATTTGATAGTAATCCCACAAGCTTTCGGAAATGGTGTTCCTTCATCAGGTGTGTGCAAGGTTCTGATCAGACAAAGGCATATAAAGACACACTGATTAGAATGCAAGGCTTTGCAGCTAACCTGCTATTCAAGTCTTAAAGATTCAGGCAATGTGAGTGGAGATTGTATTAGCACAGGTTAAAGAGATGTGTATTGTCTCCAGACAGGACAGTAAGTGAGATTTTACAAGCCCAGGCAAGTCATGGGGGTTATAGATAGTGCGACATGAACCCCAGATCCCAGTTGAGGCTGTCCTCAGCCATCCCAACACTGGCATCTCTACATTGAGGCAGTGACTGCCTGGAAGCCAACCTTTCAACTTTCCCACCTTGCCAAAGTGGCATGGCGGTGGGAAGGTATCAGGCACAGCTCCTGCCACCTTCCTGCACAGTTTTGCCAACTGACCTGCTTCCAAGCCCATCGCCGAAGGGTTAGGAAAGTTACGAACAAATGTCAGTTACGCCAGTGCTGCATTATAAGAGGTAGAATTTTATAGTAACTTCATTGTAGTGTTAATGGAAGCCTTACTTGTGACTAATAAAATCGTTTTAACAACTTTAACTTTTTAGGTTGCAGATCAGACCTTAAACTGAGGCCTTGTTTGTCACCTCAAATGGATATGAAAAGACCCAGGGCAATTAGAAGAGCAGTCAGTCTCCTGGCCAATATTTAAGCCTCAATCAACATCTCTAATACCGATTATCCAGTCGTCATCACATTGTTGGATCTTGTTGGTGCATACTAGCTCCTAGATTTCCGATATTACAACAGCAGCTACGCTACTGGCTGCAAACCACTTTGGGGCATTTGGTGGGATTTTCTGGCTGCATTCGCCCAAGATTGGAAAATTGGGCCTGAGCTTAACGGATCTTTGCATGGTCTGTCCCTGCCTGCTGTGATTCCCATGGCAACAGGATGGGAAAATTCCAACCACTGAGCTTATGAAAGGTGCAACTTCTTTCTTGGGTAGAGATGAACACAACAGATACAACTCCACTGATAAGGCATTGGGCAGAGGTTTTCTGTTTCCCCCAGTCCCCTTTCCGTGGCGTGTTTTATGATGGCCACTGTTGTTGTCGTCAAAAGGTTCTCCATATTGTTCCCACCCTTTGCTGTTGGGGAAAACGTAGTGGGGAATCACAGTTACTGGCACCAGAAGATCCTGCCACCGGGAATGGTCAGAAAAATATTGGACATTGATACTAAGTAACAAGATTTTATCATATTTACAATTGCAGGTTAAATTGAAGGATGCTTAATAAATGACTTGTGTAATCAGTTGAAACTATTGGCTTGTAACATTCAAACTCAGCTGCGAAATGAATGTGGAAGTCATACGTTTGTTGCTCATTATACATCTCACCCAATTGTTCTTTCTCTTGACTTCAGCAGTTAGGAAATCTGACAGCATAACGGCCTGTTATTGTTTGCACCCCTGACCATGTTGAACCTCATTTCCACTTGATCAAGCTCTTTGAAAGTTTTAAGTATATTTATTAGTATCACAAGTAGAGTTACATTAACACGGTAATAAAGTTACTGTGAAAATCCCCTAGTCACCACACTCTGGCACCTATTCGGATACACTAAGGGAGAATTTAGCATGGCCAATGCGCTTAACAAACATATCTTTCAGACTGTGGGAGGAAACCAGAGCACCTGGAGGAAAGCCACGAGACATGGGGCAAATGTGCAGACTCCACATAATGAGTGACCCAAGCCAGGAATTGAACCTGGGTCCCTGCCACTGTGAAGCAGCAGTGCTAACCATTGTGTCACCATGCCACCCCATGAGGTAGGCCTCATCCAGGTGTCAACATACACATTGCTGGACAAAGATCAAGGCCCATCCAGTTGACATCTAACGTGATGCAACAATATTTGAGTTATTGACTAATCATAGAAATCAGTGTGTTAAAATTGGTTGCATATCCACATAGTTAAGGAACTGTACAAAATATATCCCTAGTGCAAAATATCCTTCTTCTTTGAAACGTAATGATGAGATGTTGGAAAGGTAATCCGAACAACATGAAATGACAACTCAATAGTTTATGACTCTCCCACTTATAATTTGCACCAAAGTAAAATATTCTAAGCAGCCAGTTGGCAAAGTCAACGAGGTCAGTAAAATGTACCAACAGGGAAAATAACTGATTCTTACTGAGATACTCGGCACTGCTACATCAATTGATGGATTAAATAAGGAATGTGCTAGGAATATTGGTGAAGTCAACTTCAGGGAGAAGTGAGGCATTTTGCATTATGTGCAGGGTGATGATACATAGTGCCTGTTTAATGCAATCAACAATTGGCACAGTGTGGACAATTCACTTGATTCTATTAGCGTTCATAAGATCCAATAAATCCTCCTTTGTGTTGGCTCCTCTCTGATATCTCACTTCTTCTTCAGGCACGTCGTGACAATTTGCACACATTGAAATGACTTTTCGTCGTCAATTCTCATTATGAAGAGGGTAGAAGGAGTCCACAATGGGCATCTCTACCTGGGTTCCTCACCATCATTGACAAAGTTGATCCAGGCCCATAATGGCTGATAGCAGTGAATCATTGTAGGTAAAACTACAATGTAGCTTCGAGGCTATTATGTCTCTGTCACATTCCCATGTTTTACTTAACCATTGAAGCCATAATTTATTTCTTCCCAAGATAGTGCAGTAACCTCCTTAAATCAAATGATTAAAAGCCACATTCAAACCACTGAATTGTGCAATCGTTTTTTTTTTGCCAGGTTCCGGAGACAAAGATTTATGAGCAACATTTAAAAGCAGTGATAGAGAATGAAGCAGGTCAAGAACAGATAATGTCCTCAATTCCTAGTAATAAATATTGAATAATGGCTCAGAACTGTTACAAGCTTCTTTCCATTTCATCTTCTGAAAAGCATTAAAAATAATAAAGTCTTTCATAGTCCTAGAGATCATTGGTGATTTAACTGAGGATCATCATACCTGAGGCAAAGTCCAAGGTGGAAAAGGCAGCGATTTCGTGAATAACCTCAGCCGGTACAGGGATTGAACCAATATTATTGGCATCACTCAGCTCACAAACCAGCCATCAGTCAACTGAACTAACCAGCCTTGCCCTCCTCCTCCATAGGTAACTCCCAACTGCAGAATTAAGCAATGTTGACAAGCTAGGCTCCTGTTTTCACTCTGTTTTGAATTTGCCAATTTTAACCTGAGCTAATAAAGTTGGCAACAGCTCGCAAAATTAAATATGATTCTGATGTCTGACTATCCCTGATGTAAGTAAGAAAACTGAGGTAAATTATGTGCTGATGTATCAAATAACAATATAATCATGTTGCCTGAAGGCTGAGATTTTCTGGTCAATCATGCTGGCAGTATTCTCTGGGCCCACTGCAATGAACTTGATTGAGTGTCAAATCCTCTGTCCTTGCTTGCAAGCTAAGGTGGGCCGTGAATTCCGGTTGAAATGTTTGGCTGTAATTTCAATGTTCAACTTTTTTTAATACAGTGATCTAGTGCTATTATCATTAGACTATTAATTAAGAAACTCAGCTAATGTTCGGGGGACCTGGTTTCGAATCCCACCACACACAGCAGATGGTAGAACTTGAATTCAATAAAAAATATCTGGAATTAAGAATCTATTGATGACCATCAAATCATTGTCGATTGTTGGAAAAACCCCCTTGGTTCACTCATGTCCTTCAGGGAAGGAAATCTGCTGTCCTTAACTGGTCTGGCTTACACGTGATTCCAGGGCTACAATAATGTGGTTTACTCTCAACTGCCTCAAAGGACAACTAGGGATGGGCTATAAATGCTGGCCAGCCTGCGAGGCCCATGCCCCATGGAGGAATAATATAGAAAAATGAGCAGTAGGATGCCAGGAAGTATGGAGGATCAGAGGGATCTTTGGGTGCATGTCCATAGATGGTTGAAGCAGTAGGGCAGATAGATAATGTGGTTAAGAAGGGATTTGAGATGCTTGTCTTTATTAACCGATACATAGGATATAAGATCAAGGAGGCTATAATGTATAAAATGCTCATTAGATCACAACCTGATCAACTTGAGGACAAACACAGGTAAGATCACATTTCACACATATGAGAATTGTTTCAATGTAATTATGATATTTCATTAGTTTGTGCAATAAGGCATTGCGATTGTTCAAACTGAAATTTGTGTCTCAGGATTGTTACTCATTGTCACTGGAAAGTGCGTCAGAACGGCTTCTGGACACAGGTCAACAGGCAGAACTTATATTTACTTGCTCACCTAATTAATATTTCTAGTGCTTGAGGTCTCCGGTTCCCTCTCTTGCACAATTGTTTTTTTTGTAAAGGGTCAGAATAGCACCTCCTTCCTCATCGCACGGAACTCTCTCACTCAACAAATTTGTGGATTTAAGCATTTGGTCTCCAGTTGCACTTTAGAGTGACTTACTTTTTGCATATGCTAACCCTCCATTACTTATACGTACTCAGTGTTGTGTGACACATGCCGGGATGCGTCAGCCATTGCTAACTGGGCAACATGTTCTAACTAGTTAGTTAATTAACCGCCTGCAGACTAAGCAGAGTCTATTGCTGACTAAAATTGAAAGAAAATACAAAAAGTGCGCTTTCAAAGTTCTGATGTTTACTTCCAACTTATGAAGCTGTATAATGAATAGCAATGTGAGTGCATCGTAACGTGGTGGAGCCACCTTGTCACATTATGTTATTTTCACAGTACCTTCATTGCAGTGTGAATGTACTCGTGACTGATAAATAAACCTTAACTTTGTTATGTATATGTATAAATTAACTCACTATAAGGAAGACACATCCAATAGCCTGTGCAGCCCATCATCAATTGCCTGAGCTTCCATGTTGTGACAAAATGATCACGTAGCAACAGAACCTAAGACCCCAGCAAACGTGTCAATGGTGCTCTGCATAACCCAAACAGCAAACATCTGCAGAACACTAACTATTACAGCTGCGGGTCAAGATTGTAGTCTGTGGAGTCTGTGGCTGGAATTCTACCGAAACGCTTGCTCCAATTCCAGGGTTGGGCAAGGCTTGGAGAATGGCATTCTCTATTGACTTGGTGTGGAATTGTACGAACTTCAGGCAGACACTAACAAATAAGCTCATTAACACTGCAATGAAGTTACTGTGAAAATCCCCACGCTGCAGCGTCTGTCCAGGTCACTGAGGGAGAATTTAGCATGGCCAATGCATCCTAACCAGCAAGTCTTTCGGACTGTGGGAGGAAACTGGAGCACCCGGAGTAAACCCACACAGACAAGGGGAGAACAGATAGTGATCTAAGCTGAGAATCAAACTTGGGTTCCTGGCACTATGAGGCAGCAGTGCTAACCACTGCGCTGCCACTATGATTTATGAATCTTTGAAATATATATATGGGATGTCTCACATGAAAGTGGAAAATATGATACTATCAAATCAGTATGTGTGGAATAATGTTTGAGTTCAACTTAATATTATCCATTAATATACATTCACAGATGCATTGTAGATAATGAAACTTGAATCAATCAATAAAGTGGGTCTTTCTGGGGTTTTACAAGGTGTAATTGTTGGTAAACATTTCAAAGAACAAAGGAGAAAAAACACAGCATGGGAACAGATCATTTATCCATCCAAGTCCATGCTGATCTTGATGCCCTAACTAAATGAAAAAAATCTTCTGCCTTTATTTAGATCTCTATTCCCTCCCTATTCATTACCCATCCAGATGCTTCTTAAATGTTGTTTCTTTTCTTGTTTTCTTGAAAAGAAGCAATTGTAAAATAGAACGAATTCCACAGCAACATTTGTCATAACTTGTCATTACATTTAGCTCTGGCTATGACATTAATTTTCTAGGAGAACTGGAAATTTGTCTGTGCTTTGATAAAAGGTCATCTGGATTTGAAACGTCAGCTCTTCTTTCTCTCCTTACAGATGCTGCCAGGCCTACTGAGACTTTGCAGCATTTTCTCTTTTTGGCTGGTAATTTCATTGTACACGTATAGCATTCTGCAGCAACCGCTGTGTGATTGGCAATAGGAAATTTTGGATGTAACTCTGCCTCATGAAGACGTTACAGGTGGACAAGAAATACCAAGGAGTTGGTATTTTCTAATCAGAAGCAAAGTTTAACAAAGTCAGTTGTGATTGGCTCCATGAAGTCTCTTTTGATTTACAACTAAGTGCAAACAAATCAACTGCGAGTTCACCAAAGTCTACACCTCGTTCTGGTTAATATGCTGCCTGTGTTTAGAAGTGACAGTTCCCACCATATGCTTCTACATAGTGCTGTGTCACACTTTTCTTAATAGCTCTCTGCAAACCTTACATATCAGCAGCTGTAGATTCCTTCCAGCGCAGTTTTTCCTTTGATTATCTGTCTTCTCCAACATCCTGATTACTTGTTGGTTATTGAGAGATGGGATAAGCACCATTTTAATTCACATTGAAGTGAATTCATTTGAAACATAGGTAAGCAAAATTGTTCCATGGTTGATGGGACAGTGAACTAACTCAAACAAGCAGCAATGAGCTAAATTTGTGATATTGGTGTGTGGCTAAGTATTGGCCAGGACACTTGGAATAGAGCCTCAGGGATACAGAAAGACAGCAGTTAGGAAAAGATTCAAGGATGACTCTGTTAATTAAGGATATCATTTGCACAGTAGTGAGAGATAGCCTTAGCTTAAAAGAGCAAGATGTAGAATTAGCATTCCAAGATGTGTAGGTTAGGAAGATTAGCAGGGTCGATATGATAATAGTTCTGCACTGGAAATTGGCAGCTGTATTAATTATGTAAATTGTGATTTAAATATAATTAGCGGGCCTTCTAACCTCCCTCCGCCGGCCAGGAGTGTTTCACTCTAGCAAAGTCTACAATAGCTTCCCACTTGTAGGGAGCTGGCAGTTTGATGCTGCTGGAGTGAACAGAGGCCATTGAAGCCCCCCCCCCCCCACCACCACATGATGTTGGGGACAAGGGAGGCTGCCCCCTGTGCATTGCCATCTTGACAGTGCCAGCCTGGAACCTCATACTGCCGAAAAGACAGAGGGGCAATGCCCAGGAGGGACACTGGCACTGCCCACTGGGCATCAGGCAGCACCAAGGGGCTGGGGCCCATAGGGAATGGAGCTTTGAGGGTGCAATCAATGGGGAGAGGATCCCTCATTGCAATGAAGTTACTATGAAAATCTCCGAGTCATTACGCTCTGGCGCCTGTTCGGGTACACTGCGAGAGAATTTAGCATGGCCAATACGCCTCACCAGCATGTCTTTCAGTCTTTGGGAGGAAACTGGAGGAAACCCATGCAGACATGGGGACAATGTGCAAACTCCGCACAGACAGTGATCCAAGCTGCGAATTGTACCCGGGTCCCTGGCACTGTGAGGCAGCAGTGCTAACCACTGTGTCACCATGCTGAATGACCCACTCCGTCCTGCTCACACATCCTAAGTTCCTGTGTTCTCTCCTATCACACACACCAACAAATCTGGCCAATTTGTAGCTATTATTAAAATTAAAGCAATCTTCTGCATAAAAGTGAACATTGTAGATGCCATTCGGAGAGTTAATGTAGAGAAGTTTGAGGATTGGAGTTCTAAAGAGCTCATGTAGTTAAGCAAACAACAATTCTACTGGAAAATGGCCAAGTTAAAATTGGAAGACCTTTAGATTATCCAGAGATTTTCAGTTTGGAGTAAAGTTTTGTACATCATGCAGCCCACTTACGACAGAAACTACATTCCAGTCTAATGGGGTTTATTGTGCCTGAGGCAAGATACTCACACAAATACAGAACAGGTAATGAATCATAGAATCCACAATTGAATTATTACCACGGCAACTGCTAATGTTTTTGCCTTCAAATATTTGAGTGGTGGATAAAAAAAGTTGCATGTTAATGGTATCTTTTTACTGCTGTATAAACGAGGAGATCATGATCTTCTTTTGATTGTAAAGAACAGATAAGTTCGTCAATTTGATCGGCTTTTTAAATGCTTCAGTGATAATTATTAAAACATAAATTTAGCTGGAGTTCCTGGAACTAACTTTGTAGTTTTATTTGGATTAAATTAGTGGCTCCAATTGCGATATTTTTCTCTGATAAATGATCTGAAACCTGCTTTTTGAAAGCTTGAGCTTCCCTTCATTATTTCAAGAGAAGAAAACTAAATAGCCCTTAAAATGGAAAGATGGAATCTGAAAGGAATGCTCAGCACTGGTAAAATAGCACTTGAAAGACAGCATGGTGGCACAGTGGTTAGCATAGCTGCCTCACAGCATCAGGGACCCAGGTTTGATTCTCGGCTTGGGTCACTGTCTGTGCGGAGTCTGCATGTTCTCCCTGTGTCTGTATGGGTTTCCTCCGGGTGCTCCGGTTTCCTCGCACAGTCCAAAAGATGTGTTGGTTAGGTGTCCTCAGTGTACCTGAACAGGTGCTGGATTGTGATGACTAGGGGATTTTCACAGTCACTTCACTGCAGCGTTAATGTAAGCCTACTTGTGACACTAATAAATAAACTTTGAACAATGCACTCTATCTGCTGCTTATCATTTCTCTCAGATGTTATGTCAGTGATAGGGAGGCCTTGTGGGTCTAAGTGCAACACCAGGACATGTTGGTCATGGAAGGAGCATTCAACGGGTTGATAGTCAGGCTGGAAATCCTATCACCAGGTCCCCATTATTCTCCAAAGGTTAAAAAAAATGTTATAAGTGGTGAAGAACAGAAAAGGCTGTTGAGCCCATCGACTTTGCACTGACACCAGTGCACCACCAGTAAAGTCCGGCTAATCTCATTGTCCAGCACTTGTCCCATATACTTGAATGTTATGATATTTCAAGTGGTTATTCAGATACTTTTTCAACATTGCAAAATTTCTGACCTCCACTTCCGACCTAGGCAGCGGGGAATTCTTTTTCTCAAACCCCTCTAAATCTCATGCCCCTTGCCCTAGGACTCAGCCCCCTTATGAGTGACCGAGGGCAACAGCTACTTCCTATTCACACGGTTCCATAATCTTATATACCTCTTAAAGAACAAAGATAATTACAGCACAGGAACAGGCCCTTCAAGCCTGTGTTGGCCATACTGCCCAACTGAACTAAAATCCCCTACCCTTCTGGGGATCATATCCCTCTATTCTCATCCTATCCATGTATTTGTCAAGACAACTCTTAAAAGTCACTATCATAACTGCTCCCACTACCTCCCCTGGCAACGGGTTCTAGGCACCCACCACCCTTTGTATAAAAAATTTGCCTCAAAACATACACTTTAGACATCTCAATAATGACCCTCCTTGGCCTTTGCTCTGGGGAAAACAATCCGAGCCTAGCTTGTCTCTGTTTCTGTCACAAATGCTCTATCCAAGGCATCATCCCGGTGAACTTCCTCTGTACCCAGTCCAATGCTATCACATCCTTTCTATAGTGAGGTGACCACAAGTGCACACTTTATTCTAACAATGGCCTAACCAATGTTGTGTACAGTTCCAACAATAGCTCCTTGCTCTTATACTCTATACCATGACTGATAAAAGCAAAGGTCTCCATATCTCTTGTTAATTACCCTATTCACTGATCTGCCACTTTCAGGGATCTGTGAATAATATGTAGATGGTAAGAAATGCGAATAACAATAGCATGGAAGTGATAATTTCTGGGAATGCAAAAAACGTACGATTTTCCTCCTTTCCTCTATTTTTAAACTAAATAACAAAAGATTTTGGCTAGAACTTTTCAGTCCCACCGTTGCAGGACCCATAATTCCTGTACCGAAGCCAATAGATCTTTGGCTGCTCTGTCAAATTTTCTGTCCCATTGAAAACAGTTCTTTCTGGGGTGTGATTCTGGATAATCCCAACCATTGCGCTCACACGGGCACAGAAAATAGTACACAACAAAATTCCAATTTGACAAAAAGGTACATTTGTTAAAATTCAATCTTTCATGGGGTGATGTGGGCATTGCCAGCATATGTTGCCCCTTCCTAATTGCCCGTGAACTCAGTGGCTTGCTTGGCTATTTCAGGGAGAAGTTAAGAATCTACCACATTGCTGTGGGATTTGAGTTACATGTAAGCCAGAATGTGCTCCATGCACTTGAATAAGACTTTTAAATGGACTCAACTTGTATTAAGTTGCTCTTTCTCTATGCCCTAGCTATGACTGTAACACTACATTTTGCACTCGCTCGTTTCCTTCTCTATGAATGGTATGCTTTGTATAGAGCATAAGAAACAATACTTTTCACTGTATGTTTATACATGTGACAATAATAAATCAAATCAAATCAAACATATTTTTAAGCCTGAATAAGACCTTTAAAATGGTTGAGTTTATGTTTGTCTGTCACCCTGAATAATAGAAGTTATGCAGCTGTGCCTCGCTATCTCTAAGGAGCCACTAATGACTTCCTGTGGGCTGCATAGCCCAAATTCAACCTGATCTCTACAAAGGGTATCTGCATTTAATAATCCAGACTGTCCAACTGGAGGCAGATTGTTTGCTAAGACAAAGGCTCCACAACATCCCTTTCAATTCGTCATGGCGGAGACATTTAGCGGTCTTTGGGTTCCAGATGATGGATACACATCCTTTGTCAAAAACCTGGAGGAAAGCTGGGAATCACATAGGCCTCAGGCATGTGGGACAAGTAATATTGCCTTGCTAAGTTGTATAGCTCAGTCTGTTGTTTAACATCTGACTATCGGGCCACACCAATCGAGCTCTGGCCTGTGTTGCACACCTGACCACATTTACACTGTTTCTGCTGGAAATTCTGTACCATCACTTGCAAGACTGACTCACTTATCCATGGCTATCTCCTCTACTGAAGTCAACCCCACTGGAAAAGGGTCCTCTACAACATCAATCCACCAGCCTCTGTGAAGAAACAGCTCATTGAATTTTGATTGTTGACACTGGAGCCCACGTGAAACAATATTTCTTTTTTCTGCAGTGCCTGCATTGTACATCTTTATTTTCTCTATCCCTTTCTTTGCGAACTGAGTGTGGAAATGACTTTGCAAACCTTCTTTGGTGTTTTGATAAACTAACCCTTTGAGTTCATCTCAAATTTGTTGTGGGGCTATCAATAGAAAATTGGACTGCACAAGCATTGAGAGGTTGGGAAACACTCCACGGCTAATGTAGAGGTAAAAAAAATCAAAACTCCTTTCTGCAGATGGGTGAGATGAGAAAATTTGTGCCGTTTAAATTAATCACCACCCCCACCACCATCCTACCCCCGCCTCATGACCATGACAAACTGAGTGATCTGCTGGATCTACAACAGATTCTTGGAACTGATGCAAACCCTGTGCCTTGATTATAAAATTGCAACAAACAAATACTGGAAAACCTTCAGTACATTAAGTTGCTGCAGATGTGTAAAATATTCAAGATAAAGATGTGCTCTTTAAAAAAAATGTTGTAAAATATTTAGATTGATTTTAGACCGATTGTAATGTTGAAATTGGCATTGCTTTGAAATACAATTTAGGTCAATTAATGAAAGGAATGTTATTTACGAAGAAAAGCCAGCTGCAGTCTGATAGGTTAAGGATGTTAAAGCTTGGCTCCAGAAACTCTGATAAAACTCTAATCCAAATAATTACAAAATCAAAATGCAAAGCAACGTCCTTGATATTTATACTCCAAACTTGGCATATCTTTACTACGGTGTCACAATACAAAGAAGAGAGAAATTGGACCCATTTTCGGAAGGCAAGAGAATCATTAATTCTGCTTCACTCTTAGCCCATCCTGTAACATCTCAGGATTATTTCAATATTAATAGCAAAGGAACAATTGTGGTGGTCTCGGTTTTAGCAATATCTTCAAATGGATACTATGCTGCAAAACAAGTCAACCTAAAAGCCATCACTCACTATGACAGCATCCAGCTTATCCTTTCCACTTTTAATCTGTAAATATTGGATCATATATTTGGCTATGCGCATTGGACTATGGCCGGAATTCTCTCAAAATAAAACTAAGTACCTAACGGATGGGAAAATGGGAGTATTTCCAACCTGTTTTTGGGCATAATTAATAGAATGAATCTCTGACACTCTGAGCAATGCAGATTGCCTCAGTGTGATTCACTCTGGTAAATGGTGGCCCAAGAGGCCGGCAGCGTAATGTTGAGTGGGCCACTGTGCATGTGGTAATCTGTCAGAGCAGAGATCGATGTTTCTGCAGTGCTCCTCCCCCATTGCTGGCCTCCCGATCGCTGGCCTCTGATTGCTGGCCAGATACTCGTAGGCCTGAAGAATACCGTCCTGAACCCATTCAATATATTCAAATTCTCACGGCCAATCAACCTAACCCAGCATCTTTGGAGTGAGAGAGGAAACTGGGAGGAAACCCACGCAAACGCCACTCAAGGGTCTCTGGTGCTGTGAAGTAGCAGTGCTAACCTCTGTGCCATCATGTCGTCCAAGCCAGTTTTACGCCCTCAAGCCAGCACAGGCGTGATGGACTGAATAGCCTCCTTCCGTGATTCCATGGGCTGGTTCAAGCTTATAATCTCTATAATCTGCTTTGGAACCAGTCTGACTCGCCAAGTTTAAGGGCGTTCAAATGGTCAGTGGATAAGCATATGGATAGCATTGGAATAATTTAGGTTTGAGGGTCATAAAATTGGTTCCATTGGTCAGCGTAACATTGAAGGCCGGAGGGCCTGTACTGCGCTGTAATGTTCTATGTTCTATGATGGTTTAAACACAGATTTTTTTTTGCCATGGCATTAACTTATAAAGGGATGCTAAAGCAGGGAATCTCAAGAGTCCATGATAAGCCCCTACACAGCCCACCACGCCAAACACTTGGACATTGCTAAGTTACAGTACAAATTTCCTTGGACACTGATGAGCAAACTGATCCAAGTTGTGTAAAAATCTTCATGATTGTTTGACGTTAATAATACAAGTTACTAATATCTATTAATAAAAATATTATAGGTTCAATGGGGGGGGCGGGTGCGGTGGCAATGGCTGAGTAGTGTTATCACTAGATAATCTATATTTCCAGATAATGTAGAAATTCACCTGGGGCCCCGGTTATGAATCCCACCATGGCAGATGGGGGAATTCGAATTAATTAAAAAAAATCTGGAATTAAGAATCTACTGAAGACCATGAAACCATTATCCATTGTCTGGAAAAAAAAACCCATCTAGTTCACGA
Source organism: Sphyrna mokarran (assembly GCA_024679065.1). Lineage (NCBI taxonomy): Eukaryota > Metazoa > Chordata > Chondrichthyes > Carcharhiniformes > Carcharhinidae > Sphyrna > Sphyrna mokarran. The sequence goes on from JAGIQG010000019.1 coordinate 10,504,657, forward strand.
ATGTCCTTTAGGGAAGGAAATCTGCTGTCCTTATTTGGTCTGGCCCTTTTAGTTATTCATTTGTGGGATATGGGTGCTCTGGCTGGCCAGCAATTATTGTCCATCTTATTGCCCTTGAAAAAACGTTAGTGAGCTGCCTTCTTGGCAGTTCTGACTCCAGGGCCACAGCAATGTGGAACTGTCCTCGGGCAATGAGGAATGGGCAATAAATGCTGGCCAGCCAGCAACTCCCATGTCCCATGAATGAATAAAAAGGGCTCAAGTTTTCTCATTATTGAGATCAATGGGTCAAAGGACAGAGAAAGACTTTAGCCAATATGTTTAAATCTTATTAATTCTACACAGGGATATTCCAATTGATTTACTTTATAGAATAACACAGTCTATTTGAAAAGTGACTTTGCTATTTAGACTAGAAGTAAAAACAGGAGTAAGCCATTTGTCCTTCCCGCCTGCTCCACCTATCATGGATGATCCAATAACGTTCCCCACGTCCAATTTCCTGCCCATTCCTGTAACCCTTGATTCCCTGACTGATCAAACATCTTGGCCTTAAACACACGCAGGGACTCTGTCTCCACAGCTTTGTGACAAAGAATTCCGAAGACTCACAACACTCTGAGAGAAGAAATTCCTCTTTGTCTAAGTCTTAAATTGGCTCCTTTATTTTTATTTTTGGAACTTTATCTTTGTACCATTTTGGCAATGGACTATGTGCTGTGTTGGCACACGGGTTGATAGTTTGTGTAATTTGTGAAACAACTATTGTCAAAGCACATGTGCTGTTCTGGATGGATCTGATTAATAGCAGCAGCTGGGAAATAGATGTGTGTCCAGCTGATCTGTCCCCTTTATCAAAAGCACAGGATGGATTTTGCCCTTTAGACTGAGTCAAATGGAAGTCAAAACCCTGCACTTTGTGGGGAAAAAGTCACCCAGCAGTGATTTTCCCCGAATTAGCCATTCGTGACTATGAGAGCAGGCACACTATCCAATTAAGGAGCTATAGTGTGCAGGAGGAGGCAGTGGTGTAGTGCTATTTTAGTTTTTACTTATTTATTAGTGTAACAAATAGGTTTACATGAACACTGCAATGAAGTTACTGTGAAAATCCTCTAGGCACCGCAACTGTTTGGGTGCACTGAAGAGAATTTAGCATGGCCAATGTACCTAAACAGCACGTCTTTTAGACTGTGGGAGGAAACCAGAGTACCCGGAGGAAACCCACACTATCACTGATAACTTGTGATATTACTCATGGTTGGAATTCTCTGGTGATGCTGCAGTGATTGGAATTTTGGCGGAGTGCCAAATTTTTCATTCCAACGGACAGCGGGGTAGGGAATGGATAAGATTGGAAAAATCCTGCCCTATATCAGCAAATTCTAATGCATTGCTTTAACATCGAGCAGCCAATTTCACAAATGTACATTTGTGTAACACTCCTCACCAGTGCAGTCCCCCCTTTGGAGAGCATGCACAAAATTTCCTGATGTGTATTTCTGGTGGTTGGAGTAAGAAACAACATTCCTCAAATTGCCCCACATGCATGTAGGAGTGAAGCCCACTGCTGGCATCTCTGTACATCCTGTAATTAAAACAAGGCTGCTATAGAGGGACTTTAGGGACAGCATAGAACAGGATAATGCAGCATAAGAACAGGCCTCTCGGTCTACAATCTTGTGCCAACCATGACACTAATCCCTCTGCCTGCCCTTAGTCTGTATCTTTATACTCCTTACATATTCAAGTGCTTATATAAAACTGCCTTAAACGCCCCTATCATGTCTGCCTGCCCCATCACCCATGGCAGCACATTCCAGACACCAAATTATTCCAGCTATAGAATATAGAAAACTGTAGCACAAACAGGCTTTTCAGCCCACAAGTTGCGCTGATCAAATCCCTACCTACTAGGCCTACCTATAATCCTCAATCCCATTTACTCATCCAGAAGTCTCTTAAAAGACACCAATGAGTTTGCCTCCACCAGCACCGACGGCAGCCAATTCCACTCACCTACCACACTCTGAGTAAAAAATCCCTGACATCTCCTCTCTATGAAAAACTTACTCCTGACATTTCCTTTGTATGAAAAACTTACCCATGACATCTCCTCTGTCATGACCCAAATCATGGTGGGATTTGAACACGTCTCTAGAATATTAGTCCACTTCCCTGCATTACCAGTCTAATTACACTACCATTTCCTCTTCGTGTAACAATTTAAGGCTGGTGTTGCATAGACGACAATACCATAAGTCGTAGGAGCAGAAATAGGCCATTCGGCCCATTGAGTCTGCTCTTTCATACAATGGGATTACGACTGATCCTCAATGCCACTTTCCCGCCTTATCCCTGATTCTCTTAATGAGTAAAAACTGTCTGTCTCAGCCTTGAACTCAGCTTAATCAGATAATCGCTCTAAACCCTCGACAAATACTGACATTCACTAAGGTTATTGTAATGTTTTTGTTTTCCTTTCATGAGCGTGGAAGTTTTAATTATCGGAAATACATTGCTTTAAATTCTGACTGCAGGATGGCCACTAGCTATACTGCAATATTAACTGACCAATTAAATACACTCTCTCAACTAATAGAGATCATTAGAGTGTAACAGTTCAATTATTTTTTGGTAAACAGGGGCATTAGTGGTAATTGAAATGTGAATGCTAGATTTAGCTTTTCATGAAAGTGTTGCTATTACTGTAAACACTTGACATTTACAGGCAACAGCTTAGCTTTCAAATGCTAACAGAAAGAATGCTTGATTTTTTTTGTAGTTATCTACAGATATAATTCCCTGCAGAATTACTTTCAGTCTAAAACTACATAAAACACTTGAGGTTGTGTGATATGGTTCAGGTCAAGCACAGTATGCAAACAGGTTGCTTTACCCCACAAGTACAAAAATAGAAAATTAACTCCAGAGCTTGAGAAATTAAAAATCAAGATTGTGCTACAAGGATCCAAAATAACTTCATTACACAGCTGGGTATTCAGATCCAGCCTCAGCTTCCGGCATTCCATTATGATTCAACTTGATTTATAAAGGAAGATTTGATTTAATTTATTATTGTTGCATATATTAGTATATAATGAAAAGTATTGTTTCTTGTGCTATACAGACAAAACATACTGTTCATAGGGAAGGAAATGAGAGAGTGCAGAATATAGTGTTACAGTCATAGCTAGGATATAAAAGAAGATCAACTTAATGCAAGGTAAGTCTATTTAAATTCTGATGGCAACAGGGAAGATGGTGACACAGTGGCACAATAGTTAGCACCCCTGCGTCATAGCCCCAGCGACATGGATTCGATTCGTGGCTTAGATCACAATCTCTGTACATTCTCCCCTTATCTGCGTGGGTTTCCCCCAGGTGCTCTGGTTTCCTCCCACGGTACGAAAGATGTGCTGGTTCGGTACATTAGCCATGCTAAATTCTCTCTCAGCGTACCCAAACAGGAGCCGGAGTGTGACGACTAGGGGATTTTCACAGTAACTTCATTGCAGTGTTAAAGTAAGTGTACGCCGGTAAATAAACATTGAATTGTTCTTGAGTCGGTTGGTACGTGACCTCAGACTTTGTATCTTTTTCCTGATGGAAGAAGGTAGAAGAAAGAATGTAGCGGGGTATGTGGTGTCCTTAATTATGCTGGCTGCTTTATCGAGGAAGCGGGAAGTATAGGCAGAGTCAATGGATGGGAGGCTGGTTTGCGTGATGGATTGAACCACATTCATGAACTTTTGCAATTTCTTGCTGTCTTGGGCAGAGCAGGAGCCATATCAAGCTGTGATACAACCAGAAAGAAAACTTTCTATGATGCAGCTGTAAAGGTTGGTGAGAGTCATAGCTGACATGCCAAATTTCCCTAGTCTTAATTTCGAAAGATGCTCAAAATTATGAAGGGTTTTGATTCAGTAAATGGGAGAGAACTGTTTCACTGGAAAAATGGTCAGATGATGCAGGTCTAAGTTAATCAGCAAAAGAACCAGAGGGAAGCTACAGAGATAAAAACAGAAAATGCTGGAAAATCTCAACAACTCTGACAACATCGGAGAGAATAAAACCAACATTGTAAGTCAAAACTAGAAGATAAGAAGAACTTATTTTCTATGCCGCAAACTGATGGGAGCTGAAGTGCATTGCCTGAAAGGATAGTGGATGCAGACATAATTATAAATTTTAAAGGGATTAGGATACATATTTTTGTTTCCAAAAATACAGGACAGTGGGGAAAGAGCAAGAGTGTGGGACTAGTAGAATAGCTGTTTCAAATAAGGCAGGCACATTGGGTTCAATTTGTCTCATGTGGCTTCTATGATTCTCGGAGCTAAGTACATTTGAGCAAAATGGCTTTGATTGTTTGGCCATAATGATGGCAAATTGATACTATCTGCCGAATCTCAAGCTGTGAATCCGACAGCAGATTCTGGAAACTGCACATTTACAACTAAACCCAGAAATCCAGAAGTTGCCATCAGTGATTTCCTGCTACTCAGCAGGGCATTCAATGGAAGTGGTTGGCGATGGAATTCTTTAGCAACCACTTTATTTGATATTGAATCATTGAACCCTACAGCGCAGAAGGAGGCTATTAGGCCTATTAAACCTATACTGATAACAATCCCACCTACGGTCTGTCATCTCATGCATTTACCCTGTTAATCCATCCAAGGAGCAATTTGGTATGGCCAATCAACCTAAGCCACGCATTTTTGGATTATGGGAGGAAATGGATCACCCAGAGGAAACCCACATAGAACATAGAATATAGAACATAGAACATTACAGTGCAGAACAGGCCCTTCGGCCTTCGATGTTGCGCCGACCAATTAGGAACAAGCAGTGACCCTCTAACCTAAACCATTCCCCTTTCATCCATAAACTTATCTACTAACCTCTTAGACAGCACCAAACTTGGCGCATCTACAACTGATGCAGGCAAGGCATTCCATACCCTTACCACCCTCTGGGTAAAGAACCTACCTCTGACATCGGTCCTAAAACCACCACCCCTTAATTTAAAGCTGTGTCCCCTCGTGCTAGCTTTCTCCATCCTAGGAAAAAGGCTATCACTGTCCACCCTGTCTAAACCTCTAATCATCTTATATGTTTCAATAAGGTCTCCTCTTAGCCGCCTCCTTTCTAATGAAAACAACCTCAAATCTGTCAGCCTCTCTTCATAAGACCCGCCTTCCATACCAGGCAACATCCTGGTAAACCTCCTCCGTACTCTCTCCAGTGCCTCCACATCTTTCTTATGATGCGGGGACCAGAACTGTACACAATACTCCAAGTGCGGCCGCACTAGAGTTTTGTACAGTTGCAACATGACGTTGCGGCTCCGAAATTCAATCTCCCTACCAATAAAAGCTAAGACTCCGTATGCCTTCTTAACAACCTTATCGCCTTGATTGCCTACTTTCAGGGATCTATGCACAAATGCACCAAGATCCCTCTGTTCATCAACACTATTGAGAGTCCTACCATTAGTCCTATACTCTACACATTTATTATTCCTGCCAAAGTGAATTACCTCACACTTTTCTACATTAAACTCCATTTGCCACCTCTCGGCCCAGCTCTGCAACTTGTCCAAGTTTCTCTGCAAACTAGAACACCCCTCTTCACTATCTACCACTCCTCTGACTTTGGTGTCATCCGCAAATTTACTAATCCATCCTTCAATACCTTCATCCAGATCATTTATAAAAATTACAAACAGCAGGGGCCCCAAAACAGATTCCTGAGGTACACCACTAATAACCGAACTCCACGATGAATATCTCCCATCAACCACCACTCTCTGTCTTCTATCTGCTAGCCAATTCCTAATCCAATTAGCTAAATCACCCTCAATCCCACACATCTGCATTTTCTGCAGAAGCCTTCCATGTGCCACCTTATCGAACGTCTTACTAAAGTCCACATGGGGAGAATGTGCAAACTTCACACAGATTGCAACCTAAGGCTGGAATAGAACCTGGGTCTCTGGCGCTGTGAGGCAGCGCTGCTAATCACTGTGCCAACCTTAAATCTCTTTTGAATCTCCATTTTTCTTATTATTACTTTTACTGTGGACACATGAAAAAACTATGCTTTGTTGAATGAGGTGTGATTGGGTTTTTAACTGCATATGAATGTGATGATACTGTGACATTTTGATATATTTTGTGTGTCAAGTGAGGTTGTTTTAAGAGGCAATGTTTTGTTATAAGAGTCGATTTGTCTGGTAAACATGCTTAAGTAGAAGCTTAGCAGATGCTAATAATATTGGCTTGGTAAATAATTGATTTTAGCTAGGAACATGTTATTTTGTAGAGTTAATGGATTTTTTAAAATTTAGTTTCACCTGGGATTTCAGACTAGGTATACAGATTTATGTGGCTAATGGGAGGAGCTATGTTTGCAGGAAAGAAATACTCTTTCAGTTTCATCTTAAAATACAAGCAGTTGCTGCCGGGACTACCTGAAGAAAGCAGTCATTCTCTCACTCACCGAATAGGCCTCTCTGAGATCTCCAGGGCTGGTAACTAGTATGCCTTTGTTTTCCTAACTAATTTTAAGGAAGTGATTTTAAACTATAAAAGGAATGTTGCTTGAATTGGAACTCATAGGGATGAGTTAGCATTAAGAACTGTATCTAATCATGTTTAAGTATTGTTCTCCAATTGTTAAAGGCTAAGCTTTTTATTATAGTTAATTATAGTTTATTATAGCATTTATTATAGTTAAACTGTGTTGTTAAGTGAAGTTTGTTTGATAAAAGCTCCCTAGTTTGTCTGTTGAATCACACCTGAAGTGAAACATTTTATCCTCACACTAATCCAAAATAGAAAATTATTGGAGCCTAGTCTAGCTTCGTAATGTTTCTTGGCATTTTTGATCTGGTACCCCAACATTGCCATAATTACTTCTGAATAACCTTGCGGGTCTTGAAAAACTATTTTTACATTTATGGCATATCTAATTTCTCCAGTCTGATAAAATAAACCACAGATTTCTAAAACAATAAAGTTATTACTATTTTAAGTTGTTTAATCCATCTTCTATCTTAATCCCATGCATAAGTCACCATCTTTATTTAGGTCTCTGCAAAATGATTAAGAAGGATATGTTTTTTAGGACCTGATTCTCTGTCCCTGCCTGCAACTGGAATTCTCTAAGCCCACTGCAGTGAATGGAGATTTGGTTGAGCACTAAATTCTCCATTCTCACTGGCAATGGCAGGGAAAGTGTGAAGAGCTGGAGAATTCAACCCTACTTCCTGACTTCCTATCTGTGGGAATCCTGCAATGTGATTGGCTGTTCAATTTACTTGGTGACAACACCGTTAATGAATACCAGAGATTATCCAAGCTAGTATAAGAATTAAAATAACATCGGGGAAAAGGAAATCCATATCATGAACATCACTGGATATTATGTGTTTTTCAAGCCAGTACAGCATTATATCACACCATCACCATACGGTCTAATCAGAATTGATAATTCTACAATTCATTATGCTCAAAATTCACCAAAGAAGTTTGATGTAAAACTTTAAAACGCACTAAATATTTATTTGAAAATTCTCTCAACCTTAACACAAAGTTTAAAATTGCACTATGAAAATACAGTTATTTTGAATGGGATATTAGCCTATTATAAACTGAGGAGAGTTCACAAGGGTGAGAAAATAAGGAGGTTTCAGTGTATTCATGGCAGAGTTGGTATAACCCACATCCACAAATATTTCACAGATGTGGTCATGCAACAATTTATCTGTATGTAGTAGAATCCTACAAACAGCAAACATTCCCCTTGAAGAAAGATGGAATTTTAGTATGGATGCCTCCTTACACTTCATCAAATAATACTCTATCTTTAAATATTTTTTATTTGTGTGTGAATGCAGCATCTCATTTAGCATAACAATCACTCAGATCTCTACCGAATTATCAACCTCACTTCTCTACTCGAATCAATGAGATTTTTCCATCATTACTCTGTAGACCAAGAACCTGATTGATCAGCTTAGGCAGACACAATAAAGTCACCTACATTTAGTATAACTCTACTTGATTCAGAAGAGCTAACTTCAGCTGATGTCTGAGACACTGAGTGGGATTTTACAACCTTGCTCATCCTGAAACTGTAAAATCCTGTCCAAGATCAACAAACCTTTTCAAGCTTCTCCCCTCACTTGCTCCAATTTCTTGGTTGGTGGAATGGTAAAATTCCAGCCTATAGTGCAGTAGTGAACTCAGGTTCACTACTGAGATTTATATATTATCTGCATTGGAGATGGAACTGGGAGGCTTCAATCACTCAATACAGATGCCATCATCTTCTCTGAGCTCTGAGCTCATGGTCCTTATTTTCATTGAATCCATAGAATCATAGAACCCTACAGTGCAGGAGGAGGCATTTTGGCCCATCGAGTCTGCACCGACCACAATTTCACCCAGGCCCTAACCCCATAACCCCATGCAGTTATCCTAGCTATTCCCCCTGAGACTATGGGACAATTTAGTGTGGCCAATCCACCTAACTTGCACACATTTGAACTATGGGAGGAAACTGGAACACCCAGAGGAAACCCATGCAGATACAGGGAGAATGTGCAGACTCTGCACAGACAGCGACCCAAGCCGGGATTTTGCAATGGTTGTCTTTTTCTGAACTCCGAGTTTAGGATCCTCCTTCTGCAATGGTCGTTCCTGAGTTGTCACATTCCCTACCAGCTCAGAGAGCCCTTCTCTCACACAGAGTCAACAAAGAGATCAATCAGCACATGCCCAACTTGCCCTGGTTTGCTTTCTGTCCCGGGCTCACAAGATATCTTTATTTGGAACTTTACAGCTATATTGGCTTTTCCACCTGAAAACTCAGAAAAGGGAATACTCTCACTGGCTTCAATAAAGATGAAAGTTACATGTTTAAATATCAGCTCATGTATATTGAAGCCACATTAAAAACTGACAATCAGCTGTCAAAGAAAACCAAAACTGCTGATAACACAGGATTCAAATATAGTTTCGACAGAGAAAATCTCGAAAAATGAAGCTACTCTGGTTTTTATACTGAATAATGCATAAAGCACGAATGAAGTGTGATTTCATTTAACCAGCAACCTGATTCCAGTCCCTTATCCCTCAATATATAAATTGTTCCAATCTGTTTAGTCTGGTCTCTGGTGCTTAAATCTGAGCATTTTATCACAGTGATTTTTCGTGTATTACCACATACCAAGACAGGAGGATTATTCCACAATCTCACCTTCCCAAGGGATGGTAGGTGGAGGGAAACTAAAATCAGACTCAAATGGAATGAGATAACATAGTCCTGTCATCAATTCTGGGCTACCATGACCTGCACCCATGCCCTCACACTGTACAGTAAATTTAACATCATTAATCATGTATTTTATACATCTGAAACTATGTATAAATAATATACTAACCATAATCAGAGCTTCTGCCTTCATTAAAACCAACATTCCACCTTTCTCATTCAGTAGGTGTTGAATAACCCATGGCAATGTTTGAAGAAGGTTAGAGAGTTTTCAATGTGAGTTACCAAACACCACAGATTCAACTGTCACCAAAAACATCTCAAACATTTTCTTCCTTTCTTTCTTTAGGGATTTTAGTGAATAGAATCCCTACAGTGCAGGAGGAAGCCATTTGGTACATTGAGTCTGCACCGACCACAATCCCACCCAGTTCCTATCCCTGTAGCCCCACATATTTACCCTGCAAGTCCCCCTGACACCAAATAACAATTTAACATGGCCAATCAATCTAACCCACACATTGTGGAAGAAAACTGGAGCATCCGGAGGAAACCCAAGCAGATGCGGGTAGAATGTGCAAATTCCATTCAGACAGTGACCCAAGCTGGGAATTGAACCTAGATCCTTGACGCTGTGAGGCATCAGTGCTAACCACTGTGCCACCAGGCTTGGTCAGCAAGAGAACCTTGCATGCACTAATCAGATGCCACATTTATCTACCTAATAGAGACGAATGCTGGAATTCTCTATTCTCATTCATTCTGCCACCGCAAACAGTGAGAATGGAGAATTAGGCGCCCAGCCAATTCTCCATTCACAGCAGTGGGATTGGAGAATCCCAGCCACAGGCAAGGTTGGAGAATTCCAGCCTATATCTCCGGAGTAATTCACTGGTTTTAAAATGCTTTATGAGGCCCGGAAGACAATGGCACTTAAATTCAAATCCATTCTTTCTTAATCTGGTCAATATTTGGGAACCACATTTATGCCAAGCATTTGGGATGTAACTATTTTCAGCATTCAGAATATTGGTGCCAAATTAATAGATATTTTCCTTTCAGAATAGTTTTATTTTAATCCCAATACACATGGTACGTGTGAGATAAACAATTGTGTACACCCGACCAGGGGTTAATGTAACCATCACAAACAGGTCTAAATCTATCCTAATTGTGGGAAAAATCAAGGTTCATTTAGGTGTGGGGGAGAAGTTGAACACAAGAGAATAACAAATGTAGACCTACAATATATTGGTAAGAAGTCTCAGAACACCAGGCTAAACTCACCTGATGAGGCACAGTGCTCCAAAAACTTATGATTTTGCATAAACCTGTTGGACTTTAACCTGGTGTTGTGAGATTTCTTACTGTGATCACTCCAGTCCAACGCTGACATCTCCACATTACGATATACCAAACACAGAGTGAGATTGCGAATTTAGTTTCACTAGCATCAAATTATGAATGAAAGGCTTAGGGACTTAGCTCAAAATAATTGTATGTAGAAATCTCTCAGCTACAAACAGAAAATACTTTCGCTCAAGCAGTCTAAGATTTAAACCTAGCTTCCAGAGATGAAAGGTTAGTTTCAATCCACCAAAAGACATAATCCTCACAGAAAAAATCAAAATGAAAATCTTAAAGTGCATAAAACCAAAGAATGTTTCTGAGTGCACAAATCTCTTCTCAGACTTGTGATAAACATAAGGATAGAAGATTGCAACAGGATTATAATTCCAAGTGCAAAGAGCTGGGAGAATCTCCTTTGGCAATTTAAAGAGCCTGTTCAGTTGAGATAGGTTTTTTTAAGTTCAGAGGGTGCCTTGGGAGCATTACCCAAAGGAAAAACACAACACAATCTGCGAAGGAAGCTCGCTCAGGCAAAATGCCAGCGAAGCTGGAAATCTGAAATCAAAATGGAACATATGGAAGGACTCAGCAGGTACGGCGGCAAGAGGGGATCATAGTTAACCTACCAGCTCGAGGTCAAGGAAGCAGACACATTCGATATACATAGAACATTGAACAGTACAGCACAGGACTGGCCTTAGGCCAATGATGTTGTGCAGAACATGATGTCAAATTAACTAATCCCCTCTGCCTGCCATTGGTCCATATCCCTCTATTTCTTATAATGTTCATGTGCTTATCTAAAAGCCCTTTAAACACCCCTATCATATCTGTCTCCACCACCACCAATCCTGCTATTGCACTTCAGACACCGACCACTGTGTAAAACACTTGCCCCTCACATTTCCAGTGAACTTTCCTCTTCTCACCTTGAGTATATGTCCCCCCAGTATTAGACATTTCAACTCTGGGATAAAAATTCTGACTGTCAACCCTATCTATGCCTCCCATGATTTTATAGCCTCTGCCACTCCAGAGAAAACAACCTAGTTTGACCAGCCTCTCCTTATAATCCATCCTGGTAAACCTCTTCTGCACTCCCTCTAAAGCCTTCACATTATCCTGTAATGTGGCGACCAGAAGTGCAGCCTAAACAAAGTTGCAACATGAAATCCTGATCCTTACATCATAGAATTTCTACAGTGCAAAAGGACGACATTCGGCCCATCAAGTCTTACCGACAACAATCCCACCCTGACCCTATCCCCATAACCCTATGCATTTACCTAGCTAGCTCCCCCTGACATTAAGGGCCATTAAGCATGGCCAATCCACCTAATCTGCATATCTTTGGACTGTGGAAAGAAATCAGAGTTCCTGCAGGAAACCCATGCAAACACGGGGAGAATGTCCACATAGTCAGTGACCCGAGACAGGAATTGAGACAGGTCCTTGGCACAGTGGCACAGTGAGTCAGCAGGGCTAACAACTGTGCTACTATGCTGTACTCAATGCCCTGAATGGTAAAGGCAAGCATGTCATGTGCCTCCATTACTACCCTGTCTACTTGTGTGGCCACTTTCAGGGAAGTAAGGACCTGAACTCCAAGATCCCTCTGCTCATCAGTAAAATAATTTGCGTCACATGTATATGCCAGGATTTAGTGGGGGACACTAATCAGATGTGGCAAGCCATTCTAATGTTATTGACTTAATCGGGACTGGAAAATTCTGATTTTGAGAACATTAAAAATGAGGAATAGGTTATTCGGTCCAAATAACAAAAGCCAGATGCCATGTTTCAGATTTTGGCCTGTAGCCCTGCACACTACAACACTTCATCATTTACAAGTAGTTTTCTTTAAATATGATGGGTGTTTCTGTCTCTATCACCCGTCTAGGCAGTGAGGTCTCCATCACCCTCTGGAGGAAAGCAGTTCTCAGCAACTCTCTTCTAACCTTTTTGGAAGTTACTTTAAACCAGACCCTTAGATTAATCTCCTCTCTACTCCTACCTATCCAGTCCCTCTGAATTTTGTACACCTCAGTTTAATCTCCCACTTGACTGCCTCTGTTCCTTACAATCAAACACGTGGATAATTTTTTGTATCACCTACAAACTTTTTAATCGTACCTTCTACATTAACACCATTAATATCTGTCACAAAAAGCAGGAAACTCAATTCTCAGCCTTGCAGGACTCCGTTGGAATTGGCTTTCCATTGGCTACTATCCTTTGGTACAACAGAGCCAAATTTAGATCCACTTTCCCTTGGATCCTTTCACTCTTTTGGCCAGTTTCAAAGCCTTTCCAAAATCCATCTGGACTGCATCAAATGACCCTCATCAGCTTCGTTACCATCTCAAAGATTTCAATCAAAATAGACTGTCTGAATAAATGTATCAATAATGTCTTAAGTTATCTGAACACAAGAATCTAATCCTTTAATGGCACCCTGGGCTCTCAATTTAGAGATGACTAAAAGTTAGTGTTATAGGAAGTTATGAGCTTCAGTCATATGGTCACAAACATCTGTGTCCTTGCGACCAAAGATCTCACAGTACTGGTCATCATATTGTGCCAGTAGCAGTCAAAGTTAGTCTGGCCTTGAACTTCCTCACTTCCAGATCCTTCAAAAGATTGGCTGTGGACCTTCACGTTATTTCCAAAATGGCTGCACAGCACTCATTGGCCACTGATACCCTCTTTGCCAGAGTTGGATAGGATATGTATTTACTGAATGGCCTCGCAGGAACAGACCACATTAGATTTCACTCCATTGCTGGGTTCTACTGAGTGAAAGACATCACAAGTTGTATCCATGTTACCATTATGGGATCCAGTGACTGGCCAGTGAGATTCATCAAGAGGAAGAACAACAAAATCCCTCAACATCTAACTGGTCTGCAATCAAAGAGCCTTCTCCATGTCTGCACTCACTTTCCTGGCACTTATCTCGAGTCCTTCATTTTCTGTCAATACAAGTTATCTCAGATCATTACTACAACTCCCGAGGTGTGAGAATAGACGCGAGGGGGTAAGGATAATGCCTTGAAGAGCAGGGAAGAAGCTGTTCTTGAGTTGGTTGGTACATGATCTCAGGGTGATGAGACCTTCTCCTGCCAACCACCTCCCTCCCTCGCCTCACATCCTCCGATATTCGATCCAGATCGGCATTGACTAAGTGAGGGACTGCCCATAGGCCCTTGGCCAAAGCTTCCCAGTGACATCTCGCTTCTCTCTGGTAAAGTGGAAGGCTTTATGACAATTAAAAAGACCCTCCCTCAGCTTCCCATCGGAGGCTAATGTCTGAAACAAAATAAAATCTATCTTCTTCTTTCCCAGATCCAGGGTAAAAGTTCAATCCAGAATTCGTGCTGAAAGTTATGAAAGGATGAATGGATAAACGTTTAAATAATACTAATTGAGGTATTGATAGATGCAGGTGATTTTACAGAACTGGAAATAAGCAGTCTTTAGGTACAAAAATAATGTGTCCAAAGCTCAGCTGAAACTGTATATGATTATGCAGGGACAGGTTGGATGAGTGCGCAAATCAATGATAAATACAGTATTATTTGGATAAATGTGAGGTCATCCACTTTAGAAGCAAAAACAAGGTGGATTGTTATCTGGATAGCTGTAAGCTGGGTGAGGGGAGTGTGCAGCAGGGCTTGGGCATTCTTGTGCAACCCTCACTTAGATAAGTTTGCAGATAGAACAAGCAGTGAGGAAGGCAAATGGTATGTTGGCCTTCATTGTGAGAGGTTTTGAGTACAGGAGCAGGAATGTACAATTATACAGGGCCTTGGTGAGGCCACACTTAGAGTATTGTGTGCAATTTTGGTCTCCTATTCTAAACAAGGATGTTCTTGCTGTCAAGAGACTGCAGCGAAGGTTTAACAATCAATTCCGAGGTTGGCGGGACTGATGTTAGAGGAGGGATTAGGATTAGGTTGGGATTGTTTTTGCTGGAGTTCAGACAAATGAAGGGCGTTCTCGGAGAGACTTATAAAATCCTAATAGGACTTGACAGGGTAGATGCAGAGAGAATGTTCCCAATGATGGAGTGTCCAGAACCATGGATAACAGTCTGTAGATTCGGGGTAGACCATTTAGTATGGACATGAGGAGACATTTCATCACCCAAAGAATGGCGATCCTGTGAAATTCAGTAGTTAATGCCAAAACATTGTATTTGAGAGAGAACTAGATATAGAATTTGGGGTGAATGGGATGAAAGGTTATAGGGAGAAAACAGGATTAGGCTATTGAGTTGGACGGTCAGCCATAATCGTGATGAATGGGGGAGCAGGCTCAAAGGGCCAAATGGTCTCTACTGATCCTATCTTCTATGTCTATGTCAATTAATAGCGGATATGGATCAAGCGCAGGCAGAAGAGATTCGTGTCATGTTTGACAACATTGTGGGTTGAATGGCCTGTTCCTGTGCTGCGCTGTTCTATATTCTATGTTCTAATATCGGCTTAATAACTGATCTGAATGACTTTCTTCAGTGCCACAATGAAATTCTTAATGTTAATGGAATAGGGACCTGAACAATAAGTATCCTTACAGGCAAGGGAGCCCCTTCATCAGGCCGTCCCGAAAGCTTGCGGCTTTTGCTACAAATAAACTCATTCAGACTTTAAACTGGTGTTGTAGGATTTATCTCTGTTTACTTCTATGCACAGCAGTGAAGAACAGCTACCATCTCTCTCCCCACCCCCCACATTCCCATTAAAATACGCTTTACAGATCTGCATACATTATAACCAATGTAATTTAAGACACTTTCCCATCTCACCCACTATGGGGCTGGACCACGCAAAGGTTTGTTGACCCTAGTGTGATTTTCTGGCCTTGGGACAAGAGCAGTCAAAAAAAGTCCTGCCCTTTGGATGCTTCTTATGCCTGGATTTGCTACAAAACCGCTTTTATGACTTGGTCCTTTTAAAATAAAACTCAGGTGAAAGCCCTTGAAGTACTTATCCCTTGCGAAACCTTCAGAGCCCCTTACTTTTTTTTCCGCATTATGCTTTGAATCCATAACAATCACTAGGCTGCATTCGATCAATACCCTTGACTTCGTATTAAATATGCAACTGAACCCACATCAATGATTGATGGAAATTATCGAGTCCTAAAGCAAGTTCCGTACACAAAGCACACTCTGCATCCAAAGTACTCAAACCATAAAAATACGACTTTCATAAATTTTGCACGTGATTATGCATGAAAATAAATGAAAATATTCTTCAAATATTGACAGGTGTTTATTTGTACGATACTGATGTTCAAAATAAAGACAAAACTCAAACTGTAGATTGAATGCTGAAACACAGCCAGTCTTACATTCAACTGTAATAGAGATGTTTGGATATCTAATGAATTAAGACCTTGAACATATGCTATGGAAATATCACTGTATAATTTATGACTCTGTCCAACCCCAACAATGTGATTAAGCATGATGTATGTTCCCTTGGGTTGTGGCTCACAGGGGAAGAGGGGAACTTGGGTCCAGCAGCAGTGAAGAAGTAAAGGTGAGGTGACAGCCTTGTGGCATTATCGCTAGACTATTAATCCAGTAACTCAACTAATGTTCTGGGTTCCAGGTTCGAATCCCATCACAGCAGATTGTGGAATTTGAATTCAGTAAAGAATATCCAGAATTAAAAATCTACTTATGATCATGAAACCATTGTTGAAAAAACCTTTCTTTAGGGAAGGAAATCTGCCATCCTTGCCTGGTCTGGCCTACATGTGACAATAACAATGTGAATGATGCTCAAGTGCTCTCCAAGAGCAACTAAGAATGGACAATAAATGCTGGCTAGCCAGTGACGCCCATGTCCCATAAATGAATAAAAAGTTAACTCTTTCATCTACATTCAGTTCAAGCAATCCTAACAGGAAACTATTCTCCACTAACAGTGTAGAGTTCTTTGAGGAAGTGCCAGTTAGTGCAAACACGGCAGACATTAATGTTCAGAAAGATTTTTACAAGGTACCAAACAAGGCACAGTTGAAGAAGATTAATGAGAATGCCACAGGGAGAGGGCACAAAATTGGATGAAAACTTGGTTGAAATGAAACAAATTATGAATAGAAATTGATAATTTATTTTGTTTCAACCAAATTTTCATTCAATTTTGTGCCCTTTCCAATGGTATTCTCATTAATCTTGTTGGTACCTCGTACAAATTTTTCTGAAGATCCATGTCTACCGTATCCACTGTGTTTGCATTAACTAGCACCTCCTCAAAGAACACAATATTGTTGATAAAACTTCACGAAACTCAGAGACAGGGGTTCTAATTATTTTCTCATTCTAGAGTCTGGCTTTCATTTGGTTTAGCATACACCATTAACTCTGGCAGAAATATCAAACTTACTGTCCTTTGCCTGAACTCCACAACACCAAGACAATCCTGGAGATAAGAGATAGTTGGTTATCAACAGTATCCTTAAACCTTTTGCGTTTCCACCTTTGACAACTGTGGAGATTATGGATGTATTACTCAGCGTGGCACTCTCCATTCAGCTGGCAATGTTGCTTCCCATCTTGCCATTTCTTATCATGTCAAATATCCCTGTCAGGTTTTAAAAGCCGAGCTAACCCTTGAATTGCATCTTTTCCGAGTTCCTCCTTTACAACTCTGTGATCTTACCCTTTGATGGTTAGACCTCCTCTTTTTCCCGTGACCCAATTCTCACTGTCCAAAGATGTGCGGGTTAGGTGGATTGGCCATGCTAAATTAGTGTCAGGAGGCTTAGCTAGAGTAAATACATGGCGTTACAGAGATAGGGTCCGGATGGGATTGTGGTTGCTGCAGACTCAATGGGCCGAATGGCCTCCTTCTGTACTGTAGGATTCAATGACTCTATGATAAGCTTTCCTGACTATTTGTTGGGCTCCTTCAGAGCAGGCCAGGCATTGGAAGTGTTGCTTAAACACCAAATAGGCTGCTTAATGATACTTCCGTGGTAGCAAGGTTGTTGATATACACATGCCTTACAAAGCTTATCATAGAATCATCTTCGGGCAGTGAGAATTGGGTCAAGAGAATCAAGAGCAGATGGTTAACTGATTGTCATTGTTCGTCAGTAACCGCTATCTGGTTTCTCACGGTGATTCACTTGCTGATGGCGCACAGTATGAAGATGTTCTGATTGCTGAGAGTATGCCAGGCATTCACCTCCATGATTCATTGTGTATGATCACGTATCAGCAACATGTCTAAGGATTTTCAATGCATCTGCAAGAACTCACCAAAGCAGCACCTTCCGACCCCTGACCACTACCATCTCGAAGGTCAAGGGTAGCAGACGCATGGGAACAACACTATTTGGAAATTCCCTCCAAGCCACTCACCATTCCGGTTTGACAATATTTCGCTGTTCCTTCACTGTCACTGGGTCAGAATCTGGAACTCCCTCCCTAACAGTACCATGGACTGCAGCAGTTCAAGAACACAGCTCACCATTACCTTCTCAAAGGCAATTAGAATCATATAATCATGAAACCCCTACAGTGCAGAAGGAGGTCCATCGAGCCTGGACCAACAACAATCCCACCCAGGCCCTATTTGCATAATCCCACATATTTACCCTGATGACCGCTCTAATCTATGTATCCAGGGCCACTTAAGGGGCAATTTAACATGGCCAATGCACCTAACCCTTACATCTTTGGAGTGTGGGAGGAAACCGGAGCATCCAGGGGAAACCCACACAGACACGGGGAGAATGTGAAGACTCCATGCAGATAGTGACCTAAGCCAGGAATCGAACCCAGGTCCCTGGAGATATGAGACAGTAGTGCTAACCACTGTGCTACCCCAAATTAGGGATGGACAGTGAATGCTGGCCTAACCAGCAAAGCTCACAATCCTCCAATGACTAAAGAAAATTTGGGAATCTAAACTGCAAAGTAGTTTGAGAAGGCCTAAAAAAACTTTTCTCTTCATATACTGTGTATTAATCAATTCAGTTATATAAATGTGCCATGTATCAGGAAGAGTTGAACATAGAACATAGAACATTACAGCTCAGTACAGGCCCTTCGGCCCTCGATGTTGCGCCAGCCAGTGGACCCTCTAACCTAAACTATTCCAATATCATCCATATGCCTATCCACCGAACATTTGAATGCCCCCAAAGTAGGCGAGTCCACAACTGCTGCAGGCAGGGCATTCCACGCCCTCACCACCCTCTGTGTAAAGAACCTGCCTCTGACATCCGTCCTATAACTACCACCTCTTAATTTAAAGTTATGTCCCCTCGTGTTGGTCATCACCATCCGAGGAAAAAGGCTCTCACTATCCACCCTATCCAGTCCTTTGATCATCTTATACGCCTCAATTAGGTCACCGCGTAACCTTCTTCTCTCTAATGAAAATAACCTCAGGTCCCTCAGCCTTTCCTCATAAGGCCTTCCCACCATACCAGGCAACATCCTGGTAAACCTCCTCTGCACCCTTTCCAATGCTTCCACATCTTTCTTATAATGCGGCGACCAGAACTGTACGCAATACTCCAAGTGCGGCCGCACCAGAGTTTTGTACAGTTGTAACATAACCTCACGGCTCCTAAATTCAATCCCTCTACCAATAGAAGATTGATCCAGAACAACATGGTTGACTCTCAATTTGCCCTCTGAACAAGGGCAACTAGGGATGGGCAATAAATCCTGGCCAGCCAGTCACACCTATGTCCCATGAATGAATAAAAAAATTCAAACAACTTAAGCACAGCAACTTCCCACAAACAGCAGGGTGATAATGACCAGATCATCTGTTTTTGTAATGTTGATTGATGGATAAACATTGGCCAAGGCACCAGCAATAAATTCCTTGCTCTTCTGTAAGTTAGGACCACGGGATCCTTTACATCTCATGGAGAGACAAACACAGCTTCTGTCTAACCTCTAAAAGAAGGCAACACCACCTCCTTCAATGTGGCTTTAGAGTGCTAGAATTTATTGCTGGGGCCTTGGCCAATGTTTATCCATCAATCAACATTACAATGGAAGATTGATCCAGATTGGAAGGAGTCCGATGCAGCTCACAGCCACAGATAGTTGCATAGCAACTGCCTGCACTGCTTCACCCTGCCCTGAGGCTGTGGGTCTGCCTGTAGTGGCCTGTAGGTTTTAGTGAG
The DNA here is from genome assembly GCA_024679065.1 of Sphyrna mokarran. Taxonomy (NCBI): domain Eukaryota; kingdom Metazoa; phylum Chordata; class Chondrichthyes; order Carcharhiniformes; family Carcharhinidae; genus Sphyrna; species Sphyrna mokarran. Next base: position 10,524,457 of record JAGIQG010000019.1, read on the forward strand.
AAATCCTTAGTGAAACAGAGGCATCCAGCTCGCTGTTCCTCACGGTGGTTGGGATGAGTCAGAGCGTGTCAGCTTTGACTCAGTTCACAATGCTCTCACCTGTATGCTTGTGAGGGCAAGCCCCACGCCAGGGACGTGAGCATAATCATCAAGGCTAGCACTCTAAAGCCACATTGAAGGAGGTGGTGTTGCCTTCTTTTAGAGGTTAGACAGAAGCTGTGTTTGTCTCTCCATGAGATGTAAAGGATCCCGTGGTCCTAACTTACAGAAGAGCAAGGAATTTATTGCTGGTGCCTTGGCCAATGTTTATCCATCAATCAACATTACAAAAACAGATGATCTGGTCGTTATCACCCTGCTGTTTGTGGGAAGTTGCTGTGCTTAAGTTGTTTGAATTTTTTTATTCATTCATGGGACATAGGTGTCACTGGCTGGCCAGGATTTATTGCTCATCCCTAGTTGCCCTTGTTCAGAGGGCAAATTGAGAGTCAACCATGTTGTTCTGGCTCTGGAGACACATATAACCAAGTAAGGACGGCAGGTTTCCTTCCCTAAAGGACATGAGTGAACCAGATGAATTTTTACAACAATCAAAAATGGTTTTATGGTCATCAGTAGATTCTTAATTCCATATATTTCTTCCCACCATTTGTAGTGGTGGGAATAAAAACCTAGATCCCCAGAGCATTGGCTGAGTTTGTAGATTATTAGTCTAACAATAATGCCATTAGTGCATCTCCTCCTCATTTTTAACATTATAGTTATATTTTCTCTGCCTGCAAAGTGTTTGGGGATGTGCTGTTGTTGTGAAATATATTGGTCAGATATTAGTCTCCTGTTGAGAGCCTTTCTCCCCGTCCTCCTCCAGCTTCAAGCAGCTTGCCCTGCTCTGTGTTGCCCCTGCTCTTTCTCCCTGTCACGCTGTGCACCAAAGTGAATATCTGCCTGACAAATTGATAAAAATGAACAATTTATTTTCAAACCATTTGGAAAAGCACAGGGATAATTGCACACTGAGTTATATGTATGAATGCTAACTGAAGTGTGCTGGGAAATCATAGATGTGGACGTGTTTCATCTGAGGAGCAAATGTCACTCAGCTGACATTCTCTGGGTAAAAAAGGAAACTATCAAATGTACATTCATGTTGGAGTTTAGGAGCATGAGGGGGGATCTTATTGAAACTTACAGGATACTGCGAGGCCTGGATAGAGTGGGCATGGAGAGGATGTTTCCACTAGTAGGAAAAACTAGAATCAGAGGGCACAACCTCAGGCTAAAGGGACGATCCTTTAAAACAGAGATGAGGAAGAATTTTTTCAGCCAGAGAGTGGTGAATCTTTGGAACTCTTTGCTGCAGAAGGCTGTGAAGGCCAGGTCATTGAGTATCTTTTAGACAGAGATAGATAGGTTCTTGATTAATAAGGGGATCAGGAATTTTGGGGAAAAGGCAGAAAAAACAGGGCTGAGAAAAATATCAGCCATGATTGCATGGTGAAGCAGACTCAATGGGCTGAGTGGCCTAATTCTGCTCCTATATCTTATTCTAGTAAAAGCATCAGAAGGAACAAACACAAATGACTAAATTTATAACTACATTTAATGGCAGTTGTTGCAAAATACATTTTAAATATTTTTATTGAGTAGCACATCGGCACAGTGTCACTGCTGTCTCATGGCATCAAGGATCCAAGTTTTTATGTTCTCCCTGTGTCCATGTGGGTTTCCTCCCACAGTTTGAAAAATGTGCTGGTTCGATGCATTGGCCATGTTAAATTTTCCCTCAGTGTTCCCAAACAAACTCCAGAGTGTGGCAGCTAGGGGATTTTCACAGTAATTTCATTGCAATGTTAATGTAAGCCTACTTGTGACTAACGAATAAACTTTTTTAAATTTTAGTCACTAGAAATTTCAGCTATTGAATGTGAGCAGCTGAAAGTTCTGAGAATTGTTAAATACAATATGGCCCAGAATTATAGATTCAGACAAACCAGAAAAAGTACAAGCAAGTACAAGGGTGACACAGTGGTTAGCACTGCTGTCTCACAGCATTATGGACCTGGGTTCAATCCAGGCCCTGGGTAACTGTCTGCATGGAGTTGTTCATTCTCCTCGTGTCTGTGTGGGTTTCCTCCGGATGCTCCAGTTTCCTCCCACAGTCCAAAGAAGTGTGGGTTAGGATGATTGGCCTTGCTAAATTGTGCCTTAATGTCAGGGGAATTAGCAGGGTAAATGTATGGGTTATAGGGATAGGGCCTGGATGGAATTATTGTTGGTACAGGCTCGATGGGCCAATTCTATGACTTAAATAAATGATCAAGTCTCAATCCAAAGATTCAATTATGTCCCTGTCTCTCCGCCAATGAACTTGATATACCTTCTACACATTCTTGTGAACTTTCCAATACATGTGATTTCTGCCTTGTTCATCATTTTTGAATACTTCGGTACCCCGTTCTATCATTGCAAAATAGTCTGTGTGCCTAACTTATAGAACAAAACTTATAAAGCTAAAGTTCAATGGAAAAATCCAGCTTGCCTGATGTGAAATATATCGAATATACAGAGAGAATAGACTTGGCAGTTACGTCTGAGTTAGGAAGAAACATTAAGACAGGACCAACAGGGAAGAGTTCTGTCATGGTCTCTTTAACCTCTTTGCATTTAATAATGCCAAAACATTGAGATGTAAATGCTTTAGGCAAGCATGCACACGATCACAGACAGCCAACACAAATGAAAAGAAGTAAAGCATTCCAAAATAGTTAGCTGATAGGGGCTGGAGAGATTATGAGCAGATATGGTAAGGAATTGGGATTGTTTGCATCTGTTCTAGGTACTGGGAGTGCCTTTGAAGTTCCAAAATGACATCCATAAGAAGTATGAGTGGGCACATTTTCAAGATACATCAGGCCGGTGAGAGCATTAGACTGCATAAAGTGAACAGGTGATGTAAGGGCATGGAGTAGTCAAATCGCAACTGAATATCATAGAATCAGAGAATTCCTACTGTGTACAAAGGAGGCCATTCGGCCTATCGAGCCTGCGTCGTCAATAATCCCACCCAGGCCCTATCCCTGTAACCCCATATATTTACCCTGCTAATCCCCCTGACACTAAGGGGCTAGTTAGCATCTAACCCACACATCTGTGGACTGTGGGAGGAAACCAGAGCATTTGGAGGAAGCCCATGCAGACACAGGGAGAATGTGCAAATTCCACACAGTCAGCTGAGGTCGGAGCTGAACTTGTATCCCTGTCGCTGTGAGGCAGCAATGCTAACCACTGTGCCACCCATAACCACAGTGCCATTTTAGAGTAAAATGTTTCAGATCACGCCCCCACTTACTGAACACATCTGAGGACACATTCAGAGAAAGAACCCCTCACCAGTGCCACTTACATAATCAGCAACCATGCAACTTATTTGCTGGTTGATTTCCTCTTGGTGTAGCTGTAATCTTCACAGGTATTTGGTACGTGGTAGAGTTATTTGAAGTCGCAAAAGTCTACAAGGGATGTCAGGTACTGAAATTCTTGGTCTTGATCTTAAGGCTTCCACACAAACCAATTCCTCCCCAACATTGTAGCCAAATCTCCTTGAAATATGATATGACTTGGAGTATGAAAAGAATAAAGAACAATACAGCACAGAGACAGGCCCTTCAGCCCACAAAGCCTGCACTGATACACAGTTCCTATCCCTCTGTTCACCTCCTGTTCGTGTGTCCATCACCTTGAGCATTGCTAATGTGCCTGCCTCCACCATCTCCAGTGGCAGCAAGTTCCAGACATCCAACTCCCCCTGTGTGAAAAACTTTTTTCGCTTGCCTCCCTTAATCTTAACCCCTCTCACCTTAAACCTCACAGAATTATAGAATCCCTCCAATGCAGAAAGAGGCCATTTGGCCCTTCGAGTCTGCACTGACTACAATCCCACTCAGGCGCTACTCCCATATCCCTACATACTTACCTACTAATCCCTCTAGCCTACACATCTCAGGACACTAAAGGGCAATCTTACCAATCAACCTAACCAGCACATCTTCGGACTGTGGGGGGAAACCCACGCAGACACGAAGAGAATGTGCAAGCTCCCAAGCCGAGAATTGAACCTGGGTTCCTGGAGCTGTGAAGCCACAGTGCTGACCACCGTACTGCTGTGCCCTCTTGTAGTTTACCTTTCCACCCTCGTCACAGAGGGGAGAAAAAGTTTCTGGGAGAGGGAGCAGGAGGTTTTAGAGCTTTTGACAAGGTGAAATTTCCACCCAGGGTCTTCACTGAAAAGTTCTCCTCCCCTGAATATCAGTAAGAAATATCATGTGAGAAATCTACAGAAATCTTTCATCTGCTGTAGCCACACTGCCCCTTCTGAGTAGGTGGAGAATCAAAGCTAGTGGCCACAAAAGTGGCAATGAATGTTTACGTTTCTTGATTCGATTTTGATTTGGTTCATTATTGTCACACGTATTAACATACAGTAAAAAGTATTATTTCTTGCACGCTATACAGACAAAGTATACCATTCATAGCGAAGGAAAGAAGAGAATGCAGCTTGTAGTTTTACAGTCATAGCTGGGAGACAGCAAAAGATCAACTTAGTGCAAGTTAGGTCTGCTCAAAAGTCTGATGCTCCATAGTAGAAGCTGTTCTTCAGTAAGTTGGTACTTGGCCTCATGTAAGTATCAAGAACAGCACCTCACAATTTAACCAGCGCTTCATAGAATCCCTACAATGCACTATGAGGTCATTTGGCCAATTGAGTCTGTACTAGCTCTCCGACAGAGCATCTTACTTAGGTCCATTCCACCTACCTCATTCCCTTAATCCCATGCATTTACTCCACTAGTCCCCATAAACTACACATCTTAGAACACCAAAGGGCAATTTAGCATGGCCAATCCTCCTAACCTGCATATCTTGGGACACTGAAGATCCACACAGACATGCAAACTCCACACGGACAGTGACCCAAAGCAGAATTGAACCGGGCTCCCTGGCATTGTGAGGATGCAGTGCTAACCATTGTGCCACCTTGCTATTTCTGGATGTAACAGTGAGTTCAACAATTTCAGATCATGAGCACTGTTCCTGTTTGTTTCTAGTGTGAGCTTTTTGTGATGACTTTGTTATTTTCCATCTCTTGTCTCCTTGTCCATTACCATCTCCTTTAGCGTATTTTCCATTTAATGTCCTGTGCTCTTCACCTCTTCCTTTCTGCTTTTTTACCCCCCCCCCAATCCCTTTCCCTGCCTCAGTACTTGCAGGAAACTCCCAATTTTCAGTAAAAAGAAAAGCTCATTGACCAGAAATGATAACTCCACCAAGCAGCTTGAACTGCTGAGTATTTCTTTACCTTCCACCCTGTCTCCCACTTTCTGTCTTGTTACCCACACCCTTAGGTTTCTTACAGCGACTGACTTCACTCCATCACTATCTCACTCCACCCATTTCTTCCACTATGTACTATACCCTCTGTGGATTTCTATAACTGCATTCCCTTCAGAACTGCTTTCCTAGCGACCAAAACGAGATGTCATTAATGACATACTCAATCATAAATTGAACAAATAGGACAAATAGAACAAAGCAGTCACTGGAACCTGTTTTTTGTTTCTTTTTTTTTGCCATAGCTCAGTATAAATGAGTACACGGCTCTTTCAATTAGCTATTATTCTGCTTGTGGGTAAATTTGCTGTGCTTTGGTTCACTGCATATAAATGTGCAGAAATCTATCAACCTGCTTTGATTAATGCATTGCAGGACAATATTACAGAACAGATAAGAAAAATTGATTTCCTAAACACGCTTTCTAAATTATAGATCATTTCCCTAACATCCGTGAGCAAACTTTGATGATGAATGCTTCTAAAATCATAATTTTTTTCTAGCCCAATTAGTCAATCATGCCCATTGTTTAGCTGTACCTGTTCCGTGGCCATTGACTATGTAAAGTGTGAATTTTTTCTGAGCGTAGGCATTTTATATATTTAAATCCTGGTTTATTTTGCTGCAAATAAATGTGTTTTTGCTCCTGTAAATCTGCTAGGATAATCATTATGCTGCTTCTAGCTGTGGGGAGCACTATCAGTATTTGAGAGGTGTGAATCTCAAAAAGCAAAAGCATGAATTAAATAGACAGCCTTAGAGAGAGGAATAAGTAAAATCCATAAATAGAGATGAACAGGATGGTGAAAAAATATCCCCAATACTGTAATACCAGTTGAAATATGTTCTCCTGTTAGAGTTCTATGATCGATAGACATGGTGAAGGAAAGGGTTTCTAGTCTGCACTCCTGAAACATTTATTTCAAGGATGCTTTCACGCTCCAACTGTACTGATCGCATTAAAGCAACAGCAAGCAAGTTAATGCTACTGAACTTTATTTGATTTGATTTGATCTATTATTGTCACAAGTGTTAGTATACAGTGAAAAATATTGTTACTTGTGCTACAAAGCATACCGTACAAAGAAAAGGAAAGGAGAGAGTGCAGATGTAGTACTACAGTTATAGCTAGGGTGTAAAGAAAGATCATCTTAATATAAGGTAGGTCCATTCAAAAGTCTGATGGCAGCAGGGAAGAAGCTGTTCTTGAGTTGTTTGGTATGTGACCTCAGACTTTTGTATTTTTTTCCCAACAGAAGAAGGAGGGAGAGTTAATGTCGGGGGTGCGTGGGGGTCCTTGAGTATGCTGGTCGCTTTTCCGAGGCAGTGGGAAGCGTAGACAGAGTCAATGGATGGGAGGCTGGTTTGCAATGCTAGATTGAACTATGTTCACAACAGTTTCTTGCAATCTTGGACAGAGCTAGAGCCATACCAAACTGTGATACAACCATGGTGCATCTATGGTGCATCTGAACTGGAAATGCCAATCTCAGTCACCTAATGATCTGAAACCCAAACTGCAACTGACAGGCAACAATGCAATTGTGATCTATCATAGTTCTGGAAGTAAAGGAGGGATAATATTAGCTGCTGTACATGATTGTTATTGCAAACTGTTCACTATCTGGTACATCATTACTTCTAAATCCAACAAACTTTGACCAGCTTTTGGAAGCACCATTGTGAATCTTTGTATCTGAAACAAGTGCAGTGATGATTGCTTTCAGTTTACCTCCTGTAGCCTGAAGAATTGTTGAAAAAAAAAAAGAAAAGGAACATGCTGGTGAAACTTTTCTCCTGCTCCAAGCTTGTCAGTGGGTATTTTACATCTTGAATAATCAGAAGTAACTTTTGCATCTTTTTTCTCATGCATTAATTGCTCTCTCTAAAATTTGGCATTCTTATATTTGTCCTGATGAATGCAAGATGAATATAGAAACATAGAGTACAGCACAGTACAGGCCCTTCGGCCCTCGATGTTGTGCCAAGCTATGTCCAAACCCAAGATCAAGCTATCCCATTCCCAGTCATTCTGGTGTGCTCCACGTGCCTATCCAATAACCGCTTGAAAATTCCTAAATTATCCAACTCCACTATCACAGCAGGCAGTGCATTGCACACCGCAACCACTCTCTGACTGAAGAATTTGCCTCGGACATTCGTCCTATATCTCCCACCATGAACCTTATGCTCCCTAGCAACAGCTACATCCACCCGAGAAAATAGTCTCTGTACATTCACTCTAAATATCCCCCTCATCATCTTATAAACCTTCATTAAGTCACCTCTCATCCTCTCCACTTTAAATAGAAAAGCCCCAGCTCCCTTAACCTTTCCTCATAAGACCTACCCTCCAAATCAGGCAGCATCTTGGTAAATCTCCTCTGCACTCTTTTTGATGCTTCCACATCCTTCTTATAGTGAGCTGACCAGAATTGAACATAATATTCCAAAGGTCCAGTATAGTTGTAGCATAATCCCCCTTAATAAACGCTAATACGCTATAAGCCTTCTTCATGGTTCTATCCACTTGAGTGACAACCTTCACAGATCTCTAGATATGAACCCAAGATCTCTCTGTTCCTCCACATTCCTCAGAACCCTGATGTTGACCCTATAATCTGCATTTAAGTTTGTCCTACTAAAATAAATCACCTTGTATTTTCAGAGTTAAACTCCCTCTGCCACTTTTCGGCCCAGCTCTGCATCCTATGAATATCTCTTTGCGGCCTGCAAGAGCCCTCCACCTCATCCACTACTCCACCAATCTTGGTATCATCAGCAAATTTACTAACCCACCTTTCAGCCCTCTCTTGCAAGTCATTGATAAAAATCACAAATAGCAGAGGACCCAGCACTGATCCCTGTGGCACACTGCTGGTAACTGGCCTCCAGTCTGAAAATTTTCCTTCAATCACCACCCTCTGTCTTCTATGAGACATGATGTGTTAACCTGGTGTTGCAAGACTTCTTTCTATGAGACAGCCAGTTACTTATCCAATCGGCTAAATTTCCTTCTATCTTACACCTCCTTACCTTCTTCATGAGTCTACTATAGGGAACCTTGTCAAATGCCTTACTAAAATCCATATCTATGATATCAACTGCTCTACCTTCATCTACCACATTAGTTACTTCCTCAAAGGATTCAATCAAATTTGAGAGGCAGGACTTACTTCTCACGAAACCATGCTGACAATCCCTGCTTCAAAAAGCTTCAATAGCGTATCTCTTTTCTCAACAACACTCAAGATCTACACAAGTGGCAACCTGACGGATTAACATAGAGTTCCAATGATAAGATATCAAAATTACACACAAAATTGGCACCTGGAAAATAATTTCCGAAACCCTGATCCGGCACATGAAAAGGAGAGATTTTATTATTTATAAAGCGGTTTTAGCACTGTTGCAACGTTAACCTGGGTAACATAGCTCTATGCAATGTAAATCTATGTTACATCCTACATCCCAGTTTGATACTTTTGTACCTTTGAAATCGGTTGTTATGTATGTGGAAAGGGCAGCCAATTTCCACTCAGCGAAGTTCTATAAACAGTAAAGATATGAATAACTAGATAACATTTTGTGGTAATAAATGAAGGAGGAATGTTGGATTAGGCCACAGAAAACTCAATGTCCTTTTCTGAATTTGAGCCAAAGGATTATTTAAGTAAGTCTTTTTAAGTAAGCAGGCAGTACTTAAGTTTAATGCCTCATCCGAAACTCGATAGGTGGGATTTTCTGCTGTACTTGCCCCACCTGCGGTCAACGGATGTTTGCATGGTCCGTGTCCCGTCCTACGGTTCCTGCAGGTTCAGGAAAATTCCATCCAACATCTCAGGTAATATCGGCACCCTAACCCACTATTCGTTATATAGAGGGCAGGTAGTAGCATAGAATCCCTATAGTATAGAAGAGGCCGTTCAACCCATCAAGTCTCCACCAACTCCCTGACAGAGCATTTTACCGATGGACACACCCTGCTCTATCACTGCAATCCTCCGCATTTCCCACAGCTAATACTTCTAATCTTGGGACACTAAAGGGCAATTTATCATAGCCAATTCACCTAATCTTCACGTCTTTGGACTGTGTCAGGAAACCTCAGAAGGAACTCCCACAATCATGGGGAGAATGTGCAAACTTCACACACATAGTCACCCAAAGCCGGAATCGAATCGGGTTCCTGGTGCTATGAGGCAGTAGTGCCAACCACTGTGTCACCATGCTGCCCTTAAGAGGTATTGACACTTGATTAGTAATCCAGAGATTCTAGGTAATGTTTTGGGGAGCCGGGTTCAAATCCCACCAATGACAGCTGGTGAAAATGGAATTCAATTAAAATTTGGAATTAAAAGTCTAACAATGGCCATGAAATCATTGCCAATTGTCTTAAAATCCCATCTAGTTTACTAATGTCCTTCAGGAAGGAAATCTGCCATCTTTACTTAGCCTATCTGTGACTCCAGATCCACAGCAATGTCTTTGCCTCTTAAGAGGCTAGCAAGCCATTCTGATTAAGGCCAATTAAGCATGGGTAATAAATATTAACCCATCGAGTAATCCCCTGAACCAATAAGAAAAAACAATTGTAATGATACACTGACCAACCTTAATTGAGTGTTCAAATCCATAATGGGGCCTGAACTCATCTCCAGGGACAGAGACTATTCTGTGCCTTGCTCCTTTGGAACCTTTTGATCATTTGACACAGATGTCATGCCTACATCATCATTATTATCATTATTTAATTAGCATAAACCATTAACCCTTTACCTGACATTTGTAATCCTTCTACTTGAACGTTTGCTGCTCAGCAGGTATGTACTTCCAAGGTGAAATTGGGTAGGGAATTCTGGAATTTTGCAGCAACGACAATTCAGGAACAGCGATATGTTCCCAAGTCAGGATTTAATGCATGACTTGGAGTTACAAAGAGAACTTGGAGGTGATGGTGTTCTCTTACTCTTGCTGCTATTGTGTCTCTAGGTGGTAGAGGTCATAGGTTTGGCAAGCGCTGCTAAAATACTCTTGGCAAACCACCGCTGTGCAGATAGTGCTTATCACAGCCAGGGACCATCAATGGGAGGAGGACCAGATATTTACACTGGCGCATGGAGCCCCTATCAAGCAGACTGCATTATCAAAAGAGGTGAAAAGCTTCTTGAGTGGTGCTACAGGTGCACCCATTTGGGTGAACAAAGAGTATCCTAGTGTACTAGCTTTGTAAACTGTAGCAAGGCTTGAGGGTCAGGAGATAAAGGTTTAAAGTTAATTTATTTATGTCATAAGTAGGCTTATATTAACACTGCAATGAAGTTACTGTTAAAATCCCCTAATCTCCATACTGTGGTGCACATTGAGAGAGAATTTAGTATGGCCAGCACATTTAACCAGCATGCCTTTTAGACTGCGGGAGGAAACCAGAGCACCCAGAAGAAGCCCCCACAGACATGGGGAGAGTGTGCAGACTCCACACAGACAGTGACCCAAGCTGGAATTGAACCTGGGTCCTGGGAGGCAGCAGCCCTAACCACTGTGCCACCACGCTACCCAAATGAGAAAGTCATTGTAAAACAGCCAGACTCTGATCTAGCTACTCCAACTAAACAGGGAATGAGCCAAGGTGCAAATTAGCATAGAGTGAGAGAAGAGTTTGGAAAGAAGAATGGGAAAAATAGTTGAGAGAAAGCAGATTTGAAAAAACGTACGAGAGAAAGAAGAAACAGAAAAAGAGCAAGAAAAAGAAAAGAAGCAAAGATTCATTAAAATTCATTAACCAGAATGGGGCATTTGGAACATTTACTGTGGTTCACTGGCAGTTTTCCACATGATGGTTCTGCGCAAGGATATTGTTATTATAAATTTTGCATAATGATTGCAGTGAATTTTTTTAATCTGTGGCCTGGCTGATGATCATTCCCCCTGAAGAATTTAATCAGCATCCAGTTCCTCCCAAGGCTTAAGCAAATTCTGGTGGCACGCACGCTATCGGAGACAGTGACAGAAGAAGCTGGAAACTCAGTGGACGATGGGAAGACAAATAAAATCAATGCCCTTGGCCAGTGATGCTTCACTTCCCTCTCCATCACAACTATTGTGTTGTTCCAAGGTTTTTATGTCAGATTCCTAGTACTTTTCTCTTGCATACGGAAAAAGGTTTATATTTAATTTTAATTTGGCAATACCAGTTGTTACATTGCTTTGCTGGACAAAATATACATTTTGATTGCAATGCCTTGAACTAGACTTTGCATCAACATCGATAAAAGACAAACAGGGAGGAGTGTCATCTTCACTGTGAGTGAAGCGAAGAGGATTCTTGGAGGTGGGACTGAATTTCTGCCGAATCAAGATTTCGCTCAAAGCAGAGAAGAGCAGCTTTACAAACAGGGCACGTGGCAGCAGGCTTCAATGAGGCTCATTAACACAGCAACAGACTGAACTGCATAATGCATATTAGGCAACATGAGACCTTACTGAAATGCTCTTCAAATTTTGACCTCACTTTAGCTGACACGTTGAAAAGTTTGCCGCTTTTTTAATGCTTCTCAAAGTTTATTCTTTCCGCGACTATAGACTGCGTTAAACAAAAACTCAAGAAAAAATTGGAATCATTTCTTGGCAGCTGTGGTTTCAATATTCTCCAGTTCAAATCCAAGCTCAATTTAATGATGTGAAGATGCCTGCATTGGATTCGGGATGGGAACAGTGAGAAGCTTCACAACACCAGGTTAAAGCCCAACAGGTTTATTTGGAATCACGAGCTTTCAGAGCACTGCTCCTTCATCAGGTGAGTGGAAACTCGCGATTCCAAATAAACCAATTGGGCTTTAACCTGGTGTTGTGAGATTTCTAACTAAGTTCAATTTAAAACAAAGAGAATGTTGATGAGAACATAGACACCATCTTATTTTAAAGTTTTCAGTCATGGTTCCACCTTAACAGAACATGATATTTTGAATGCTTCAAATTGCATTTTATGCTGTGTGGCAAAAACAGTTAACATTGTCAGATCAAATATAATTAGTTCATTCCTCTTATTTTTGCAACTGGATCGGTGTTACTTATATTAATCGCTGAGCGAGGCATGGAATAATAAAGAGAATGTACTTCGAGGGAATGTAAAGTCACGGCAATTTCATTTTTTGTTTAAAAATCTTGTTTTACAGGTTTTGGCTGAACGACCCTGCTAAATTTACAAATTTAGAATGGTGGCATAGAGGTACAATGCCACCATCGATGCCATTCTGTTTTTGGTGTCTTTATTACCACAGGTATGCACTCAATGCCAACACTGTAGTGAAGAAAGCCCACTAACACCTCTACTTTCTCAGGAGAAGAAGGAAATTTGGCATGTCAGCTACGACTCTCACCAACTTTTATAGATATACCATAGAAAGCATTCCTTCTGGTTGTATCACAGATTGGAATGGCTCCTGCTCTGACCAAGATGACAAGAAAGCTCTTGAACAAAGCCCAGTCCATCACTCAAACCAACCTCCCATTTATTGATACTATCAGCACTTCCTGCTGCCTTGGAAAAGCAGCCAGCATAATCAAGGACCCTACGCACCTTGGACATTTATCTTCACCTTCCTCCGTTGGGAAAAAGACTCAAAAGTCTGAAGTCATGTACCAAGAACAGCTTCTTCTCTGCTGCCATCAGGCTTTCAAATGGACCTACCTTATAATAAGGTGATCTTTCTCTACACCCTAGCTATGACAAGAACACTAATTCCACACCCTCACCTTTCCTTCTCTATGTTTGGTTTGCTTTATCTGTATATATTTCACTGTACAATAATACATGTAACAATAATAGATCAAATCAAAATTTAAATCAATGACATTTTGAACCTGGGCAATTATCAGTGACAAAAGATGACATTATTTCTGGTCCTGGGGAAACTATCAGTCACCTGTCTGAGATGTTGGGATGTAAGTGGCTGCGAGATCCTGGGTATAGCTCCAGCAGAGTGTGCTGGTGGGGGCTTTGACAGCTGCTAATGAAGTGTGGTTTCTAATGTTTCCTCTAAGCAACGCACCAGAACGTTCCTGGGAAGGCCATGTACAAGTTGATCACTTTTAAGTCACTGCACAAAAAATCTTAAAGGGTAAGATAAATAAATCTGTGGCAATTCCAAAAGCAAGTAGAATGTCGGTGCTTACCAATGCCATTTGGGGTGGCACAGTGGCATAGTGGTTAGCACTGCTGCTTCATAGTGACAGGGACCCAAGTTCGATTCCCGGGTTTGGGTCACTGTCCGTGTGAAGTCAGTACATTCTCCCCGTATCTATGTGGGTTTCTCCTCGGTGCTCCGATTTCTTCCACAGTCCAAAAGACTGCTGGTTAGCTGCATTGGCCATGTTAAATTTTCACTTGGTATATCTGAACAGGTACCAGATTGTGACAAATAGGGGAATTTCACAGTAACTTCATTGCCTTGTTAATGTGAGCCTATTGTGACTCTAATCAGTAAACTTTACATTCTGTAACGTTCAAGTGACGTTCAGGTATTAGTGTAAATAAAAAAGGTGATTGTTGATGGGGATTAGCCTCAGTATGGTTATTACATTGGCGACAAGAATAAAGTGAGTGTTTTTCTTCCTTCTGCACCATTTTTACTATTGAGACATTAACCCTCTGTCGGTCCACCATCTCCAAGGCACAAGTCAGAAGTCTGATGGAATACTCCCTACTTTCCTGATTGTGTGCAGTTCCAACAACACTCAAGAAACTTGACATCATCTAGGACAAAGCAGCCCACTTGATCAACACCCCCCTCCACGAATTTTCCATTCTCTCCACCATCAACGCATATTGGTAACAGTGTGTACTGTATACAAGGTGCAATGCGGAACCTCATCATCAACTCTTTTGACGACACCTTCAAAACCTGTGGCTTCCAGAGGAACAGGGCAGCAGGTATATGGGGATACCGCCATCTACAGATTGTCCTCTTTGTCATATGTACGTCAGCACTGTGAGAGCACCCCCATCAGATGGACAGCAGTTCACTGCCACATTCTCAAGTGCAACTACTAATGAATAATAAATGTTAACCATTTCAGCTATACCCTCTTCTCATCAAAGAATTTTACAAAAAAAATCCAGCTACGCCGATTTGGAATAGTGACCACACCTGCGATGCAAACAGCGTATCACACCACCTATGTCTGGGGTTGGATGTTGCAGTGAGGATAGTGGACACGAATGGGTTCGTGTTGCCAGGGGAGGATTAAAGGTGAGGTGGGGAAATAGCTGGAGAGTGGATTGTCTCCAATGGACCCAGGGATCTACAAAGGAAGGCCCCCCTCTCCCTTTGGAAGACATCCTCCCACACAAATAAAGCTGCTGGACCTATCCTCCAAAGTTCATAAATTATGAATGAGTACAGGATGAAAACATCATCTTCCATTAATTGGCCAGTTTAGGGCTTCAGTATGCACAATATCCCTCCTACCGGATATCGGACAGTGCCAAGGGGGTGGGGCCTACCGACTCCCCACCCAACCAAACCTCTCCCATCCCCCTTATCCCCTTCTCTCCTAACTCCACAAAACCCCCAACCTCCATTCTGCTTTCACCTCTGCACCAAGACCACCTCCCTCCATTCAAAAAGTTGCTGTTCTTCATCAGACCATAAGATATAGGAGCAGAATTAGGCCATTCAGCCCATTGAGTCTGCCCTGTCATTCATTCATGGCTGATATGATTCTCAGTCCCATTCTATTGTCTTTTCAATGTAACCTTTGATCTCCATGCCAATCAAGAATCTATCTATCTCTGTCTCTGATTGGCCAAGTACTCAGGTATCTCTATCCTTCCCATTAATATGCATTCATTTCTCCCTTCACTCCATCAATATTTATTTTTCTTCCTTTTTCTTCACCATTCACATTGATCTTCTACAGAAATTGTCGGTCTTCACACACAATATCAGCAGGACATCAATATAAATTTTCCAATTGTTAACTTTTTAAATAAAAGTTCAACTTTTATAAATAAACTGAATCCTTTCAGAGGTTGTTTTCTAAAAATATTATTTATAATATCTTTCAGATGTTGGATCTTGTGGCTCTATCTTGTGGATTTGCCTTTCATCACTCTCACTGGTAAGCTGGCAGGCTATAGCTGATTATCTGTAGAATTTTACTGTCATGCCCACCACAGGTGAGATACAGACCATACAAAGGTTCATGGCCTTGGGATGTCTTACTGGTTAGTAATGTTACTAGTGACATCTCGCTGGTTAGGGATGTTACTGATGATGTCTCACTGGTTAGTGATGTTACTGGTGATATTTCACTTGTTAATGATGTCACTGGTGATATCTCACTGGTTAATGTTGTTACTGGTGATGTTTCACTAGTTAGTAATGTTACAGGTGATGTGTTACTGGTTAATGATGTTATTGGCGCTGTATCACTGGTTAGTGATGTTACTGCTGTTGGATTGAGCTCTTGTTGGTTCACTTCTAGCTGTTTGTCAATGATTTGTTATTCGACTTCCTTCTGGTCACTCAGAAGAAGTATCTTGCTTGGCAGAGTTGTCTTGTATTTTATTCCATTCAACAGCTCTGAAGCCAAAGTTAGTTTTGAGATTTGAGGAATGACAGTGAAACAATGTTTGGGACTTCCTTTGTGACTCTCTATTAACTTTTGTCACATTGGTTAATGTGGTGATGATATTGAACCAATATCCCTGAAATTCCCTGGGGCTGAGTCGGAATTGGATTCCTTTGTTACACGACATTCTTTCAAGAATCCCTTTGCTTAGTAATTAGAGCTTGTACTGTTGCTGTAGTTGTTGTAGCTCTCAAACCTGCCACTGTTTAGATAATATAAGTGATGGTTGCGACTGTGAGATAGCATTTTTGATTGACAATATGCCATTGTCTGGGTGATATTTCATTAATTATCATCTCTTCCTCCGGTTTCTCATAGGGCGATTGAATTGTTCCAGCACAGAATGTGGAAAGTTGACAGACTGGATGGGAATTTATGGCCTCACTTGTCCCAAAATCCTGCCTGAGATCAATAGACCTTTCCATTGTCCACCCATTGCCCACTCTGATTCCCATGGCTGGCAGGGCGGTAAAATTCTGGCCATTGTGTCTGCGTTGGTTTGTATATTTTACATGCAGATACCATCGATGTATCAAAAAAATTCTCCCCAAAAAATTCTAAGTGTTGAATTCGCATAAAAACTGGAGTAAAACCCACTGGATTTTTCGGCAGGAGTTTCAGAATGAATCTCCCACACATAACTGCGTCAGTGTGAAAAGTCCTGGGGCGGGGTCTATTCTCACTGGAGCAGTCCGCAGTATAACTTTGAGCGGGTCACTGCACAAGCTCTGATCTGTTAGCATCGAGACTGGCGCACACGCAGTAAGCCCCACACTGCCAGCCTCCCCATCGCTGGCCAGCACAGCAGCTCTCCGTTGAGGCCCCTACTGTCTCCCCAATCTCTGGATGGGCCAGCCCGATGGTGTCCCCCAGCCCCCACGTACTCCCCCTGCCACCTCCACCCCCACAATCCCGATCGCCTCCCCCCAGCAGAGCTGATTCCCATAGCTCTGACAACCCTGGCAGGCAGAGCCCCCACCCAGATGACTTCTCTCCCTCTATCATCAAGACCAAAGTGAGACACCAATTATTCCCCCCAGAGGCCTCACCCCCCATTTGGTCCCACCCCTTTAAGGACTGCCCAATGCCCAGTGGGCAGTGCCACTTTGCCCCTTCAGTAATACCAGCCCCCGGGGTGGCATTGCCAAGCTGGCAAGCTGCCTGGAGTCACCTTTCCTTATTCCCAACTTTCTGGGAAGCCTCCATGGCCACCACCCCCCCCCCCCACCCCTCCCAGTCCCCACCCCCCCCACCCCCTACCCCCTTCCACTCCAGGGTCGCCTCCAGCTTTCCACAAGTGCGGAGCTATTGTAAGCTCTGCTGGAGTGAAAGACTCCTGGTGGGGATGGAGAGGATAGCAAGCCCCGGGATTTCAGTCCCCGGCCCATAAGTACGATGCAAGTCTTAATTTACATAATTTATGCACCTCTGTGCCAGAAATTGGTGCCAGAAGTCTGGTGGCTGGAGATGTGTGAGGCCATGGCGCCCAGTGGGAGGACCGTTACACTCCTCTGCTTGAATCTCCCGGCCCACTATCTTCTGGAGAAGAACCTCCTGCACTGTTTTGGGTGTGATTATTTAGGATCTTGCTGGCGGAAGACCAGGTGGGACTTCTGGTGGGACATCAACTCTGATAGACCAGCACTGTTGGCCTATTGTGTTTTATTCGGCCACCCCTGGGTCACTTGCTGAGAGAACATCACTAATTCTTCATCTCTGCTGCACTCATCTTTTCTTTGATTTAGTTTTGGTGGAGTTCCATTCAGTAGATGACAGTCTTTATCGATCAGAGTGCGTCATAGAATCTCTACAAGAGGCCATTTGGCCCATCAAGTTTGCATTGACCACAATTCCATCCAGGCCCTATCCCCATAACTCCATGCATTTACCCTAGATTGTCCCCCTGACACTAATGGATGGATGGCCACATGGATGGCCCATCCATCTAACCCACTGTGGGAGGAAACTGGAGCACCAGGAGAAAATCCATGCAGACACAGAAAGAATGTGCAAACTCCACACAGACAATGACTCAAGCTGAGAATCAAATCTAGGTCTATGAAGCAGCAATACTAACCACTGTGTCACCATTCCCAGATCTTTTATTGCATGTTTTTCCTGTGGTAAAAATCATTATCAGGTATCTGCCACCATCACTTCCCTTCCTGACTTGTATTTGAGAGAAAAACCCAACCTCTTAAGACTGGAGTGCTATCTCTGTGTTTTTATTGGTGTGCTACATACATTCCGCTTGTAAACCTGCTCCGGTGGATGAGATCAATCTCCACCCTGAACTTTCTTCCATAGAGATATGTCTGAAACTTCTCACAGCTATACACCGCTGCCAATTACTCTCTTTCTATGTTGGCATATCTGGTCTCAGCTGGTGTTAGAACTTCAGATGCAAATAAAGTAAAAGTAAGATATATTTTATTAGTCACAAGTAAGGCTTATCTTAACATTGCAGTGAAGTTACTGTGAAATTCCTTTAGTCACCACCTGTTCATGCCAATACACCTAACCAGCATGTCTTTCAGACTGTGGGAGGAAACCAGAGCACTGGATGAAACCCACACAGACATGGGGAGAAGGTGCAAACTCCACACAGACAGTGACGCAACCAGGTCCCTAGAAATGTGAAGCAGCTATGCTAACCACCGTGTTACCATGCCGCCTTAATTTTTCCTCTTATACAAGGGGACGTGATGGCCTAATTGTATTATTGATAGATATTCCAGAAACTCAGCTAATGTTCTGGAGGCTCAAGTTCAAATCCTAGTGGTTGGCTGATGGAATTTGAATTGAAGAAAAAAATTTGGAATTAAGAATCTACTGATGACAATGAAACTCATCGTTTATGGTCAGAAGAAACCCATTTGGTTCACTAATGTCTTTTAGGGAAGACAATCTGCTGTCCTTACCTGGTCTGGCCTACATGTGACTCCAAAGCTACAGCAATGTAATTGACTCTCAACTGCCCTCTGAAATGGCCCAGCAAGTCACTCAGTTCTAGGACAATTTGGGATGGGCACCAAATGCTGGCTAGCGATTCCCATGTCCCACAAATGAATAAATAAATAAACAACTCCTTCCAGTCCTTTTGTAGAAGTATCTATTTGCTAGTGATAGGTTTTGTTCTGTCGACAGCCTTGCCTTCTTGGACACTACATCTTTGAGCTGTGTGTTATGACATTTGAAGTATGAAAGAACTTTATGTACTGGATGAAGCCAAGGAAACTTTCCAATACTTTCTTCCATCCCAGTCTCTGACATTTCCATTGCTCACTTGAGTCTGTCAGGTGTGTACACATTCCAAAAAGTTGGAATTCTGTCACCATCGAAATGGATTTAGATCTGACAAATAGTCACGCAGACTCGAAACATTGGCTCCATTCTCTTCTCACAGATGCTATCAGACTCGCTGCAATTTTCCAGCAATTTCTGCTTTTGTTTCAGATTCCAGCATCTGCACTATTTTGCCTTTATCTTGGCATTTATCTGTGTTTATCCCGTTCTCTCCATGACTTCATGTACATGGGGATCATGAGCTTTTCCATTTACCTCCTCAATGTGGATATCTATCCAAAAGGGTTATTTGATCATGGATGTTAGAGCTTTTTGTGCATCAATTGGCTGCAATATTTCCCACATTACAACGGAGGCTTCACTTTGAAAGGTAGCTCGCTGGCTGCGAGGCACTTTGGGCATCTTGAAGTCGGGAAAGGTGAGATTATATGAAGGCAAGCCTTTCTTTTATTTTATTTCTAGCACTTTCCGGAGGCAATTAACGGGCGAGCTCGAGAACATATGCTTCGCCGACGAGTGTAATTCAAGAAACAGGAAGGATCAGTCAGAAAGCTATCATTTGTGTTTTTCTCAGGAATCACTTGGAGATGGTCAAGGCATCATTAATTACATCTGTCAACACAGCCAGACCACAGATAAAAATCAGGCACAGATTGGCAGCAAACCAGCAAGTCTCACTCGATAAGAGATGGCAATAAAAAGCTGCTCGCACCTGACTTACAAGATGGAAATCTTTTGATCGTCCAGGCGATAGGTACTCCAGCAGTCCCGAAGACATATGCTCATACCACCAATCAACCTAAACAATTTTACTCAACAGCTCATCAGGGTACAGTACCCTGATCAACTGGGCTGTCAAAACAGAATCCTGATATGCCGTGTCCCGGTGCTGCTTATTCAGGTTCCGAAATAGAAAAGAGAGTTATTTATAACTCAACCTCAATAGAATAAGAAGCTTTATTTGCCATTGCTACAGCTGTGCGGTACATGCACAAGAGGGTCAATTACTTGAGTTCACTTTGAGCTGAACTGTCTTAGTGCACAGGACAAGACAAAGTTATTCTTGCCCATCAAGCCCGGGACTGGGTGGCACAGTGGTTGGCACTGCTGCCTCACAGCACTAGGACCTGGGTTTGAATCCCAGCTTAGGTCACTGTCTGTGTGGAGTCTGCACACTCTCACCATGTCTGTGTGGAGTCTGCACACTCTCACCATGTCTGTGTGGAGTCTGCACACTCTCACCATGTCTGTGTGGAGTCTGCACACTCTCACCATGTCTGTGTGGGTTTCTTCCGGGGTCCTCCAGTATCCCCCCACAATCGGAAAGATGTGCTGGTTAGGTGCATTGGCCATGCTAAATTCTCCCTCAATGTACCGGACCAGGCGCCGGAATAGGGGATTTTCACAGTAACTTCATTGCAGTGTTAATGTATGTCTGTTTTTTACAAAAATGAATATACTTTAAACTGAAACCTAGGTCTTTAGGGGTTTGGAGAGTTCCGTGTCCAAGTGTTGCTACAGTCAGTTGTAATTTCAAAACAGCCACCTCCATTCAAAGAGGCGAGAGAGGATGGGATAAATATTTATGGGACCCTAATATAGCTGCCATTTCCTGAAATTGAAAGCAGGGGGAGGTTAACTCCAATCTGTCAGTTCTTTGCTTGTACTATGATGTATTGCAGAGGTTTGTACATTTCTGTGATCCAGTTGGCAATACAGGCATTAATATAACTTCTGCTCCAGCCAGCTAATCAGGCAGATCAAAGGACCAGTGAACTAGTCCAGACTTGTGCATCAGATTAATAGCATGCCAATGAATAGAAACAACCCAGGGGCAAACCTTAGCCAGTGAAATCACCTATGATGTCTCCATTCCTGCTCCTGCAGGACTACCTATGGGATCCCCAGGGATCTATATTAAACCCCTTCTTACAGAATATCAGGCCCCACTGAGATCCACTGTACATTCAGCTCTACCTTTCAATCTCTCCACATTTGTCAGTATTGGATGAGCTGTGTCCTCCAATTAAATATTGCAAAAATGGGAGGCCTTCTCCTCATTATCCACCACTAACTCCATTATCGAACTATGGACTTTCCCTTTCACGATGTCGCTGGCCCTTATACTTTTAGAAACATAGGAATTTGGAGCAGAAATAGGCAAATTCAGCCCTTCAAGCTACTCCACCACTCAATCAGATATGGCTGATCACAAATCCACCTTCTCATCTGTTCCCCATATCTCCTTATCCATTTTTTAATTAGATATACATCTATCTCCTTCTTGAAACCATTCAATGATTCAGACTCCACCGTGCTATGGAGCAGCGAGTTCCACAAATTCACCACTTCTGCAAGAAGTAGTTCCTCCTCAACTCAGTTTTAAATCTACTGCCTTGCAACCTATGCCCATGACCTCTTGTTCTAGGTTGTCCCATAAGAGGAAACATTCGGTCTACATTTATTTTATCAATTCCTTTTAAAATTTTATAGACCTTAATCATAATCCCTCTCATCATTCTAAACTCCAGCAAGTACAAGCCCAAATTGCTTAATCTCAATTCATACGTCAATCCCTTCATCCTGGAATCAATCTGGTGAGCCTCCACTGAGTTGCCTCCAATGCCCACCACATCCTTTCTCAAATAAAGAGACCAAAACTGGACACAACTCCAGATGTGGTCTCACCAATAACCTATATAATGACTCTTCTCTACTTTCATACTCCAGTCACTTTGCAATATATACCAACATCCTATTTGCCTTTGTATTACATGCTGTACCTGCATACTGACTTTCAATGATGCATGAACATAGACACCCAGATCCCTCTGTTCAGACACATTTTGAATTTGCTTTCCATTTAGGTAAAAATTTGCCTTATCTTTTCCGCCAAAATGGACAACCTCACATTTATCCACATTAAGCTCCAGCTGCCAAATTTTGCCCCATTTCTCTACCCTATCTATATCTAGATATGAAATCTTTATATTCTCTTCACTGCCTGTTTTCCCACCTATTTTAGTATTATCCACAAATTCTGCTGTTATATTCTATCCCTGGTTGCAGATCATTTATATAGCTTGTAAACAATTGAGGTCTGAGGACTGATCCCTGTGGCACCCTGCTAGTTACATTTCACCAGCCAGAGGAGGACCCATTTATCCTGAGCCTCTGTTTTCTGTCAGTCAGCCAATCCTTAATTCAATCCCAGACTCTATCCCTAATCTCCTGAGATTTCATCTTTTGGATCAGACTTTTATGTGGCATCTTGCCTTCTGGAAGTCCAGATATACCACATCTACAGGATCCCCACTATCCATCTTGTTGGCTACGTCCTCAAAGAATGCAATCAAATTTGTCAAACATGACTTATCCTTTTATACATTGAGCTTTGTTTCCTCATTAGATCTGTGCTCACTGATATACATTGGCTTCTGGTCCAGCAACATTTTGATTTTAAATTCTAATTTTTAAAAATTGAATGCCTCCACTGCCTTATTCTTCTTTCTCTTTAACTTCTTCCAGCCTAACCTCCTTTGAGAACTTTGTGCTCCACTAATTCTGGCATCTTGAACATCCCCAATTTGAATTTCTGCACCACTGGAAGACGTAGCTTCAGCTATCTCAGCCTTGAACTCGGAATACTTGTGTGCAATCTTCCTACCTCCTTACATCTGAGGAAGTTTGCACATTCTCCCCGTAATTGTGTGGGTTTTCTCTGGGTGCTCCAGTTTCCTCACACACCCCAAAAACGTGCTCTTAGGTTGATTGGTGTAACAAATTGTCCCTAAATTAGCTCTCCTTCAATCTTCCCCAATAGGTGTAGACAAAGGTCATAGGTAGAGGAGAGCACTCAATGTTAAAATGGCGGCGCGGGCTCGTTGGGCCAAAGGGCCTGTTTTCCGTGCTGTATTGTTCTTTGCTCTTTGTCTATCTCACTCCTTAAAATACACCTGCTTAACTAGCAGGTGGAGGAAAAGCTTTTTTACCCAGAGGGTGGTGATTCCAGATATCTGAAATGCACTGCCTGGGAGGATATTGAGGTGAGTTTAAGAAGTACTCGGATGAGCATTTGGCATGTTATAACATTCAAGGCAATGGGCCAAATGCTGTAAATGGGATTATGTGGGAAGTCAGGTGTTTCACATGTGTCGATGCAGCTTCAATGGGCCGAAAGGCCTCTTCTACACTGTATTATTCTATAACTGCGGTTTTGATTTCAGATTTCCAGAACCCATTTTTGAATAGTATGGGCATGGGGAACACAATTCTTCAATGTAAGAGAGCAGTTTAAATAAATGTGAAAATGTCCAGGAGAGAGATATCTATTTTAATGCTCAAGACTGACAACACAACAACTGTCTGGACTGAAATTCTTAGAAAATGCAAATTTGACGGCTGCATTGGTTCCTTAGCAAAAACACCAGTGTATTTCTCTAGTTGCACCGTCGGCAGAATATTGACAAATACATGACAGGTATGGGAGATCTGAAAGAGAATGGAGTGAAAAACTCCATATGTGTAGTCAGCCTGATCATGGTGTGATAGGGAGACAACACAGATCATTCAAAACAATCCCAGCAGCATGATAGTGATTTTACTGATGAACATTGAGTTTTTTTTTCCAATAATCAGCGCAACGTCCGTCACCCCTGTTGAAGGTAAGTCCAGGTAAAAGTTAGCCCATATGCAATAACTGCTACACCTTCATTGCTGATCATTTAGAATGAAGTGCATGTGTGAGGAACACATTCATAATTTGACAGTAATTAGGAATAGTTGATATCTTCTCTCGTACTATTCACAAACAATTGTGCTTTGATGAAGTTTGCTCGGAAAGCTTTTCAACAATTACACAGTCAGCAAATCTTTCACTCACACAACGATCATTCTCCCCAGTTTGAAGTATGGACACACATATAAACAATCGAACACAAATGTGGGGCGGCACGGTAGCACAGTGGTTAGCACTGCTGCTTCACAGCTCCAGGGACCTGGGTTCGATTCCCAGCTTAGGTCACTGTGTGTGTGGAGTTTACACATTCTTCTCATGGTCTTCGTGGGTTTCCTTCGGATGCGCCGGTTTCCTCTGACTGTCCAAAGATGTGCGGATTGGCAATGCTAATAAAATTGCCCCTTAGTGTCCTGAAATGCTTTGGTCAGAAGGATTAATAGGTAAAATATGTAGAGATGTGGGGGTAGGGTCTGGGTGGGATTGTGGTCAGTGCAGACTTGATGGGCCTAAGGGCCTTTTTCTGCACTGTAGGGTTCTTTGCTTCTATGATTCGAATTCGAAGCAGGGGAAGGCCATTCGGCCTCTCAAGCCTGCTCCACTATTCATTAAGATGATGGCTGATGTGATTGTTATCCACATTCCCACCTATACCCAATAACCTTTCACATCCTTGTTAATCAAGAATCCATCTAACTCTGCTTAAAAAGTACTTAAAGATTCTGCTTTTCAGTTTTATTGATGTGGACAAACCCATCAGATACCGCATACAGACAATGGATTAAAAATTTGACTCTGGCACTGGAATAGAAAGGAACCCATTATATGCACCATTTGATATCCAGTTCCATTGCAGGTAACAGAATTAAATATCATGTTCTGTGCACATGACATGTATGGATGGCATTGTGGCCATGGTGGTTAGGACCCGGGTTCAATTCCAGCCTTGGGTGACTGTGTGGAGTTTGCACGTTCTCCCCGCATCTGTGTAGGTTTCATCCAGGTGGCCTGGTTTCCTCCACACTCCAGATTAGGTTGATTGACCAAGATCAACTGCCCCTTAGTGTCAGAGAGATTAGCAGGGTAAAAATGTGAAGTTATGTTGATAGGGGCTGGGTGGCATTATTGCTAGTACAGGCTCAATAGACTGAACGGCCTGTTTCTGCATTGTAGGGATTCTACGATGGGCAGCTGATCTGATACCACCATGCTACACCATCACCTGAGCTGCATTTCTCCCTCAATGTCTATACAGTGGTCTAAGTGTTATTGTGTTAAGGAAGGTTATGTTCTAAGCATTAATCAGTTCTATTGGTAGCAACTTTACTTCTGAGTCAGAAGGTTGGGAATCAAGTCCCACTTCAGGAGCTGAACAGATATATCAAGGCTGATACTACAGTGCAGTACTGAGGGAGTGCTGCGATGTCAGAGATGCTGTCTTTCAGGTGAGGTGTTAAATGGAGGCCAGGTGATGCAAAAGATGCCAACATTTTGAAAAAAAGAGCAGAAGAATTTTCTTAGTCATGGTCAATATTTATCCCTCAACCAATATCACAAATCAACAGACTGACTATCTGGGGCAGCATGGTGGAACAGTGGTTAGTTCTGCTGACTCACAGTGCCAGGGACCCGGGTTCAATTCTAGCCTCAGGTAACTGTGTACAGTTTGCTTATTCTTTGCGGGGGTGTGCTCTGCAGAGATATCACATATCACACAAAGATATGTGTGTTAGGTGGATTGGACACACTAAATTGACTCTTAATTCATACCCTGGCATTTGCAGGATAAATACATGGGGTGTTGGTGGGGTGACTGGAACTGCCCAAGCTTCAGACAATGCAAGACTCATGAAGCTAGTGTCTCTGTATTAAAGATGTAAGTTTATTTAACCAGCAGCTACCAGAAGACCATCAAAGGGTCAGGGCCACTCTGAGATAGAGCTACCAGACCTCACAAATGAAAACTGATATATGCAATTCAAAAACAGATCAATTATAGGTTTCCTTATCAATAACCCCAGCCTTTCATTGGCTTAAAATTAATTATCTTCAACATACACAAATCAACAATAATACCTTTACAGGTATTATTAGTCAATTGCATCCTACTCTCTGTCAGAGTGCCATTTTATTTATCTGTAGAACTCAAAAGTTAAATCTTGTCTTGGCTGCCACCACTTTCCCTGTTGCCTAGTGACCTCAGCTATTGGCCACAAAGTTCAAATGAACACTCTCATGGGTTCCCGTAAAGGTCACTGCCAAACCAGATTAACACATGACTCCACATCTGGGAATGTGTCCATCTTATCTGGGTAGTGAGTAAACTCTATTCATGAAATATGATGAAGTATCCCAGATATTCTTTCCGTCTGGAACTTTACTGATAAATCTTGCATATCCCCAAGGTTTAAACATTCTCTTAGAATGCAACACACCCAAATGGCTTTTTACCATGATGCTTTACAGCAAATTGTGTTGGCTAAAATGAACAATATATCTTAAACAATACATTAAGACAGTCAAAATATCAGCATATGTTTTAAAACCATAATCACTTGTTTAAATCACTAACTGAATTTATGTGCGTGTAAATGATTCTCTGAGAAGAAGAATCATAGAAACCCTACAGTACAGAAAGAGGCCATTTGGCCCATCGAATCTGCACCAACAACAATCTCACTCAGGCCCTACTCCCATATCCCTACATATTTACCCACTAATCCCTCCAACCTATGCATCTCAGGACACTCAGGGACAATTTTTAGCATGGCCAATTGATCTAACCTGCACAACTTTGGACTGTGGGAGGAAACCGGAGCACCCGGAGGAAACCCACGCAGACATGGGGAGAATGTCAAAACTCCACACAGACAGTGACCCAAGCCAGGAATCGAACCCAGGTCTCTTGTTAGTTTATCGGCCTGTTTTAAAAGTCATTTAACTTATTGCTGGTTATACTGTCTTAACGTCTAATGTTTTAAAAACCATTCTGATCTATTAGGGTTACTATTAGGGTAAGCCTGGGTAAGAGTTGGTGCAGACTTGATGGGCCAAATAACCTCTTTCTGCACTGTAGTAGTTTGTTGATTCTATGATTACATTGCTGTTTGTGGCTGTTTGCTGTGTGCAAAATAGCTGCCCAGTTTCCCACAATATATCAGAGATTACACCAAAAATATTTCATTGGTTGCCTCACTTTGTGATATCCTACAGTTATAAAGGATGATATAGAAATGCAAGCCTTTCTTCCAGTATGAAAGACAAGTTAAGAATTTTCTACGACCAAATGTAACATGCAGCTTATTGTCTTAAAACACTGAAAACTATAGTCGTGTTCAATCAAACCTACATGTAACTAAAGTGTTTCTGATAATCAAAAAAGATCAATTCAATTGGAATTCATCAGGGAGTGAAATGCGTGTTGGGCTGGAATGCAAAACGGCTGATAGCAAATTGCCAGACATTTCACACTTTGCCAGATATTTCAATCCATTGACTTCATCCCCAAGAGTTCAGTGTAACATAAACAGTCTAAATTAACCTTCGATGGAGTACTTATGACTAAACCACATCAAATGAGGCTATGTTTAGTAGATTACATCAACACAGAAGTGAGTACAGCAGATGGGTGGTGTACATCGAGACACAGCTTTCAAACCTAATTGTTCAAACCATGATGGCTTTGGATCGTGGAAGTAAAGAGGGCATTAAGACATATCCTTGAGGATTTGGGACTAGCTTGACACGAGTTTCCAAGAGGAACCTGCCACACAACCTTGGCACTTTGACAAAAAGCAGAATTGGATCTCAAAGTGGATATGCTAGTGTCGGCAGTGCTTGCAGAGATGAAAAAAGATCTCAGCATCAAACATATGGCTCCAGCAGAGGTGATAACAGCACAGTTCAGCCAAACAATATTGCAATCTGCTCTCTGTGAGTTCAGAGCCTATTCTGGTGAAGGAGGCAGGTATAGGCTGGCACAGTGGTTAGCACTGTTAGGTCAGTGTCTGTGTGGAGTTTGCACATTCTCCCCATGTCTCTGTGGGTTTCCTCTGAGTGCTCCGGTTTCCTCTGACACTCCAAAGATGTGTGGGCTAGATGGATTGGCCGTGCTAAATTCTCCCTCGGTGTACCTGAACAGGCGCCGGAGTGTAGCTACGAGGGGATTTTCACAGTAACTTCATCGCAGTGTGAACGTAAGCCTACTTGTGACAGTAATAAATAAACTCCAGCAGAAATCTTTGTAGAGCTGAAGAAGAATGCCTCTCGATGTCAGTTGACACTTGAGGATGGTTACGTAAATTTGATCACTGAGCTAGATTTAATTTCTGATAGCACTTTAAAGTTGCTGCATTGTCCGCTTGATCAGCTGAAAATAGCAGATCCCATTGCTGTGATGTTTCAGCCAATATTCCTTCCCCAGCCCATGAAGACCAGCGAGCCGTCCCAGCCAAAATTCCTTCCCCAGCCGGGAAAAAGCAGTGAACCATCCCAGTCAATATTCCTTCCCCAGCTTGTGAAGACCAGTGAGCTGTCCTAGCCAATATTCCTTCCCCAGCCCGGGAAGAACAGTGAGCCGTCCCAGCCAACATTCCTTCCCCAACCCGGGAAGAGCAGTGAGCCGTCCCAGCCAATATTCCTTCCCCAGCTAATATGGGTCAACCCTCAGAACATGGATGGCAGCAGTTCAAGAAAGAAGCTCACTACCACCTTCCCAAGGACAACTAAGGATGGGCAATAAATGCTGGCCCGCCAGCAAAGCCCATGTCTCATGAATGAATAAAACAAATTGTTTGCTTACCCCCTTCACCGCATGTGGGATCTGTCTACAAATTGTTGCTGCATTTGACTGCAAGTAATCAGATGTACTCGCGAGTATTTATGATGTGATAGGGTGCAATCTGGACTTGAAACTTCAGCTCTTTTCTCTGCTCTGAGATGCTACCAGACCTGCTGAGATTTTCCAGCGTTTTTTCTTTTGTTTTCAGATTTCAGCATCTGCAGTAATTTGCTTTTTACCAAAAATATAAAGCAGACTTAGCATTCTGCTGTCTAATCAGTTCGGTAAGAAGTTTCACAACACCAGGTTAAAGTACAACGGGTTTATTTGGTAGCAAACACCACTAGCTTTCGGGCCTCTGACACTTCATCAGCTGAGTGGACCTGTGTTTACCCCAGTCCAACGCCAGCATCTCCACATCATAAACAGTTCATTTTAAAAAGCTGCTTCTAAACCTGGTCTAAACCTTATAGAATCAGTTGTGATTCAATTGAAGACATAACCACCTGAAGGTTAATCTGTCCAAAAT
The DNA here is from genome assembly GCA_024679065.1 of Sphyrna mokarran. Classification (NCBI taxonomy): domain Eukaryota; kingdom Metazoa; phylum Chordata; class Chondrichthyes; order Carcharhiniformes; family Carcharhinidae; genus Sphyrna; species Sphyrna mokarran. The sequence continues at coordinate 10,553,830 of JAGIQG010000019.1, forward strand.
TCAAATGAAATATTTAAAGAAGGAGGTTATGGAAATAATCAGCAGATCTGGCAGCACCCATGGACAGAGAAATAGAGCTAACATTTCAGGATGAATCTGAATTTTTTCGCAGAATCTGCCCTGAAGATTCAACGTAGACTCAAAACACTAACTCACTCCGTCTCTCTTTCTCTATAGATGCTGTCAGAACTATTAAGTTCTGGCATCCTTAGGATTCTGATTTCATTAAATATTGTTGGCCTGTACTGTGGGAGGTGGTGGCATAGTGACATTGCCATTGAAACAGCAATGCAGAGATCCGGGTTCAATTCTGACCTTGGGTGTCTGCGTGGAATTTTCTTATGCTCCCTGTGTCTATGTGGATTTCCTCTGGGTGCTTTTTTTTTCCCCACACTCCAAAGATGTGCAAGTTAGGTTACTGGCTATGCTAAATTGCCCCTTAGGGTCAGGGGGATTAACAGAGTAAATCAGGGTGAGGTTAAGGGGATAGGGCCCATTGTGGGATTGTTGTTAGTGCAGACTATGAAAGTTGCATTTATTGGTCAGGATTTTGTGCCCACGTTCAGGTTCAATTCCAAAAGCTAGTGGCATTTGCTACAAGTAAACCTGTTGGACTTTAACCTGGTGTTGTGAGACTTCTTACTCCAGTCCAACACCAACATCTCTACATCGTGACTTCCCCCTATGATACCATGGGGCAGTGCCAAGGGAGGTTCTTCTGGGTCCCATTGGGAAATGTTCCCCTTATCCTTTGGAGGGATGGGAGAATAGTTCCCCATGCGTGTGTGGGTGGAGGGGGGCTTGTAGAAGTGGGTTGGGGGGTTGCCTGTGTATTGTGCGCATTTGGGAAGGAGGGGAGGAATTTTTGCATCAACTTTTATTGTTCGCACACTTTAACTGCAATGTTTTGAGGGTTCATTTGTCTTCCTGAGCTCTGTGTTTGTATGATTCCTTTGTGAAATGAGAGCGAGTGGGTAGGGTTTTCCCTGGTGGCGTCACTTTGCCTCTACAGGAATAACACGAATGATTACTAGACAGAAACATGAACCAAGTCATGAATAGCCTCATTGCAAAGGCAAATCATGGTACACTCCCACATCAGCATACGGCATTGAACCTGATACCTGCGTCACTTATTGGACTTGTTTCTGCCATGGCTCCCAAATTCCAAAGATTCGATATAAGAAAGAGAACAGAGATGATTCACATAGACAGCACTGTTTCAAACCTGACGGACAGGAGGAAACATTAATAAAATTTCAAACATTTCTCAACGCACACACCAACGCTGGTAAGATGACAAGGTTCTCCTCAAAGTCACAGACAGTGTAAGCACCTATTGAAGAGAGTGCTTTGGAGAACCAATCAGTGAAAACTCCACAACGGACTTGACCGTGGAGTCAGGAAACCCTGCCCAGAGAGCTACCAATAAATCTAATTGGCCAGCACTCCAATAGTCCCAGTAGCAGCACAATCCAGTAGCAGCTACTGACAGAATGACAAGCGTCTCTGAAGTGCCATGGATCATGTCTTAATGCCTTGCATTATTACCATCTTTCTCTACACCCTAGCTATGACTGTAACACTACATTCTGCACTCTCTCACTTCGTTCTGTATGAACGGTACACTTTGCCTGTATAGTGCGCAAGAAACAATACTTTTCATTGTACATTAATACATGTGATAATAATAAATCAAATCAAAATCAAGTAAGCCCAGGGATTTTTGACAGTCCTGTCTGGCAGACACCAACAAGGAGGGAGGTGTGAGATGTAGGGGTTCACTTTAAGAAATGTGGGGGTGTGGGTAGAGATAAAGTGAGTGCCATGATATTGTAAAGGCAGCCTCGCAATGGGCAAATGGGACACCTTCCAAAGGCAATACCTCCCCATGTTCCCTATCCCCTGCACAGAGAGGGTATTACTGGAGCGCTTGCTATTTCACCCACCCCAGTCCTCAGCTGAATGAGAAATTGTGATGGAGGAAGAGATTGAGGCAGTTGATTGTACCAGGGGTGGATGGCCTTCTGTCTCCTTAACCACCTCAGTAAGAGGTCTGACAACATCAATTTTAAATCCAACCGATTTATTTGATAGTAAACTTGCTAGCTTTCGGCCTTTGTAGCCTTCGTCATGCGAATGAGGTGTTCTGGACTGCAATAGCACACTTATCAGCACAGACAGTTTACAGATTGCTGGTTAGAATGCGAATCCTTACACCTAACCTGCTATTCAAGTCTTAAAGTAGCTAACAATGTGAGTGGAAGGAGCACTGAGCACAGTTAGAGAGATGTGTATTGTCTCCAGACAGCACAGTAAGTGAGGTTTTTTGCTAACCCAGGCAAGTTAACCACCTCACCATAATACAACCACCTCACCATAGTAACCACCTTAACCACCTCACCATAATATAAGAGGCGGGAAGAGGGGGGTGGTCTGAAAGGTGGTAGAATAGCCACCCATTTTGTTTTACGTGCCCTCTCATATTTAAAGCTGCTAGTGAGTTGGAGGAGTGGGAGAGAGGTGCATTGTGCAAGAGTGGTGTTTGACGGAGGGTTGGGTGTCATTTAAAATTCATGCATATTTCATAGAATACTTTCCAAACAAAAATACTTTTCCAGGAATTAGAGAAGAAAGCAGTAGTGTATCTCATATTACATTGTCAGTAGATGCTTGTCTCACTGACACTTGGGTCTTTATCCACAAAGTCTATAGTTACACGAAAGCCAGTGCATTGGACCAGTCCCAATACTGACGACACATGGGCTGTTATCTTTTTCACTTTTCCCAACTTAATGTAACTCAACATTTTCATTTAATCTAAGGAGAAGCACAACGGCACAGTGGTGAGCACTGCGGACTCTTAGTGCCAGGGTCCTGGGTTCGATTCCTGACTCAGGTCCCTGTCTGCACATTCTCCCTGTATCTGCGTGAGTTTCCTCTGGGTGCTCCAGTTTCCCTCCACAATCTGAAAGACGTGCTGGTTATGTGCATTGGTCATGCTAAATTCTCCCTCAGTGTACCTGAACAGATGCTGGAATGTGGCGACTGGGGTATTTTCACAGTAACTTCATTGCAATATTAATGTAAGCCTACTTGTGACCAATAAATGAATAAAATAATCCAGATCACAGACATCCATGCAAGATCAATCCAGAATGTCTATTCAGCTTGCCTGTGTCATTTAAATCTGCTGCATTGCACTTAAAGAGACAGCCACATGGACTGTATTGCCCTTAAAGGGACAATCACCTCCCTTCTCTGTAAGTATGAAATATAAATTATAATCATAATATCCAGGAATGCTGCTGTGATTTAAATCATTACATTGATTCCAGATACAACAGGGAAAATCAGTGCTGAAATAACAGCTGCCATTTTGGAAAATATACAGTTGGTGATCTGCTTTATATTAAAGGCAGCCTCCTTAGCTATTCTTTGCTCTTCTATCACAGAGACAAAATCTCATTCCCTAACTGCACCACTGTCACAGTTCCATTTCCTATAACAACTGCTCCCTACAGCCTCTGAATATAACTGACAAGTTAGGGTCTATTTTCTCCCTCTGAACATAAAGCTAAAGAAACAATCTTTCACACAGCCAGTATAAAAGATGGTTTAATAAAACAAATTCTATTTAGCTTTGTACTCAGAGGAAAGTATGCCCCCTGGTGCCCGCTTGCTTCATTTGAGACCCTGGAGAATATTTTTCTGTTAGAGTGCTCAGATTTGAGTTCAGATCCTATCATGTTATAGGGTAGTGATTAACCAATGATGCTAATCAAACCTCAACAGATGTATAAAGGTGGGAGTAGTCCTATGTGAGATGTGGGCATTGATTGCAGGTGGAAATGCACAGCGACCCTCAATGTCTTTTACATGTTTAGCAAGACTCCACATCAGAACCTGAACATGCATTTTGATCTTAAGTCATTTCATTAGACAAAAAGAGAACTTTGGTGCATTTTCAAATTTATTTATGTGATCATTTTCTAAAATAGTGATTTATGATGGGATTTCATGTCATTAATACAGATCGAATGCTCATGTGATCCCTTCACATTATACAGAATTCAAATTCGACACAGGATTCCTAACTATTCTGGTGTTCCAATGGAATCATTCCATTGGGAATACCATTAATACTGTATAGGAGGCCTTCAGATCAATTTTTTGAAAACAAAGACTGATGTTTCACTGTTAAAGAATCCTACAGTGCCAAAGGAGGCCGTTCAGCCCATCAAGTCTGCACTGATCACGATCCCCATTCAGGCCTTATTTCCGTAACCCCACATATTTACCCCGCTAATTCCCCCTGACACTAGGGTCAATTTAGCAAGGCCAATCAACCTAGCCCGCAGATCTTTGGACTATTGGAGGAAACTGGAGCACCCGGAGGAAACCCAGGCAGACTCCACACAGAAGTGACCCGAGGTTGGATTCGAATCCGGCTCCTTGGCTCCGTGAGGCAGCAGTGCTATCCACTGTGCCACTGTGCCACCTGCAATGCCGAATCATTTTCTTGAATGGATTATCCAATTTCTCTGCCTGACGTTGCAATTCGATTCATTTTTAGACTTAAGTTGTAGATCCCAACCATAATTAGAACAAAAGCTGGGATTCTCTGGCCGTTTGTGCTCAGGATTCCTCCAGCCATTCATGCCAACTGTCTTCTGATGTCCTGCTACAGTGAAGAAAGCATCATATACTCCATCCTCGCTTGGAGCAGAATGTGATCACCTGGAAAATTCCTGCCAAAGTCTGCAAGCTGTCACCTCTGGTGCCACGTAAGGATCTACCCTGGGTCCCCTTCTGTTTCTGGTTTACAAGCACATAATCTGAAAACACAGCTCCATGTTCACATGTGAACTGGTACGTCATTATCCACATCCAGTTAATCTATCCCCTGTGCTCACTTGTTCCCGTTTAAGCAATACATTGATTTTAAAATCCCTGTGTTTGCCTTCAGGTCTTTCCATGGGCTTAACCCACCAGACCTCTGAAATTTCCTCCAGGCCTAAAGCACCAAGCTCACCTCCCGCACCCCTCCCTCCAGAACGCTTCCAATCCATCAAATCTTCAGCATGTCTAATTTTAATCATTTCATTATTGGTGGCTGTGCCTTCGATTGCCAAGACCAACAATTCATAAATCTTTTCCTGTCCCTACCAATCTATTCTCCTTAAAGAGGATTTTAACCTGGTGTTATGAGACTTCTCACTGTGCTCCTTAAAGATGCCTCTGTCTTTGACCAATCAGCTGGCCTAATAGCTCCTTTTCTACCTCAATGTTGAATTTCGTCTGCCAACATTTCTGTGGAGCACTTTGCAACATTAGCGATTTTGTGTTATGTAAATTCAATTTAAAGAAATTCAGAATCGCCCTTCAACTTTCAATTTTTTTTGAATAATATTCATTAAAAGTACAAAGAAACAGAGATATATCAAACTGCAAATTTCAGATCAACTCTGCTGAGCTACGTGCACAACTTGACTGATGTGCTTTTTATATTATAGCAGTGATTGCTATACACTTCTTCACTGTGACATTCCTCGATCAGTAGTCCTGTCATATCCTCTACAATAGTGCAATTTCACTTATATTCATTTATTCTTCTCCTTCCAATTCCATATTCATTGGCAAACTGCAAGTCTCAGGCCAGCTCCTGGGTCTATCTACGCTCTGCTGTATTTGATCAACCTCGTTGGTCCCCCTCCCTGTGGTCTTTCCCAGTATGCTACCCTCTACAGAGGAACGGAACAATGAGTATCACAAGTACAGGTGGAAGAAACAAATGTTTTGGAGCTTGGATGGGAGTCTTGTGAGAAAGGAGCTCAACTGTTATAAAGAAGGAATAGCAGTCCATGCAAAGGGAATAGTAATGACAGCCATTCAACAGTGTGGTGCCTTGAGAGAAAATGCTGGAAAATCTCAGCAGGTCTGGCAGCATCTGTAAGGAGAGCTGACATTTTGAGTCCAGATGACCCTTTGCCAAAGCTTAAAGGCTTAGAAAGTAGGAGATACTTATACTGCAGGGTGAGGGAATGGAGATGTGTAATAGTCACAGAAACAAGGGCAGTGGCTATGGTTCATCTTTCTCCTACTTGCTCTGCCTTTTAGCTTTGACAGAGTCACCTGAACTTGAAACGTCAGCTCTTTCCTCTCCTTATAGATGCTGCCAGACCTGCTGAGATCTTCAAGCATTTCCGCTTTTGGTTTCAGGTTCCAAAGGAATAATTTGCTTTTGTCCAACAATACAGTGAAATGCTTAAGCAGCATTTAATATTCCAGCTACTGTAATAACGTAAAGCAGATACCTGGTATCAAAACCAGGCTTCACAGAACTTTGTCACGATGCAGTGACAGAATGTGTCATCAGCTAAATGATGACTGGCTGAGGCATAAGAAGTGGCTACAGGAGCAGATCAGAGACTGGAAATCCTGCAGCGAGTAATTCAACTTAAAACAGAGTTGAGGAGGAACTTCTTCTCCCAGAGGGTAGTGAATTTTGAAATTCTGTGCCTATTGAAGCAGTAGAGGCTACCTCATTAAATGTGTTTAAGTCACAGATAGATAAATTTTTAACCAATAGGGGAATTAAGGGTTATATGGAGTAGGCAGGTAAGTGGAACTGAACTACTATCACATCAGCCATGATCTTATTGAAAGGTGGAGCAAGCTCGAGGAGCTAGACTCCTGCTCCTATTTCTTATGTCCTTACGTTAACTCCGGACTCATCAAAGCCTGTTCAAGGCACAAGTCAGGAATGTTCTCCATTTACCTGGATGAGTGCAGCTCCAACAACACTCAAGAAGAAGCTCAACACCATTCAGGACAAAGCAGCCTGTTTGATTGTTATCCCTTCCTTAAACATTCACTCTGTCCACCACTGCCATATGTACTATTGGCAAGATGCACTGAAGGAATTCACCAAGACTCCTTAGGCATCACTGTCCAAACTTATGATAAGGACATGGATATCTAGGAACACCACTACCTGGGAGTTCCTCCTCCAACCATCCTCATTCACCATCCTGACTTGAAAATATATTGCTGCTCTTTCACTGTTGCTGGGACAAAATCCCGAAATTCCTTCCCCAACAGAACTTTGAGTGTAGTTACACCTCAGGAACTGCAGCAATTCAAGGAGGCAGCTCACTACCACCTTCTCAGGGGCAATTAGGGATGCAGAATCCAACCAATGATGTCTGCATTCTGTAAATGAATAAAAACACAGGAGTAATATTTAAGCCAAGTGGAGGAGCGACTGGAAGGGAGAGAAAAACAATGCAGGCTCTTTCTGGTCAGGCTTTTCCTTATCAACTCTCCTAACTGCGATAAGAGAAAACACAACCCCAATACCTCATACTGATGGGTGGCGTGGTGGCACAGTGGTTAGCACTGCTGCTTCACAAGGACCTGGGTTCGATTCTCAACTTCGGTCACTGTCGATGTGGAGTTTGTACATTCTCCCCGTGTCTGCATGGGTTTCCTCCGGATGCTCTGGTTTTCTCCCACCTTCTGAAAGATGTGCCGGTTAGGAGCTTTGACCTGAACAGGCACCAGCCAAGGGGAATTTCATAGTAACTTCATTGCAGTGTTAATGTAAACCTTACTTATGACTAATAGACAAACTTTGACTTCATTCGTCATCAGTCTCACATTTTACTTTCCCTCTGTCACTGACCATTACATCATAGAACATAGAACATAGAACATTGCAGCACAGAACAGGCCCTTCGGCCTTCGATGTTGCGCCGACCAATATAAAAAGCAATGCCCCTCCAAACTAAACCATTCCCTTCTCTTCCATATACTTATCAACTAACCTCTTAAACGCCACCAAACTTGGCGCATCTACAACTGCTGCAGGCAGGGCACTCCCGAACCACCCTTTGGGTAAAGAACCTACCTCTGATATCCGTCCTATAACTATCACCCCTTAATTTAAAGCTGTGTCCCCTCGTGCTAGCGAGGGGACCTGGTCATAGACCTGGTCACAACCATAAAATAATAAAAAAAATTCCAGGCGAAATTTATAAATCAGATCGTGCCATATTGCATAAAACTGTTGACTACTCTACTCATGCTTTCACATTCTTCTAGGATCTGTCTTCCATTTCCTGTCCAATGCATAAAGGTAACAAATAAAGCAAAATAAAGGCACCATATTCCCAGATAACCATCGGCTGCTCTCATCCTTGAGAGAGAGAGAGAGCTGACTGGTTGTGATTTAACTTGAGGATCACCATACCTCAGGCACGGGGCAAGATGGGACCTTCACGAATTATCTCAGCCATTATGGGAATTGAACTCACGCTTGTTAGCATTGTTCTGTTTCGCAACCCAGCATCCAGCTAACTGAGCTAACCAATCCCTATGTCCTGCACATGCTACTCCAAGGATGCAGCAGGGTTTCTTCCAGTGTAACAGACTGTAGATGTTCCTTGGAGGACAGCCTTGCACAATTCAGATTCTAGCTTGGCTGGCTTTGGATCATCTTGGCATGGGTGGTAACAGGCTACAGCAAGGGCATTGGCAGAATGGCAGATGTGTGGGAAAAGTTTATAGATGAGCACTTTGTTTATAGATGAGCACTGCCAGCATGAGAACTTTTCATCTAGAAAAATTGGTAGATAGTTTAAGTGAATGGGCAAGGGTCTGGCATACAATATTAGGAAATGTGAGGTCATCCATTTTGGTAGGAATAACAGCAAAATGGACTATTATTTAAATGGTAAAAAATTGCAGCATGCTGCTGTGCAGAGACACCTGGGTGTCCTTGTGCAGGAATCTCAAGGAGTTGGTTTACAAGTGCAGTGGGTAATTAAGACGGCAAATGGAATTTTGTCCTTCATTGCTAGAGGGATGGAGTTTAAAAACAGCGAGGTTATGTTGCAGCTGTATAAGGTGCTGGTGAGGCCACAACTGTGTACAGTTTTGATCTCCTTACTTGAGAAAGGATATATATTGGCACTAGAGGGGGTACAGAGGAGATTCACTAGGTTGGTTCCAGAGTTGAGAGATTTAGCTTATGAAGAGAAACTGAGTGGACTGGAGCTATACTCATTGGAATTCAGAAGAATGAGAGGGGATTTTATAAAAACAGATAAGATTATGAAGGGAATCAATAAGTTAGAAGCAGGGAGGTTGTTTCCTCTGGTGGGTAAAACCAGAATTAGGGAGCATAGTCTCAAAATAAGGGGAAGCAGATTTAGGACTGAGTTGAGGAGGAAATTCTTCATCCAGAAGGTTGTGAATCTGTGAAGCTCCCTGTCCAGTGAAGCAGTTGAGCCTATCTCATTGAATGATTTTAAGGTAAGAATAGATAAATTTTTGAACAGTAAAGGAATTAAGGATTATGGTGAGCAGGCGGGTAATGGAGCTGAATCCAGATAAGATCAGCCATGATCTTATTGAATGGCAGAGCGAGCTCGAGGGGCCAGATGGCCAACTCCTGCTCCTTGTTCTTATGTTCTTAAATGTCTGCTATCACCCCGGTTCCTGCACATCCACCCCAATGCCCCAGAGCAATGCTTCAGCAATGTGAGTAACCTGTCAGAGGACAGATTGCTGGACTGGGGTAATGAACTACAAGCCCTTTGAACACGAATATCCACATCCTTAATGCCAAGATTCTGAGTTTCATAGCAGTTGGCTGAGCTTACCTTGCAGAATTCTGGGGCAGGGTTTTCCATCCATGCTCACCCCAAAACTAGGAAATCCCACCCAAGGTCAATGGACCTTTGTGTGGTCTGCCCACCCCGCCCATTACGATGCCCATGGCAGGTGGAATGGGAGAATTTTTCCCTCTGAGTTTTCACTGCAGCATCCAGATGTGGTTTGCGCTACAGTGAAAGCTGAAACACCAGCACCAGACTGCATCAAGCTTGGGTACACGTGTGCTCATGGATTTGGCTAACACTGGCACACTGCAAAGAATGGGCATCCAGCAATGCACAAGGTCTTTGTGTCTAGTTGGTGCTGGATTTCTCAGTGCTCTTTAACATTGCAAGTAGACATCAGCCAGCGATGTACCCATTTTACATACCCCGTCAACTATTCTCATGCTGGTAGCTTTATCAAAGTGCCCATCTAAGACAGTGGCATGGTTGCACAGTGATTAGCACTGCTGCCTCACAGCATCAGGGAGCCAAGTTCAATTCCTGGTTTGGGTCACTGTCTTTGTGGAGTTTGCACATTCTCCCCATGTCTGTGTGAGTTTCCTCTGGGCACTTCAGTTTTCTCCCACAGTCTGAAAGGTGCTTGACCTGAACAGGCGCCAAATTGTGGGTGGGTGGGTAGGGGGGGGGGGGGGGGGTGGCTAGGCGAGTTTCACATTAACCTGATGTTAATGTTAGCCATACTTGTGGCTAATAAATAAACTTTAACTTTATGACTTTAGGAAACATTGGGACATAGCAATAGATCTTTCAACCCTTCAAACCCACTCTGCTATTCAATAACATCATGGCTGATTTGTGGCCTAACTCCATGTATCTAATCTAGGCCCATATCCCTTGATACCCCTGCTCAATAAAAAATTGTCTGTATCAGGCTAAAACCTAACAATTGAACCAACATCCACCTCTGTTTGAGGAAGAGAATTCCTAATCCTCATCACTCACACATTGGCAGAACTGATGTGTAATCCAATGAATTGGCGACTGCGTTCTTTTTGTCCCATGCCCTGTCTCGGAACATGAAGATCCTGCATCTACCCTATCCTTTAACTATACACAGCATCAGTATCTGAGCAGTGTCAGGATCTGAGCTGGTGAGTGTGGGAGCAAGTGACAGTGTTCATTCTTCACCACTACCTTCCTGGTCTTCAACCATTCCTTCATCATAATGCAGTTCTTGGGTATCTGAAAAGAAAATGAACAAAGATTGTTGGTACAGTGAGAGCAGATTGAGTAGAGGAGAGGGTACACATCTGCAGCTTGGAAATTGGCAGAGATTTCTGGATGAGGTTGATGTGATGTTAAGATATGAGAATATCATCATTGACTAGAATCCTAATCATGGCCACTCACATAATGATGGCCATCAGCAACTCCATGAGAATGAGGATGTGGCAAAACTTCAAAAAGTGCTGGAAAATCTCTACAAGTCTGACAGCATCTGCCAAGAGAGAATAGGGCTAATGTTTCGAGTCTGGATGACCCTGGGTTAAGTGCTGCCACTTCCAGTTAGGCTCTAACTTCTACAAGGTAAAGGGGGCCTGAGTCAGTGAGAGTGGTGAAATGTGTTTGGGACATGTCAGAGCAGTGTTTCCAAGCTGTGATTTGAAGGCCTGATGTTCACATGAATACTACGGGTGGGATTCTCCAGCCTCTCCGCCAGAGATTTTCCTGCAGAAGATGGAACTTGCCATTGGCCGCCGGTAGAATCTTCCCCTCTTTCTTAGTATCTTTCTGTGTTCATGAAGAGCACTTTGAAATATGCACTGTTTACAATTTCTAACTAAATGCACTTTATTTCTTGGCAACTTTTATGAAGTGTATCAGATAATCAAGTCTTGCACTATGACTGAAATAGAACCCAAAATTTAACTGTCTTCTGAGAAATGCTAATCAAGATGGAAAATACAGCGAGGATTTTATTTTTTGCAAGGTTTATGACAACATTCCATAAATAAATCATTGTGCATTTTGAAGCACTTCAAAGCTATGAGCTGTGATAGATTAACAACAAATCAAACTGTTTTAAATTATTTATTAGTGTCTCAAATAGGCTTATATTAACAACGTAGTTAAGTTTCTGTGAAAGTTCTCTAGTTGCCACACTCCGTCGCCTGTTCGAGTACACAGTTCGGGGTGACGTGGTGGCACAGTGGTTAGCATTACTGTCCCCCAGCACCAGGAACCCAGGTTCGATTCCCAGCTTGGGCCACTGTCTGTGTGGAGGCTGTATGTTCTCCCCATGCCTGTATGGGTTTCCTCTGGGTGCTCCGGTTTCCTCCCACTGTCTAAAAGATGTGCTGATCAAGTGCATTGGCCATTCTAAACTCCCCCTCAGTGTACCCGAAACAGGCATCAGAGTGTGACAACTAGGGAATTTTCACAATAACTTCATTGCAGTGTTAATTGAAGCTTACTTATGACATTAATAAATAAACAAACATTAAAACTGAGGGAGAATTTAGCATGGCCGGTCTACCTAACCTGCATGTCTTTCGGAGTGTGGGAAGAAACCAGATCACCAGAGGAAACCCACGGAAGTCCGAGGTGTCTCCTTGGTGCTGTGAGACAGCTGTGCTAACCATTATGCTATCGGGCTGCCCTTATGTAATATGTAAATATGTAATTTTCATGATTTGCATGTTTTGGGAACAACACTTTTAATTTGCAGATTGAATGTTTTAATTGTAAGACAAATGAAAACATCTGGTGAGATATTGAGTAAAAATTATTAAAGTAACTACCATTTAAACAGTAGCCTTTGCTTATTCCGTAAGGTTAGAGTTGAAAGTGTGAAAACATGAGAAAATGGATGCCCCATTATTGGGCTTTAGTGGTGGAGAAGGGATGCCAACAGGTGTCTTAATAAAGAGTTTAATTTATTCATATGATCTCCCAGAATAAAGCAAAGATTTGGGAGTTGGTGATAATTTGTTTAAGATCTTCATCTGGGTCATCCCAAGTGTTTCACATTGCCATGTGGAAAGACTACATGAAGTTCTTTTTTTTTGGTGCGGGGTTCTTATCTGTTCTTTTCTCTTACTGAAACAGTTGAAGGTGAAGTCAGCCCCAAAGCAGATTTGAGACAAGCAGACAGAGGACCTACTAAGAGCTGTAAAGCAGACAAAGCTCTCTGAAACCTAGAGTGTTTTTGACCTGGAGTCTCTAAACTAGAAAGTAGCAAGGCCTGTGGTGGAGCTGCCTGGAGCATGGAAAAAGAATTCCACCATCATGAGCTACTGAAGGAGAATTGGAGAATCACCTGTCCTGATGTCATAAAACAACATTAAAAATTCTCATACCTCAGAGAATAGCGGGAACACTGAGGAGAACTAAAGTGAATTCCTGAGAGCTGCAGCATACCTTAGTTTGGCACAGGAGCGTAGGAACCTTTAAGATCCTGTAAATTATAGAGGATCCTTTGGCTAGAAGCATAAGTAGAAGGAGTAAGTTATTGAAATTTTCAGGTGTAACAGTAATAGTGGAAGGTGTTTTTCTAGCTGGAGGTCAGCCACTAATGGTGTGCTGCAGGGCTCGGTACTGGGACCTCTTCTATTTGTAATATATATAAATGACTTGGAAGAGGGAGTAAGTGGAGTGATCAGCAAGTTTGCAGATGATACAAAGATGGCTGGACTTGCGGATAGTGAGGAGCATTGTCAGGCGATGCCGCAGCACATAGATAGGCTGGTAGTTTGGGCAGACAGATGGCAGATGGAATTCAATCCTGATAAATGCGAGGTGATGCATTTCGGAAGAAAGAATGTAGGGGGAGGTATATGATAAAGGGTAGACCTATTAAGAGTATAGAAACACGGGGGGACCTGGGGATGCAGGTGCACAAGTCTCTGAAGGTGGCAGAGCAGGTGGAGAAGGTTGTGAAGAAAGCATATAGCATGCTAGCCTTTATAGGAAGGGATATAGAGTACAAGAGCTAGCCTTTAATGTTGCAGTTGTATAAAATGTTGGTTGAACCTCATTTGGAATAATGCGTCCAGTTCTGGTCGCCTTACTACCGGAAGGACGTGGAGACTCTGGAGAGAGTGCAGAGGAGATTTACCAGGATGCTGCCTGGTATGGAAGGTCTTAGTTATGAGAAGAGGTTAGGCAAATTGGGGCTGTTTTCCTTAGAAAGATGTAGACTTAGAGGAGATCTAATAGAGGTGTACAAGATTATGAGGGGTATAGATAGAGTAAACAGGGTTAAGAGTTTTCCTAGGATGGACTCAAATAGCATGAGAGGTCACGGGCTTAGGGTGAGGAGGGTAAGGTATAATTTGGATGCTAGAGGGAGTTTTTTCACACAGAGGGTGGTGGGGGTATGGAATGCGCTGCCAAGTAAAGTGGTGGAGGCAGGTACTCTGGAGTTATTTAAGAGATATTTAGATGGGCACATGAACAGAATGGGAAAGGAGGGGTATAGAAAACTGATTTAAAATAGGGATCATAAGCCTTGGGAGTTCCCTGGGAAGTGTGCAAATTGTCAATGACATTGGTATATTTGTTTTATCCTACAGATACTTTGGTCCGCCCTGTCCAACAAGGGGCATACACGTGATGGGTTGTGAGAGGGCTGCTCTTGGATTTTTGGAGAGTAGCCTCGTGCTTCACATCGTTAGTGTATGCTTGAACTGGACCATTTGATGGGCAACACGACAGCTCAGTGACTATTGCTGCGCTGTGCAGATACTTGGATTTGGGCCTGTGTCTGTGGGAGTTTGCGCATTCTCCCTGTGCTTGCGTGGGTTTTCTCCGGGTGCTCCAGTTTCCTCCCACATCCAAAAGATGTGCTCTTAGGCTAATTGGCAAAACAAATTCTCTCTAAATTGTCTCAAATTTGGTTCTAATGCATAAATCTATAAACATAGACAGGGATGACAGGAATCATGGATAGAAGTGGGAACATGGAGGTGGCGGTGCAGGCTCGTTGGGCCGAAGGGCCTGTTTCTCATGCTGTTTTGTTCTTTGTTCTTTATTATTAGAATTCCTTTAATTATTGTACAGTAAACACTTTCATTTAGAATGTTAAATATTGTGGTGTAAATCTTCATTAAAAAGTTACTGGTTTCCTCTGAAAATGTAGCAACACTAAGATGAAATAGAATCACACAACATAAAGAGATGACATTTGATTCATCAGATCTGTACTAACTCTTTGAAAGGACAGTTCAATTATTATCATGCTTCTTCTCATCCATAGCTTTGCAATTTTCAAGAAAATCCAATTCCCTTTTGAAAGTTATTATTTAAATTCCTGTGACTAGGAATCTGGAACATGGATCAGAGTGTCAGAATAAGGACTCAGCCATTCAGAATTGAGAGGAAGAGAAATTTCCTCACTCAAGGAGTTGCATATTCTTGAAATTGTTTACCTCAGGGAACTATTGATGCTCAGTTATTGAGTATTTTTAAGCCAAAGGTCAATAGATTTTGAGATACTAAAAAATTAGGGCAACAAGTTAAAGGCAATGATCAGTCATGATCTTATTAAATTATGCACAGTCTCCAACGGCCAAATGGTCTAGTGCAGCTTCTATTTCTTACGTTTTTATGATCTGCTTTATGTTCAAGATCGTAATCTGTAAAATAATAATAAAATAATCGATAATCTCTCAGATCACCAATATAAAATTCCATTTTAACACTGAAATCAATTGCTTTGGATTCTCGCTGTCACTTTGTACTGACATTGATTAGTCAGATTTACTGACAAATTAATAGCAAGTTCAATTGCAGTCATTGTTATCAGTTAATCTAATCTAACAATTTATGTTGAGTTATAAAAAATCCAGTGAGCAGCAAATTGATACAAGTTGCGAGACAAGTTGCTCTGCTCCACTCTTAACTTCGCAAGAACAGTAGCTCACGTCAAGCTCCCCATGTGAAATTAATGGGTATAACTTGCCTCAAAGTCAAAGCTGGTAATTCATAAGGTGAGGCACCTTTTAGTGATGAGATTGAATTTTCTTGCTATTCCATTGTATTCTCCTCGTTATGTTCGGGGTGTGGGTTGTAACAGAAAGAAAAGACATGATTGGCACACGTGGATTCAAAATAACAACAACATATGTATTGAAGAGCACTACACCAAGTACAAAACTGAAAGTAAAACAGCAGCCTGTGCAAACACCCTAATGACATCAAGATCAAATCATGGGAAAGTTGCTCTTAAAACAACTTGCAATCCTTTTAAAATATATAATAGCCATTCAATCTTGTCAATGCAGAAAAGGAATAATTGAAACAGTGAAGTTTCATTCCTACCGGTTAAAAAGATTGATCCTAGAACTATTGTTCCTTACTTTCCTTTTAGATGCCTTTTCTCTTTCTGTCTATCCAATCTTTCTTTCCTTAATTTTGTACTCTCTCTTCTCTAATCTGTCTCGATGTTACCTGATTTCTTTTCCATTATTGGCTGAGTCTGGAAACTGCAGGGAGTAAAGCATCTGGCAAATTCTGAAACCGTTCAAGTTCTGAACAGTTTGGTGGGGAAAGACAGAGCAATATCAATGCACTGTATCATGATTGTAAAATGTTCCAAAACATAATGCTGCTAATCAGTCATAAATTAAATTGGTCTTTCACTACACCCTAGTTATGACTGTAACACTACATTCTGCACTCTCTTCTTTTCTTCTCTATGAGTGGTACGCTTTCTCTGTATACCACTCAAGAAATAACACTTTTCATTGTATAACAATACATGTGATAGTAATAAATCAAATCAAATCAATAATCAATCTGTGTCACATCAGGCCGTGCGTATAGCGGGTGACAAATGCCCATCAGAGATTCTCTAACTTCACGGGTGGACAGACGCAATGCACCTCTTCTCTGAGCCTGGGCCTTGAAGCTATACTAATGTTACTGCTGCTTCCTGGGCTCCAATACTGAATCCCACAATCATCATAAACAAACTGTTATGCAATTTGGTCTGAAGAAGATGGGAAAATAAAGAAAAGAAAGAACGCACACACAGCACGGTTAGGGAGAAATAATTTCACTTTTACATGTTCCCTGGTGAATTGCCACAGGATTGCATTACATAATTCCTATACCACAGAAATGCACATTTGGCACAACTTCTCTGTACACTTTATACTCCACAATAGCCTCCTGCTATACTTAAGACATCTTCTTACCTAATCCCTCTACCCAATTATTCCCTTCACTATCATGTATGATGTGAAATTTTCATGGCAGGCAGAATGCTTGTTCTGCAGGAACTTGGCTTTGCCTGTTGATCAGTCAGGAATCCTGAATTGCTATGTAGAGATCTCAGTGAAGATGTATGCTGAGATACTTTACTCAGTTAACATATTTAGCAAAATGCAAGTTACAAACAGGATCTACTGGAGACACTCAAAATAGCAGACATTAACCATGGAGAAGGAACATTTCAGGCCAATAACTCTTTGTTAGAAGTGGAGATCTAATGTCATCAATATTTTGCTTTTATTATTATTAGAATGAGTGTTGCCAATGCAGATGCCACCAAGGTTACACTTAGCATGCTTTGCACATGAGACTGGTACATTTTATCCTTTTCTGCTGAAAGATTTTGTCTATGTTAGGGACTGTGGTGACTCTATCATCTTCAAGGAAATGTGCGCAGTACTTCATTGCAGAGGGCTCTATTCTTCTAGATAGGGCAAACCTTTTGTTTACCTTTCCCTTACTGTAGCTTCATTCTGTAATGACGTAAACAAGGCCCATGATGTGGATCTCTTAAAATATGAGGTCCCTGATTGAGGCAGTAATATCTTCTGACAAAATAACCTGTGGAGTAAATTAAACAATGGTTTGATTTTTTGGTGGTAGCTTCATTGTTTAGCTGAGTTGCGAAAATTACCCTATTAACAAGTACAGTCAAATATAACAGAAATAATTTCGTTTTTTACATGTTCCCTGGTGAATTGCCATAGGATTGCATTTCATAATTCCTATACCACAGAAATGTGCATTTGGCACAACGACTCTGTACTCATTATACTCCACAATAGCCTCCTCTCATTCTTAATACATCTTCTTACCTAATCCCTCTATCCAATTATTCCCTTCACCATCACGTATGTATTAAAATTTCATTTAATTGCATCAATTTTACTTGTTTCAACAAATTTCCATTTAAAACATTGCATCCAATTCTTTATTTGATCTTATCACCATCATATGTTATAGTGCTTTGTTCAGGCCCACAAGTAAGAACAGCTTCCCCACACTTACCTATCAAACCTCTTCATAATTTGGCAACTCTCCTTTTTCCCCCTTGAAAAAAGCCCAAACCTAAAGTTTTAGTTTATTTATCAGTGTCACAAGAAGGCTTACATTAACACTGTAATGAAGTTACTACGAAAATCCCCTTGTCGCCACACTCCGGCATCTGTCCAGGTACACTGAGGGAGAATTTAGCATGGCCAATGCATCTAACCAGCACGTCTTCAGACTGTGGAAGGAAGCCAGAACACCTGGAAGAAACCTATGCAGACATGGGGAGAACCTGCAGATTCTGCACAGATAGTGACCCAAGCCAGGAATTGAACCCGGGTCCCTGGTGCTGTGAGGCTGCAATGCCAACCACTGTGCCACCATGCTGTGCCTGTGCCAATTCAGCCTTTTCTGATTAAAAGGCAGCCGTTATCAACATCCTTTAGCTCGGGCAACAAAATCATTCTCAGTTTCCATTCAAATCTCTTCTATATTTATATAATCTTTTAAGGAATGATATTTCTTTTATAAATCCAAAACAGCTCCACTTGTAGCTATTACACAATTTTCTTAGCGATTTACTTCTTTTCAGGGCATATGAGTTACTCTGGCTGGCAGGACTGATTGCCCTGAGATGGTGATGATGGACCTTCTCATTGGAGTACCGTCGACCTTGTGATGATAGTGACATGAGGAAGAAATTCCAAAATTCGCACGTGGTGACAATGAAAGAACTCCACTGCAAATCTTCCCTTTACTGCCTCCAATTTTTGCAGGCAATATGTGATCAAAGCCTTCCCTCACTTTGGCACAACTCATCCAGAAGCTAATGGCACAGTGGTTAGCACTGCTGCCTCACTGCACCAGGGGCCCAGGTTCGATTCCCTGCTTGGGTCAGTGTCTGTGTGAAGTCTGCACATTCTCCCCATGTCTGTATGGGTTTTCTACCAGGTGCTGCGATTTCCTCACACAATCTGAAAGATATGCTGGTTTGTTGTGTTGGCCATGCTAAATTCTCCCTCAGTGTGCCTGAAGAGACTCTGGAGTTGGCAACTAGAGGATTTTTACAGTAACTTCATTGCAGCATTAGTGTAAGCCTACTTGTGACACTAAAGATAAATGCGATTTAGGGGATTCAAAATTAAGGACCACATGCACACAAGACAGTCTCTCTTACACCTTCTCCTGTCGGGAGAAAGATACAGAATTCTGAGGTTATGTATCAACTGATTCAAGAACAGCTTCTTTCCTGCTGTCACCAGACTTTTGCGTGGAGCTACTAAGCATTAAGTTGATCTTTCTTTACACCCTAGCTATGACTATAACACTATATTCCACACTCTCTTGTTTTCTTCTCCATGAATGGTATGCTTTGTCAGTATAGCATGCAAGAAACAATACTTTTCACTGTATGCTAATACATATGACAATAATAAATCAGATCAAATTAAATCAATTATCCCATCTCTCAATAACAAACTAGTAATCAGATAGTCAGGATGTTGGAGAAGATAGATAATCAAAGGAATAACTATGTGTTGGGAGGAATCTACAGCTATTAAAATACGTAAGGTTTGCAGAAAGCTATTAAGAAAAGTGTGACACAGCACCTTGTGGAAGCATATGGTGGGAACTGTAATTTCTAAACATAGGCAGCATATTAACCCGAGCGAACTGTAAACTTAGTGAACTTGCAGTTGATTTGTTTGTACTTAGTTGTTAACGGAGAGGGACTTCAATGCGTCAATAGCTGACTTTGCTAAACTTTGACTCTGACTAGAAAATACCAACTCTTGGTGTTTCTTGTCGACTG
This sequence comes from Sphyrna mokarran, assembly GCA_024679065.1. Lineage (NCBI taxonomy): Eukaryota > Metazoa > Chordata > Chondrichthyes > Carcharhiniformes > Carcharhinidae > Sphyrna > Sphyrna mokarran. Next base: position 10,573,534 of record JAGIQG010000019.1, read on the forward strand.
ACTCAAGAACAGCTTTTTCTTTGCCGCCATCAAACTTTTGAATGGACCTACCTCGTATTACACTGATCTTTCTCTACATCCGAGCTATAACCATAACGCTACATTCTGCACTCTCTAGTTTCCTCCTCTATGAACGGTATGTTTTGTCTGTATAGCACGCAAGAAACAATATTTTTCATTGTAGAGTAACATATGTGACAATAATATATCAAAATCAAACCCTCATACCTAAAAGTCATTTTTTTATTTTCCTTAACAACCATGAAACTGCTATAAAGAGGACTGCTTGAGGTTTGGATTGACCTATGTGGCCTGGTCACTACAGTCTAAAGATTATAGGTGGCATTTTATGGTCCCATGGGGCAGGGCTGTGAAATGAGGCAAGATGTTCAAAGTTTCTCTGGGCAGGATTTTTCTTGCTCTCCATAGCGTGTTTTCGCAGCAGTAGGAAGCAGTGAGCGTGTGCTTGCTAGTGGTGGGATCTCAGGACCCGCCAGTGCCAATGGAATTTCCAGTTTAATACGCCCCTCACCGCTGGGGAATCTGTGGTGGCGGGGAGGGTTGCACTCCAGCGGGTCTGTAAGATTCCACCGGCATGAACAGCAACAAGATTGACTTTGGCAGGAACAGAAAATTCCACCAGAGAAAGGGGTTGTTAAATCACAACCTTTATTTTCATTCACTATTTAATTAGTTATAGAAAGTATCTTATTTTCAAAGTTCAATTAACGATGATTTCTATTTTCAATGACTGTCAATCAAAGGAAAACATTAGCCAGGAACAAATATTAGGCTCATATTTCACTCCATTGATGCTTTTCCAGTGGAGTGTTAAGTAAGTGAGCATTTCTAAAGGTGAAAGCCATGTAGGAAAGCTGTGGAATAATGGTATCTTCACTGGACTAATCCAGGCAAACACAGTAAGAAGTCTCACACCAGATTAAAATCCAACAGGTTTAGTTGGTAGTAAATGCCTCCACTCACTTGATGGAGAAGTGCTCCAAAACCTAGTGGCATTTACTACCAAATAAACCTTTTGGACTTTAACTTGGTGTTATGAGGCTTCTTACTGTGTTTACCCCAGTTCAATGCCAGCATCTCCACATCACGACTAATTTAGGTACCCAGGGTAATGCTCTGAGTACCCGGATTTGAATCCTAACAAGGCAGATGGTGAAATTTGAATTCAATAAAAATATCTGGAATTAAAAGTTGAATGATGATCAGAAAACCATTGTCGATTGTTGTAAAGACCCATCCGGGTTCACTAACGCCATTCTTACCTTGTCTGATCTACATGTGATCTCAGCAATAGAGTTGACTTCTAACTGGCCTCTCACCAAGCCATTGAGGTCAAGATTATATAGGGATGGGCAATAAATGCTGGACCTGCCAGCGACACACACATCCTATGAATACATTTTTAACAAGTGTTGCAAGTTGTAAATGAACTTCAGTTAAGAAACACTTCATATTATTAAGCTCATCTGTATACAGTTTAAGGTTACTGAACTCCAGCACAGAGATTTTCACGTTAACACACGTGGAACTCAAATCCAGACAGGGCCCTCCACCCATAGCAGTGGGAGTTTTTCAATTACATGTCTAATCTTGGTATCTGGAACTGGAATCTTTGGTGCAATAGATCAACAGATTTGAATTACTTTTTTCATGAAATAAGTGGCTACTGCAGCAGGTACTTACTTGAAAAATTGTGAAACACAAACATTCAGCTAAGGCTATGGCACACCCAGTTTAATCAATCAAATCAAAGTGCAGCCCTGGAATGAATTAGATTGTGGAGAAGAAACAAAAAGATCAAATGATATTATCTCCATATTTCTGTTGTGATTGGAAGACAATTTTGAAACGTCATGCCCCCCTCTTGTAAAGTTGTGACACTTTTTCCCATTCTTGTTGGAACTGGAAGCTTAATAGTCTGGAAAATACCAACATACTTACAAAAATATAAATTGGGAGCAGAAGTTGTCCACTCTGTCCCTCGGACCTGCTCCTCCATTCAAAAAGATCTGATCCGATTGTAACCTTAACTTAGCAACTGCTGCCTCGTAGCGCCAGCGACCTGGGTTCAATTCCCGACTTGGGTCACTGTCTGTGCAGAGTCTGCACGTTCGCCCCATATCTCCATGAGTTTCCTCCGGGTTCTCCAGTTTTCCCCAACTGTTCAAAGATGTGTAGGTTAGGTGCATTGGCTGTGCTAAATGCACAAGGCTACATGTATTGGGTAAAATGCTCTTTCAGAGAATCAGTGCAGATGTGATGGGTCAAATGGGTCTCCTTCTACACTGTAGGGATTTTATAGTTCTATGATTCCCATGGAGGTCAGCATGTCAGGACTTGCACATTCTCCCCATGTCTGCGTGGGTTTCCTCCCACAATATGAAAGACATGCTGGTTAGCTGCATTGGCCATGCTCAAGGCATGCACCCAAACAGGTGCCAGAATGTGGTGACTTGGGGATTTGCACAGTAACTTCATTGCAGTGTTAATGTGAGCCTATGCGTGACACTAATCAAAAAACTTTAAACCCCTGAAAGCCTTTCACCTCTTCGTTAATTGAGAATCTATCCACCTCTGCCTTAAAAAATTCAAAGACTCTGTTTGCACTGCCTTTTGAGGAAGAGAGTTCCTGAGACTCCTAAGAAAAAAATATTGACGTCATCTTACATGATTCCATTGTTTATGTGAGGAAGATTAGAGAATGGGACAAGCCATTCAGCTTCTTCAGCTTACTCTCATTCAGTTAAATCACAGGCAATTATTTTAAAACTTTAAATCCAAACATCTATCTTAGTTTTGATGATTTAAGCTTAAAAAGAGATAAAGGAACCTAAACCAGCTGAATGTCTTCAACTTCCAACTTGTGACGTCCAGATCCAAAGAGGACATTGCACTTACAAATTGTTAAATTACTAAAATGACAAGTAATTTAACAAAGACTGGTTTTACCCAAAATTCGAGATGGAGTATTAACTTAGTAAAGCCTCCTTATTTGCATATAACTACTCCAGAGGAAAATAATATACACTAAATAGCAAGTTAGATTGTGGATCGGCAGTGGATAGCTACATTACTGCTTAAACAACAGCAATCTTCATGTAATTGTAATGTCTGGCAGATGAGACACACAGCTTTCTTATAGCTAACAAATCAAAGAGAAAAATATCATTATTGGAAACAGGAGCATCAGGTAGAAACTTTGCCCTGTCTTGTCAGATCAACGAGATTATTGCTGAAAGCTTTTAGATAACATGAGCAATGGCTCTTCATCCATCTCCTATATTATCTACTTCTGGGCTTAGCAACCAAAGAAAATATTTTCTGTCTCAGCCTTCACTGGGTCACTTCAATACACGATCGGCATGTAATCGGTGTGAGCACTTCATTTCCACAGCGAAACCTTCACTCCTGGAGTAGTATAACCCATAGCAGACATGTTAGTTTATATCATGGAATTATTGAATCCTTACAGTGCATTAGGCCCATTGAGCCTACACTGACAATCCTCCCCATACCACCCCAGATAACCCCATGTATTTACCCTGCAAATCTCCCTGACATTGAGGAGCACTTTAGCATGGACACTCCATCTAGCCCGCATACTTTTGGAGTGTGGGCAGAAACCAGATCACTCAATACAAACCCACACAGACACGGGGGAAGAACGTGCTAACTCCATACAGTCACCCGAAGCCAAAATTGAACCTGAGTCTCCAATGTATGAGGCAGCAATGCTAACCACTGTGCCACCATATCACCCCATATATGAAAATATTATGACTAACTTGCAGCTAACCAGCATAGCGTGCAACTATCCATGGTGACTAAAAATAATTCAAAGTCTTAATTGCATCCAATTATCTCAAAATCTGGACCCACGAGTTGACCGTGTTGTTTGGAATGAAACAAATGGGAATATTTTTAAGGGACTGTGGTGCATTCCCCAATTTTGCAATCAGAATGTATTGATGAGCTGGGTCAGATGCTAGTTTTTGCATCTCCATATGGCAGTGCATTGCTGATTGAGCCTCAATGAGAGTTACAGATGGAGAATATGAGAGAAACCAAGAGGCTTAATGTTTGCACAAATAACTTAGGAATAAAGGGTTTTATGGTGGCAGTGTGGAATGGCTAAACACACAATAAGCATCTTAATCACATACTGATTGTCCACTATGACAAATAGAAAAAAATTAAATAACTCTATGTATGGTTAGCTCCGTTTGCTTCATTTGTGCAAAGACTTTGTTTTAAGATATTTCTGCCTATGCAATTACATCTAAATGCTAAGCTTAAAAAAAAATCAATTCACTCAGCTTTAACTTGACCACATTTTAAGAAATGAGGCCTGCTGGGTTAGCTCAGAAAATTGACTGCATTTTTGAAAAGAAAGGAAAAGCAGCAGCTTTCAGGGCACAAGTATGAGGATTGTTTTGATAGTTAGAGACAGCATGCACTAAACAACTTCAATAACACAGATAACATATCACATATATTGTTATTTTAGTCCTATGTTTTCAGCTGAAGTCAAGTCTAGGGACCTGTTCTGTCCATTTTGAGTTCTGTCTTGAGCAGTGTAGGACTGGTAAAAGCCAGTATCTCCCCCTCTCCAGTAATTCTTTTTCTGTTTGCTTTCCGTTCAATAAAATAAATTCAGCTGAGTACCAATGCTGTCTTTGTCTATTCTGAGGAATGAATGGACTCCACACTCAACAACTTTTATAAATTGGTAGTCAATTTTTAAAAGATGTATTCACAGATTATGGGCATCAGTGGAATAGCTATAACTTACTGCCTACATTCTGATACTCCCTGAACACTGAGATGACTCTTCTTGTTGAACTCCTATAGTATAGCAGTTTAATAATAATAGAATTTTGGTGGGTGGTTGAGAGCCAAGTACAGGCGTGGGGCAGGAGTTACAATTCGTCCAAATCAAGTAAGGATAGTATATTCTACACATTAGTGAGGCAGTTGGATTTTTATACCAATCCAACAGCTTTATTGTTGTCTTTCCCTTTAGCACCATATTTGAGCTGATTGGAACTTCCGTGGTGAAATTTGAACTTGTTTGGATTATACGTCTAGGCCTCTGGGTTACTGATTCACTAACGTAATAATGTACTGCCATCATATAAATATATCTGTGAGGTCCAATTCTTCCAGCTTGAGGCTATAATTGGTGTGTTACTGCCAAGGGAGGATCTTTCCATTGCTTAACATTCATGGACTAGCATCTGGCCTGTCGTGCGATATTATCTTCTCTCAGCCATCTGATATATTTCTTCAAATAAATTTATTTTGTTACTATTACAGGAACCATAGCTCTGTTCAGATTACAATATGACCATGCCAGACATAGAGTAAAAAATCTGACTGCTGTAAACAATGCTAAGCTGGTGTTATTAGCCCATTAATAAATCTCCTTGTGCCACTTGTGCCTTTTCCACTTGTCACCTCCCCGGCCCCACACCTCTCATAACTCATCTTTGGCTTTCTGTGCAATCTCTCTTCTACTTACTCTACCCTAGGTGCCACACACTGGAATAACTTCTTTAAGCATCTGTCTCTATGTTTCACTGTTCTTTTCCTAAGTCCTTTTTAAAATGTATTGCTTCAGCAAAGATTTTATTTACACCTCTTGGTTGTCTCATCGTTCACTTTGCCTAGAAAAACCTCTGTGGGATGACTTGACATGTTTTTTATAAAATTGTTACAGAAACACTGGAGATATTAAGTTTAAATTCCAAGTTTAAGTTTCTTTATTTGTGTCACAAGTAGGTTTACTTTAATACTGCAATGAAGTTACTGTGAAAAATCCCCTAGTTGCTCTTGTTTGGGAACACTGAGGAAGAATTTAGCACAGCCAACGCCCCTAACCAGCACATCTTTCAGACTGTGGAAGGAAACTGGAGCATCTGAAGGAAACCCATGCAGACACAGAGAGAATGTGCAAACTCCAGATAGTGACCCAAGCTGGGACTTGAACCCGGGTTGCTTGGTGCTGTGAGACCACTGTGCCACCCTGTTACTGCTACACTCTAAAGAGATGTAGTACTGGAAATAAAATTTGAGACATCGATCATAGCCTCCTTCCGCACTGTAGGGATTCTATTTGGCTCATTGAGTCCACACAGACTCTTTGTTAGACCATCTTACCCGGATCCACTCTCCCTTATCCCTTTAGCATCATGTATTTACCCAACTAATGCCCCTAACCTACATAAGGGGCAATTTTACATGACCAATCACCTAACCCGCACATCTTTGGACTGTGAGAGAAAACCCAGAGGAAACCATGCAGATGCAGGGAGAATGTGCAGACTCTGCACAGTCAGCCAAAGCCAGAATTGAACCCAGGTCCCTTGTGCTGTGTGTGGCAGCAGTGCTAACCACTGTGCCACCCCAGTAAAACACTAAGGATGACAAAATACAAGTACTCAGGTAATATGCCTAAATGGCAGGCTTGGTTACCTCCTGACAATCACAACTGCATTCCTCCTTTAGGAAAAGGACAAGAGGTATCTGAGTTCTTGGACTGACTTATCACTTAACCAAAATCTGTGTGGGACATAAGAGATGCAACAGGTCAGACAGGAATTGGTGTAGCAAGGACAAAAGTTAAAGAGAAAGAGAACAATATTCGGGAAATGGTATAAAGGTGTGCTACTGTTGCAGGGCTTGGCTTGCAAGGAATGCTTACAATCATAGAACCCTACAGTGCAGAAAGAGACCCTTCAGCCCATCGAGTCAGCACCATACACAATCCCACCCAGGCCCTACCCCCATATCCCTACCTATTATACCCACTAATCCCTCTAACCTAGACACGACGGGGCAATTTCTTAGCATGGCCATTCATCCTAACCTGCACATCTTTGGACTGTGGGAAGAAACCCATGCAGACACAAGGAGAATGTGCAAACTCCATACAGACAGTGAGCCAAACCTAGAATCGAACCCAGGATGCTGGAGCTGTGAAGCAGCAGTGCTAACCACTGTGCTACTGTGCCACCCAAATAATATTACCAAATAGTCAGTGCACATGGGCATAATGCATTATAATGGCATGTAGACATGTGTGTGATCCCAGTGGGTGAGGCCCCCATGCTGAGATGCAAATTTGTAAAGATGCCTTTCAATTCCAAACTACCATTATTCAGAATTGACTCCAAACTGAAGGAATTTGAAGATAATGATTCACACGCATGAATAGTGTAAAGATTTTAATTGCATGACACTGAAAATAACAGAAATATAAAAAGAAATATAAATCAATTAACAGATCACAGGAACTGGCAAAGTGCTTTGTTGACATAAACTTTACAATCTGATCCTAGTATCATTTGTGATTTACAAAACTTTCACATATTTACACCTGCTGTGACATATTTTAAACTTGTACCTTTACTGTGTACCAAACACATGCTACTAATAGAAAGTGTGATGATGGAATAGTGAAACTGTCATCTTGGAAAAGCAAGCAGTAAGTATAGATGGGTATTTTCTGCATCAAGGTTTATTGAGTGGTCCCCTCAAAATGATGCAGCTTTTAATAGTTATCGAAATATAATACAATTTTATACTTCACTGCACTCTTATAGTGTACATGATATAACGTACTGATAGACTCACTGACAATGGGTCACATAGTGAGTGTTCACAAAGTAGCACCTCCAGCAAAAAAGCATTACATGATGGGAGTAAATAGCAGGCCATTGAGCACAGAGTATCGATATGTCCCTCCATGATATTCCACTCTATCAGTTCCAGGAAAGCTTAGTCAGAGCCTTCCTCCTTGCCATAATTATCATTACATTTGGTCTTTTGGAAATATCTAGGCTGGAAATTACCAGCCATTCACGCCCCATTGGCACTGCAAAGATGGGGAATTCGGCACTCAGCCAAACTCCGTTTACCGCAGCTGAACCAGAGAATCCTTCTGGCGCAAATAGCCAGAAGATTCCAGTCCTAATGTTCATCCAGAAAGAATGGCTGTGGCTTTCTGGGTTCTTAGATCTGAAACAATTAACTTTTATATGGAACTTTGGGCACAGTTAGGCACATTTGGAGGGCAGTTGTGCACAGATTGTGACGAGGGAAAAATGAAACAACCAAGATTATTTGGGGATGGCGGGGGAAGCTTGCATACATGACAGTACATCAGTATGAAGAAAATTGCATCAAGCTATACAGATTTCCTTCTTTTGCCAAATACATTGTTAATTAACTTTGCCATTGATTTTGAGCCACTGGGTCTTCTTCTGCGGTTTCCACTTGCATTCCTGATGGCCTTTGAGAACATCATTGCCACCTCTTGGTGGTGCTCAGCTGCCGACAGTTCACAGAACTGGCATTTGTTTTCGCCAGCGAGGAGCACCCCTTCCTCCTCTCTCACTTCTCTCATGTGGCACAGGTCTTGCTTATTGCCAACTAAAAATATTGCCGACATTGCCTCTCTGTACAAATAAAGAGGAATTCAATGGATTAGTAAATTCCTTAATATTTCAACACTTCACATCAAATATTAAAGCACAATGTAATAGCATGACAGCAGGTACAGCTCTAAAATCATGGGCAGCACAGTGGCACAATGGTTTGCACTGCTGCCTCAACACCAGGGATCTGGGTTCAATTCGCAGCTTAGATCACTATCGGTGTGGAGTTTGTGCATTCTCCCCGTGTCTGCATGGGTTTCCTTTGGGTGCTTTGGTTTCCTCCCACAGTCCAAAAGATGTGCTGGTTAGGTGTGTTAAGTGCACATATATTGGGAGCTGGCGTTGGACTGGGATGGGCACAGTAAGAAGTCTCATAATATCAGGTTAAAGGTCATGCTAAAGTCTTCCCCAATGTACCCAAACAGGCACCGGAGTGTGGCGACTAGGGGATTTTCATTGCAGCATTAATGTAAACCTACTTGTGACACTAATAAACAAATATTTAAAAATCACTTATTTGCCATCCATTTACAAGATGCTGAAAATAAATCTTTGTTTCTATAGACCAACTCTTTTGGTTCATGCAGATTGACTTCCTAGTACTATCAAATATTATTATTGCTCCCCTCTCCATTGTAATTCAAATTCAGAGTGATTTTGCTTATATGGGGCCACAGAATCGTTAAGCACAGAGGGATCCTGTTCTGTGGCTAATCGTGCTCTGTCACATTTCCCCAGTGGCCTTGCAAGTTTTTCTCTTCAAAACAGAAAAAGAATCTAGATATGTCAAGGACTGGACCCAGGACCTAAAGTACATGTTCTATTACTCAGCCACATCGACAAGTACATATATTGGGAGCCATGGTGTGGGAATCTCAGTTGGACTGGGGTGGGCACAATAAGAAGTTTTACAATATCAGGTTGAAGTCCAACAATTTATATGGAATCACGAGCTTTTGCGGTGCTGCTCCTTCATTAGATGAATGGTAACCAGGACACACTTGATGATGGATTGGGGTCAGAAAGCTTGTGATTTGAAATAAACCTGTTGGGCTTTAACCTGGTGTTGTGAGACTTCTTACATGTATCGATGCCAGAGGCTAAAAAGCTAATTCCACATCTTTGAGAGGAATCATGTGAGATTCTGCAGGTTCCTTATGCTATGTTGTGGACATTAAAGTCCTGATCCTCCAAATACACTCACTTTGATTCCATATGTTGGCAAGTCATGGAGACTGCCCTGTGACTTCCCCTTATCACAGCTGACACAGTTTAAACTGTGTGTGCCTTTATATGCCCTGTTTGTGATCAGAACTCTCCACTCACCTGACGAGGGAGCAGCGTTCTAAAAGCTAGTGGCATTTACTACCAAATAAACCTGTTGGACTTTAATCTGATGTTCTGAGAGTTTTTACTGTGTTTACCCCAGTCCAACGCTGACATCACCACATCATTGAAGAACAGGAGCAGGGTAGGCCATTTGGCTCCACTCTACCATTAAGTAAGATTTTATGGTTAATCTTTTGTGATCTTAACTCCACTTTGCTGTCTGCTCTCACCATCCCTTTATTTATAACTATAAACTAACATTTTAAACAGTTTTTTCTCAGTAAACATGAACTTTACAATAAACTTGGAAAACTGATTTTTTTTGTGTTTCTCAACTTTTTGAACACAAGCTATTTTGCAAATCATTGTAAATTATTATTGTGTGCCAAATAGTTCATGAAAATGCTCTGAAGTACTTTCCTAGCCAATATAAATCATAAATGAAATATTGAAAACATGTTTCTGATTGAAAGGAGAGCAAAACAGATACAAGACTCCAAAGTTTGGTTTTAAAATGTCCAGAGTAATAAGCAAGTGTTTAAGCTGAAACTTGCTCACTTTGGTCTGGGGAATAAAAGGGTAATCTTTTTGTAATGGCTTTTCTGTGATCCAACACAATGGTAGCTGGGTGCAATTTTTAAATGGACAACCTTGGATACAATATCATTGGTCAGACCTAAAAAATCAGCTAATCATGAGGGACAGGTGACTCAAAATTGGTAACTCACAAGGCATCATAAAATCCCTACAATGCAGAGGGAAACCATTTGGCCCATCGAGTCTATACCAGTTCTCCGGCAGAGCATCCCACCCAAGACCTATCCCTGATATCCCAGTTATTTGGGCAGCATGGTCACACAGTGATTAGTACTGCTGCTTCACAGCTCCAGGGTTCTGGGTTCGATTCTTGGCTCAAGTCACTGTCTGTGTGGAGTTTGCACATTCTCCTCGTGTCTGCGTGGGTTTCCTCCAGGTACTCCGGTTTCCTCCCACACTCCAAAGATGTGCAGGTTAGGTTGATTGGCCATGCTAAGAAATTGCCCCTTAGTGGCCAGGGTAGCGGAGGTTAGAGGGATTAGTGGGTATAATATGTAGGGATATGGGAGTAGGGTCTTGGTGGGATTGTGCTCTGTGCAGCCTCGATGGACCTCTTTCTGCACTGTAGCATTCTATAATTCTATGGTTTGTTATTTACCCTACTAATTCCCCCGGATACATGGGGAGCATGACACACCATAGAATCCACAGACCACAGAATCTTACAGTACAGGAGGAGGCCATTGAGTCTGCATCCAACTCCCCAAAAGGGCATCTTACCCAGTACCGTTCCCTGCCCTAACCCTACGCATTTACCATGGCTAATCCACCTAACCTGCACATCTTTGGATATTAAGGGGCAATTTAGCATGGCCAATTATCCGAACTTGCACATCTTTAGACTATGGAAGGAAACCAGAGCACCTGGAGAAAACCCACGCAGATACTGGAAGAATGAACAAATGCCACAGAGTCACACAGGGTCAGAATTGAACCTAGTCTCTTGCACCGTGCCATCATGCTGCCCAGATGATGCAATGATCCTGCATCATTTCTCAAATATCAAACGAGTTACCCATGTGAATCAAATGAAACAAAGCTGCATGCTATATTTCTATATAATAATTGGACAGAAATTGAGAAACCCTATTCACCCATAAGATCCAAATACAATAAGAAATCTTCTTGCAACACAAATGAGATGACTGAAATAACTCTCTTTGGATGAGTAACCTAAATCTGATTTAAGTAGTTACTAAGAAAGGGAATATACAATATTTTTAGTTTAAATATTTAACTAATTAAATATTAGTTTAAATATAATATTTTTAGTTTAACAATCCAAATATAATTTTGCTTTTCACAAAATACGCTATAATAAATAATATGATACACATATCCTCATAATTATAACTTTCATAATAAGAGTCATATAATTAAACTCAACCGGGCTTCACAATATAATAATTTTGCCAAAGTTTAAATTGTAAAAACACAAATGTGTAATTATATCAGTTGTCTAGATCATGGCCATACAAACCATAGTCCATACATCGGGTGCAGAGCATCCTGTTAACAGTGCTTCATTTATTCCCAAAATTGGACATTTTATAATTTATTAAATGAATAGCAGCAATATAACACAAAATTCTATTTCCAGATTTATAACTCCATGTAGCCAATGAACTAAAGATATAAGCCTAGATTTTCTAATCAGTATCATTTTAGCCCTTGGGTTAATGTCAGGATTAAAACAACACTGATCAGAAAATCAAGACTATAGCAGTTCCCCATTCCTACTATTGTTCTGTGTAAATTATGTGTCCAACCTAAACTGCAGTGAGCTTTTGCAAATTTTAACAGATATATCATTGTGTCCAAACAGGCCACTTCCTCTAAATAGATCAAAAATATCATTTTTTGAGTGATCCATCAACATGATTGAACTTACTGTCCACTGGGTTAATTAAAATGACAATCAATGGTATAATTAATTATCTAGTGCTGCACACAGCTAAATTCAGTCCGCAAATTCAGTTTTGAACATTTATTTTTTGCAATAAATATGAATTAAAGAATTGTGTAGTTAGTATCAGAAGTAAGCTTACATTAACATCGCAATGAAGTTACTGTAAAAATTCCCCCCGTCACCATAGTCTGGTGCTTGTTTGGGTGCACTGAGAGAGAATTTAGCATCTAACTAGCACATCTTTTGGACTGTGGGAGGAAATCAGAGCACCGGGAGGAAACCCATGGAGTCATGGGAGAACACGCAGACTCTGCACAGACAGTTAGTCAAGCGGAAATCGAACCCAGATCCTTGACGGTCTGAGGCAGCAATGCTAACCACTGTATCACTGTGCCACTCTATAACAATAAGCAAGCAATAGATATTTTTTGCTCTCTTGCCTGTTAGCCTACTTTTTGTCCTCTGCTTCTGACAGTGTTCCAATGAAGCTCAACACAAGCTCATGGAACAGCATGTCATCTTTCTGCTAGGTGTTTTTTTTAACCTCAGTCGGGCAGCTGGTTTTGATGTGAAGAAATGCCAACAGCATGGGTTCGATTCTCGTACTGGCTGAGGCTAATAATGAAGGTCCCTTGCCTGAGGTGTGGTGATCTTCAGGTTAAATCATCACGAGTCAGCTCTCCCCCTCAAATGGGAGAGCAGCCTATGGTCATGTGGGGCTGCGGTAACTTCACTGTACCTTGTTTTACTGTCTTCTTACTGATCCATATTCTCTTGGACACTCTGTAACCATTCACACCTACATGGGACCCATTCTTTGTTTCCATATTTATCCTCTTAACGCTTCCTTTCATTTCTTTTGGTATGTAATCATTCCTGCCTTTCATCCTCTCACTGACCAAAGGGAATACCCTTTGATCTTTCCCTGCTCCACCTTCTTCCTAGTCGTGTATTTCCTTAGAAATTGTCAATCTCCAACATATTCCAAAAACTTATCAAACTGTCACTCTCTCCCTCTTCACAGACCCTGTCTGAACTGTTGAGGGATTCCAGCAATTTTCTGTCTTTATACCGCAAATGTATTATTGCAAAAGGTCATACCAGTGATAAAAATATTAGACATGGTAGCATAATAATGCTTCAATGGGAGGCTACTTAGATTTGAAATCAAACATTGGCAAGGAGAAGCTAATTCCTTTAAATTTGAGCTATGGCCCAGTCTAATTAAACAGACAACCATTCCATATGTCAAATTATCCACGCAGTGTTTATCCAGCATTCTGATCAAGCGGTTCCTGGACTTCATTCTCCTTGTGCTTCTTAGCTAGTACAGCCGGAAAAATGCTATCCTTAACAATAGTCCCCAGTGTTATCTCGTGTGCACGTATGAGGTACAATGATCCAAGGTTAATAAAATTATTATTTGCCGCTTTCTTCCGCCACCCCCAAATATTCACCCAGCCAATCTTCAGGTTGGATCATTCCTTCAAAGACTGCAGCATTGTTTTGGCATCAATTCTGTCGATGAGATGATTAGAAAGTATCACGCACTCCCACATCAGGTGTATTACAGGTCAAGTGAGCAACAGCCTAACCTATCCAATTGGAACAAACAGTCTTAGATAAAAATAAAAGATTACTGGGCTTATCTTTGCACAGCACCCTTTTTTGAACAAGCTGTGGCATTTGTCCTCATGTTGAAACATCAAGGCCGGAATTTTACTGCTCTGCCCACCACGGTAACTGAAGCAGGCGAGGGACAGACAACGGAAATGTCTGTTAACCTTGGATGAGATTTTATAGTTTTGTGACAATCAAGGCTATAAAATCCCACCTATAAGGTTTTGGAGGAAGACCTGACAGGTTGAGGATTTCTCCTTGAAGTACAAGGGACTGACTAAAAATAAGGATTCCCATTTAAGATGGAGATGAAGGGGATTCCTCTCTCTGATGGTCACTAGTCTTTGGAATTCTCTTAAATAAACAGCACTGGAGGCTGGGTCATTGAATAAATTTAAGAGTTAGGCAGATTTTTGGTCAACAAGAGTGTCAATGGTTATGTTGGGCAGAGAGGATAGTGGAATTAAGGCAATGATCAGCCATTGAATGGTGGAGCAGGTTTACATAGCCAAAGGATCTATTCCACCTCATATTTCTCATGAGCCTATTTCTTGTAATCTTTAACGCTCACTGAAAGTTTACTGTTTGAGAAGTTGCGACTGAATGGGACTTAGGGACCAATGACTGCCAAAACAGAACAGCAGGCTCCCTGTAGTAAGTACAGGATTTTGGATCTGATCCCTATATGAAAGGAGACATAGGTGGACATCTAATGAATGTAACATAAGAATATGATGTGTCATCATTAATAAAAAAAAATCACCGAGCAAAAAGAATGACTAAAATTTAAGAATGACGTGATAAAGAAGAAGTTGTGGTGGATGAGATGGAATGCCAGCAGATGTAAAACAACCCAAATCAGTGAAGTAACAGCAGTTGCGAATAACAGGTTGATGTTTTCTTACCGTTTGCAAATTTCACTACTTAATTCTCGGATTCGCCGAATGAGCGCCTTGGCAAATACGAAGGAGGAACGGTCACCAATATCATACACCACCACAAACCCATCAGCCCAGTTCACTTGGTCCATCAGTGAGGACTTATTCTCAGAGTGCTGCAAGAGAAAGTGTGTTAGGAAAATGCACGGCCATCTGAAATGTGTTTTATTTAACTTATTAACCATCAATTCAAATTGATGAAGTGGTTACAAGAAGAGAAAGTGCTGGAAAATCTCAGTTGGTCTGACAGCATGTGCAAAGAGAGGTTAGAGCCGATGCTTAGGGTGGCACAGAAGTTAGCACTGCTGCCTTACAGTGCCAGTGATCTGGGTTCGATTCCCGGCTTGGGTCACTGTCTGTGTGGAGTTTGCATATTCTCCCCGTGTCTGCATGGTGCTCCGGTTTCCTCCCACGGTCTGGAAGATGTGCTGGTTAAGTGCATTGGTGCGAAAAGGCACCAGAGTGTGGCAATTAGGGGAAATTTCATAATAACTTCATTGCAGTATAAATGTAAGCTTTACTTGTGACAATCAATAAACTTAAAAAAAAACTGCAGTATTTTGCTTTTCTTATTCTGATGAAGTAATTACATGTATTATAATCTATTCATATTTTGGCATTGTGTATATAATAATTGCAACTATCACACAGAAATAAAAATGCTAAATCTTGGTGATTAACCACAACCATAATTAGGAAATGAAATAAGGCAGACTCTAACTTCCATTCCACAAAAGGAAAGCAACTCACTTTGCTTATTATTCCTGTTTGATGTTATCACCTCCAATCCCCTAACGTTTGCCTATATCCTTAACAAATATTTATCCGGTTGTTATTTTTAAATAAACGTCATAGTGTTTCAAGGTAGAATATTCCCTGTCTGAGCAATCTGATAACCTTTTTAACTCTCCATTTAATTCCCCCACTTGATGATCAAGTAATGGCCCTTGTCAACAATGGAAACATTACAAAGGGTCACAGGATCAAGATGAGAAGGGCGAAGTGTAACTCCAATAACAGAGGGATGTTTTTTACGCAGAGGGTGGTGGGGGCTGGGAATGCGCTGCCAAGTAGGGCAGTGGAGGCAGACATGCTGGCATCGTTTAAGGATAGTCACATAAGCAGCCTGGGGAAGGAGGGATACAAACGAATGGTCTAATTGGACCAATGCATGGCACAGGCTTGGAGGGCCGGAGGCCTGTTTCCTATGCTGTACTGTTCTTTGTTACCAATGCCAATCCTTTAATAGCCTTGAAAACTAGATTTCCTTTCAAATATCTATACTGTTGTAGCAGCTGTTGAGACATGTGGAAACGCTTGACATTGAAGGGATGAAGTTGTTAGTGTTTTTTAAGCTTCTCCTAGTAGCCTCTCATACCAACAATATCTGGAACTAACAGTTATTATTGAATGATTTACACATTTCCTAAAGGCAGCTGTATACCTTGCCATTCCAATGTGAATTTTGAACAACAGCCTTGATCTTATCAGGCTTCAGAATAGAATGCACAGGAGACTTACTCTGAAGGAATACTCACTTGTGAACAAGGATCAAATATCTCCAAATTCATTTGCCTCCCGTCTATGGATAGGCGTTTTTTGTAGATACACTCTGCAGAAAACAAAAATAATTGGAGCAGTGATCAGAATGTTGGTTAGCAGTGCTGCCTCACAGCACTAGGGACCTGGGTTCAATTCCTGACTTAGGTCACTGACTGTGCAGGATCCTGCACATTCTTCCCATGTCTGTATGGGTCGTCCCACAGTCCAAAAGACGTGCTGGTCAGGTGCATTGGTCATGCTACATCCCTCAGTGTACCATAGTGCTGCGAATAGGGGATTTTCACAGTAACTTCATTGCAGTGTTAATATAAGCCTACTTGTGACAACAATAAATAAACTTTGAACTTTACAACATTTCATGGTCCCGTTGCAGCATCTCCTTAAAGGTGTGGCTTGAAGGTTCGCCATTTCAGTAAATAGATACATCACTGCTACGGTAAAAGCCTGAGAAGCCAAGCTATCTATTCTATTGTTAACTTTTATGCAAATCAAGTAAAAATCAGAACTTATCAACTGCATTTGAAAAGTAATGTTTTAAAATATTTCAGGCAAGGTTAGCTGTTGGAGAAAATGAAGGGATTTATACTGATCATAGGATTTCCAAAAGAACTCTGATTAAATCATTCACTTTCTCTGGTGTTCAATCACCTCTACTTTTTCAGAAGACTAAGGAAATTTAGCATGCCAGCTATGGCTGTCACCAACTTTTACAGATGCACCATAGAAAGCATTCTTTCTGGTTGTATCACAGCTTGATATGGGCTCCTGCTTTGCCCAAGACCACAAGGAACTACAAAAGGTTGTGAATGTAGCCCAATCCATCGGGCAAACTAGAATCCTATCCATTGATTCTGTCTATATTTCCCCACTGCTTCAATAAAGCAGCCAACATAATTAAGGATCCCACGCATCCTGGACATTCTTTCTTCCATCTTCTTCCATCAGGAAAAAGATACGGAAGCCTGAGGACGCGTACCAACCGACACAAGAACAGCTTCTTCTCTGCTGTTGTCAGACTTTTGAATGGACCTACCTTGCATTAAACAATCTTTCTCTGCACCCTAGCTATGATTGTAACACTACATTCTGCACACTCTCCTTTCCTTCTCCATATATGGTATGCTCTGTCTGTATAGCATGCAAGAAGCAATACTTTTCACTGTATGCTAATACATGCAACAATAATAAATCAAAAGTACCACATGTATGTAAGCAAACTTGAGCAGGATGATTGCACAAACTCTGTGCTTTATGAATGGTACTCACAGGCTGGGTAACATGATATCTTGCTACTGGTACCTATCTTGGGGCTGAAGGTTTTCATGCAACTTTCAACAGTGTTAAAAGTTTTGATTATGATTAAAATGAAGATTAATGTCACAGCATTGTCGATAATGGATAGGGCATCACTAAGTGTATTATTTGCAGACAGCATCCTATGGGATTTTAAGCTTTCAAAAGTGGGGGTTGCCAGCGATTTACAATGAATGACACAACATCACTAACACTCCTGCAAAGGTATTCCTGGAACTAAAAACAGAAAATGCCAGAAATACTCAACATGTATTAGCTTCAGCAGTTTCAGTCTGCCCATACATTGGGCTCTTTAATTATACATGTCTTCCAGTCTCCGAAATAACAGATGCCAGTTCTTACCCAATTTGATTCACCTCCTATCAAAAAGCAACTCAAGAAATTGGATTTAGGTAAAGGCAAAGCTCTTAACATACCCCCATCATAGGACTGAACACATCCTCCAAAACTGTACCCCAAAGCCAAGATACAACACTGGCACTGGTTGGCAAAGTGAGATATCACCCACATATGCCTGTCTTCGATAAAAGACGAGGATGGAGATGTTCAAGATCACTAGGGGGCTGGACAGATAGGGAAAAACCGTTCCCGCTTATAAAAGGGACCGAGAATGAGAAGGTACAAGTTTGAAGTGATTTGCAAAAGAAGCAAAAAAGTGACGAGAGAAAGAACTTTTCCAGCTGGGGTCTGGAATGCAAGTATGGGTGGAGGCAGGTTCAATCGAGACATGCCAGAGGGCATTAGATGATAAATAAAAACAAGGTGCAAAGGGCTGGGGGAAAGGTAGTGGAATGGCACCAAGTGCTGGCATTGAGAGCCGGTATTGACACGAAGGGCCGAATCGCCTCCTTCCGCACGGTGTAGGTCACAATGCATAGATTCCCCTTTCTAAAACAGCCCCGTATTGTGGCTCAGGTACTCAGTGGGAAAGATACATGTCGACATAAATGGTTTAAAACACAGCACAGACAAGTTGGGGAGGGAGACGCGATTTTCTAACAACAGAAACAAAACTTGGGGTGTAAATTGAGCGTTGGAGGTCCCTGGCACTTACCGGAATTGGATGCATACTCGCCGATAAAACGCTTGGTTAGGAATCGAACGACCAGAGCTGCAAAGAGACCGAGAGAGAAAGATCAGCGGGCAGGCAGGGAGCTCCCTAGATTTACACACACACAAACTCCTTACCTGGAGATTAAATGGCAAATACAGGCGATTGAAATGCCCTGGACAATGTTCACTCACCGGATTTACCAACTCCTTCGGTCCCTAGCACAGCAAGTTTAATCTCATTCATAGCTGCTCTTCTTGTATCTTGATGCCTGCTTATTAAATGTTATTGTATTTTTTTGGAGGGTTTTTTTTGGAAGCGGGGTTGGGGGGTACTGTCCCTGGTTTGCAGAGGCGGCTGAGAGCTAATCTTCTGGGTGAATGTGACAATGCCACTGGCTCCAATTCTCAGACTCCCAAAGCTCGCTAGGGGCTGAGTGCTTTCTATTCAAATGA
Source organism: Sphyrna mokarran (assembly GCA_024679065.1). Taxonomy (NCBI): domain Eukaryota; kingdom Metazoa; phylum Chordata; class Chondrichthyes; order Carcharhiniformes; family Carcharhinidae; genus Sphyrna; species Sphyrna mokarran. Next base: position 10,592,769 of record JAGIQG010000019.1, read on the forward strand.
ATTTGCGTCACTTTGGCGCAATAAGTCATTAATATCTGCCCCTTGGCCTCCAGGCACACCCACACGGTGGGGAGGGGGGGGGGGGGGGGGGAATCATCTGTCAGATCCACAAACACTCCGGGCATGTCAGAGTCTACAATTGATCTCTTTAACAGGGGACTCCAATGCAAAGGGAAGGGAGTGAAATGAGAAAAGTTCACAGAGCTCATGTCTTCTCCCCCTCTCTCTCTCTGACTTTAAACTATCACAGAATTAAAGAGCCGGATTAAGGAAATAATCCTTCAAAGCACAACTCGCATGGACAAGTAAAATCAAATCATTATTGGGAATGCTAGTATTTAAGATTAAATCGTTAAGGAATGCATGAAAAATGAAACATTTACAGAATGCAATAGGGAATAAAGTTCTAACGTTCTAAGCGTGATTTTTAAAGGAACACATCGAAACATGCCATAATTGCACCCAGCATGAATCACAGCAGACGGTAATGGGCTAAATTTGACTTGTGACAGTGGAGAAATTGCAGTTTTGGAAGGGAATGGGATATGCTATCGTTACAATCGGTTTGGATTTCACAATGCACGGTCTATTTAAAGTTGCAATGATGTAGCAATATTCGAACAGCAAGGTCCCCCACATTTATTGATGAGTTGATTTTGGCAGATGAGTGCCCCCTCATGGCTGCAATGGACATCGTAGACCTGTTGTACAAGGGAGATGTGAATATCATTGGAGCAAAATGGCTTGCTTAAACAGGAGACAAGCCTTGTGACTGAAAAGTTTTTCAAAGGCTACAACAATGGCACATTTTAGATTGATTTGATTTGATTTATTATTGTCACATGTATTAACATATTGTGAAAAGTATTGTTTCTTCTGAGCTTTACAGACAAAGCATACCATTCTTAGAGAAGGAAACGAGAGAGAGTAGAATGTAGTGTTACATTCATAGCTAGGGTATAGAGAAAGATCAACTTAATGCAAGTCCATTCAAAAATTTGGCAGCAGCAGAGAAGAAACTGTTCTTGAGTCGATTGGTACGTGACTTGACTTTTGATTCTTTTTCCCAACAGAAGAAGATGGAAGAAATAATGCCTGGGGTCCGTGAGGTCCTTAATTATGCTGGTTCCTTTGCCGAGGCAGCGGGAAGCATAGACAGAATCAATGGATGGGAGTCTAATTTGTGAGATGGATTGGGCTACATTCACAACTTTTTGTCATTCCTTGTGGTCTTGGGCAGAGCAGGAAGGGAGCCATACCAAGCTGTGATACAACTAGAAAGAATGCTTTCTATAGTCCATCTATAAAAGTTGGTGAGAGTCATAGCTGATGTGCCTAATTTCCAAATAATATCAAACAGATAAGTTTTTGAATGGTAAGGGAATTATGCGTTATGGTGAATGGGTAGTTAAGTGGAGCTGAGTCCATGAAAAGATCAGCCATGATCTTATTGAATGATAGAGCTGGCTCAAGGGGCCAGATGGCCCATTCCTGATCCTAGTTCTTTCGTTCTTATTAACTGTTCATATTTTAACTCACAGATGGCAAAACATGCATGTTTAAGATATAACCCCGCGTTATCTGATTCCTGTTGGGTGTTCCTCCTGTCTGAGGAAGGGCTCAGGGAAGAAAGCTGAACAATCTCTAGATCAGCTCTTTATTATAAACTTCCTTTTGAGTTTGTGCTCGGGGAGTGTTGATCCTTAATTGTCTGTGACCCTGCCTGTCGGCCAAAGGCAAGTTGAGTGCTGCTCCGAGGTGCTGATTTCGTGCCAATGGCATAAATTTCCTAACACGGAAAATAAACAAATCCAAACCTTGATATCAGTAACCATGTGGACGTGAAGAACAGTCTACTCTACACGTGGGAGGGCCAGACAAGGGAATCGTTTCGCTTAAGCCCATTGACGTCTTTTCCTATATAAATAATTAGGAGGCAACCGCAGAGAAATGATCAAGGTCTAAGATAAATATCCACGATTAACAAAATAAATGCACTACTTTTCAATGTTGATTCAAGTACACCAAGCATGAATTACTATAGACAGCAATGAGCTAAATTTGACTTATGACAAAGTACTCCTTCAGAAGTACAATGTACTCCTCTTTTAGAAGTTGCAGTTTTGGAAGGGAATGGGATATGCTATCGTTATGATCAGCTTGGATTTCACAAAGCAGTCTATTTAAAGTTTCAATGATATGGCAATATTTGAATAGCAATGTCCCCAACATTCATTGATGAATTGGTTTTTGCAAATGAGTGCCCCCTCATAGCTACACTGGATATTGTAGACCTGTAGGGAAATGTGAATATTATTGGAGCAAAATGGCTTGCTTAAACAAGAAACAAGCCTTGTGACTGAAAAGCTTTTCAAAGGCTACAACAATGGCACATTTTAGATTGATTTGATTTATTATTGTCACATGTATTAACAAACAGTGAAAAGTATTGTTTCTTGTGTGCTATATAGACAAAGCATACCATTCTTAGAGAAGGAAATGAGAGAGTGTAGAATGTAGTGTTATAGCTAGAGCTAGGGTGTAGAGAAAGATCAACTTAATGCAAGGTAAGTCCATTCAAAAATCTGACAGCAACAGGGAAGAAACTGTTCTTGAGTCGGTTGGTGCACAACTTCAGACTTTTGTATCTTTACCCGATGGAAGAGGGAACAAGTGCTCGGCATTCATATTTAAATACTCTTCTCCAGTGCTCTGTCCTCCTGCAGCAATTACTTATCAAACCAGCGCAAAGCACTGAAATTATTCTTTTATTCATTCATGGGACATGGGCATCGCTGGCTGGCCAGAATTTGTCACCCATCTCTGGTTGCCCTGGATGGTAGTTGAGAGTCAATCACATTGCTGCAACTCTGGAATCACATGTAGGCCAGATCAGGTAGCGAAGGCAGATTTCCTCCCCTAAAGGACATCAGTGAACCAGATGGGTTTTCCCGACAATGGTTGTCAGTCGATTCTTAATTCCAGATTTTTTTTGTTGAATTAAAATTCTACTATTTACTGTGGCAGGATTCAAACCTATGTAACCAGCCTATTAGCTGAATTTCCTGGATTAATAGGCTATTGCCTCCCCACCAGATAGTAGGCCCCAAATCTGTCTGAGTTGAGGATTAAATCTCCTGTTGTCTGCATTATCTGATCTACTCATCAGCTGTCTAGCTGAGGGAACCATGCTTAACTGAACTGTAGTGTGCAAACAGATAAGAACATATGAAACTTAAGAAATAGGGTTAAGAGTAGGCCTTTGAGATCAGTGAGGATTAATTTGACTTGATTTGTTATTGTCATATATATTAGCATACAGTGAAAAGTATTGTTTCTTGCATGCTACACAGATAAAGCATACCGTTCATAGAGAAGGAAAGAAGAGAGTGAAGAATGTAGTGTTACAGTCATAGCTAGGGTGTAGAGAAAGATCAGCTTAGTACAAGGTGGGTCCATTCAAAAGTCTCTATCATTCATTTCGATCGTGGCTGATCTTCAGCTCCAAATCCACTTTCCTGCCCTCTCCTGCTATCCCTTCATTCCCTTAGAGGCCAAAAATCCATTGCAGTCTCACTCATAATGATAGAGCATCTATTCTCTCTCAGCTAGGGAATTCCAAAGATTCACAATCCTTTGAGTGAAGAAATTCCATTCCGTTTCAGTGCCAGAGAGGAAATGGGTGTCCACCAGCCAGAGGAAGGAAGGGAGGAAAGGCCCAAAGTGCATCCCACTCAAGAACCATAGAAGATAGGAGCAGCAGGAAGCCATTTGGCCCTTCGAGCCTGCTCCGCCATTCATTACAATCATAGCTAATCATCCAAATCAATAGCCCAGTCTTGCTTTTTCCCATAATGTTTGGCCCATTCACCCAAATACAATACCGAGCTGCCTCTTGAATACATTCAATGTTTTGGCATTGTTCTGTGTTGGCAAATGATGAGAAGCAATAGTTCCTCTGGAGTGTGTAGTCAGAGCCAAGTTCATGGCCTTGTGGATGGCTCAGCTACAAAAGGGGGAAGAATAAGAGTGCGAAGAGCATTAATGGTAAGAGACTCCATAGTGAAGGGTGCAGACAGGTATTTCTGCAGTCATATACACAATCCAGGAAGGTGTGATGCCATCCTGGTGCCAGGGTTAAGGATGTCCCTGAATGGGTGCAGGGTATTCTGAACAGGTGGGTGAACAGTCAGAGGTCATGGTTCACATTGGTACAATGACATAGGTAGAAAGAGGGATGAGGTCCTGCAGCAAGAATTTAGGGAAATACATGGCAGCATGAAAAACAGGATCTCAAATGTTGTAATCTCTGGATTATTCCCAGTACCATGTGCTAGTGAGCATAGGAATAGGAGGATAGAGCAGATGTATGGGTGGCTGAGCAGATGATGGAGGAGGGGGTACTGTAGTCTGCTGGATCACTGAGCCCATTTTCTGGGGAAAGTAGGACTTGTACAAGTCTGAGGGGTTGCACCTGAATCCAAACAGGACCAACATCCTTGCGGGATGGTTTGCTAGTGATGTTGGGAAGGGGCCCTAAGGAGCACAGTGATTAGCACTGCTGCCTCGCAGCACCAGGGACCCAGGTTCAATGCTAGCCTTGGGTGACTCAATATTCGGGATTTGCACATTCTCCTCGTGTCTGCATGGATTTCTTCCAGGTGCTCTGGTTTCCTTTCATACTCCAAAGTTATGCAAATTGGGTGGATTGGCTATGCTACCTTGTTCCTTATTGTCAAGGAGATTAGCAGGGTAAATACATGGGGTTACGGGGATAGAGCCTGGATGGGATTGTGGTTGGTGCTGGCGTGAAAGGCCAAATAGTCTCCCTTTCACTGCAGGGATTCTATGGTACAAAGGGGAAGAGTTTCTTCCTATCTGTGTCCTTTATAATTTTGTAGACCTCTCTCAGCTCTCCCCCAACCTTCTCTGCTCGAAGATAAACAACCCCAGCCTAAACAGCCTCCCTGAAACATTCCAGCCCTGCATTTGGAAAAGGAACTGCTCAAAAAGTGTTTAAATAATGTGACGGTAATTGAGATTAAGAACATAAGAAATAGGAGCAGTAGTAGGCCATACAGCGCCTCGAGCCTGCCCCGCCATTCAATAAAGATCATGGCTGATCTGCAGTGGTCCAGTACCACTTTCCCGCTTTCTCCCCGTCACCCTTAATTCCCTCGTCAATCAAAAACCTATCCACTCTTGACTTGAACATATTCAGCGAGGAAGCCTCCACCACCTCATCAGGCAGAGAATTCCAAAGATTCACCACCCTCTGCGTGAAGAAACCCCTCCGCAACTCCGATCTGAACTGTCCCCCCCAATCTTGAGGCTGTGCCTTCTAGTCCTGCTATCTTTGTTAAGAGGGAAGAGTCTCTCAACCTCTGCTTTATCCAGCTCCTTCATTATCTTATACATTTCTATAAGATCCCCTCTCAGCCTTCTAAACTCCGAAGAGTACAAACCTAGCCTATTCCGTCTCTCCTTATAGTTCAATGCCCTCATCTCCGGTATCAGTCTAGTAAACCTTCTCTGCACCCCCTCCAAGGCCAATATATCCTTCCTCGAATCTCGAATGCAGCAACCAAAACTGCACACAGTACTCCAGCTGCGGCCTCACCAGCACCCTATACAGCTGCAACAGAACCTCCCTACTTTTATATTCTATCCCCCTAGCTATAAAGGCCAACATTGCATTTGCCTTCTTAATCACCTGCTGCACCTGCATACTGTGTTTTTGCGATTTGTGCACAAGGACCCCCAGGTCCCTCTTAGCAGAATTAAAACTGAAATCTCCTGGTTTTAAAATCGATTGCCATTTACAACAAAAAAGAAAAAATCAACACTTTTAAAGCTACAGTTCAACTAACAAACAAAAATAGAACAACAAATAAAATAACAAAACTAAATTGGAAGAGAAAAGGGTAAAGGAAAAGTTAAAGAAAGTGCTACAACTTAAGAATAGGTAACTGTGACAGTGGGATAAAGTGGCATAATGGAATCATTGATGAGACAGTAGAATCATAGAGTACTTATAAACAAGGATTTCAATATTATCATGCTGGAAAGAGGATATCGGATCAAATTAAAATAGTAACTTTTCTGAGTGCAATAGGACAGAAAACCTTTATTTCAAAGTCTCAAATAAAGAGACTTGCCAAACCTGATACAAAAACTTATAAGAAATTCACTTAAAGATCACTCATTGCCCAAAGCTTTAATCACAGTGAAGATTTTCAGATTTTGTTGATGGAACCAAGAAGTAAGTATTCCACAATTTTGTAGCTGTACAAGCAAAGTAGCAAAGAGTTGAGTTTGGCCCAGCTCCCGAAGACACTTTGCAAGACAAACTTGTTTGTTAGACTTCAAAATGAAGCAATTCAAAAATGATTGTTTACTCTAAGTTCCTTAGTATTAAAACTTGTTGTTCAGATCACAGTGTGCATGGGATTGGCACCAAAGAAGCTTCACAAATTGGACCTGGCATCAAAACATATATGATGAATGATGAGCAAGGAAAATCCTCTCAACGTGTATAGGCACACCCAAGTGCGGCATTAGCCACAGGAATGTTGGTGTCAAGAAAACAAATGTCACAATTGTGCAAAACGTTCACGTAACAAAGACTATTTAGAATCCTCAAACCTCAAAGATGGGTAAACATAAGAAAGCACCCAAATCTACATAACAAATCTATAGAATGACTGCAGACAATGAAAATCCCTAAGAAGATACAATATTTATGGAGATCAAAGAATTAAAGCTCAGGGGATGATTCCACCAAAAAAAAATTCGAAGTGTTAAATGAGTGTGAAAACGGGGAGAATCATGTATACATTTGGACAGGCTCTCAGACACAATGTTATGCCACTTTGAGAAAAATTAGGCAAGGTGTGATTAGGCAAGGGAGTAGATAGGGTTTATCCATGCTGGGAAGCTGGCTGTTGGTGTCTAAAGGGCCATGATGTGGAGGAACCAGTGTCTAAAGGGTGCCATATGCTTCAATCTCTGAGTGCACTAACAAGAGTACAGTTAATGCACTGGGAGATATCTCACTATGCCCACTCCCTTGAACATCACACCCCACCCTCCTGATCATGCGTCCCTGGCCGATTGTCACCCTCACTAACCTCTCCTCCCCACAGACAAGCACCCCCTGTCCCTATTCCCTATCACACCTAGTCAATTGCTGCCCCCATTATCAATGTGCCTCAGTTGATCACAACGCCTGTTTCTCATCTCCCCACTTAATCGCCATCCCACTTCTCCATATTTTCTTCAGCCGATCACTGCCTCAATGATTCTTGATTGCACAGTGTGCAAATGCCTTTCATTAGGCCTGACCCTCTTCAGCGCCCCACCCCCACATCCTTCGGACCAGTTTTTCACCACTCCCGTGATCTTATCTGCTCATCGTGCCAATTGACCAGGGGGACGAGTCGGTAAGATTGTCCCCTCAGCGTATTATCGATGTAAGGTGATAGACAGAAGTTTAATTTGATTCAATATTGTCACGTGTACTGGTATACAGTGTAAAGTCTTGTTTCTTTCCTGCTATGCGGATGTAACATACTGTTCATAGAGTACATAGGGGAAAAGGAAAGGAGAGGATGCAGAATATAGTGTTACAGTCATAGAACATAGAACATTACAGCGCAGAACAGGCCCTTCGGCCTTCGATGTTGCACCGACCAATTATGAAAAAAGCAATGACCCTCCAAACTAAACCATTCCCTTCTCTTCCATATACTTATCAACTAACCTCTTAAACGCCACCAAACGTGGCACATCTACAACTGCTGCAGGCAGGGCATTCCACTCCCGAACCACCCTTTGGGTAAAGAACCTACCTCTGATATCCGTCCTATAACTATCACCCCTTAATTTAAAGCTGTGTCCCCTCGTGCTAGCTTTCTCCAGCCTAGGAAAAAGGCTATCACTGTCCACCCTATCTAAACCTCTAATCATCTTATATGTTTCAATAATGTCTCCTCTTAGCCGCCTTCTTTCTAACGAAAACAACCTCAAATCCCTCAGCCTCTCTTCATAAGACCTGCCCCTCCATACCAGGCAACATCCTGGTAAACCTCCTCTGTACCCTCTCCAATGCCTCCACATCTTTCTTATAATGTGGGGACCAGAACTGCACACAATACTCCAATACTCAAACAGAGTTCTAGTTTGAACTCTGTCCAAAACTAGAGTTTTGTACAGTTGCAACATGACGTTGCGGCTCCGAAATTCAATCCCCTACCAATAAAAGCTAAGACTCCATATGCCTTCTTAACAACCTTATCGACTTGACTGCCTCCTTTCAGGGATCTATGCACATATACACCAAGATCCCTCTGTTCATCAAGACTACTAAGAATCCTACCATTAGCCCTATACTCTACACATTTATTATTTCTGCCATAGTGCATTACCTCACCCTTTTCCACATTAAACTCCATTTGCCACCTCTCGGCCCAGCTCTGCAACTTCTCCAAGTCCCTCTGCAAACTATAACACCCCTCTTCACTATCTACCACTCCACCGACTTTAGTGTCATCTGCAAATTTACTAATCCATCCTTCAATACCCTCATCCAGATCATTTATAAAAATTACAACAGCAGGGGCCCCAAAACAGACCCCTGAGGTACACCACTTGTCACCGAACTCCACGATGAATATCTCCCATCAACCACCACCCTCTGTCTTCTATCCGCTAGCCAATTCCTAATCCAATTAGCTAAATCACCCCCTATCCCATACATCTGCATTTTCTGCAGAAGCCTTCCATGGGACACCTTATCGAACGCCTTACTAAAGTCCATATATACCACATCCACCGCCTTACCCCCATCCACCTCTTTGGTCACTTTTTCAAAAAACTCAATAAGGTTAGTAAGGCACGACCTACCCTTCACAAAAACATGCTGACTATCCCCAATCAATTCATTTCTCTCTAAATAACTATAAATCCTATCCCTAATAATTCTCTCCAATACTTTACCCACAACAGAAGTAAGACTCACTGGCCTATAATTCCCCGGAAAGTCTCTCTTCTCCTTCTTGAACAATGGGACCACATTCACTATCCTCCAGTCTTCTGGAACTATACCCGTAACCAATGACGACCTGAAGATCAGAGCCAGAGGCTCTGCAATCGCCTCTCTTGCCTCCCAGAGAATCCTAGGGTAAATCCCGTCCGGCCCAGGGACTTATCTAACTTCAAACCCTCAAGAATATCTAGCACATCCTCCTTATCTACTTCAATACTTTCCAGTTTGCAACCCTGTATCCTAGTGTTCTCCACAACTATATTTACATCTCCCTGCGTGAATACCGAAGAGAAATATTTGTTCAGTGCCTCTCCAATCTCTTCAGGCTCCACGCACAACTTCCCACTGCTGTCTATGACTGCCCCTAATCTTGCCCTAACCAATCTTCTATTCTTAACATATCTAAAGAAAGGATTAAGGAGAATCCTAAAGCTATCAGCCAAAGTCTTCTCGTGTCCCCTCTTAGCTCTCCTCAATTCACTCTTTAGCTCCCTCCTGGCTCATCTATAGCTATCCATTGCACTAACTGAGCCTTCAAGCCTCATCCTGACATAAGCCTCCTTTTTCCTTTTAACCAGCAAATCAACCTTTTTCGTACACCAAGGTTCTCTTACTCGACCATTTCCTCCTTGCCTGACAGGGACATACTTATCAAGGACCCGCAGCAGCTGCTCCTTGAATAAGCTCCACATTCCAGATGTTCCCAGTCCCTGTAGTTTCCTGGTCCAATCTATGCACCCTAATTCTCTCCTGATGGCCTCATAATTACCCTTCCCCCAGCTATAACTAATGCCCCCAGCTTCATGCCTATCCCTATCCATCACTAACGTGAACATAACCGAATTGTGGTCACTATCACCAAAATGTTCACTAACTTCCAAGCCTAACACCTGGTCTGGCTCATTGCCCAGCACCACATCCAATGTAGCCTCACCTCTAGTTGGCCTATCTACATACTGAGTCAAAAACCTTCCTGCACACTTTGTACAAAAACTGACCCCTCTAACGAGCTAGAGCTATAGCTATTCCAATCAATATTAGTAAAGTTAAAGTCCCCCATAACAATTACCCTATTACTTTCACTCCTGTCCAGGATCGACTTTGCCATCCTTTCCTCTACCTCTCTAGAACTTTTAGGAGGTCTATAAAAGACTCCCAACAGGGTGACCTCTCCTCTCCTGTTTCTAATCTCAGCCCATACTACCTCAACAGACAAGTCCTCATCAAACTTCTTTTCTGTCACTGTGATACAGTCTTTGATTAATAATGCCACTCCTCCCCCCCTTCTACCTCCTTCTCTACTCTGACTGAAGCATTTGAACCCCGGAACCTGCAACAACCATTCCTGTCCCTGCTCTATCCATGTCTCTGAAATGGCCACAACATCAAAGTTCCAGGTACTGATCCAAGCTGCAAGTTCCTCCACCTTATTGCGAATACTTCTTGCATTAAAGTATACACATTTCAAACCATGCCCTACTCCACCCGTACGCTGCTGTGTTTTGCAGTTCTCCTCTATGACCCCCCTATTCTCATCCCTCTTAGCACCCCAACTACTCAGGATCCCACCCCCCCTCTGAATCAGTTTAAAACCCCCTGCATAGCCTTTGCAAATTTTCCCCCCAAGATGTTAGTTCCCCTCTGGTTCAGGTGTAGACCATCTCTCTTGTTATAGTTAGGGTGCAAAGATCAGTTTAAGATAGGTCTATTCAAAAGTCTGATGGCAGCAGGGAAGAGGCTGTTCTTGGCACGTGACCTCAGACTTTTATACCTTTTTCCTGACGGGATGCGTGGGGTCCTTAATTATGCTAGCTGTTTTCGCAAGGCAGCGGGAAGTGTAGACAGAGTCAACGAGAAGGAGACTGGTTTGAGTGATGGGCTGGGCTTCATTCATGATTCTTTATAGTTTCTCACGTCTGTCTGAATCTAAAAGGAGGTAGATAAGGCAGCCATTGTATCTCTTATCACAGAAAATATATACCGACTAAAGCTTAAGAATGCACTATTAAAGCCATCTAATATAATTCTGAGAATTTACATGGAAGAAATGGTTGCAGTGAGGGCTGCAAGTTGGAACAAATGGTCTATCTGAAAGGAAATAGTTGAACAAAATCAAACTGAATTGGTAGACAATTAACCAATTGGTTAATGGATGAACACATTGTAGAAATGTATAGAAAAATGCAAGAAGGTTTTTGAAAATACTTTAGTAGAAAGAACCAGAGTCAAGGCACAACTCAAGATAAAGCTTCTATCATTATATATGTTCAGAGGGAGCTAGACCCAGCCTTGTGGCTAATGGAATATGGAGAGAAAGCAGGAGTCGAATACTGAAAGTGCACGATCCGCCATGATCATATTGTATGGTGGTGCAGGCTCGAAGGGCCGAATGGCCTACTCCTGCACCTAATATCCATATTTCTATGTGGTCTGATTGAGTCAGTTTGACTGACCAGGACTTTTCAGTTGCTTCAAATTGCAAACTTATTTTTTTATCCAAGTTGCCAGGACCCCATGCATATTAACACCTAACCCCTCTGTCAAGCAGAGTTCCTCAGTCATGGTAAACATGGAATCTTGAGGTATATCAGCAAACACCATCCAATACTTACAATTCCTATATTCACAAATTCAGCTGCACGGGTCATAGGGCAATTCGACAAATTAGGGCAGCATGGTAGCACAGTGGTTAGCACTGCTTCACAGCTCCAGGGACCTGGGTTCGATTCCCGGCTCGGATCACTGTTTGCACATTCTCCTTGTGTCTGTCTGGGTTTTCTCCCCACTGTCCAAAAATGTGTGGGTTCGGTTGATTGGCCATGCTAAGAAATTGCCCCTTAGTTATTTTCATTAAGTTATTTTCATTAGAGAGAAGAAGGCTAAGAGGTGACTTAATTGAGACATATAAGATGATCAGAGGGTTGATAGGGTGGATAGTGAGAGCCTTTTTCCTCGGATGGAGATGGATAACAGGAGGGAACATGGCTTTAAAATTAAGGGGTGGTAGTCATAGGACGGATGCTAGAGGTGGGTTCTTTACTCAGGAGGATAGTAAGGGCGTGGAATGCCCTGCCTGCAGCAGTTGTGGACTCGTCAAGTTTAAGGGCGTTCAAATGGGCAGTGGATAGGCATGTGGATAGCATTGGAATAGTTTAAGATAGAAGGTCATAAAATTGGTTACATTGGTCGGTGCGACATCGAGGACTGAAGGGCTTGTACTGCGCTGTAATGTTCTATGTTCTAGTGTCCTGAGATGTGTAGGTTAGAGGGATTAGCAGATATCATATGTAGGGATTTGGGGGTAGAGCCTGAGTGGGATTGTGTTCGGTGCAGGCTCAATGGGCCAACGGGCCTCTTCCCGCACTTAGGATTTCTATGATTTAAATTCCCTCAGTCACAATGTCACATTCTTGACTGACAGAAGAAACTAAGTGGAACAGCCTTTGGCAGCCATCTCTAGAGTGACTTTTGTTTGTTCACGCGCCCATCTTACTTCCGCCTTGAAAAGCCATGAAAATCAATGTTCTCAAACAAGAGATAGATCGCATAAAACACCTTACACTGTGGTAAAGGTATTGATGTGAATTGAATTGAATGTCATATATCTGTTTATTTATTCCATTATTCATTCCCGTGATATGGGCATCACTGGCAAGACCTGCATTTGATGCCCAATCCATCACTGCCCTTGAACTGAACATTTCAAAGGGAGGGTAAGAGTCAACCAACTTGTTATCAATCTGGACTGGGGCAAGTACAGTAAGAAGTCTCACAACACCAGGTTAAAGTCCAACAGGTTTGTTTGGTAACACAAGCCACAATCTTTTGGAGCCCTGCTCCTTCATCAGATAAGTGGGCGTTCTGTTCACAAACATGGCATATAAAGAAACAAACTCAATTTACAAAATAATGGTTGGAATGTGAATCTTTACAGGTAATCAAGTTTTAAAAGACAGTGTGAGTGGAGAGAGGGTTAAGCACAGGTTAAAGAAATGTGTATTGTCTCCAGCCAGGACCGTTAGTGAGATTTTGCAAGCCCAGGCAAGTCGTGGGGGTTACAGATAGTGTGACATAAATCCAAGATCCTGGTTGAGGCCGTCCTCATACGTGCAGAACTTGGCTACCAAGTTTCATGGGCACCACTATTGAAACTAGCTCTATATTCCAGATTTGGTAATTCAATTTAAATTCCACTAGTTGATGTGATTTGCACTTATGTCCCCTTGAGCACTACTCTGAGCCTCTGGAATATTATTAGCTCAGTAACATTACTTCTATGCCACCATCTCTCCCAATCAGGTTTTTTTCAGTTGTCACCTCTGGATAAGTTTCAAGAAAGCACTTGGATCTATTTCATGGCATTCTTCTACAGGCATCAACCCTATCAATGGTGGACATCCTATAGCCCACATACAACCTGAGTTCTGAGTGTGGCCTATGAGACATTTTATTGACCATTACCCATGCCCAGGGTTGGCATGTTCAGCTGATGTCTGTCCAGGTAGGTGTTTTCCTACCTGCCTGACTGAAGTGAAAACAAGAACAGGTGAAGTGAGGTGCATACTGATCGCTCACAACATTGAAATTGAGAGCTGTATGTTTTCTCTGCATCCAAGGTATACATATATGTTTTGTTTTTATGCTTTGAAAGTGATGATACTTCTATGAATATGTAAGTAACTAAGAATTTTCTGTAACTTTATTTGATTTATTATTGTCATGTGCTGGTATACAGTGAAAACTATTGTTTCTTGTATGCTAAACATACAAGGCATACCATTTATAGAGGAAAAAAGGAAGGCAAGCAGAATGTAATGTTACAGTCATAGCTAAGGTGTAGAGAAAGGTCAACTTAATGCAAGGTAGGTCCATTCAAATGTCTGATGGCAACAGAGAAGAAGCTGTTCTTGAGTTAGTTTATAGGTGTTCAAAACTCTTAATACGCAATCAAATATTTCATAAAGTGTATTTAATCTTATTCATGGGGTCATGGTTAGTGAACAAACCCAATTTCTATCTTTTTTTTAATTCATTCAGGGGACATAGCCATCGGTGGCTAGCCAGCAGTTGTTGTCCATTCCTAGTTGGCCGAGGGTAGTAGAGAGTCAACCACATTGCGGTGGCTCTGGAATCATATATAATCCAGAACAGGTAAGCACAGCATTTCCTTCCTTAACATGCGTAAGTGAACCAGATGGATTTTTAAAACAATTGACAATCGTTTCATGGTCATGAGTAGATTCTTAATTCCAGACATATTTTATCGAATTCAAATTCCACCACCTCTTGTGATGGGATTTGAACTCATGTCCCCAGAACATCAGTTGAATTTTTGGATTAATAGTCTAGTAATAAAACCATTAGGCCATAGTCTCCCTTTGCAGCCCACTGAGATGAAAGAGAACCTCTCGTATGCCCACTCATTGGCCTAGGTTAAACCCTACCATCTTTTCATTGCAGGCTCCAATTGTTTCTTAAATTAGTGCAGTGTCCTGATAAGATGTTACCCAGACATGTTGATAAACTAACCTGTAATTTATTTATTGTATCATACAAAATTGAAAGTAATCTCCAGAATCATAATTCACAATCCCTTATGTTGAGTTACACCAATTTATTTTATAACACTGCAATTTTACAGGGGTGGTTTCAAATATCAAAAATAATTGCGCTCCCTGTCAGGCAGGGGTTTTGCTAAAACTATTTTTCACGCTTCTTTACTTCAGTGATAAGATTACATTTTCTTTCATCTCTTTTGCAGATAAATGTATTTTATAAAGCGTGTCTTTATTGCAAACGTCCCTTATAGATAAACAATTATTCAGGACACACAGTTTCTGTTGTCATGGCAAATGCTCCCTTACTTAAGAGGAGACGATGGCTCAGTTGGATTATCATTAGACTATTCATACAGAAATCCAGCTGATGTTCTCGTGATCCAGATTCAAATCCCACCACGGCAGGTAGCGGAATTTGAATTCAATAAAAAATGTCTGGAATTAAGAATCTACTGATGACCATGAAACCATTGTCAATTGTAGGAAAGACCCATCTGGGTCACTAATATTCTTTAGGGAAGGAAATCTGCCGTTTGAACCTAGTCTGGCCTGTATGTGCTTCCAGAGCCACAGCAATGTGGTTGACTTCCAACTGTCCTCTGAAATGGCCTGGCAAGCCACTCAGTTCAAAGGCAACTAGGGATGGGCAGTGAATGCTGGACAACCAGTGACACCCACATCCCATGAATGACAAACTAAGGATGTCCTTGATTGTGGCAAAATACTGCAGATACTGGAATCGGAAACAAAAACTGAAAATGCTGAGAAATCTCAGCAGTTTTGACGGCTTCTGCGTGGAGAGAACTGAGCAAATTTTTCAAGTCTGGATGACCAGATTCAAAACGTTGGTTCTATTCTCTTCCATAGATGCTGTCAGACCTGATGAGATTTCCCAGCATTTTCTCTTTTTATCATTGATTATCCCCACCTGAATCTAGTCAGTTAGTTGTTACAGATTAGCTGCAAGATTATCTGGAACCCAGGTCCTTTGAAAACTTTGGGTTTCTTCTACAAAGATTTGTGGGTTAAGTGGATTTACCATGCCCCTTAGTGTCCCAAGACGTGTCGGTTAGATGGGTTAGACATGGTAAATGGGTTGCAGGGATCAGGCTGGGTGAGGTCCTGGGTAAGATACTCTATCAGAGAGACAGTGCAGACTTGATGGGCTAAATGGCCTCCTTCTGCACTATAGGGATTCTATGATTCTACAATGTACAGGACTGTCCTTGTAGGTTCTTGCTCAGAGTGAAAATTGTGGTTGCACTAAGCATTAAAAACATTATTTAGATGACAATGAAAATTTGATTTTTATCCCCTTAAATGGGACAGTTAGCACAATGATAACATTAACAATCTGTTTCTGCCAATGTTGAGGTTGCCACCATTTGGTTGGGAACATCAAAGCAATGGGTCCAGGTGGAAGTCCCATTAGATCAGGAAAATTGGGACCCTGTGCTCGCAATGGATCAATGATACAGATCCATTAGTATTTGGGAGACAAGGATGATGGGGGCACGTAGGAAGGGATGGTTAAGGCCACAGCCAGATCAGCTATGATTTTATTGATTGGTGAAGCAGGCTCGAAGTGTTAAAAGCTTACTGCTACTCCTGAGTGCAATATTTCAATGTTCCAATGGACTTGGCAGATGACAGTTCTAACCAACTGTTGTTAAAGGAGTAGATAGTAGGCATGAGGAGATGTGGGCATTGTACTAGGGTGGGCACAGTAAGATGTCTCACAACTCTAGATTACAGTCCAACTGGTTTATTTAGAATCACAAGCTTTCAGAACGCTGCTCCTTCATTAGGTGAATGTTGTGGAGATGTCAGCGTTGGACTGGGGTGGACACATTAAGAAGTCTCACAACAGTAGGTCAGAGTCCAACTGGTTTGACTCACCTGACTGTACTTTCATCAGGTGAGTGGCTTTTTAAAGTCCAACAGGTTTACCTTGATGAAAGAGGAATGCTCCGAAAGCTCATGATTCCAAATAAACCCATTGGAATTTAGCCTGGTGTTGTGAGACTTCTTGCTGTTAAAGGAATAATTACAAGTAAAGCAAACAAAAGTGATTTCTGAGATTGTGGGAAGCATTCATTCTGTTGCCTGGCCTCACAAATCCTCCCCTTACAACCTTCCTGTGCTGCACTTTACGGAGAAGCCATCGACTTTCCCATCATTCCCAATCCAAGGCTGCAATGAGATCAGGAACGGAGTGGCCCTGGCGAAAGCCAAACTGAACATCAGTTTATTGCTGAGTAAGTGCTGCTTGATGACACTGTTGATCCATCACTTTGCTGACGATGGCTTTTTGCAGACAGGACATACATGGGTAATTTTCCACTCAGTCGGATAAATGCCAGTGTTGTGGCTGTATTGGAATAACTTGACTGGGGTTGTAGCTAGTTCTGGGCCACAAGTCTTGCACAGATGTTTCCAGGGTCCATTGCCTTTGCAGAATCCAGTGCCATCAACTGTTGCTTAGTATTACATGGTGTGAATCAAATTGACTGAACATTCTTGATGATGGACACTGAAATTCCCCACCCAGAATACATTCTGTGCACATACCTCCCTTGGTGCTCCCTCCAAGCGAAGTTCAACATGGAAGAATACTGGTTCATTAGCTGATGGGGGAGAAGGTGCGGGGAGGCAGTGGGATGATAAACAGGAAGTTTTCTTGCCCATGTTTGACCTGATGCCATGAGGTTTCATGTGGTTTAGAGTCAGTGTTGAGGATTGTCTGGGCTATTCCCTCCCCACTGTGTGCCATCTCTACTGGTTGCCCTATTGTGGGATAGGACTCGGGGATGGTGATGATGGTGTCTGGAACATTGCCTGTAAGGTATGATTTATCGGGATGACTATGTTAGGCTATTGCTTAACGAGACAGCACTCCAAATTTTAGTACAAACCCCCAGAGGTTAGTAAGGAGGGCATTTTTGTGTTGACAGGACTAGGTGTACCATTGCCTTTCTGGTGTTAAGGTCGACACTATGTGGTTCAAGTAGTTATATTATTCCTTCGAGCCTTCATAATGATTTAACTAAGTAAATTGCTTGGCCATTTCAGAGGACAGTTAAGAGTTAACTAAGTTGAAGGTTGGGAAAATCTCAGCAGGTCTGTCAAAGCTTTGACAAAGGGTCATCTGGACTCGAAACGTCAGATCTTTTCTCTCTTACAAATGTTGCCAGGTCTGCTCAGATTTTCCAGCATTTTCTCTTTTGGTTTCAGATTCCGGCATCCACAGCAATTTTCTTTTATTAATCAGAAGGTAACTCGTAAGAATTTATAACTCCTTTAAATAATCCCAGTCCTGCAGGGTCAATCCTGCTGCTACCTCTGTGAGGTTAAGAGATTGTGTAAGATGGAGTGCTGAGGTTGACAATAGCTCCATTACAGTCAAATCAACATCATAACATCCCGTTCGGTATACTTCCAACACACTGTCTCAATGCAGACGCCAACGCCCTCAACAGCATGGCATCTGGAATGTTCCATGGTGGAAATATACATGTGTATATACACGTGTATATCCATATACATGGATGCCATTTCACACTTAGTATGGCACCAGTACGACTGAGAAAATCAGTGTTACCAGGCAGAATTGTTCTTTCCTTTATACCACTGCCCTCTAGCCAAAGAAAATAATTATGAGAAAGACTTAGTGAGAAGCTGAATGCTTGTTTGGATGAAATAATAATTGTGGGTTTGCAGAACAGGGTGATCAATCTGAGTTTGACGGTTTACAGATTTGAAAGTGTACTTGATTTTATTTCAGCTGCAGCATGAAAAAGAAAGCCTATGTTTTATCACATTTCATAAATAACGCCTCTTGTGGGTTTCACAATATCCAGTATAAACCTACATTAAGAGCTTACTGTATCTCAGAGTATCGCAGTGAAAATCGTGACTGCACTATGCCCAGCTGCCTTGGTTGTCATTTTGGTGTTAGAACAGTTCAAGCAATTTAGCATCTATTTGCAAGATTGTGTGTAAAGCACAACATTTGAAACAAAGACTTAAGTTCAAGAGGTGCAGATTTTCTGGGAGAAATATGAGCTCTGCTGCAGCACTGTGATACTTTACTTCAATCATTGTGTCAATGTAGCTTGGTTCATAACCTTTTCTGGATTGGTGGAATTACTCATGAAGCAATCCATTCCTTCCCTTTTCCTTTACTGTGTGAAATTATGGTAACAGCGAATTAACGCATTAAAGAGGGGCCAAGGTATTTTTGCACCCCAGCAGGAATCCAAAGGCAAAATTGAAAGCGGGTGACAAAGGCTCTCTTGTTTCAATGCCCTTTCATTGTGTGTTCCCACACTGGTTGACCAATAACTCACTGGCATGCTAAATGCTCAGTGGCCGGAGGCAAGCATTAAAGCAGAACTAGATGTTCTTAGCCTCAGTTCTCCAACCAGCAACCCTCTAGAAAAAAAAGGAGGCCTGCAAGATTCCAGTATCCAGCAATTCCACCCCACCAGCACCCAGCGACCATCCTCCACAAAGCGCTTTCATAAATATTATCCAACATCAATTTCCTTTTGTAAAACCACATTGACTCTTTTGATCTAATGTGATTTTCCAAGTCCATTGTTAAGATTTGGGAAGGCACGGTGGCACAGCGGTTAGCACTGCTGCCTCACAGCACCGGGGAACCCCGGTTCGATCCCTAGCTTGGATCACTGTGTGGCGTTTGCAAGTTCTCCCTGCATCAGTGTGGGGTTTCCTCTGGGTGATCCAGTTCCCTCCCACAGGACAAAGATGTGTGGGTTAGGTGGATTGGCTATGCTAAATTGCCCCTTAGTGTCAGGGGGGCTAGCTGGATAAATGCATAGGATTATGGGGATAGGGTCTGGATGGGATTTTGGTTGGTGCAGACTCAATGGGACGAATGGCCTCTTTCTGCACCGTCAGATACTATGATTTCTTTAATAATAGGTTCCAGAATTTTAGTTACTCTATGTTTCTCTTTCCCTCCTTTCTCGAGTGGCATGGTTACATTTGCGACTTCCAATTTGCTGCGATTTGATTCTAGAATCAAGAGAATTCTGTAGTTATCCGATTTAGAACCCGAGAATATAGGCAGTTGGGTTCTGAGATTTACAAACTTTTAATCCATTAAGTTTCTCTAACAGCACGTTCCTTCACTGGAAACAAGCGGCAGAGAGGCCTCTCTGCCGCTTGTTTCCAGTGAAGGAACGTGCTGTGCCTTTACTAGTGGCAGGATTCTCTGGTCCTACCATTGTCAATGGAAATTCCCATTGGAGCCATCCCAAGCCATGGTAAAACCTGCCGGATGGCGAGACCAGAGAATTCCGCTGGCACGAGCAACTGGAAGATCCCGGCCATTTTCTCAACTGATATCAATTTATATTCCTCTCTCTTCTCAGTCCCTTTTCTGCCCTCTATATCTAGCAAGTAATTTGTGTCTTGTGTGAAGACAGACAGAAAATCTTTATCTTAAATTTATCTATTAGTGTTACAAATAAGGCTTACATTAACACTGCAATGAAGTTGCTATGAAAATCCCCTAGTTGCCATACTCCAATGCCAGTTTGGGAACACTGAGGGAGAACTTAGCAATGGACAATGCACCAAGTTTTTCGGAGGAAACTGGAAAGCCTGGAGGAAACCCATGCTGACATGGGGAGAACATGCAGACTCCACATAGAGTGACCCAAGCCGGGAATCAAACCCGGATCCCTAGCATTATGAGGCAGCAGTGCTAAATACCGTGCCACCCTCAATGTCTCTATCATTTTTCATTCTCCCATAAATGGCTTCCCCTGCCTTTGCCTCAAAGGGATCAATGTTTACTTCTCTAATTTTTATATATTTGTTAAATCCTTTAACCTGTTTTTATATTCCTGGCTAGTCTATTCTCACACTCTGGTTGTCCCTTTTTAATCAACTTACTGGTCACCCTTTACTGGTTTCTAAATCTCTTCCAATTCTCATGTGTACTTTGCAAAACCATAGGCCTCTTTGTTCAGTCTAATACCTCTCTCAACTTCCCTACTAAGCCACAGATCATTTTTCCTCACTGAGATAATGGACACATTCTTACTGCCCAACTCACTACAGAGAATTCGGACAAGTCAAATCTCCAATCACAGCAGCAGGATGGGAAAATCCCACTGGAAAATTCCAGCCTTTGTTTTTTGATGGGAGCGATTTTTATTGAATATTTTGAATAATTCCTTTAAATGTTTTCACTGTTTTTTAACCACTATATTTTTAATTTATTTACCCAGACAATGTTAGCCAGTTCTCTCTTCTTATTTACATAATTAACATGAAGTTAAGGATTAACAGGTTAGGTTGATTGGCCATGCTAAAATTGCCCCTTAGTGTCCCAGGATGTGTAGGTTAAAGGGATTAGCAAGTAAAATATGTAGAGACATGGGGGGTGGGATTGTGATAGGTACAGACTCGATGGGCTGAAGGGCCTCTTTTCTGCATTATAGGGTTCTTGATTTTATGATTCTTGTTTTGGACTTAAGCACATTGCTCTCAACTTAATTTATAATTTAATTCTATTGTGATCACTTCTTGCAAAAGAATCTTCTTACAATGAGATTCCTAATTAATCTTGCCTCATGACACAATTAACGATGTAAAATGGCTTTATGTCTAATTTTTCCACTAATTATTGTCCCAGAAAATTGCTGAATGGCATAGGTAGACATGCTATAGTTAAGTAAGATCATCAATGCTTCTACTTTCTCAGAAGACTAAGGAAACTCAGCATGGCCATTATGACTTTCACCCTTTTATAGATGCGCCTTAGAAAGCATTCTTTCTGGTTATATCAGAGTTTGGTATGGCTCCTGCTCTGCCCAAATGCAAGAAACTACAAATGGTTGTGACTCCATCATGCAATTCTATTCATTGACTCTGTCTACACTTTCCGTTGTTGGCTGCTTTTGCGAAACATAATCAAGGACCTTACGCATCCCAGACGTTGTGAGTGGGATTTTATGGCCTCGCTCATCCTGAAACTGTAAAATCCCACCTGAGGTCAATGGACCTTTCCATTATTTACTCCTCAGGCTCCCCAATTTGCATGATGGGAAGAGCATTAAAATTCTAGCCACTTACTTCCATCTTCTTCTATGGGGAAAAAGATGCAAACATCTGAAGTCACATACCTGACACCTCAAAAACAGCTTCTTCCCTGCTGCCTTCAATCTTTTGAACAGACCTACCATATATGTTAAGTTGATCTTTCTGTGTACCCTAGCTATGATTGTAACATTACACCCTCTCCTTGCCTTTTCTATAAATGATATGCTTTGTCTGTATAGCATGCAAGGAACAATACTTATCACTGTGTACTAATATATGTGACAATGATAAATCAAATAACATTACATAATGTCATAATATGTTAAAAACTCAACTTTTAAACTGAAAATTTAACTTCAGTAGCCTTGTAATCTAATCCTCTGGAAATTGACGCTTTGTGCTGGCTAAATAGCATTGTGGGCATCAGGTTTTTGGAGCAGAATAATTTCTAATTTTCTTTCCATTAAATTGTAACTGTTCTTTAATTGCCAGACTTTGTTATATTAAGTTTTCCTTGTTCATTCTATCTAGCACAAATGTTCTACCATCTGATTGGCTTTAGAGTGCCCTGTGGACAGTTTTGGCTTTAGTGTCAGGTCACATCATTTCCAATTTTTTTGAAAAAAAATTGAATCCTGTGTTTTTCTTCCCCTTTTTTGGTTAACTTTCTGTTGTTGCAGAACATACTCCTTCCTTCACAGATTTATACCGTCAACAGTAATAAATGCCAGTGGGTAATATATGTTTTGTACTTGAATTTGCCTTTCTGTTCATTTTTTTTGGATTCCATATTCTACAAAAGTGCGTGCCAATCCATAGATTTAGGAGAGAATGGTTTACAGCAAAAAAAGTCCTATCGTGTCTGAAAAATGTAGCCATTACTCAAAATTAAAGAACGAATATGAGAGAGATAATTCCTGATATAAATGGATTTTACTTCTTGCTTCAAAAGTGTTGTGTCCCATTATTTTGCTTCTCTACTTGGTAGCAAAATGCCAAGAAAATTTAACAACACTAATACATGAAACACCTTCTGCCTGCCACACCACTGCCACTGTACATTTTTGCTTTGTGTTATGTTAAGCTTTTGTATCGCATGGTGGTACAGTGGCTAGCACTGTTGCCTTCCAGCGCCAGGGACCCAGATTTGATTCCCAGCTTGGGTCACTGTCTGTGCAGAGTCTGCACGTTTTCTCAGCCTGGGTTTCGGTCGGGTGCTCCGATTTCCTCCCACAGTCCAAAGATATGTGGGTTGGGTGGATTGGCCATGTTAAATTGCCCCTTAGTGTTGGGGGACCAACTAGGGTAAATACACAGGAATATGGGAATAAGCCCTGGGTGAAATTGTCGTTGGTGCAGATGTGATGGCTTCCTTTAGCACTGTAGGAATTCAATGGGATTCTATGGCTAAAGAACTGTAAAAAAACAAATATCTTGAATGATCTTAAGAAACTATCAATTGTAAAAAGTTCAGAGCCAATTACAATACTCCAAACTGATCATTTCCTTCCTAATTGATTACAGTATCAAATGCATAAAGATTATGAACGAAAAAAGTCTTTGTTTCATAATGATTGTATTTCTACTTCGATTTTATTTCTTTGCTTTTGAATAACTTGATTACAGTTTTACGGATTAAAGTTTATCAGTGTTGTAAATAGGCTTATTTGAACACTGCAATGAAGTTATTGTTTGTACATCAACATTTCTCAATCTATCACCATTTAACTAATCATAGAATCCTTACAATACAAAGGGAGGCCATTCAGCCCATTGAGACTGCACTGACAACAATCCCAGCCAAACCTGATCCCTGCAATCCCATGGATTTATCTTGCTAATCCCTCTACACTAAGGATCAATTTAGCATGGTCAGGCAACCTAATCCGCGTAGCTTTGGAGCGTGGAAGGAAACCAGAGTACCCGGAAGAAACCCATACAGACACGGCGAGAACAGCGGCAAGGTGGTTAAGTACTGTTGCCTCACAGCACCAGAGACACAGATTCAATTCCGGCCTGGGATTAGTGACTGTGTTGGAGTGGAATAATTCCACTCTGACCGAGGCCAAGTGAGAGTCCAAAAGAACATTCCCATCGAGTCAAACAGGACTCTTTCAACACAGTTACTTCATTCACTTACGTTTCACAAGATCAGCTCCAGAGAGAATCAGTAACCTTTCCCTATTAAAAATTCAGGGCCTGTTTGCAGCTCCGAGCTGTCTTTGTTCTACTGAAATCTAAGAGGCAGCAAAGGGTTCAATTCCTAGTGTAGGCCCAAGAACTTTCTAGAAATCCATCCTTCTGTGCTTTCATCCCCTTTTTCAGTCACTTAGACTCTGAGCAGAATGTCGAGTTTTAGACCTCTGTCCCCAACTGGGGAAATGGGAATAGATATTTACTACCACAGTCCAAAAAAAGTGCTGATTGGTTGCATTGGCCATGCTAAATTCTGCCTCAGTGTGCTGAGTGTGGCGACAAAGGGATTTTCACAGTGATTTCATTGCAGTGTTAACGTAAACCTATTGTGACACTGCAGAAAGGGATATAGAAACCCCTGGGATTTAAAATACTATTAAAACAATGTGGACTAGTTTAGAATACGGGTCATAGTGTGTCTTTATGATATTAGTGTACCTTTAAGCAAGTTTCTTTTTAGAATTTTCTGAAGCTCACAGTTTCAGTGATGTTATTGTTGCCAGCTGGAAATGTCCCCCATTTCTTGATATTTAAGTAGGTCAAAGGTGTTGTTTGTGTTTACTCTGGAATTTGTTTTACTAAAACCACACAATTCTGTGGTTTTGGACAATTCTTTTCACTTTCAGTTTGGAGCTGCAGGTTTTGAGTTTTACTTTTAGAAGGGACAACAAGCTAAAAAGAAGTGTTTTCCCTCTCTCCCTGTTGTTTTGCGTATTCTGTTGGTTAGCTGAAAACAGACTCTTGCTTTCCTGAAGGGTAAAAATCTACTGGGGCCTGGACCAAGGTATCTCTGCTATTTAGGGAAGTTGACTTGTCTTCAAACTGTTCAAATTGAATTTAGAGAACTGCAGATTTCAACCAAAGGACTCAATTTCCATTATCACATGAGCAGTAGTCTTTGTTGTATTGAACCTGTTTAAAGAGTTTTTTTCTATGACAAGGATTTTGGTTTGGTTGGAACACATTAGATATCTTTGTTAAGGGTTATATGTTATAGTGATTGTTTTGTTTCTTGCTTGTAATTGATTAAAGTTCTTGTTTTTTTTAAAACAAAACACGTTAACTATTCTTAACTAAACTTTGTTTGATAAAAGCTCCCTAGTGGTTCACTTGAATCATACCTGCAGTGGAACATCTCATGCTTATCTTAGCCAAATTTAGGATACAAAACTTATGATCCAGACAACTTTCATAAAACACTTCAGAGTTTCTAACCTGAACCATAATACTTGTATATACCACAAGGCATCACAAGGTGCCATATCTATCAAGTGAAGGTATTGTCTACAGAATATATATTATCATGAAAAGGTATCATCCACAGAAACACAGATATTATCATTGGTAGAGAATTTTGAATAAATATTGTAGATTTCAAATGTATTTTTAAATGTCTTATAAGCTTTGGCCAAGACTTGCCCCAAAGCATAATGGGAAATGAGCAGAACGAGACAGGGCTCATTCTTTGGAAACAATAAGGTACAGAATACATTCTCTCATACCAGTAGGTGACCCTGCAACTGCAAGCTACAAGGATTTTGAAATAAATGGAGGTATTTAGCAGAATGAGGTTGCATTGAATAGAAGCTTCAACTGATAAGGGGTGAGCCAGTACACAGAAGGAAATGACTCCCTCTCCATTCCTGTGGTTGGCAGGCGGTGAGGGTGATCCTTGAACCAACAGGATTTGTGTAGGTAAGGTTGCTGGGCAATGGGGAGATGAAATCCAGAAGGTAGAATGCTATTGGCCTAGGCAAAATAATGTGTATTAATGTAATTGGACCAGCCAGTTTGGATGACAGGGGGAAACAAACCTTTGAAAAAGTATATCTGTTTTAAAACACCTACTGTAACATTAAGGAGAAGTTGGTATCTTCTAGCTGTCTCTCCCAGTGCTCAATGGTCAATAAAGAGCATCTTTGATTGCATACTGTCCTTTGTGAGCTTTTATTAGCTGAGTTCAGCTCAATACATGGCACTGGTGGGAAGCCCCAAGAAAATCCCCTTCAGGCACTAGTAAAAACAAATCAAATTCATGCATAAAGCAATGAAAATGAAGCATTTAAGTCATTTAACATTTCTGAATAATAAAAGCAAAAATGCTGTAATATTTGGGATTGGATTCTCCAACCTGGCCCACGGCTGGGATTGTTTGGTCCCGCTGCTGTGAATGGAGATTCAGTTAAGTGCCAAATTGTCCATTCTGACTGACAGTGGCAGTGGGGCGTGAATGGTCAGAGAATTTTTCAAATTTATAGATGTAGATGTAATCCTTGCTTTTACAAAATCCCACTGTCTCAGTGAATAAAGCTACCGGAGTTCCATTCGTAAACTTAAAATTAAAATTACAGATTTCCTACTAAAATAAATAGATCTATTGAATATAAATTGCACTCCATTTCATTAATATCACTTATAACTAATAACTCCATTTTTGGCATTCTCTAACTTGCTGCTCTTTTCCTCAGAGATCAATTAATGGATGTCAAAATATTTATGTAAATTGAACACAATGTGATTGTTGTTTACTGGAACATATCCCAGATACATCTCAATTGCTCCTGAAGCAATCGGAGCTTGTGTGGGCCAGGTGTAATGGTTTTCAGACAGATGCAGGAGGCGGAATGGCAAGTGAGAAGTCCCCTCACCTTCTGGTAGCCCAGCCCATCCAATTAAGCATTGGATGGCCAATTAGCAGCCATCCGGAAATGAGGGTAGTGAATTAGCATTGCCATGCAAGGTAAGGGGTGGGGGGGGGGGTACTTGCTCTCCTTCCAATTGGGAGTCTAAGCTGGGATATCATCCAGCAGAGAGACCGCGCTGTGAAAGGGAACTCAGACATGGTTGCAAGTTTAAATGACCCCCCATCAGCTCCTCCCCTCCTTCACGTATCAGGTCTGAAATGGGATTCTACAGTGCACAGGAGGCGGCTATTCAGCTCATCAAATCTGCACCGATCACAAGCCCTTTCCTCATAACCCCATGCATTTACCCTATCTAATCCCCCTGATACTAAGGGGCAATTTAGCATGGCAAATCCACCTAACCTGCACATCTTTGGACTGTAGGAATTTGGTCAAGAGAAGAGGAGGCCTCGTGATCAAGCGGTGAGCTCACATAGGAGAAAAAGGAGGAACTTGGAGAACCAGCATCAGAATGAGGGGAACAAGCATGTCTTTCAGACCATGGGAGGAAACCTGAGCAAAACCAGGGGAGAGTGTGCAGACAGTGACCCAAGTCGGGAATTGAAACCAGTCTCCTGGTGCTGTGAGGCAGCAGTGCCAACTCTGTCGCCTCAAATGAATTCCTAAAAGACATACAAACACTGCCACTTCCATCAGCAGAGCCTGCTCACTGAATGACACAGCAATAGTCCTATTGGAATGTGTTTTTGTTTGCCTGTGCCACACCCTTGTATCCCGTCCTGTCCTCTCCTGAACCTTCTCTGCAGCCTTGCCCAAAAAAATGGAGTGGGCAACAAAAGATTGCATACAATTGGCTCTTCCACAGGGTCAATAGCTTGTTAAATCGGTCATTTAAAAATGGCTGGTAGGCTTTCTATTTCCACGCCTGCTTGCTTCTTGTGCACTGCCCCAGGTTTCCCACCCCAAGTTTCATCGCAGTTTACAAATGCATTTTATTTTGCACATAGTGGGATATGGGTGTCGCTGGCTGGCGATGGTTAGTACTGCTGCCTCACAGCACCAGGGAGCCGTGTTCAATTCTCAGCTTGGGTCACTGTCTGTGTGTGCGCGTGCGCGGAGTTTCCTCATTCTCCATGTGTCTGCGAGGGTTTCCTCCAGGTACTCCGGTTTCCTCCCAAATGTGCAGGTTTGGTAGATTGGCCCATGCTAAATTGCATCTTAATATTAGGGGGGACTAGCTAGAGTAAATGCATGAGGTTAGAAGGATAAGGCATGGGTGGGACTGTGGCTGGTACAGACTCAAGGGACCAAATGACCTCCTTCTGCATTGTAGGATTACATGATTCTACGGTTTATTGCCCATCTCATTGAAACAGGACCATCATTCCAGATGATGTGGCTATGAAATACTACAGAGCTTCCTCTACAAAATGTTCGAACCTTTTAAAGATGCATGGTTTTATAACTGTGCTTCTTCATTACATTATCATCAGTGAGGGCTTACTATGATGTATAACACAAGTTGGGCAGCAGCATGTTTTGATATGTTTCCCACTGGGATTAAAAATTCCAGCTTTTAGGAGACAGGCTTGCAATGCGAACCATTAAATAGAGTCTGTTTAGTTTTGTTATTTTAGTTCTGAAGTTGGGAATGTAAATAAGGATGAGCAAAGCCGCTCTTTGTTCATTTATCTCGAGTGAGCGGAAAGTTCCTGAATTGCGTCATCCCAATGTTTCTTCGGGTTCCTGGAAGTTTCTATTCATTCGGGTCCATTCCAATTGTGTGAGGGGGAAGAATTTCCTGATGCCATCAGGAAAATCGACATTTGTACCAGTTTCATCCCATGTCATCCCTTCACAAATTAATCTAGTTTTCAGTCTAAATCTACCCTGTCTACAATCAATGGGGATGAAGTAGAAATGGTCGAGAGCTTCAAGATTTTAGGTGTCCTGATCCTCCCCATGCCAACACTATAGTTAAGAAGGCCCACCAGTGGCTCTACTTTCTCAGAAGACGAAGGAAATTTGGCAATGTCAGCTATCACCCTCACCAACTTCTACAGATGCACCATAGAAAACATTCTTCCTGGTTGTAAGTCAGCTTGGTATGGCTTCTGCTGTGCCTAACATCTCAAGGAACTACAAAACGTGTGAATGATGTTCAATCACACAAACCAGCCTCCATCCATTGATTCTGTCTACACTTCCCACTGTCTTGACAAAGCAGAAAGCTTTGAATTAAGAACCCCACGCACCCCAGACATTCTCTCTTCTACCTTCTTCCATCAAGAAAAAGATACAAATGGCTGAGTTCACATACAAACTGATTCAAGGACAGCTTCTTCCCTGCTGCCGTCAGACTTTTGAATGTACTTACCTCACTTTTTTTGTTGGTGTCGTTTACTACCAAATAAATCTGCGGGATTTTAACCTGGTGTTGAGACTTCTTACTGTGTTTACCCCAGTCTAACGCCAGCATCTCCACATCATGACTACCAACAGGCAGTACTGTATACAGGCCCACATTGACACACAAAGGCTCAGATCCTTATTTAACATTTGGACAGCACGGTAGCACAGTGGTTAGCATTGCTGCTTTACAACTCCAGGGTCCTGGATTCGATTGCCAGCTCGGGTCACTGTCTGTGTGGAGTTTGCACATTCTCCTCATGTGTGCGTGGGTTTCCTCCCACAGTCCAAAGATGTGCCAGTTAGGTTGATTGGCCGTGCTAAGAAATTGCCCCTTAGTGTCCAGGGATGTGTAGGTTAGAGGGATTAGTGGGTAAAATATGTAGGGATATGGGGGATAGGGGCTGGGTGGGATTGTGTTCGGTGCGGTCTCGATGGGCCAAAAGGCCTCTTTCTGCACTGTTGGATTCTATGATTACAAATATATCCAGGATTGATACTGGAAGGGTTCAGATTGGAAGAGCCTGTGTTTCATAGCATAGCAAGATATCTTGGATCCCATTTGTATCCCTAATGGGTACAACACACAAAAAAATTAAATATACCTCCTTTAAAAATGATCCAAACAAGGAATTATATTTTCTGACTGTGATTTTAACTTTTCACAATGACTCAGGGAGGCTATATTTACCTGGTTATTAGAACATCACACATGGCACCACAATTCCCTGCATGGCAAAGTTAACAACCTGGTCTAACACATTAGAAAAAGCAAAAGAGAAGTCAGGTGCTTCTCCCCAAGTCATAAGGGGAGATAGGTTCAAGGTGAGAGGGCAGGAGGGTTAGAGGGGGATGTGAGGAAAAACCTTTCTATCCAGAGAGTGATGACGGTTTAGTTTGCGCTATCTGGGAGGGTGGTGTAGGCAGGTTGCCTTGCATCCTTCAAAAAGTACCTGGATAAGCACTTGGCAAGTGATAACATTCAAGGCTATGAGCCAAGTGCTGATAAATCAGATTAGATGGGATGTCAGGTGTTTCTCACGTGTTAGGGCAGACTTGATGGGTCAAGTTTAAAGTTAACATTTATTTATTAGCTTCACAAGTCAACTTACATTAAGACTGCAATGAAGTTACAATGAAAACCCCCTAGTCTCTGGCATTTGTTTGGGTACACAGAGGGAGAATTTAGCATGGTCAATGCACCGAACCAGCACGTCTTTGGATTGTGGGAGGAAACTGGAGCATGCAGAGGAAACCCACACAGACATGGGGAGAGTGTGCAGACTCACAGACAGTGACCTTAGCTGGGAATTGAACCAGGATCCCTGGCACTAAGAGGCAGCAGTGTTAACTGCTGTGCCACTATGCTGCCCATCACTGGGCTTCTTCTGCACTGTACGAGTCTATGAAATCAGCAGAATTCTGTTCCATAACTCCCAATGGTTACAGAGGCGACTCAGGGGCTAGGAATAACAAATAAAGTTGAAAAACTATCTTTTGTTTAAAAACTTACAATTCAGTGACTTGGTTCATATTTCCCTTCGCTTCAACAAGTCCTTGTCAACATGGTTTGGGCTTTTTAAAGCCAGGAAGTACATATTGTCAAACTTGACATTAAAAATGATGCATAGTTTCCAATAGAAAGCTCTGAGCCCGAGATGCAGAAAATCTTTAATGCACTGCTGATCATTTTGAGATTTCTAACCGGCACTCAGTCAGTGTAATTAAAGTGATAAAGTTCAAGGCAAAAGAAGAGTTATTAAAGACTGCAACACTGCCAACAATCATATATTTCAGAGTGAGCAGTGCTGTCTGATTAGTGGAGACTTTCCACATTGTTTATATTGTCATCTATTAACCTTGATGGATGTGTTAGCATCATTAAAAACACACACACGTTCATCTTGATGCTACAACTTATTTTAATCCTATGGTGCGCTTTAAATAGTGTGATATAGAGTTAATGTGATACATGTAAACATTTATGTACTTATATAAATTCAGTGATGGAAAATTTTCAGAATCAGTATAAATATTTGCCATTACGAGAAGTGACGCTCTCCAGGTAGTTGAGCCAGTTTCTATCGATCATTAATCTTTACATGACAGCCGATCAGCAAGGTAACCATGTAAACATGACATGCAGGCTCCAAGGGCTTGTGGGTTAGTCTGCTCTCCTCGGAATATTGTGTTTTGAAAGCACATAATTAAGTAAAGCATTCCAATTAAAATTGGAGAAACACTGTGCCATCGTTTTGAGGAGAAGCCTTGCACAGGGGCAGAGAATTGTTACGGTGCAGGAGGCAGCCATTTGGCCCATCGAATCTGTACCAGCTCTCCAAATGAGCAACTCAAGGAGTGTCATTCCCCTGTCTTCCCTGTTGCATATTTGCATTAATTCTTATTGACTGATTGAGCTCTGCTGTAGTCATGTAAGTCCTTAGCATGGGAAACAGGCAGACAAGAAGGTCTGTGGTCAAGAAGGCATACGGTGTACTGGCCTTCATTAATCGAGGAATAGAATTTAGGAGTCAGGAGGTAATGATGCAGCTCTAAAAGACTCTTGTCAGACCCCAGTTGGAGTATTGTGCGCAGTTCTGGTCGCCTCATTATAGGAAGGATGTAGAGGCTATTGAGAGGGTTCAGAGGAGATTTACAAGGATGCTGCCTGGATTGGGAGGCAGGCCTTATGAAGATAGGTTGAGGGAGCTGGGACTCTTTTCACTGGAGAGACGTAGGTTGAGAGGCGACCTGATAGAGGTTTATAAAATGTTGAGAGGAATAGATAGGGCGGACTCTCAGAGACTATTTCCCCAAGCTGAAATGGTCACTACAAGGGGACACAGATTTAAGGTGCAGGGAAGCAAATACAAAGAAGATGTCAAGGGTAGTTTTTCACTCAGAGGGTGGTGAGTGAATGGAACCGACTGCCGTCGGAGGTTGTTGAGGCAAACTCACTGGGGTCTTTTAAGAGACTTCTGGATGAGTATATGGAAAAGAATAGGATAGGGGGTTATAGATAGATCTGTGGATTGGTAGATGCGATCGGCGCAACTCGTGGGCCGAAGGGCCTGTTTGTGCTGTATTGTTCTATGTTCTTAAGAAGCAGCTTGTGTAAAGGAACACAAGGAATACACACCTGTAACTAAAACCCTATTGTTTTTAATCATCCGAACTCCCAAGAATCATTCTCTAACATATATAAAACATGAAAACTGGCAATGAGGGTGACAAACAACACTTACCTATCCCCCGAGAAGATTTACTGAGGGAAAAGTCACAAGCAGAAAAGTTAGAAAATAGACTTTCCACATCTGCTCCTGACAGGCAAGGTGGGATATGGGTAACAATATTTGGCAGCAGTTATAGAATTTGGTGTGTTAAACAGGTTGAAGCTCAGTTTTAAATTTAAATTATTGTGAAAATCTCCTAGCCGCCACACTTCAGCACCTGTTTGGGTGCATTGAGGGAGAATTTAGCATGGACAATGCACCCTAACTTGTGCAACTTTGGATTGAGAGAGAAAACTGGAGCATCTGGAGGAAACCCACACAGAAGGAGAATGTGCAAACTCCGCACAGACAGGGAATTGATCCCAGGTCCCTGACACCGTGAGGCAGCAGAGCTAACCACTGTGCCACTGTGGTTATTGTCTTGTGTGAAAGGAGCACCAAGGTAGCTGCTGAAAATATGTTGTGAGGTATGCATCTGAGAACTTTTCATTAGTAGAAAATTGGCAGGAGGTTTTGGCATTATGGTACCCTTTGGAGCAATGGAACTCTTATACTGAGTTCCATTGTGTACTCAATGGAGTATACAATGAGTATACAATTCATTGAAGAATTTGCACAGGCAAACAAAGGAGCTGAAGGTATTAAGGTGCCCACTTTCCTGAGCGTGATGGGAAGAAAATCTAATCACCTTCATAGCTGAGAAGCCAGGCACGGAAACCTATGAACTGGCTATAGATATTTTGGAAACATTTTTTTGCTTGGTGATTCTAGATTCCACAAAAAGATACCAAGAAGTGGGGGAGTCAATTGTCCAATTTATGACTGTGTTTAAAAGACTAGCAAAGTATTGAGAGTTTGGAGATGTGCTGAATGAAAGTATTCGGGACAGACTTGTCAATGTTCTGGGGAGCAAAGCAGTACAGAAATGTTTGCTAATGAAGAGTAATCTTATCAGAAGTGATATCATACACCTCGCACAGGAAATAGGTGGAGAAGAGGCAGCCATGTAACACACACTTGTAGTTCCATTGTTTTAAACTTTCCGTGCCCCTTAGAGTTATTCTCCAATATACAATATTGTCCCCATAACCCTCCATATTCTTTCTTTTCAGATAATAATCCAATTCCCTCTTGAATTCTTTGAATCTACTACAGCCACACTCTCAAGCAGTACCTTAAACACTCACTGAGTGGAGTGGAAAATATTTTCCTCAGAGTCATAAAGGTTTACAGCAGGATCAGGCCCTTCAGCCCAACTTATCCATGCCACCCTCTTCTTTTTAACCTTTAAGCTAATCTTAATTGCCTGCATTTGGCCCATATCCCTCCATACCCATCGTACACACGTAACTATCTAAACACTTTTTAAAAGATAACATTGTACCCGCCTCTCCTACTACCTCCGGCAGTTTGTGCCAGACATTCACCACCCTCCGTGTGAAAAAAACTGCCCCTCTGGACATTATTGTAACTCTCTCCTCTCACCTTAAATCTAGTTTTAGATTCTCCTACCTTTGGGAAAAGGTATTGACTATCCGGCTGATCTGTGTCCCTCATTATTTTATAGACCTCTAAGATCACTCCTCAGTCTCTTATACTCCCAGTCTATCCAGCATCTCCTTATAACTCAATCCATCAAGTCCTGGTAGCATCCGAATAAATCTTGTCTGCACTCTTTCTAGTTTAATAATATCCTTTCTATAATGGAGTGATCAGAATTGCACGCGGTATTCCAAGTGTGGCCTTACCAATGTCTTGTACAACTTCAACAAGACGTCCCAACTCCTGTATTCAATGTTCTGACCGGTGAAACCAAACATGCCGAATGCCTTCTTCACCACTCTGTCCACCTGTGACTCCACAGAGGAAAGAGAGAAACAGAGATGGAGAGAGAAAGACAATTAATTGTCAGAATTTTACTGCCTTGCCCACCTGACGTTTGTAAGATCCTGCTTGAGGCCAATGGAGAATGCTGTCCGGTAAGCATTTGGAGTGGACGTGCCCGTAAAATTTCGGCAAATGTTTCAAATTGGTTTCCGGGATAGGCAGGAACATCTACTTGAGGCTATATTCAGATTAGCCATGATCTTATTGCATGGTGAAATAGGCTCACGAAAGTGCATGGCCTCATCACATCCCTGATTTGTATGTTTGTGTCCAATATGATGTTAATCCTGTTTCTCTCTCCACAGATGCTGCTAGATATGCTGACTTTTTCCAGCACATTCTGTTTTTATATTGCCTTAAATCTGTGTTGTCTAATTCTGGATTCTTCCAACCATGAGAACCCTTTGCCCTCGTCCATTCTGTCTAGGCCCCTCATGATTTGGAATATGTCTGTGAAATTGCCTTTCAACCTTCCCTTCTCTGTAAAAACAACTCTAATGTTTCCAATCTATCTGCAAAACTGAAGCTCCTCATTCCTGGAACTGTTCTCTTGAATGTCACAAAGGCTTAACATGTCAAAGCTTGCAGATTACTCATTTCAACTGGGTCTGCATGATCTTTACAATTGGCAGTGTTGGTGCTTGGTTAAAAAGGGAAGAACCTGCCAAGATTCCAACTCCTTATTCCCCATTTTGTGGGAGAGGAAACAGAATTTTTTTTTTTGCAAATAAGGAAGAAAAAGAAGTTTTGGAGATGAAACAACAAAATAAGTTACTTGTACCTTAAGCACATTTTAAGTAAAGGTTATTACAAATAGCTATATTTCATGAGTGGAGCCTTTTGGATTTTATATGGTGTTATATTTCTTTAACTATTTTAATTGCATGATAGATTGCTGCAATAATCTTGCTACATTAAAGGACAAACTGCCGCAATGGGAAACATCATAATTCAGATTTAAGGTTTAAAGTTTATTTATTTTCACAAACAGGCTTACATTAACACTACAGTGAAGTTACTGTGAACATGCCCTAGTCACCATATTCTGATACCTGTTTCATGAGGGAGAATTTAGCATGGCCAATGCACGTAATCAGCACGGAATTTAGACTGTGGGAGGAAACCGGAGCACCCGGAGGAAACCCACGCAGACATGGGAAGAACGTGCAGATTCCACACACACTGACCCAGGCCGGGAATTAAAGCCCAGGTCCCTGGCACCATGAGGCTCAAGTAATGACCCACATTATGGAGTAGGCAATTATGGAGCATCCACCCCTGTCTAATGCCAGCATTTCCACATTACGGAGTAGCTAATGGCCCATAACTTCCTGGTTCCCCAGATTTGGACAGTACCTCAAAGATCCCCAAAGTTCTTAAGTTGGAAGTTCTTGGAAATTGCTAACTTCAGACCTGTGACTAACCTCTTGGCACTGATGCTGCCAGTGTGGGGCGTGCTGCACAGCTCCCGTCTTTCTCCCAGCTTGAGTGGAGAATTAGGCGAGACAGGAGTTGCACAATTGCAGTGAAGATAAGTTTGTCGAGAGTGGCAATCCGACCGAGATTGCCACTTTGTGGAAGTTACCAGCCAACTAATAGAATTGTATTGCCAGTTCTAGTAGATTAGGGTAAGATCTGAAATGTTGTATTAATGTAGACAGTTCTCTCTATTATAGATGATATTGGAGAGAGAGCAAAGATACATAAGGTGCATGGCAGCATAGTGGTAAGCACTGCTGCTTCACAGCATCACAGACCTGGATTCAATTCCAACTTGGGGTCACTGTCTATGTAGAATTTGATTTTTTTCTCCCTGTGGTCTCTGTGGGTTTCCTCTGGGTGCTCCGGTTTCCTTCCACAATCCAAAGACGTGGGCGTATTGGCCAGGCTAAATTGCCGCTTAATGTCAGGGGATTAGCAGGGTAAATACGTGGGGTTATGGGAATAGTGACCTGGATGGAATTATGATCTGTGCAACTTGATGGGCTGAATGGCTTCCTTCTGCACTGTAGGGATTCTATAATTCTATGGAACACTATGCCAAAGACAAACCACCAGTTTCTGAAGAAATATTAACAACTAGCACAATGCATCTATCGCAGAGTCAGCACTGGCAAGGTCCATTATTGTGCAAATGATTCATGATTAAAATACATCAGGAAAGCTACAAGAGGCATTCTCACTACTGACACAGATCATGCATATAAAATACGAACAGCGGCATTGTGCAGAACACTGACAAGAGTAAGGATTAAATTCAATATATCAGCAAATGCAGAATTTGCAAAGCGACAAGTGTATAATTTGAAAGGGTTAATTTGAAATAAGTGATGAGAAAAAATTCCAAACAGATTATTGGGAAAGGTTGGTGAACAGAAGCGAAATGGGATACCTTTAAAGGAATCCCGCTGAGCGCCCAGGATAATTGTATACCTAGAATCAGCAAGTTCAGACTAAACAAGCATGGCTCAAATTGATCAGAACAAACTGGTGTGAAATAAATATTATATTTAACCTCTTGGAATCCTGCAAGAGAAAAGGATTGACTGAGACCAAAATTAGCTCAAATATAATCCAAAATCTCTCAGTGGCATAGGTGGTAGCCTAATAATAGTATTTTCATTGGATTAGTGATCCAGAGATCAGGGTAACACACCTATTTTGTATGTTTCTATGGCGTTCCATTGAATTGTTCCCAGTTTTTGAACAGGATGAGCAATAACAGTCGTAGATGTATAATGCCTTTAAAGTCATAATACATCATTTAGTATTATCAAACAAAATTTCAGTGTCAGTAAAACAAAGAAGATATCCATAGACCTCAGAAATCATGGTGGAGGACATGCCTCTGTCTCTCTCAAAGGTGGTGAACTAGAAATGGTCAAGAACTTCACATTACTAGGTGTTTAGGTCACCAATACCTGTCCTGATCCCTCCACACTGTCAGTGCAGTTTAGAAAGCCCAACAATACCTCTACTTACTCAGCAGCTTAAGGAAATTTGACATGTCCGCTAGGACTCTCACCAATTTTTACAGATGCACCACAGATAGCATCCTTGTTGGGATGTATCATAGATTGGTATGGGTTCTGCTCTGACTTCAAAAGGTTGTGAACGTAGCCCAGTCCATCACACAAACCAGCCACCCTAACATTGACTCTGTCTACACTTCCTGCTACCTCAAAAAATGGGACCAGCATAATCAAGGACCCCACACACTCCAGATGTAGAGCTGAATTTTACGATCTTGCTCATCCCGAAACTGTAAAATACTGCCTGAAGTCAAAGGATCTTCCCATTGTCCACCCTCATCCCCTCCAATTCCCGTGGCAGGCGAGACAGTAAAATTATTCTCTCTTCCATCAGGAAAAAGATTCAAAAGTCTGAGGTCACGTACCAACTGACTCAAGAACAGCTTCTCCCCTGCTGTTAGTCTTTTGAATGGACCTAGCTTATATTAAGT
This sequence comes from Sphyrna mokarran, assembly GCA_024679065.1. Taxonomy (NCBI): domain Eukaryota; kingdom Metazoa; phylum Chordata; class Chondrichthyes; order Carcharhiniformes; family Carcharhinidae; genus Sphyrna; species Sphyrna mokarran. The sequence continues at coordinate 10,630,283 of JAGIQG010000019.1, forward strand.
TTTTTTACCCTATCTGTAAATGGATTATTATATTCTGCACCCTACCCTTTCCCACTATGTTCTCTATAAAACAGTATGTTTTGTCTGCATAGTATGCAAGAAACAATACTCTTCACTGTATCCAAATATATGTGACAATAATAAATCAGATCAAACCAAATTGAATTAAATCAACTGGTAGGATTGCAGTGGACTGTGGATAGGAAAATAAAGTAATATCCAAATCCAGAGATTTACAAGAGTGAATGCAATAATTTTAGAGGAAAGATCTGCCACATTCAAACTACTACCCAGCTGCTCTGTCAAATTGTTAAAGAAGAACAAGTATAACAGGTACAAAATCTGTCTGATGCTATGCATTTAATAAGATGGAAATGGAATAGCTGACAGTGGAGGTAGCGGACTCAAGTGGGTAGCTAACTCTTGCTCTGCAGTATAAACAGTATGAGACATGTGCAGTTGGAAATGCACTGGTATTCCAGCAACAGCGTTTGTCTAGAATCAGATATTATGGTTGTTACAGACATGCAGTGAGGCAAATTGAACCTTTTTACCCTTTCACCATTCTTCTGCAAGTCAGGGTGTTTTTGAATAGTTTTACAGTAAGCTGTGACATGTGTCTCCAAACCCTTAGCGCATTTGGTCCATTTTTCTAAGCAGCATGTGACAACCACTATTATTAACTCAGACGGTTAACTCATTTCACATTGGAGTGGGGGTGGGGGTGGAGTGTGTGACGATGTTCTCAACCCTACACGCACATGTGTGCACACACATGTATATTGTAAGGCGATAGAAAGAAAAGGAGTTTTTGACAACTATGGGTAAAAGAACAACCAAAATTACGATTAGTTCATGTGATTTCCAGAGTCCAAGAAGTCAAAGTGTCAGAGGTGTTCTTTCATGGCACAGTTCAGTTCAGGTAGATTCCTGAATAGCATGAAAATCCTTGAAAGTGAATGAGGATGCTGCATGATGATACTTCTGTATCTAATTGTCCAATGGTCATGGTTGGATGCTTTCAAAATACAACAAGCTCTGATGAGTTGAGAGATGATGGCTGCTGCATGGTCAACCCAGTGATCTGTTGTTGTTGCTTCCAAATTAGAGATAATCAAATATGATAAAATAATAATGGACTGATATGAGGCTAAAAATATATTAGAACTGTCTGAGAAGCATAGGGTGACATGAAATGGTCTATTATTGCAACTTCACAAGCAGTTTCTGTGCTTCTGGCCAAAATCCATTGTTTCTCTTCAGAGTGAAATGGTGGCAGTCAACACATCTTCAGGGATAAAGGGATTTGGTATCTCTATCTTTTAACAGCCCTCACTGGGGAGCCAATTTTTCTAGTTTTGTGATTATAACGTTGCCTTATGATAAGAGTGTGAGAACTCTTTTGATCATGTAAGAGTGGAACTCTTTTGATTATGTAATCCTTGTCAGAAGCTTCCAGAGCAGATCTTGTGAGTCATGGTGACCAGTAGCAGCTAACATTTTGTTTCAGCAATTTTAAAATAAAAATATTAATGCATATACTTCTAGATTATTTTCATATTTAATTGACATGACACTGCTTTTGCCCTCACGTACAGGTAGAGTGGCAGAGGAGAAGTAAGAAATTAATTCCATTTCATTTTTGATCTTACAAAGGAAGACAGGGGGCAATAAGATGTATATCATTCACACAGCTAGTAAATGCACTGCTAGCTCCATGCTGCATTTCTGAGATTGTGAGAAAGGACAATGCGAGGAATATTTAGATGATTTGCTTACGTTCAGAACCCGTCTTTATTGCATTAGACTATACTAGTGTTAGCACTCTGAATTTGTTCGCTCTTTTGGGGTCAGGCCTAAGCAAAGATGTTGATTTCAGAATGGAGTTATTGCTCCTTGGTAACGTACTGTTGAAAGCTTTTACATTGCTGTTAGCACCCAGCTGTTTTTGGTCCCGTGGAAGGATATTGTGCGTTTCTCACACTGCAAATGCAAATTCTTTTAAATGTAGGATTGAACTACTCTTGTAACTTGTGAATGTATCTGCTTGAACCTGTGCTCTTTTGCCAATCTGATTGCCAAGAGATTGGGGGACTGTAATTTGATTTTTGCCTCCGGTAGGGATTTCAGTTTAGTGTCTGGCTTGGTACAAGTACATTTGGGGGTTTCAGTTGCTGCTGTAATCCTCTATTACTTGCTGCTGAAACATGTAGTTAATCTCCTTTGGAACCTGGGCCAGCTTTCCTGGACCCAAGTGTTAGTGATGTTGCCTTATGGGAGGAGTCTCTCCAATATTCACGTCATTTTGTTTTATTCATTCATGAGACGTGGGTGTCATTGGTTAGCCAGCATTTATTGCCCATTCTTAGTTGCCGAGAGCAGTTGAGAATCAATCATGTTGCTGTGGGTCTGGAGTCACATGTAGACAGACCAGGTAAGGATGGCAGATTTCCTTCCTGAGAGATGTTAGTGAACCAGATGGGCTTTTCCGACAACTGACAATGGTTTCATGGTAAATTCTTAATTTCAGCTATCTTTTATTGAATTCAAATTCCATCATCCACTGGGCTAGGATTCGAAATGGGGCTCCAGATCATTAGCTGAGTTTCTGGATTAATAGTTTAGCAATAACATCACTAGGCTATTGAAATACTCTAGAAGTAGAGTACTGTGACTGGGCTTGTACATTATAAGAGGCTTTTAAATGGAGTGAGCTGCTATATCAGATCGCCTCACTGTTCTGCCTGTAGGTGTGTGGATATGGAGTCTTATTCATTCGCATTTTTTTCCTTTTCAGTTGGGAGTTTAGTGTGGGCCTCACCCCAAAAATCCCTATAATTCATCCTCATTGTTCCTCTTCTTCCCCAATCAACCCATCATGTCTACTCCACCATTCAATTAGATCATAACTGATCATCTATCCCCATATCCCTTGATGCAGGGCATAGTTAACACAGCTGCCTTATAGCACCAGAGATTCAGGTTCAATTCCTGCCTCGGGTCGCTGTCTGTGTGGAGTTTGCACATTCTCCCCATGTCTGCATGGGTTTCCTCTGGGTGCTCCAGTTTCCTCCCATCCAAAGATGTGCAGGTTAGGTGGATTGGCCATGCTAAATTGACCTTAGTGTCAGGAGGTTTAGTAGGGTAGATGTGTGGGGTTGCAGGAATAGAGTCTGGGTGGGTTTGTGGTCAGTGCCTCCTTGTGCACTGTGGGGATTCTATGATGTTATTAGACTCCACAAATCTATTGATTTCTGTCTTGAACAGACTCAGTGATTGAGTTTCCACAGTCCTCTGGGATAGAGAATTCTATAGATTCACCACCCTCAAATGAAGAAATTCCTCAGCATCTCAGAGTTGAATGGTTTGCCCCTTGACCTGAGGGAGAAGTTTTATGAGTGTGATGTTAGGCTATTGTTTGTCTAGTGTGTGTATATCTCTTGCACAAACTCCCTGATGTTACTGTGGAGAAATATGAGGAGCTGACCAGCTGTGTGTGTTTCTGTCATGTCTGAACCTGGTCCTTAGGTTAATGTTAAGTGGCCCATCAGATTTCATTCTTCGTTGCTTTTAGTAACAGTTTGATGCAAACTCAATGGCTTGCTAGGCCATTTCAGAGGATGTAAGCATACTGCAAGGCGGCCTTCACGACACACGACAACGCAGAATCGCTCAGCAGAAACTGATAGCCATGTTCTGCTTACATGAGGACTCTCTCAACAAGGATCTTGTGTTCATGTCACACTATTTGTTATCCCCACAACTTGCCTAGGCTTGCAAAATCTCACTAACTGTCCTGGCTGGAGTCAATACACATTTCTTTAACCTGAGTTTGGATCTGTCAACTCACATTGTCTGCATCTTTAAGACTTGATTACCTGTAAAGACTCACATTCCAACTGTTATCTTGTAGATTGAGTTTATGTCTATACACGTCCTGTTTATGAACACAATTCCCTCTCAGTTGCTGAAGGAGCAGTGCTCCGAAAGCTTGTGGCTTGTGCTACCAAATAAGTGTGTTGGACTTTAACCTGGTGTTGAGAGACTTCTTACTGTGCTTACCCTAGTCCAATGCCAGCATCTCCACATCATGGCCTCACAACACCAGGGACCTGGGTTCAATTCCCAGCTTGGATTACTGCCTGTGTGGAGTTTGCACGTTCTCCCCATGTCTGTGTGGGTTTCCTCCAGGTGCTCCAGTTTCCTCCCACAGTCCAAAGATGTGAGTTAGGTGGGTTGGCCACGCTAAATTGCCTCTTAATTTTAGGGTGATTCGCTATGATAAATGCACAGGGTTATGGGGTTAAGTTTTGGTTGGGATTGTGGGCAGTGCAGATTTGATGGGCCAAATGACCTCGTTCTGCACTGTAGAATTTTATGACAGTTATAAGTCTATCACAATGCCCAGGCATCACATATTGGTCAGATCATACAGGGAGAACATATTTCCTTCCTGAAGGTCACAAATAAACATGCTGAATTTGATAAGAACCCAGTGGTTTCATGGTCGCTATTCCTGTCACTGTTTTAATCCGATACTGATAATAATTTATTCCAAATTTATTTAGTTAAACTGAATTTAAAATCTCCAGTTGCCACAGTAGAATTTGACCTCACATTTCTGGATTTCTAGACCAGCAATATACGCTGAAAAATCTCCAATCCTGTCCGACACAACTGCAGGGAATGGAGTTTTGGTTAAGTGCCAAATTCAAATCAGCAGTAGGGTGAGTACAAATGAGGTTGGAGAATACCACCAATAAGCTTTATGTTACTACACTCCTTTACGTGAACTAGAACAGAAGATTGGCTCATGAGAAAGTTGACAATTATTTTCCATTTCTAAAGGAATTTATATTTTTGAAATGTGGTTTGAGAGATTTGCACACTTTTTCCAAACACAATGTCTTATCAAGCACATCCCCAATAATTAGTTACCTGATAGGTTAAATAAATTATGGAATATTCTTCATTTGGAAGCGATTTGGTGAGGAACCCCATATTCAGGTAACAACGGGAATAACAATAGAGGGAAGGAATTTGGCCCACAGTCATCTAATTTGCCCACATGAAGACATTGTTGGATTTCTCAATTTCACACTGTGAAGTGTTGTACCCATATTCTAGTGGATGGTTATTGACTTGGGTGTTAGCCATCCAGTGTACTAGCCTGATACAGGTGTTAAATATGAAAAATCTGGATGTAACACTGGTTCGAGGATCCTGAATGGGAAATTCAAGTACATTTTCCATCACCAACCTGCCAAGCACATTGGCTGGACAGCTTCTTATACTTCCTATACAGCGGATTCCCTGTTTGGTATCCATAACTTACTGGGGACAATGAAGTGAGGCCCAAGGCTGAATTGGACTCCAGGCATAGACTGGCATGGGGCAACGCTGGTGTATTGACCTTACCCAAGTTTTTTGACATAAATTGAAATACTTGTCTTTGACATTCATTCAGGACTTTAAACCAGCTTGGATAGAGCAGGTTTTAACGTTTATTTATTAGTGTCACAAATTGGCTCACATTAACACTGCAATGAATTTACTATGAAAATCCCCTTTACTTGGGTCGTTATTTTCTGGCGCCTGTTCGGGAGAATTTAGCAATGGCCAGTGCACCTAATGAACACGGCATTGGGAGGAAACCGGAACACCCAGAGGAAACCCATGCAGAAATGGGGAGAATGTGCAGACTCTGCATGGACAGTGACCCAAGCCAGGAATCGAACCCTGGTCCCTGGTGCTGTGAGGCAGCAGTGCTAACCACTATGGTACTGCAAAACTGATTGTCATGAGGAACTTTGTGAAGGCACTTTAAGTATATTGGCTGCCTCTTTTCGGAAGAGGGTCAACATGCCTTTGGGATGGGTCAGTCACTGTCTGCTAGCTCTCGGTCCAACTCTATCAAAAAGAAAGGCAGTGAATCATGAGAACACAGTTATAAAGTTTTCTGAAGTCAACCTGGTGAGTGCAGTACAGCCAAAGCTTTGGCATCTAGCCTTCAGAAGGTGAGTCCAACTGAATTCATGTAGGTCAGGTCAAATTTATCAAAAACTCTCAGTGCACAGTATGTGGCAGGTTTATAGTGGGGGGCATGGTTATCCCTGTATGAAGTTAGCGATGAGTGTATTGCGGAAAACATTTTATTTACTTTTGCACTGAGAAACATATGATCCAATTTATTGAGGAGAGCCTGATCGAACATGAATAATCCAACTCAGTAATAACTAAGCTTGCTCAAACTATCCATGTGCAGGAATTATTCAAAGTATTTTCATCTCCATTCTGAACATAGACTACTTTATTCTACTCTCTGATCTGTGGGGAATTTGTTCAATTTCCTTGAGATTCAAAGCAAGCTTTTTCTATAAAATCACTCGACTAGAATTGCCTCTACTTTGTGTAATTATGTTCCCAGTTATAATCTCCAGGCTTCATATCCATCGTTACAAGTCTAAAAACTCAGGTCACATTCTCCAAACACTTAAACGTATTATCTTATCTTCATAATTCCAGATTTAAGACCCCAATTTTGTGGTTAATCTCATTTTTTGAGCAGTACCAAAGTTTGCCTTTTCACAAACACATGACCAAAATTGGACAGAATTTTTCCAATCCATTTATTCAAATACTGGAAGAGTTTTTAAGGAGGACAATGCAGCCTTTCAGAAATGCCATAAAACAATGTGCCCACTCTAGCCTTCTGGTGTTATCATCCAACAATGGCAAATTCATGCCTTTAAGGTGAGCAGGCAGACCATCCTAAGGTACTTCAAAAGGAAATAATCTGACAAAAATGGGTACTTGCCAAAGTAAAAGATGTTAGGCAAAGAAGTTTTAAGAAGAGTTTTAAGAAGAGGCTTAAGGAAGAGAAAAAGATGGATAGGTGAAGGGGTCCAGGGAATCGAAAAAAATGTTGTATTGGATATCGGCATGGCTGTCAGCACTCGATTAAAACCATAGCTGGAGCAATGGTGAGTTTGGGGAAAGAGGATGAGGAGTTGATTCTAGTGCTCATAAAGGACACAGATGTGGTGGACCCATGAAGAGATTTAAGCATGAGAATGAGAAGAGATTTTCAATTACAGGAGTACTGGGAGTGCAGGATGTATTGCAGGATATAAGTGGCACAATGGTCATCATGTCTGCCTCACAGTGCCAAGGAGCCAGCTTCAATTCCAGCCTTGAACATCTATGTAGAGTTTGCACATTCTCTCTATGTCTACATGGGTTTTCTCTGCATGCTCCAGGTTCCTCCCACAGTCCAGAGATATGAGAGTTAGATTGAATTGCTTCTTAGGAGGACTAACAGGGTAAATACATGGGGTTACAGGAATGAGGCCTGGGCTGGATTGTGGTCAGTGCAAGCTCGATGGGCTGAATGGCCTCGTTACGCATTGTAGGGATTCTAAGAGGATAGGAACCAAGTGTGGCATGAGTTAAAGTTCATAGAGTGTGAAGAATGAGGGGCCAGTCTGGAGAGCATTAGAATAAGTGAGTCTTGAGGTGACAGGTATAGATAAGTCTAAGTGGCAGATGGTTGTGGTAGGCAATGTTACAGAGGTAGAATTAGGCAGTCTTTAGGGTGGAGAGATTGTGGGTCAGAAACACATTAGGGTTGATTAGAATGCCAAGGCTGAGATGATGACTGGAATGTGTTATAAAATGCCATTAAGGGATAGCAACCTGACATCACTCAAAGGGAAGTGTGTCATCTGAAGTTCACGCATGTACCACAGTATGTATAGGATTAAATGACACCGTTACAATACCCGAGGTGTAAATACACCCAGATAGAAAAATACACCAAAATATATGCAGGCAAATCCCCATGAAAATTCATGGGCAAAAATTGTTTAGGAAAAGCAAAAATGGAACTGATCACTCTGTTTTACCCTTCACTTTCTACTAACAATTGGCAGGCAATATTATATGTTGCTGCTGATTTAGTTCATTAGCTTAATTAATTCAGAAAAGAAGGTTAAGCATTGATATTGGTTGCATAAGTAACTGAACATTTGCTCCTAAAATCTAATGAAAACAGTACCTAACTTTAGCTTGTTATTTGAATACACAGCAATGAGAAAATTTATTTTTGGAAAGCTAAGATTAGGTTCATGGAAATAAACAGAACTTTGTAACCGTTTTTATCAGCAATAAAGAGAGTTCCAAGCCTGAAAGACTTACTGTACGGTGTTTAGATTGTTGCTAATTACAATTACAAAAAGCAAATTATGGTCCATATAAAGTAATGAATGTATCATTATTCTAAGATTGATGTAATTAGTAATCATTCAAATATAGCTCTGATCACATTTGCCCATTGCATCTCCTTTTAGCTCATTTTCCTTCATCTATCCAATTTTGCCATGAACACAACAGGTGAGCGAGTTTAACCCTTTTATCTACTTTAAGAAAAAGAAGCAATCAAATTTTTGTTCCAGCATTCCATTTGCAGGGATGAATGTTGGCCAAGACACTTAGAGTTCCATGATCTTCAAAAATAGCTGTGTCGGAACTTCTTACATCCACCAAAACAGACAGATTAGGGCCTCAGTTTAAACTCTCCTCTATAAGACGGGACTTGCATCTATTTAAACTTTAGTTTGACTTAATTAGTTGCACTCTCATCTCTGAGCCAGAAAATTATAGGGTTAAAAGCCCCTTTTGGGATAGAAGCATATCAATTAGACCTGACAATTTAACGCAGCACTGAGGAAGTGCTGTTTTGTTGGAGAAAATGACTTTAATTTGAGGTCCAAGTATAGCTGTAAAAGATCCTGAAACATTATTGAGAGATGATCAGGGAATTCTCCAGAAATCTGGGTCAACATTCACTCTCAGAGTACAGGTGAGCTGATCATTCCTCTTGTTTGCTGCATGGGGGACCTTGCATGTGGTTTGCTGCATCTGGGACTTTGCATACTGATGGCTGTATGGGGGACATTGCATATTGGTTCCTGCGTTTATGTGCATACTAGGGTTGCCAACCTCAAAAGAATTGCTCTGGTATGTTCAGGAATTAATTATTAATCTCAGGAATACTGTTGTAACCCAGGAATAACAATCACAGAGGCATGAAAACAGAAGTGTGTTTCTCTAATTCCATCAGCCCTTTTGTATTATTGCTTGTTTAAATATTGGAGAAAGAAAGATAAAGGTCATTTGAGAGGGTGGAACATTTTTTAAAACAGTGCAGGAAGCAGCCACACAGTCCATTGGCCTGCACTGACTCTCTGTCAGAGTATCTTCCCCAGGCCCTCTCCCCTCCACTCATTTAACCAATGACTTCAACGACATTGTGTTTTTCCTGATTGCACCATAGTGAGCCTTCTTTTCTCCCGGATAAATCTCTAGCCTCTCGCCAGAGGCTTATAGCTTGAGGGACACGACTCAATATAATATTGCAAAGAAGGGAGTCATTTGGCCCAGTTTGTCCATGCTGCCCCAAAGACAATCCTTCTAATGCCACCTCCATGCACCCAACCCATAGCCCTACAACTTACAGCATTTAAAAAGGTGCAGATGCATAGTTTGGAGTCTCTGCCTCCACCATCAACTCAGGCTGCAAATTCCATATCTGGTATGGCTGACCAAGAGTCTCACTCGCTCTTACTACCTGCCATTGGAGTGTGTTAAACACTCAATGGTTAGCCACATTATGAATGCACTATCAATTCCTGGAGTTATGACTAAAGCCCATAACTTCTAGCTCAGAGGTAGAGATAGTATCCACCTCAACGGCACCTACTTTAACCCTATGCTCCCTGCTATTTTCACACACTTACAACAAGTGCTAATTTTGAGTCTTTACGTTGCTCGTTGATGTGGAGGTCTACCTCTAGCGAATCCACAGTCAAGGGACAGCTGATCTCAACTGAGGCCAAATTCAGGGGACAACTAACAATAACAAATTACCCTCACCTCCCAGATCCAAAGAGCCAAGTTGTCAATAACTGAGTGCACAAAACCCCACCAAAATAAAATATTTTATGATGGGAATTGGACAGTCGAATTAATAGCCAATTAAGAGAAAAAAAAGAAAAAAATTTTATTAGTAATAATTAAAAATAATTAGAATGATAAAGATATGTAAAAATTTATTAGAAACAATTAAAAATGATAAAATCTAAAGCAAATAAAGTGTGAATTTAAATAGTCAATCAACCTAGGGATCAAATCTTTGGCATGTGGGACGAAACCGGAGTACCCGGAGGAAACCCACACAAACATGAGGAGAATGGGCAAACTCCCACAGGACACCACAAGAGCCGGAAACCGGGCCCAAGTCACTAAACCTGTGCAGCAACAGTGCTAATCACTGTGCTGTCATGCTGCCCATCCCAGTGAAACAGAGCACACACATGGACAGGAGTGCAAAGTAGCAGCAGAAACGCACACCAGAAGCGCGCCGAGGATCAGAGCAAATGCTGGAGATATTACACCACCCAGAAACCAAATTACGTGCGACGCAACAGCGAGGCCCCTCCAACATGTGTGTATAACGTCATGAAGCCAGAGCACCACTGAACATGTAGTGTACTCTTGGTGGTGACGTGCCCATGCCTCCCGACCAAGGGGAGCAGGATGCCTGAAAAGAAGCATGTTAGTAATTTACAAAAAATAATAAACAAAGAGACTATCATATTAATCCACATGGTCTCCGAAAGGCTTTAAGAGCCATTACAAGCACAAGTTTAGTTAATAACACAGTCTCTCACCTGTCATTGAAGATAACTAACATCTCCAACATTAACAGCATGAGGCTCGGAATTTGTTGGGCAAAATATTGGAACCTATTTATGCCAAGGTAGGTCATCAAACTATGGTTTTTCTGAAACCACTTTCCCCTAGTGCCCATAACAAATCCAAATCTAACAATCTCGGATCCCAAATGTATATACTTTCCACTCTTCTCATCCCAAGCCTTCTCCAAACTACCACAATTATCTTCAAATTGAATGGTCACATCCACTACCGCAACACAGTGATCCTTCTCACTCCGGAAGACAACATCAGGCTTCCAGAGAGAGCCATCCTCAGTGCACATAGTTCCAGGTACGATGTCCATCCATACTGTCCAACAAACTTTTGCAACTGATCTAAGATCTTATTATGGCATTTAATCCAGCAAGATTTAACGAAAGGGCAAAAAAAAAACAGAAATACAATTAATTGTTTCTATCCTTGTCTCACAACATCAGCCGGTCTCATTTGTGAGAGGTTTACCTCTTGTTAGGGTAACCCTAGTAAGATGCAGATTACATCTTAACATCAAGTTATTAATAAACCTTATTAGCCTTAGCCCAACAATTAGAAACTTTATCATTGTTATAACAATGAATCCCAACTCCCTAGCATTGAAGCCGTTTCCACTTATCAAACTCCCACTCCCTTCAGCCAGCATATCTATTTGGTGGCTTCTTAGAACCTATCGCCTCTTCTCCAATTATCGGCGTAACTGCCCTGATCATGGAGTCCTGTGCATCATCGTTGGTCCCCCCAGCATCGGCCAAAAAGTCCTCAATTTCCAGAAGGACACTGAGTGACCTCATATCCTGAATTTTCTCAATGATATTCCACTCACAATACTGGAAAGATGCTCGAATGACACAATCTTTCAAGACAGATAGTGATTCCCACTTACGGATAACAGCAGCTGGTATTTGCACCTCTAATTTGGGAATCCCCCAAACCTCCATTCTCATTCGAGAGTAGAGAACGCCATGCAGAGGAAGGTGAAGGAACTATTTAGTGGTACTACAGGTAATATGATCCAACTTAGTAAGTGTATTTTGTGATACCTCAGATAGGATCAAATGATAATACACAGTCTAGGGAATAACATAAATGGTCAGCATCTCCACGCATTGTCTTGACCAGAGAGCTGCGGCCTGCAAATTGGATATCCAGACCTTTAACCCATCCTCCCAAGCCCCCTACTCTACTCCTGCCCACGGATCTATTTGGGCATCCAGGTATTTTTCAGTTTCCCCGGGAGGGATACAGGCGACTACCTCCTTCTGGATCTGCCAGTTCTTACAATGGTTATATAAAAAGATCTTCCTTTCATAAGTGAAATGAGAGCCTCTTGTCTTAGTAATATTAATCGACAAACCAGTAAGATCACAGAAGAACTGCAATATCTTTAAATTGCGTGCCATCCCAGTATAAGAGTCGTTCAAAAGAGCAATGTCATCCGTAAAAGGCCAAAGTCAAGCAGTTGACTCTTGCTCCATCCAGGGTCATAAGTACACCTGAATTAGCCTCCTCAAGATTACATATCAAAGGATCCATGTTAAATAAATGTTAAATAAAATTGGCGAAAGTGGGTCTCCCTGCTTACCACCCCTTTCTATACTTATTGGAGTGGTCTCAGACTTGTTGCCTTCGGTCACAGTTATATTACCAGTGTAAAGATCTTGAATAAGATCTACAAAGGCCTTTGGTAATTTCACACGCTCAAGTGACTTAATAAGAAGTTTATGACCTATGGAGTCGAACGCTTTTGCCAAATCAACAAAAGACAACGGCCAGATCTTTATAATTTTTCTTTGCTCCCTTGATAATATTCTGCAACATTCTCGTTGCAGCCGGGTGTAGCAGCCAAAAAACCCTTCTGCCTCGGGTTAATTTCGACAGTGTCACTCAACCACTTAGCCACAATCTTAGCAAAGAGGCGGAGCAACATAGGGCCAATGGTAATTGGACGCCAGTTGTCAATGTTCTTAAGGCATTCTCGATCCTCACACTTGGGGATCATGACGGTTCGACTATGTTTAAAACATTTGGGAACCTTTCCTGACACCAACCAGAGGGTAAAAAGGCAAAGCAACTGATTTTCCTCAGCCTCATGGATATCACGGAGGTCTTCAAGTTTTTGACCATCCGATCCGGGCACACTTGCCTCTTTAATCCCCTTAATCGCTAAGGAAATCTCACTCACACTAATTGGCCTCATCAATTCCCCAGTGTCTACATTACCCTTATATTCTGCAACTTTATTAATGTTAGATTTATTATTTTTAGTTTCTCTCAAAAATTCTAACTCTAACTCTACTACAGAAAGTGGACATGATTCAACTACGGGCTCCCCCATAATCTGCCTCGCTAGTTGACGTCTTTTTTTTGATAGGGCAGTTGGGTAGGTCTAAAAATAGCTTTCTTTTTTGCCCTTCGTTTTCTCGTGCCGGTATTACCATCCTTCTTATATCTCTGCTTCCCCTTATCAGATATACCTATCCTTACAGGCTCTTGCCTTTCCTGATGTTTGGTTTTCCCACCTTTCATAACAAAGTTCGTAATCCCTTCCTATTCCCCGGGCATGACTATCAGGATCATTCCTCACATGTATTAACCTCTCCGCCTGTGTTAACGGTTCATCTACCTCCCTATGTTTAGGGATCAAGATCAGGGGTCAGTAAACAGAACTCTCACACTGGAATGGATCCACGATGGCGATTTCATCCAAATTTTGATGTTGGTTGGGATCCGGGGATTTCCCCAACAGCTGCCAGTGTTACAGCCTGTGCCTTACGTTTATTTTCCAACAACCTGTGCTTATCAGAGATTTGCTTAGGTGTTTTAGTTTTAAGAAGCGCACAAATATCCTTAATGATCTTCCGGGATTCATCAAATCTAAGTTCTAAGTCTGCGAGGAGCGCTTCTTCCTCCTCAGACCAGACTGTTGGCAACCTTCCCCTTTTAGCTGGAGCTGGCAGTGCCTGTTTTAACCGCTTAACATTACGAAGGGCAGGGTGTTTATGCCTTTCATGTTGAGAAAGTCCAGTAACCGATGAGAACACAGGTTCACACTCGGTGCACTGAAATTGCCCGACTATCGAAGGTAATCTCTCACCTTTACACTTCAGGTAGTGACAAGTAATGGAGTGATACCCTCCAGCCTTACCGCACCGTGAACATTTAATACAGATATTCTAAAAACTATGCACTACCTGACAACGCTTAGGAAATGTTCCAACTGTGAGCAGAATGGTGTCGCAGGCCTTACAAAACAAAGCGTCAATGGGATAATGGATAATCACCTCTAATTCTGAACAGTCCTGACTAGATTTAGCACATATTGTCTCGATAAAGGTATTGCTACACTCAATACCCTCATTGCTTACTGTAGTGGAGGTATTTGCCAAAATACCCTCACCCCTATTCGGGACTTGATAAGCCTTATTGTAGTTACCTCTACATCATCATCTGCTGGATGGGTCATCCAAGCAGGCTCTTCTACAACAGGATTTCTGACTTCATCTACTGTGGTGGCAACCTCACTTGGTCCAGAGTCCATCACCCAATAGTGCCGGTAAGATGTAATGAGCTTCATTACATCTCCTCAGTTTGAGTAGAGACAGTTCTTGTCACGAGTTTAGTGTAGCCTAACATTTTCCACTTTTCCCAGAGAGTGACTACTAACTCTGCAGTGTGGGGGTGGGGGGGGAATGTTGGTTGCCCGGGACCAAACCCATCCGGACTCCTCCACACTCGGGGGAACATTCATTTTCTCGCTGCCTGCAGTCCTAATCCTTGCTAATTTAAATCGCAGAGCGCTATAGACCTATGGTCAGATACGTGGTTTTTGACAAGTTGATTTAGCCCTTAAGCAGCGAAGTTACCAGGTTACCGGCAGGGCCAGTGAGGAGGCATGACTACACCGTGCACGAAAAAGCATGCAAAACGGTCACAGCGGTAACTACCCGGGAGAAGACTCTCCAGGGAGACCCCTCCAAAAGAGTCATAGTTACTCCCACCATGAAAGAGAAGGAGTTATGTACTCTATGTACAACCCTCATAATTCTATACACCTTAGCTGGCAATCCTACTACCTATTATTAGTGAATGGGAAAATGTGAAATTCGCTTTGGAAGGTGGAGCAGATATACAGAGGATTTCTTAAATGGTATTGATTAGAAAGTGCGAACATATACGAAGGGACCTGGGTGTCCTGGAAAAAAAGTCCCTGAAGCCTAACATGCGGCAAGTAGGAAGGCAAATGGAATGTCAGCCTGTATCACAAGAGAATTTGAGTACAGAAGTAATGAAGTCTTTCTTCAGTTGAATAGAAGCTTGGTTAGACTGCAACTGTATGCAGCTTTGGCCTCTTTACCCGAAGGTATCTCTATCATAGAAGAAGTGCCACGAAGGTTCACCAGATAGTCCCGCCAGCCCAGGGACAGTCCTATGAAGAGAGACTGGGGAAACTTGACGTGTATTCTCTCGAATTTTGAAGAATAAGAGGTGATTGCATTGAAACCTACAAAATACTTGGAAAGTAGTAGATAAGGTTGATGTGGGTAAGCTGTTCCATGGTTTGGGGGAGGGGGGGGGGGTCGAGAAACAGAGAGACAATTCAAAATAAGGGGGAAGCTATTTGGGACCAACATAAGGAAAAATTCTTTTATTTGGGGATGGGGAGGAGGGGGGGGGGCTGGTAAAACAAAGATTGACAAACTTCTGAACACCAATGATGGGGGAAACATGGAGAAAAGACATTGAAGTGGATTTTCAGCTATGATTGAATTGAATAGGATGAATGGGCTCAAATGGTCTATTCTACCCTGCTGTTCCTGTGCACTTCTGTTTTATTTTAGAGTGATCTACAGGTGCAAAATATGGAGTTCATTCTTTCTCTAATCTATGTTGGAATAATCTTGCACACGTATATAAAATAACCCACAAACCAAGCCGTTGTTAGCAATAGATCGTGATTGCCTGATCAAACAGTGATGGGCACACGGTTCGCTGGCATTTTTCTGAAGCAGAAACTATTGTCAGGTCACATGCTGACATTCGATCTTTCTTCAACTTGAGGCAACAAGATGTACGGAGAATGAACTGATCTTAATTCAGTCTTAAAGGAAGCTAAGGCTCTTCTCCTCTGCATCCGCTCCAATGGTCCCTCTTTCTCAGATTATCAGTGTGGGCATCCATTTTGAATGGGGGAAAAGCGAGGTGATATTGGTGGGACTCACCTTTCAGATCCAGGGGAATGGACCCCTGCCCGTTGCTGGTTGCTCTCACTCTCTTTTTTATTTATCTTGTTGCCAAGAAAATCATTTTTCCACACTTTCATTGAATTTGGAACATCATTTGTGGTCTAAGTGCAAAGCTAGAAAGAATGTCAACCGTTCATCAATAAAGATAATATAGGCCACAGCAAAAAATAAAATTCAGTAGAAGGACTGTAGAAATGGTATTAAACCTTGTTCAATCACCTGGTTTCACTGACAGAAAGTACGGGTTTAAAATAGGATTTCTGAAATGATTCTTTTCTGCTCTTTGTGAGTGGACAAACTCTATGTTAAGATTAGGACTGTGAGCTTATCAATCTGTCTTAATATTGTACATGCAATTTATTTTGTTCTGTGAGGTATGTGTGGCAGGGGAGACTTCCAAATTAATTTTAAACTGCCTTTACCAAAAAACTGATTTTTCTTTGACAGGGCAAATGCATTTGGGGCATTATAACCTGGAGAAGCAAGAAAACATGTTCAAAAATGACAAACAAGGTGATGTATACTGGAGGTGAAATTCTTCAATCGCACTAAGCTATTTGCCATGCCTGGAAAAAGGCATGTCAAATTCATCATTC
The DNA here is from genome assembly GCA_024679065.1 of Sphyrna mokarran. NCBI lineage: Eukaryota > Metazoa > Chordata > Chondrichthyes > Carcharhiniformes > Carcharhinidae > Sphyrna > Sphyrna mokarran. The sequence continues at coordinate 10,646,895 of JAGIQG010000019.1, forward strand.
TTAAGATGGTCTGCACTTGTATGGAAGCTTCTAGAACTGCTTTAATATACTTATTGATGGACACTGATGAACTATTAAGATGGCGGCCAAGGATGTCATAGAATCCCTAAAGTACAGGAAGCCACTTGGCCCATCGAGCCTATACTGACCACAATCCTACCCAGGTCCCATTCTCGTAACCTTCATTTACCCTGCTAATTAATTCCCCTGACATTAAGATCAATTTAGCACGGCCAATCAGCCTAACTTGCACGTCTTCCGGACTGTGGGAGGAAACTGGAGCACCTGGAGGAAATGCACACAGACACAGAGAGGATGTGCAAACAGTGTCCCAAGCTGGGAATCAAACCCGGGTCCCTGGCGCTGCGAGGCAGCAGTGTTAGTATGATGGCACAGTGGTTGTCAGGTGACCTTTGTAACTCCTACCCAGACTGTTAAGCTTCCAGAAGCTTCCCAATTGAATCAGACTGGGTGGGATCCCACCTCTTGATTGGAGAGCACACTTCTGTGGAATTTATGCCTGCCAATATTTGAAAACTTATTCCAGATTGTTCAAAGCTTATTTCAAAATACAGCATGAATGGACTCACGTACTCTCACGTCTCCAGGGTTTGCAACATAACAAATGAAAGCTGACAAGACTGGTAACCCACAAGTTAAAAAAGACGACCGACATCTAACTCTGACTGTATATCAAAGGCCAGTAACCATGTGACTGAAACTGGTACACTCATATTGAAAGGCCACCATCCATCTTCCATTGTGTATCAATGGCAGTTGGCCATAAGACTGAAACTAGCTCTGATGTTTACTTCAAAACTCAGAATAGACCTGGAAGCATTCTACAGGACAGTTTGAACAAGAGATCAGCTGCAAAGAAAGTCCGTGACACTTTGTGAACCGGTAGGTTTTAAAAGTTTCTTTTGAAAGCCTCCCAGCCTGATTCCAAAGTTTTGAGTTTACTCTGTAAAGAAATTGGACATCTTGACACAATGGCAATGAGAGTCTGATTTCACAGCCTGCTGCACACATTCTTCTCTTCAAAGTAACCATGATGTCCGACCCCAGCCATCTGATCTTAGCTGAACTGCAACTCAAGGGTGAGAAAAGCTTCCTTCACAAAACTTAGAATCACAAACTGTTAAATTTTTTAGTGCAATTAATACAAACATTAACCATCTTCTTTGATGGTATCTTTCTGAAATGTGTGGTGTGTGACTGACATTAGATCCTTGAGGGCGAGCATATGAATAACCCTCTTTGTTTAAACTCTCAATAGCCTGCTGCTGGTACTTAAATTGACCACACACACACAGATAATGCACACAACTGCCTTTTTAAAAACATACCATAAAAGGGTAAGAAAGTGTCCTAATATATATTTTTATATATTGAATTTATATATACATATTTTAAATGTATCCATCTTACATTTGTTCCAAACTCCGCACTATATCATTATTCTGTCTCTAGATTTTGATTCTCCGTTTGTTGGTGGATTTAGTATAACTCCTCTTATCACACAAAACATGGAGGGCCGAGGGCACTTGTTGAGCTCCGAATCACTAATGTTTCAAAACAGGAGGTGACTATTTGGTCCATCTGAGCCAGTACTACTGCTGGCTCTCCGAAAGGGAGTTATATACATGTACCTCTGCAGTCAGTCCATTGTCCATCTCATCCATTTCCATATCTGAGCTACAAGAAAATGCTATTTGCTTCTTTGTAAAGGAGTAGATGCCAATTTCACTAAAACTGTGGACCTTTTGGAGTTTTTCCCATTAGAATCTATGTGCAAAGTAAATACCACTTTAGCACTGTGAATTTATGGTGCATTAAGACTTTATAAATGGTCTTTTTCAGCTGAGTAATGGAGATGGCTTGTTGAACAAGGCACTGAAGTAGAAAGGTACACATTATAATCTCATTTATTTTAGTGAGTTAGTTCCTGCATGATAAGCCCACAGTAAGTTTGCATACACACAGAAGCTATTATAAGTAGTTGGTAAGCAAACTTGCAATTAACTACACAGGAGTGCAATGCAGAAGGCAACTGTGACAAACTTACACACAACGAGAAGGTCTGTGGGGCATGCTGGCCTTCATGGTCAAATTTTCCATACATAATCCTGATGAATGAGGGTTGATTCGTAAAATTTCCTCTATGGAGTATGCGTCAGCAGCTTCGTTATTCGTTAAGTGTGAGGGTAATTCATCAGCTATTCTGTTCCAGACTAAGCAGAAATAGATAAAAATATATTTGCAATTGGGACAGCTGTCTCTCAGAATTAGTAGCCATCAGAGGATTTAACAACACACATCTTAATAAGCCATTCCCTACTGAGACATCTCGCTACACTTATTGTATTTCAGATTCCTTATCACCCAAAGTTAGTGCCTGGCAGTGTTCTGCCACTCAAGGACCCATGCAATCCTTAATTGTTAGTGACTGACGGACTTTGTTTCACTTAAGGATGGTATTATTAATGCACTACACTCAGATTCTCAAACACCTAGCGGTTACCACTGCTGCCTCACAGCATCAAGAGCCTAGGTTTGATTCCCAGCTTGGGTCACCATCTATGTGGAGTCTGCACAATTTTCCTGTCTCTGTATGGGTTTTCTCCAGGTACTTCAGTTTCCTCCCACAGTCTGGAAGATATGCGAGTTAGGTTGCTTGGCCATACTAAATTGCCCCTTAGCGTCCTGGGACGTGTGGCTTAGAGGGATTAGCAGAGTAAATGCTTGGGGTTATGGGGGTAGGGTCTGGGATGGAATTGTTGTTGGTGCAGACTTGATAGGCTGAATGGCCTTCTCCTGCACTTCATGATTTCTATGACTATGAATTTTTCATTCGTCTGGCCTGCAAGCACACAAGATTGGAGGCGGCCATGAAATTTGCTTCTAACCGTGAAGAGATCCAGAAAGCAATTTCATGCTGGATTGGTCAATTAACAGGCAACCAGCATGCAAAGCACACTGAGAAAGGCTGAACGCTACAAGGGACAGCGGAAGAGAAAAGGGAGATTGTGGGCTGGCATTTCCAGTTGTGCTCTCTCAGGGGTACAGCCGTCACGGAACTGTCTCAGGGAGTTGCAGACCAGAAAAATAAATCCTAACGGAAAAACTATGCAAAGAAAGTATTCAAAAACGAATCTCAGTAACCAGATAAAGGCAAAATACTGCAGATGCTGGAACTTGAAACAAAAACTCTCCACAGGGGCTGTCAAACCTGAGATTTTCCTGCATTTTGTTTTTTGCCCTGACAGCTTTTTAAATTTTATTTCAGACCAGATACTTCAACCCCCCTGGATTGAGGTTGCAGTTAACATATAAAGGCTAATCAGCTCATCTGCCAACTGTAAAAGCATTCAGGCCATGTGAAACTGTGTTCAATTGGTCCCCTCAATGGCTAAATTTCTTGCTTGGATGTTGGGAGGTGCACACTTTGAGATAAATCTTCAAAAGGCAGAAGTTCCTTCACTAAAATCCCTTTACTTTACAAGCTCCAACAACAGTACACAGTGTGCCAGCAGTTAGCCATCTATCTCCATGGGTGCCAGAGGAACTGACACTCCCAGTTAGATACAGAGTAAAGTCGGCCTGATTGGCCCATCAATTGAATCTTTAATCAGGGAGTTCATAATCTAATAGGTCAACCTCAATGCCCTGATTGAAGTCAATACACACTTCTGACTCAGGAGTATCTGCCAATTGAAATAATGCGTGAGGCCTAATGGTTTCAGGACCTATGCTGATGTGATTTCGCACAGTTTGGGCGTGTACGGGATGTCAGGGAGGGATAATACCTTTGGTGGGGGGACACGTTGCATCCTTTCAGGGTGGTTTGCCCATCCTTTATCTCCACCTGGCACTCAGCTCTCACCTGTAACTCCCTGTAGCTGTTTGCACATACCCTGGGCAACAGCCTCGACAAGCCGGCTAAACCAGGTGAGGATAGCCGACAGGTCTCAACCCTCGGTGAGATAGAGGAGGTGTCAGTTCAAGCACACATATCTGAACAACTCAAAATTCTAGCCCCAGGTTTATCTACAAGAATTGAGTGGGTCTCTTTCTCTCAGTAACTGTAACTGCTTATATTGACCCCCAGAGTTTTGGCTATTTTTCTTCAAAGTGTAGGAGGGGAGCTCCCTGTGGAAATTCTCCCAGTAAAAAGTCTCAACACCAGGTTAAAGGCCAACCAGTTTATTTGATAGTAATCCCACAAACTTTCCAAACTGGTTGGACTTTAACTGGTTGGTGTTGTGAGACTTCTTTCTATGTTTACCCTAGTCCAACGCCGGCATCTCTACATTATGAAATTCTCCCCGCCATCCCCCAGTTGGTTAAAACTACACTCTATTCCTGACAGCAGTCAATGTGGTCACAATCTTTGCAGCGAAATTCTGGAATACGCCCCAGCATGTGCTTTTCTTTCTATTTTATTAGGTACGGGCACCATAATTCCCACGCTTTGCCACTTTCACCTTTCTCCTCCTGCCTGCCAATCAGATCAGATGCTTAAATAAGCATGGAATGTTCAGTCAATGCTGGATGAATTGAGGGAAACTTTTTATTTATAACATTGTCTTCTTGGCTGAACCCATCTCAGGGGTTGATTTGCGACATTCAAAAGATGCTTTTTAGGCTTAATTAGGAGATTAATGTTGTATTTAGTCTGGAAGAGAGGTGAAATAATTTATAAAATACTGACTTGACAGATATTTTAGGCCTTCTCTAGCTTCAGCTTTTCAGTTCTCATACAACATTGATAGCCATGGGCAAACATTGGATGGTGTTTGCCAAAGTATTGCAGTAGTTTGCTTTCTGAGTGTGGCTGATCAGGAAGCTCTCCCACTCTTACTGCTGGTCACCAGACATACTGAGGGGACTTACAGGCTGATAATCATTGTATTTGGCCGTGCACCACGATGAGGGACCTGAATCTGGAGCTTCTGGCCCATTGTGGGTAGCATGGTAACGCTGCGGTTAGCATTGCTGCCTCCTAGTGCCAGGGATCTGAGTTTGATTCCGGCCTCAGATGATTGACCTTGCTGTTTGCACATTTTCCCCATGTCTGCGTGGGTTTTCCTCTGGGTGCTCCGGTTATCTCCCACAGTCCAAAGATATGCATGTTAGGTTGATTGGACATGTTAAACTGTACTTCAGCATCAGGAGGATTAGCGGGGTGGATGTGTGGGGTTACGGGGATAGGGCTTGGGTGGGATTGTTGTCAGTGCAGGCCCAATGGGCTGAATGGTCTCTTTCTGCAGTGCAGGGATTCCATGATTCTAGATAGGCAACCCTGCAACTGTGTTTTACATTAAAATGGCACTCATTCAGTTTTACCTTTCTACACAATAGCAGCTCCAAATTTATCTTTCCACATCAACCCAGTTCAGCTAAGGCTCGATTAGAAACATTTATTTGCTCTAAACCAGAAGATTGTGTTTTTCTGTAGCATTTCAACAACTTAAGACATAAGAGCAAGATACAGCTCTTGAAGCTAAAGGGATATATGGGGAAGGTGGATTCAGGATATTCATAGAATCCCTACAATGCAGAAGGAGCCCATTCGGCCCATCAGGTTTGCACCAACTCACCAAAAGAGCATCCTACCTGGGTCCTATCCCCGTATCCTCACGTATTAACCACACATCCTGGGGGCATTGAGGGATAATTTAGCATGGTTTATCCACCTCACATCTTTGGAGTGTGAGAGGAAACCAGAACGCTTGGAGGAAATACGGGGGCAATGTGTAAACTCCACACAGACAGTAACCCAAGGCTGGAACTGAAGCCGGGTTGGTGCTGAGAGGCAGCAGTGCTAACTACAGTGCCTCCTTATTGAATGCGATGATCAGCCACACTCAAAATGAATGTTGGGACAGGCTGGAAGGGCCAGTTGTCCTATTCCAGTTTCTATTTTGTGTTTCCATGTTGCTGTTATATGATAAAAGGGGTGTTGGTGTAAGACTGGAGGGAATGGTAATGGGAGTGCCGATGGAAATGGAGGAGGTGTATATATGTCAACAGCAGAATCGTAACCAATATCTGCTGCCTGAGGAGGAGGGAAAGGGACTAACCTTTTTCAGATGGTGTTGGCATTCATTCTGTTATTCTCATTAACACCTACCCTAGACCATTTGTATTTCTTTTCTTGTCCCACTACCATCACACTTTTCCTTTTTTCATCTCATGCCTTTCATCCTATGGCAGACGTCACATTTATTCTTTACTCTACCAGGAGCAAAGAGCAATGACATCTTTAACTTTTTTCCATTTCTAATGAAAAGGCGTCAATGTCAAATGTTCATTTGACTACTGATGTTGCCCCATCTGTTGGGTGTTTCCAGAATTGCTTGTGTTTAAAATTCCAAGTATCTAAAATCGACAACATTTTGCTTTTGACTGTCGCGATGTTAGAAACAGCTAACTTTTCAATATTCTTGTTTTTTTTTTTTGCTTGCTGGTTGCTTAAGCTATATGCCCCTGTTCTTGCAGGAACCAGACCTGTTTGTTAGGAAGGGATAGGGAAAGCCAGACCTTCACTCATATTAACTGCTGAGAGCTGTGTAGTTTATCATTGCGCACTCTGGGACAGCACTTGCCATTGACACAGAGCTTTCCCAAGTGAAATGGAGCCACATGGATGTAAAAATCACATCATTTACCAACTTTGACACAGTACATTATGAGTCCCATGTGTTGTGCCATTTATGCCCATATGCTAGAAAGAGAGCCAACAACATTTATAAGACCTGCCTTTTGAGAGATGCAGGAAGGCGTTGCAATGAGGAAAATTGCAGTATCTTTAACATGGCTGAGCTTCTGATGAAAAATAAGTAGGACAAGTATCTTTTTCTAGTTACTAATTACCAGCTAGCCTGTACATGATTAAATGAATACCTATTTGCAGATAATTTATTATTGTTTGGCAAGTGGCATTAACTCCCAGTAGAGTTCACGTTCTAAGATCCTAATTAAAATTTGAAAAACAGCATGACTTGAGGCTTCTTTCATGGGTATTAATTATTTCACAATCCCCATTCTGTCACAGATATTCATAGAGTACACCCAGAGAGACAATACACCATCCACTTACAAAACGGATTGAAATGGGAGAAGTTAGTGTCCCTGGATCATTTTCCAGTGGTTACTCAAAATTCTTGCCTGTCTAGTCAGTCCAGTACCAGCGGGCCAGTTTCCTGAATCCACATTCATCACGACAAATCTTGCCCAAGGGCTAATTGTGGAAAATGCAAAACTTTGGAAATGATCCCAAAGAGCTTCAACAAGAATTGCAGCTTATAAGGGAACTAACTAGGACAGTCTAAAGTTTGACTGAGAAAGTTCTTTCACCCTCAATGTTAACGGAGGAGGTGAGGAAACAGGGGGAGGTACAGGAAAATGGGAGACGGTGTGGAAAGAGAGAGGGATTTAAAACTTAATACCTCAAAATAAATGATGTATGCCCCTGTGGACTAAGAGGCATAAAGCATCACAAAGTAAATCTGAATACTTTTACACTGGGAGCGGTTTATTGAAGGTGTGCACACTCATTCATAGTCAGGTCTAAGACTGCCCCACAGGGTCCCACACTGGGCAGAGCTAAAAGCTCAGTAAGAATTTAGCAACACCAATTATTAATCCAACCGATTTATTTGATAGTAAAAAAGCGAGCTTTCAACACTCCCGTGTCTTCATCAGGCAAGTGCAGTGTTCTGGTCTGACCAGAACACTGCACTTGCCTGATGAAGACACGGGAGTGTTGAAAGCTCGCTTTTTTACTATCAAATAAATCGGTTGGATTAATAATTGGTGTTGCTAAATTCTTACTGAGTTCTTACCACCCGAATCCAACGCCGGCATCTTTACATCAGAGCTAAAAGCCCAGGGATCCACTGACCCACACACTTAAGAGGGCAGTTTGCACCAACATATAGTATACTTTTTCCTTATTTGTTTGTGGGACCTGTGCTTCAAAGGCTGAGCAGCATTTATTTCCCATCCTTATTGCCAGTGAAACTGAGTGATTTTTTAAGCCATTTCTGAAGGCAGTTGAGTGTCATGGCTCTGGAGTCACATGTAGGCCAGACTAGGCAAGAACTGCAGATTTCCTTCCCTAAAAGGGCATTAGTGAACCAGATGCGTTTTCCAACAATCGACGATGCTTTCATGGTCATTAGTAGATTCTAATTTCAGATGTTTTTTATTGAATTCAAATTCCACTATTTGCTGTGGACGGGATTTGAACCTGAGTTATTAGGTGAGTTTCTGGATTGATTGCCTAATGATAATACCATTAGGCTATCGCCTCACCTAAGCGAGAAAAACCTTTTAGAAATTATTTTAGGAGGTGTGGATGTTGTTGGCAAGGCCAGTATTGTTACTCTTGAACTGAGTAGTTTGCCAGGCCATTTTAGTTGAGAGTCAACCACATAGCTGTGGATCTAGAATCACATATAGGCCAGACCAGGTAACAATGGCAGATTTCCTTCTCTAAAGGGCATTAGTGATGGATTATTATAACAACTGATGATGGTTGTCATGGTCACAATTTAAATTCCACCAGCTGTCATGGTGGGATTTGAACCCATGTCCCAGATTTTTATGGGTCTCTAGATTACTAGTCCAGTAACATTACCACTGCATGGTTTTTGCCCCTGAATTGCTAAATGAGCAGGAAAGTTGTTAAGAAGGGCTGTTGAACTGTCAAAAGCAAGGAGCCAGTGCTATGATACCAGAACATGCCAAAGAAGTTGTAAATATAGACAGTGTCTAAATAGCTACTCAGCCACAATGTTAGAGAGGCATGGTAGCACAGTGGTTAACACTGCTGCTTCACAGCTCCAGGGACCTGGATTTGATTCAGGCTCAGGTCACTGTCTATGTGGAGTTTGCACATTCTCCTTGTATCTGCGTGGGTTTCCTCTGGGTGCTCCGGTTTCTTCCCATAGTCCAAAGGTGTGCAGGTTAGGTTGATTGGCCATGCTAAATTCATGTCCTGAGATGCATAGATTAGAGGGATTACTGGGTAAAACATGTAGGGTATGGCTCATGGGAGGGGGGTGGGATTGTAGTCGGTGCAGACTCGATGGGTCAAATGGCCTCTTTCTGCACTGTAGAGTTTCTATGATTCTATTGTTCAGTCATCCCTCTCTCAAAAATAGTTCAATGACACTCATGCACCAGTGTTTTCCCACCCTGTCTGCCATGGGAATCATGTCCGTTGACCTCAGGCAGGCTTTTCCGATGTTGGGGCGAATGTGGCCAGAAAATCCTGTCTGTACAGGTAAAAGAAGAATGGGTACATTAAGGTAGCATCACATGGGCACTGTAAAAGCTCCTGGGATGGAAAACTAGCTGGAAAATTCTTCTCACCACGTCAATGTTAGATCAGAGAGTTCATTGGTCGGCGCAACATCGAGGGCCGAAGGGCCTGTACTGCGCTGTAACGTTCTATGTTCTATGTAGCTCTTTGACAAGAATTGTTATGAGATATGTCATATTCTAGCTGATCTCTCCTAGTGTTACTCACAGAATAAGCAGAGGTTCTGTTAGCATAATGGCATAATTAGCAACACCAACAGCACTGAGAAGTCTGAGAAATGATATGTGGTAATTGTAATGTATGAGAGAAGCAGATGACTTGGAATTTACAATTCTCAATGATTTTCACCATTATAGAGTGGATACAATGGGAGACTTTAATTATCCTAATATAGAATGCAATATTAAGTGTATAGGCAAAGAGGAGATGTTGTTTCTGAAATGTGTTCAGGAAAATTTCCTAGCGAGCCATGTTTCTGATGCAGCAAGCAAAGAAGGAGGTATTGCTGGATCTAGGCAGATTCAGAAAGAATGTTCCCGATGGAGGGGGTGTCCAGAATTGGCATCATTGTTTGAGGATAAAGAGTAAATCTTTTAGGGCTGAGGTGAGGAGAAATTTCTTCACCCAAAAGGTGGTGAATGTGTGGAATTCACAGCCATAGAAAGTAGTTGAGGCCAAAACATTGTGTGATTTGAAGAAGAAATTAGACATAGCTCTTAGGGCTAAAGGGATCAAGGGATATGGAGGTAAGGGTTGGGGGAAAAAAAGTCAAGATATTGAAAATGATCAGCCATGATAAAAATGAATGGCAGAGTAGGCTTGTAGGGCCAAATAACCTACTCCTGTTTCTAGTTTCTATGTTTCTCTTGGTAATCAGATAGAACAAATTGACCAATTGCCAGAACAATGACAGATTGAGATGAGAAAAGATGGGAGGAGGCTCGAGTAGAGCATAAAGATCATCATGGAGCAGTTGGGCTGAAGAACTTGCTTCCGTGTCATATATCCCATGTAATTCCATGTATGAAGCATCTGGGGGACAGTGCTCACAGTATCCTGAGGTTTAGGTTAGCTATGGAAAAGGCTAGCATAATCTAGAGTAAAAATAATGAATTGGGGAAGGGCCAATTTGAGGGGAGTGAGAATGGTTCTGGCAATAGGTGAAGTGGAATCAAAGACTGACAGTCAGCATTGCAATGGAGCAATAGCTGCCTTGAAAGTGGAGATGGTACATTTCCATAAAGGGGAGAGGTAGGCCAAATACAGACAGAGCTCTCTTGACGATGAAGCATATAGACAGTACGGGTGAATTAGAACAAAAAAAGGTGCACATGACAATTAAGGTTACCATGGTTAAACCTAGAAAGTTCAAAGGGGAAGTGAGAAAAGAAATAAGATAAGAAAACAAGAGAGCTTTCAAAAAGTTGTTTGGCGAAGTGTCACAAAACAAAGTTAAACCCATGAAATAAAAGAGACAGTGGACAAAGTTGGCCAAGTGACAAAGAGCAGAGCATCTCTGGAAAAGTTGGCTGCCATTCTTCTCATAACATTCTAAGTGCTGCCACCAGCGGGGAAATCTTGCTGCCCCTGAACCACTGCAGTCCCTGTGTAGGTACACCCACAGTGCTGTTAGGGAGGGATTTTGATCCAGTGGCAGTGAAAGAACAGCGATACATTTCCAAGTCAGGATGGTGTGTGACTTGGAGGGGAATCCACAGATGGTGGTGTTTCCATGTATCTGCTGTAGCTGTTGTGGTTTTGTAAAGTGAATAAGAAATACAGGGTCTGGGGCTTTATAAAGGGGGGCATAGAGTAGCAAAGCAAAAAAGTTAGTGTCCCTTTATAAACCAATGGGCCAGCCTCAATTTGATTATTGCCAATTCCAGGCACTGCATGTAAAGGAGGAAATGAACGCTTCAGAAAGGGTGTAGAAAATATTGACCAGAATGGTTTCCAAGATAAGAATCATTATATAGATAGATTGGAGAAAGTATTCTTCCGTTGAAAGTTTATTCATTAGTGTCATAATTAGGCTTACATTTACACTGCAATGAACTTATTGTGATAATTCTCTAATGCAACACTCTGACACCTGTTTGGGTACACCAAGGGAAAATTTAGTTTGACCAATGTACCTAACCAGCACATCTTTCAGACTGTGGGAGGAAACTGGAGTATCTGAAGAAAATCCATGCAAACACAAGGGAAATATTCAGAGTCTGCACAGACCGTGATCCAATTCAGGAATCGAACCCGGGTCCTTGACACTATGAGGCAGCAGTGCTAACTACTGTGCCACATGCCGTTTTTTATGGAGTGAGTTGTTAGGATCGATGATGTACAGCCTGTGTGTGTTGGGGGCAGATTCAATCATAGCTTTCCAAAGGGAATGAGAAAATCACAGGACTCCAGAGAAAGAATGGGCCAACAATGGGGTGAAGGAATAAATGATTTGCACTTGTAGAGAGCTGGCACAGATACGATGGGAAGAATAGCCTCTTTCCGCACTGTAACTATCCTATAATTAGTGTTTTGCCTTCCAATATTGACTTTGCTCTGAGGAACAGTTATCCTGCATTCCTGAAATTCATTCCAGGAATGAAGAGCTCTATCCTAATGCAAACAAATAGGAGCGGAGTTGCAATCTGTTGGTGACTGCCACTCTTTGAAAGATATGGCTATCAATGGCATTGGTGAGAACTCAATTCACAATTCCGGTTGTTTCAGTGTATAGTCTTCGATTTTCCCATACTCTGCTGGGACTTCAGGGTCTCATGATGCCTGGAGGTGGATTTGGAAGCACCACGGGAGGGGCTTCCCAGTCTTTCATTTGAGGGAAACACAGGAGTGGCACGGTGGCACAGTGATTTGCACTGCTGCCTCACAAAGCCAAGGGTTCAATTCCACTGTCTGAGGAGTTTGCACATTCTCTCCCTGTCTGTGTGGGTTTCCTCAGGGTGCCCCAGTTTTCTCCCACATCCAAAGATGTATTCACTAGATTGATTGATCAGGGTAAAATTTCCCCTTAGTGTCAGGAGGACTAACAGGATAAATGTGAGGTTATGGGAATCGGGCCTGGATGGGATTGTGGTTGATGCAGATCTGATGGGCCCAATGGCCACCTTCTGTACTGTAGATTCCATCTATCTATAGAAGCAAGTCATGGGATTTGTCACTTTTGAGAAGGATCCTGTAGCCCAGGGACATTGAGGAAGTGGGGGACAAGGGTGTATAATCATTGGAGGAATACTGTCTTGGGCTGGTGTTATGACGTTACTGTCAGGAGTAATGACGGTCACAGGGAGAACTGCCTAAAGGAACCATGAAGTTCAGCTGGGAATCAGGAAGATGATTTGCAGCATCAGAGCTTGCTGGGAGGTTCAGGAGAATGAGAACTGACTGGCCATTGGTTCCTTTTGAAGAACAAAGGATAGTACAGCACAGGAACAGGCCCTTCAGCCCTACAACCCTGTGCTGATCATGATGTCCTAACTAAAAGTAACTTTCTGCCCTTAATCAGTCCACATTCCTCTATTTCCTTTCTACTCATGTACCCATCCAGATGCCTTTTAAATGTTGCTAATATGCTTGCTTCCACCACTTCCTCTGGCAGCACGTACCCAACACTCGCCCACATATTTCCCTTAAACTTACCCCCTCTCATCCTGTACATGTGCCCCCTTGTAATTGACATTTCCACCCTGGGAAAAAGCCTCCACTCTGTCTACGCCTTTCAATTTTGATCCCTCCAGCAGGTCACTCCTCAGCTCCGTTTTTCTAGTGAAAACAATCCTAGTTTAGTCAACCTCTCCTCATGGCCAACACCCTGGAGACAAGGCAATATCCTGATGAACATTCTTTGTACTCTCTCCAAAGCTTCCAAATCCTTCTGGTAGTGTGATGACCAGGACTGCACGCAATATTTCAAATGCAGCCTAATCAAGGCTTTCTATAGCTGCAACATGATTTCCCAAATCTTATACTCATATGCCTTCTGAATCCTCTTGGCCACCTATGTTGTCACTTTCAGGGAACAGTGGACACCCAGATCCCTCTGTATGTTGACGTTCCTAAGGGTTCTGTCTTTTACAGCATTACTGATATCTAAATTTGATCCTCCAAAATGCATCACCTTGCATTTATCCAGATTAAACGCCATCTGCCATTTCTGTGCCCAAGCTTCCAATCCTGTTGTATCTTCTGACAACCCCTGGAATGATCTGCAACTTCACCAGCGTTCGTGTCATCTGGAAGCTAACAAACAGAACCTTCATACTTTTTCTCAGATCATTTATATATACACTACAAAGAACAGATATCCCAGCACGGATCCCGCAGAACACTGCTAGCTTCAGATCTCCATTCGAAAACTTCCTTCTACCGTTACTCCCCGTCTTCTATATAAGTCAATTCTGTATCCATCTAGCCAGTCCACTCCAGTTTCTATGTAATTTTAATTTTTGTACCAGTCTGCCAGGTGGGACCTCATCTAAAGCCCATATAAACTACATCCACAGTCCTTACCTCAATTATCTTTGTCACCTCTTCAAAAAACTCAATCAACTTGGTGAGACATGATCTTGTCTGCACAAAACCATGCTGCCTATCACTAACTAGTCCATTTTCATCCAGATGTGCATATGTCTTGCCCTTCAGTATCTCTACAAAAGCTCCTCCACCTTTGATGAAAGGGTCACTGGCCTATAATTTCCTAAATTCCTGCTTCCTTCTTAAACAAAGGATCCACATTGCTAATCTCCAATCTTCTGGGTCCTTGCCTGTGATCAAAAAGGATGTGAAGATATCTGTTATGGCCCCAGCTATTTCTAATTGTCTCCCACAGTAACCTGAGATAGATCCCATCTGGCCCCAGGAACTTGTCTACCTTCATGCAATTTAGGATGCTCAACACTCGTTCTTCAATATAATGACATTCTCTAGAGTGTTCACTCATCTATCCCTGACCTCAACATCAGTCAATGCTTTTTCCTTGGTAAATACTGATACAAAGTAATGCTGCAACTTTATAAGACCCTTGTTAGACCCCACTTGGAGTACTGTGTGCAGTTCTGGTCACCTCACTATAGGAAGGATGTGGAAGCTATTGAGAGGGTGCAGAGGAGATTTACAAGGATGTTGCCTGGATTGGGGGGCATGCCTTATGAAGATAGGTTGAGAGAGCTAGGTCTCTTCTCCCTGGAGAGACAAAGGCTGAGAGGCGACCTAATATAGGTTCATAAGACGTTGAGAGGAATAGATAGTCTCCGAGAATCCGCTCTATTTCCAAGGGCTGAAATGGTCGCTACGAGAGGACACAGGTTTAAGGTGCTGGGGGGCAAGTACAGAGGAGATGTTAGAGGTAAGTTTTTCACTCAGAGGGTGGTGGGTAAATGGAATCGGTTACCGTCAGTGGTGGTAGAGGTGAATTCGCTGGGGTCTTTTAAGAGACTTCTGGATGAGTACATGGGATTAGGAGTTACAGATAGTTCTATGGCCTGGTAAGTATTAGATATGATCGGCACAACTTTTGGGCCGAAGGGCCTGTTTGTGCTGTAGTGTTCTATTAAAGTATTCATTAAGGATTTTGTCCATTTCCTGTGGCTGAATGCATAAATTCCCTGCATTATTGAGTGAATCTACTCTTGTTACCCTCTTACTTGTAACATATTCATAAAAAGCCTCGGGATTCTCCTTGACCATGTTTGCTCAAGACATTTCATGATCTCTTTTCACCCTCCTAATTACATATTTAAGTGCCTTCCTACTTTCACTATATTCTTCAAGGGCTTCATTAGGGCCCTGGTCAGATACCCATCATTTTCCTCCTTGTTAGCCGGATGAACTAGACAAAACTTGACAAATATAAAATCACCAAAAACATCATCATTTTCCGACGTTCAATTCTGGTACGTAACAGCAATTTAAATTTAAGCTTATTTATCAGTGACACAAGTAGGCTTACCTTAGCAATGAAGTTATTGTGAAAATCCCTTAGTCACCACACTTCACACCAGTTTGGGTATACAGAGAAAATTTAGCATGGCCAATGCATCTCACCAGCACATCATTTAGACTGTGGGCAGAAACCTGCGCAGACACATGGAGAACGTGCGGACTCTGAACATTCAGTTCCCAAGCCAGGACCCTGGTACAGTGAATCAACAGTGCTAACCACTGAGCTAGCGGTGGACTATTACCAAGTTTAATAAACATACATTCCTTTGTACAAAAAAATGTACTCTAAAGATAATATTTTCTGTATTTGCCAAGATTTTATGTAAAATTGTTAAGCCTCTGAAACTTAGAAGACTTTTTCTTAATCGCATGTAAAACTATAAGAACAATGATGGATCTTAATAGTCCTTCTTCTGCAAACAACCTTTCTTTTCGACCCACAGAGCAGAGAACACATCGGCTGCTTATTATTCCCATATGTGGCCTCTGTTTCCTGACAGAGTGCCGAAGAGATAAGTACAATTATGTTATTTTTATTTTGTAAATTCATCACTTGCCTGGAATAAAACATTTGAAAATTTAATCTCAAAGTTATTTTAGTCTTTTGGACGAAAGTAAATACTGCAAAGCTTTAGGGAACGAGACCAATCTTTTCAATTCCTGTTTATGGAAATGGGCAAATTTGATAAACTCTGAGGCCAAAAACCTACCATCTTGCCCGCCTTGGAATCGGGGTTGACGAGGTTCCCAGAAATGTGCTATATATAAAAAAAAAATTAAGTTTTTTTTTGTTCACTTAACACTGACTAATAAAGCATCCTGACTTTGCACGTGGTTGTTGCAAGACAAGAAATGTGGACATTCCCACATTACTGCACCGTTCCTCTGTCCATACCTACTGGCGATTTCCCTCCAAATAGTTTCACTAGTTCTTTTGGGTTTTCTGTGCTGAACGTAAAGGTACAGAGTGCATATGCTGATTTGTCTTTGGGTGGGATTTTACAATCGATGTCGGGTGAGGCTATAAAATCCTGCCTAAATTACTTAGAAGTGATTGAAAGCCTTTACATAATTTGTTTCAAGTAAAAATGCTCATCTGCAGTCTGGGCCGGGGAGGGCTCACAAGTTAAACATTTAATACAAAGAGGCAGTTCAGTAATTAAATCTTATCAAGGCAGATTGGAAATGTTCAGACGCTGAAACGTGCTCCATCTTTCCATCCAACATTGAGTTGTGGTCAGAATCAAATCAGCTTTCCAAAGATTGGATTCTGTGGCTGAGAATTATACAAAGGACCGAGTACCCCCAAGTGACAAAATTCCTATTACAACATTATTGAAGTTAGCTCAGTTGGCTGGATATCTGGTTCGTGATGTAGAGTTATACTAACGGCATGGGTTCAATTCCCAAACCAGCTGACGCTATTCGTGAAGCTTTCTGATGGCAATAATCACTCAATAATCATCACTGTCATTAAATCCAGCCAATAATAATATATATCCTGACCTCATGGGATCTCGTTTGTCATTAATTATGGACGTTACCGCCCTTCTGTTGCCCAGGACTTGGGAGACGAGAGAATGATTCCCACGTACTCAAACCCATGTGACATTTGTCTGACCATGAGAAATGCTTTGTGTCTGCTTTGATCTTGTGTTATCAGCTTGGTGCTGTATAGTTCTAATCATCAAACTGGTACTGGTAGTCATCTTATTCCTAACTGCTGCAAAGTTGTTGTATTCAGTGAAACTATTGTCCTTAGGAATGCAAGCACTGTCTCCTACCTCACTATTTAACCCTGCTGTATCTTGCCATTGATTGAAGTTTCACAAAATATCGATAAAGGCAAATTGCATTTATTCTATAAATTCAAAATACATGTTTTAAATGAGGAATATTTGTTCTTCATATAGAGGTGTGTTCTATAGCAACAGCCCTTGTCAGCGCTCTCCATGGCTAATCATTCACTCTTATGTTAGTATTCTTAAACCCATGATTATGCGTTTATTAGCCTAATTTAGCATCATTACAGGTCACTCATTTTTAGTAAATATCATCTATCTTGGCCAATTACAGATATTCTCTGACAGTGTGGGAACAATGACTTTCTCACGGCCATCTATCCAGGTATTATCTGCATAGAAACACATATAACCACAGTTAAAGAAGGCAAGTAAAATTTCTTTTGAGAGTTGTATAATTATGTTGAAATGAAGTAATGTCAGAGAAGATTTG
Source organism: Sphyrna mokarran (assembly GCA_024679065.1). Classification (NCBI taxonomy): domain Eukaryota; kingdom Metazoa; phylum Chordata; class Chondrichthyes; order Carcharhiniformes; family Carcharhinidae; genus Sphyrna; species Sphyrna mokarran. The sequence goes on from JAGIQG010000019.1 coordinate 10,664,419, forward strand.
GATTGTCCAGCCTTTCTCTCCTAGCATGCACTAGTCAATAAAAAAAGTCTTCATTGGGATACTGTAGTCACGAGTCTTTGTATTAGTTAAAGTTAAGCTCAATAATTTGCCACTGAAAAGATCCCCTTACACAGGCTGAAAACCAATCTTTTTGGCTATCTTCCATGGCCATATGAGCTCAATCCCAGAGCAGAAATTGAATCTGGAGCTTCTGGCCCAGAGTTAGCTAAGCACTATGCCTCTCCAACATTAGCTCTAGGCTCCAGGCTCTTCTGGACACAAGCACTTCCTTTGTGAAGACAAGTGTTTACAATGAAGAAAAATGTGCTTTTGGCAGCAGCTTACAACAAATTATTCAAAGTGCTGGCCAAATTTAATTGACAGAAGTGGATTATTAACTCCTTCTGCCAAGTGATAACCTCAAGCACCACCTTAAAAGGCTAACTGAAGGAACCAGAATTAGATCGCCTTGGTATGCTATTGTGTATTCAATTTCCTATTTATTAATGGCCTTCCTGAGATAGATTCATAAAGGTTTACAGCATGGAAACAGGCCCTTCGACCCAACTTGTCCATACCACTTTTTTTAAACCTCTAAGCTAGTGCCAATTGCCCACGTTTGACCCATATGAGGCATATGACATGCAAAGGCAGCTGGGGTCAAGTGAATTACTTGAAGAGTTTAGGGAGTGTAAGAGTAGAGTTAAGAGAAATCAGGAGGGCAAAAAGGGGGCACGAGATAGTTTTGGCAGATAAGGCAAAAGGAGAATCCAAAGAGCTTCTACAAATACATAAAAGGCAAAAGAGTAACAAGGGAGAGAGTAGGCCCTCTTAAGGATCAACAAGACCTTGTAGATCCACAAGAGATATTGGGATCCTAAATGAATATTTCACATCAGTGTTTACTGTTGAGAAAAGTATGATTGTTAAGGAACTTGGGGAAATAACTAGTGATGTCTTGAGGAGTATACATACTACAGAGAAAGAGATGCAGGAAGTCTTAAAGCATATCAAGGTAGATAAATTTCTGGACCTGATGAAGCGTATCTTACTGTGACTGGCAAAGTACATATCAGAGAGTTGGGATCTGAATCAGGAATGCTGTGGAAGGAATGTTGATAGCAAGTCTGGGGTACAGGCTGACAGATTCACTAGGGAACAAAAATAACTTGGAAAAAAATAAGCGAAAGCAATTTATCGTTGCTTCACAGACCCCATGTGAGTATAAACAGTTCTATTTCTTCTTCACAGAATCTGCTATCAGTATTACAAATTTAAATGACTTTTGAAAACCATAAATGGGAATTGGTTGATAGCAATTGCAATGGTATTAACTTGTACCATCTTCTCTGTAGAGTTTACTCCATGTTAATGAAGCTTTTGCACTAATCTGTTGGTAAGTGACTGCTGCCTAAATCTGTTGCACACTTGTCAAAGTGCGGCATTCAATGGTGTATTCAAGATACAGTAAGAAGTCTCACAACACCAGCTTAAAATCCAACAGATTTATTTGGTAGCATGAGCTTTTGGAGCACTGGGCCTTCATCAGGTGAGTCAAAGCAAGTCAGATGAATCAGAGCTGTGGACTTTAACCAGGTGTTGTGAGACTTCTTACTGTGCCCACTCCAGTCCAACGCCAGCATCACCACATTGCATCGCAAGACAGTTGGCTTTCAGGCCACGTAAAATAAAGGTCATATTGTACGACTGCAAAAAAACCGCTATGGGCTCCAGATGTTGGTAGATTCTCTCCCTTATTGCCAGCTATTCAGTTAATTGGTTGATTTCCAACAGCTGCCAAGACTTTAGGAAATATTCATAGAATCATAAAACCCTAGAGTGCAGAAAGAGGCCCTTTGGTCTATAGAGTCTACATGGAACACATATCCTCATATCTCTACCCATTATACCCACTAAACCCTTGACACTAAGGAACAATTTCTTAGCATGGCCAATCAACTTAACCTGCACTTCTTTGGATGTGGGAGGAAACCGGAGCACCCAGAGGAAACCCACGCAGACGTGAGGAGAATGTGCAAATTCCACACAGACAGTGACCTGAGCCAGGAATCGAATCCAGGTCCCTGGAGCTGTGAAGCAGCAATGCTAACCAACGTGCTACTGTACCACCCATATTTTACCTCAGGATCCGACAGCAAACATTGCTTCTTTATAAAATCAGTAGGGACTTCTGAAAAACTGTGTGCTTGTGCATGTGCGCGCGTGCTTATGTACAAGAATGACACTTAATAGCTCCTCTTGGATTGTGACCTGGAACATTGTATTACTAGGAGGTTATAGCAGGAGTTTATTCAGATGACCTCTATTGCCACTGGTTAAACAGATTCAGTATTTCATCTGATCGTGGTTGCAACCGAGAGCAACGTCAAGTTCAGTTTGACAATTAGGCAAGAAGCTGGTGGCAGTAAATTATTTTATACACAAGAGAATAAAAATAACGTGCATTATATAACACTTTTTTCAACCTCTGAAAGGCTCCAATTGGTTCAGAAAATAGGAAGTTGTCAATAAATAATGTGAACGATTGATGCCCCAACACACATCCTTGTGGGATATCACTTGTCACATCCCGACATTTTGAATACCTATCCATAATCCTTACTTTCTGTTGCCTGATGCTGAACCAATTTTCCAGCCTTGTCAGTAATTTGCCCTCAACTCCATGGGCTTCTATCTTAGTTAACAGTCTGTTATATGACACTTCATCAAAGGCCCCTCTGGAAATCCATATAAACAACATCTATAAATATTCCCCTGTCCACTATTATCTTGGTCAGCTCCTTAAAAAGATTCACTGAGGTTTGTTTGGCATGACCTATTTGTCGTAAATCCATGCTGGTTGTCTATCTGAAAATTTAAAGTGTTCAATTATTGTAGTCTTGATTACAGATTCCAACAAGTTCCCCACCACAGATGTTAGGCTAACTGGTCTATGATTCCCTGGATAGCCTCTCTCACCCTTCTTACAAAGCAGAATGACATTGGGTAATTTTCTAATCCAGGGAACTCAGAGTTAGGGCATCTACAATGTACTCACCTACTTCCTTTAACACCCTTGGATGAAAACCATCAGGTCCTGGGGTTTTTTAGTTCCATTAATTTCCTCATTTTAAAATCGAGGTTTTGCTGACAGGAATTGTATTTAATCTATGTCTCCGAGACACTAGCACTTCTTTTGGCAAGCTAGCCTCCTTTTCTGCTAAGTAGCGAGGAGAACTAATTATTTAACATACCTGCTACCTCCCCTTTGTTGCTAACAATACCCCCACTTTCAGTCTTTAGTGGGCCAGTGTTTTTCCTGATTTCCCTTTATGTAACTATAAGACTTCTTCTTACAGATCTGGATGCTCCTTGAAAGTCTTCTTCCAGAACCCCTTTCAGTCGCTGTTGTAGGCGCTTTGTGGCCCTTTATATCTTTCCCTTAGAGTAGGATCTGTGCTGTTCTTTGCATTTTTGTAAGCTTTTTCTTTTAGTTTAATGCTGTCCCTTATCTCTTGTGAAATGGAGCTTTTTTTGCTCAGGGGTTTAAACTGGTTCCGTATTGTTTCTCTAAATATCCTCCACTGTTCTTCAATTGTTTTATCCATTAGCAGATTTTCCCAGTTTGCTATGGAAAGTCTCTGTCTCATCTCACTAAAGTCAACCTTACCTAAATCTAAAATACCCTTGGCCAATTTGTGCCTTGCTTTCAAACACCATAGGGAGTGAGCAGGAAGGTGGAGTTGAGGCTGAGGTGAGATCAGCCTTCATTGAGTTGAATGGCAGAACAGGTTCAAGAGGCTGAATTGCTATTCCAGTTCTTCATTCTTATGTCTCAGATGAATACAAAATGAAGGCTTCATCTGCTCTCTCTCTCTCTCATGGAAAACAATCCATAGCTCAACTCTGAAGAGCAGAGGAATTATCCTCAATGTTCTGGCCAATAATTATCCCTCAATCATCATCACCAAAGCACAACAAGATTATGGCCATTGCTGTTTTTAGGAGCTGTTTCACACACTGTGCATCTGGGCATATTCAAGATGTTCGCCAGAAGTTATACCTCACATTAAGATCCTAGTCAAGCAAAAAGTGTCAATTGCATTCAAAGATTGCCTGCAACAGTCCCACTGCACCCTTGGGAGTAGCTTGGCTGGCCATTGGTATAAGTCCACATTGACGATGTTGGTCTATTTATGGGCACAAAGTATATTCAAAGTGGATGAAAGTGTTTGAGGTGTAGTCTCTGACATCACACATCACAGTTGAAAAATTACATTCAGAATACTTGAAGTCATAGCGCAGGATTTTCTGGCCACATTTGTCCAAAAATTGGAAAATTCTGCCCCTGGTCAACAGAATTTTCGTGGTTTGCCCATTCCAATTCCCGTGGCAGTAGAATGGGAAATTTTGTCCCATAGTGTTTAATAATGGAATAGACTTCACTCAGTGGTTTCAAATACATTAGGACCATGCCTTCCCACCCAGTAGCCAATGGACTAGCTCAGGGGTTTCCAAACTATGATCCATGGGCCACATCCAGCCCACAGTGAGCCGCATCCAGATCGGAGTTTGGAGACTGCTGGACTAGCTGAATGAGCCAAGTCTAACCTGGAGAAATAGTCAGGAGGGACCCTGGAGACTAGAATCTTATGATTTCCTGGGTTACCAATCACCCATGTGCTGCAACGGGAGTTGTTAATGAACTGTCATCTCAGAACGTGACTGAACCTTGCATTCCCAAATGTGCCTAAAGGATAGAAGCCAAATCATAATTCATTTGAGTCAGCACTCTCATTTGGAGGCGAGTCAAGTTGGTTCCCTAAAGCCTGGATCTTATCAAGTGGATATAGGTGGAAGGAATGATCATCTGGAAATACGTAGAGCAACTGAGTGTGTTAGAATTGCCCCCACATAACAAAAACCAGGCTGAGATGGTGCAACTTCATGAGTAGAGAAGTTGGAAATTTGCTCTCCTCTTTCTGAAGCTGAACTTAGTCAGATCAGAGTGGGAGCTAAAGATCTACCACATTGTCCACTATTTGATGCATTCCCACAATGGAATTCTCCATTGGCTTCAAGCAGGATTACCATCTCACCCAAGCGAATCTGTAAAATCCCGCCAATGGAATCTTATTCAGAATGGGAGAGGAAGCTGAGATAACAAATATAAGAATGCTTGGATTCTGCTCATTAGATGGAGAGGTGCTTGGCAAAGCTCTCATTTATCCTTTGGTGTCTCTGACTTGAAGCGGTATGAACCAAGTCTTCAATTGGGAGATTGGCAGAAGCAGACATTAATTTCTTCCTGCTTGCATGAAGCAAGACTTTGCTACAAAAAGGTTGGAAACCTGAAAGCACCTTCACAGTTCTGTGAACTGCATTCTTACCTCCTGAAATTGTAAGCTTATTTGTTAGTGCTGCAGGTAGGCTCACATTAACACCGCAATGAAGTTACTATGAAAAATCATCTGGTCGCCACACTCTGGCATCTGTTCGGGTGCACCCAGGATGAACTTTGCACGGGCAATGCACCTAAGCAGCACGTTTTTCAGACTGAGAGAAGAAACTGGAGCACCCAGAGGAAACCCATGCAAACACGTGGAGAATGTGCAGACTCTACACAGACAGTGACCAAGCTGGGAGTCGAACCAGATCCCTGACACTGTGAAGCAGCAATGCTAACCATTGTGTCACCCATAATAGTTCAGCAGTAAGACCTCAACATTGTCAACTAAATGCGGACTGTTCTCTGCTACATATTTCTGGCAAGTCCTTTATAAAGTTTCAGCATGCGTTCTTCATGCAGATTTGTAAGCGCTGCAGTTAATTCTTGTTTTTAAACAATGTTGGAAACGATTAACCTGGAGCACTGTGACAAAGAGTAAAGTGGCAAATTTCACGCCAGCAGGAAGAAATTAATACCCAGATGGATGAAAAATAGGGAAAGGGGAAGGCCCACCCTCACCGTATCAACATTGCTGCTTTTATTATTTAGATATTTCTTGAGGAAATAACAGTAGGATTAACCATATAGATATGCAACGAGGATAAGAAGCTGACAGAATTGACAACCAAAGGCTAATAATAACATCAAAAGATTTGAAATCTCTCTAACAATCCATGATCCTCACCACTGATCATCAAAGGGTGGTTTATTCTGCATTTTGTTGCTTTCTATGTTCTAGTTGAACAATTGAGAGTCAAATCTTTGAATAAAGAGGTAAATCTAATTGTCCGAGATGGCCCTTAAAAAGGGCTCCATTTTAATTTATCTATGGAGAATATTCATGTAATACCACTTTCTTCCAACAAGTGGCGACATTGTACTTTGTAAATTCCTTAGTGATTCGCTCAGTGCAAATCTTTTATTCGGATTATCAGCCCTTGACTAATATCTTATCGGAAACTCATGAAAGTTCGGGTTCTTGGGCTAGTCACGTTCTAAGGTAAAAGGCGCAGTTTTGTGACACAAGCAAAATTCATTGTGCCACTGTGGATAGCACAGTGGTTAGCGCTGCTGCCTCACAGGGACACGGGCTCAATTCCACCCTCAGGTCACTGTCTGTGTGGAGTCTACACATTCTGCCCATGTCTGTGTTTGGTTTCAACCAAATTCTCCAGTTTTTTGCCCCTCCACAGTAACACTATATTCTGCACACTCTCGTTTCCCTTTTTAGGAACAGTATTATCTGTATAGCACACAAGAGACAAGAGTTTAATACATGTGACAATCAAATTAATGTACTGGTTGAGTGAAATGGCCATGCTAAATTCTTCCTCTGTGTCCCTAAATATGTTGGTTAGGGGGATTAGCCATAGGAAGTGTGTGAAGTTATGGGGATAGGACAGGACAGGGTAGGGATCTTTCGTGAGATATCCTGTCAGAGAGTCAGTACAGACTCGATGGGCCAAATGGCCTTTTCTGCATTCCACGCTTCAGCACTAATTCAAATTCTTCAGGATATTAAACCTTTGAGAGTTAGCCTTGATTTCCGTCAGTCAGGGATAGAAATTTTCAGACCCAAGGATTGCTGATTAGAAAAGTACATGTATATATAAAATTGGGCAACTCGTAACAAAATGGGTTAAAACAGTGACATGGGGAGGATGATGTTTTGAGCAAGAGTTAGAACACAATAGCGTAGCATAAGAAAAAACACTAAAAGTGATAGCGATGCATCAACGGGTAAGAAGAAGAAAGTCAAGTAAGATGTAACACTGCAAACCACGTTGATGAGGAGTTATGAGTGAGATTTTCCAGTCACACCTGCCTCAGGATTGGAAAACTCCATCTGTGGTCAGGAGTTCTGGTTGTCCATCGAATTCTCCAACCCACCTGGGACAGTTTCCACAACAGGCGGAACTGGAAGACTTCCACCAATGTTCAGCACGTCAATTTCCACCGATGTTCAGCACATCAACAGGTCCTCTCTTACTGAACAAGTGAACGAACATTTACTAAAAGTAGGTACGCTTTTCCTCCCACTCTCCTGAAGAAAGTGATCTGCGCAGAGTACCACTGCAAAGGAAAGGGTTAACATTAGGTACATCTTGTTTGGACTCTACTGCGATGCAACATCGCATGATTGAGTAACTAAGATCCGGAGAGAAGCAGAGGTATAACCTTTGGATAGAGCTGCTGAGAAGTGTAAATCTGGAAATAAATAAGAATGTTTTTTTTACAAAATATAAACTAAAGTTACTTTCCCAGGGAACCCTAAAGAAATCCCATCTAAACTCAAGCCAAAGCATGGTACAGAGGACAGCGTAAACAACCCAGAAAAACTGCAAGTGAAGATTTGTCCTCGGAAGAAGACAAGTCAACAAAGATTGAAGACTCACTTGAGATTGGAGCATTGTGGGTGAGGTCAATGCAAGTTAATACACAGATCTCGAGATCAGGTAGCGAGTACTGATAACAATCTACAAGCCATACCACTGAAGGAACAATGCATCCAGATCTTCCCGCAAGTATGGATTCCCCAAACTTTCTGAAGTGTGGAAGGCTCGCAACAGGCTAACGCTGGAGTAATTGGAAGAAGAAATTCTCCAGATACAGAACACCTTATCTTGAAGGAAAAGAATCAAGTCAGTACTTTACTCTACGCAGCAAGGACCATTGCAAATGTAATAAAGGATAGAGTGAGATGAAGAATCTTCATGCTCAAACAATGAAGTCCTCTAGGCTTTCCAGATGTACATAAGTATTTGAAAAAACTGCAATCATTGAATGAGTAAAATGCAAGAGGAAACAAAAATCAGGTGGATTAATGCTTGTTCCAGGTCACAAAATTTATGACTACCTAATGCTCAGAATGGTTAATCCATGATTGTATAGTAGCTGGGGGTTAGATAAAACCCCTATTGGGTCTCTTGCAAATGAGGGAAGATTAAATTCTCAAAGTCATAGATACCCTACAGTACAGAAGAGGGCACTTAGCCCATCTAATCTGCAGCAATCTTCCAAAAAAGCCTCCTACAAAGTCCAGTCCCCCACATCGATCATGGCCAATCCACCTAACCCACACGTCTTTGGAATGTGGGAAGAATCAGGAGAAAGCAGAGTGAGACCATTACAGCTATTCAATTGCAAGATCCAGGAAGAGACAACACTGAAAATGATAGGCACAATTGGGGCAGCACCGTGGTTAGCACTGCTGCCTCACAGGGATCTGGGTTCAATTCCTGTCTTGGGTAACTGTTTGTGTGGAGTTTATACATTCTCTGTGAGTTTCTTCTGGGTGCTTCAGTTTCTTCTCAGTCCAAAGATGTGCAGATTAAGTGCATCAATCATGATCAATGCATGTGGTTACAGGAATGGAGTGGAGGTCGAAGTTACAGGGATGGGCTGAGTTACATTGTTCTTCTGGAGACTCTGTGCAGACTTGATGGGCCAAATGGCCTCCTTCTGCAAACTTTGCACAGTCACCCCAGACCAGAATTAAACCTCAATCCCTGGCACTGTGAGACAGAATGCTAACCACTATGCCACTTCCAATATTACAAACAGGAAAAACATCTCAATTATTGATTTCGTAGTTTCTAGTGACAGATTAGCCATCACTCAAACACTTCAACCTGAAACTCTCTATTTTGGTCACTAGGGGAATAGCAAAATGCAGAGCAAGTGCCCAGCGATCAGTCCAATGACCAAATATCAGTCACTCCATTGGAGAGTTAAGCATAGAATCTACAGTGCAGAAGGTGGCCATTCAGCCCATCAAGCCTGCACCAACCACAATCCCATGCAGGTCCTATCCCCATAACCTCCAAGTATTTACCCCAGCTAGGCCCACTGACACTAAGGTGCAATTTAGCGTGGCCAATCCACCTAACCTGCACGTTTTTGGACTGTGGGAGGAAATTGGAGCAGGCGGGGGGCAATCTTCCAAACTTCACACAGGCAGTGATCTAAGGTCAGAACTGAACCCGGATCCCTGGTGCTGTGAGGTTGCAGTGCTTCCATGCACATAACCCTTCACCTAAAGATTCTCAGCCAAATGGAAAAGAAGCAGAAAGGGGAATTTGAACAATCATAAGATTGATGAAAAGTTCTTTCCCCACACCCTAGCTATGACTGTAACATACCTTCTTGCCACAGAACTATTGATTGGGAGATGGATACAAACACAGCTTCTAGCTCTCCAACAAAAGCCACAACCAAATTTCATAATCATTAGAGATTTTAAAAGTGTGAGAAGCAGCAGACAGCCGCAATTCGGTTATTGGCATTGCGCAGTGATCACACACACACACACACACACGGCTTAAAGATGGGTACCGGTAAATGATGCCAGTTGACCCAGTTACCTCATACTTCCACAGAAACACAAATTGTCCCATGTGCAGAATCTAAACGATTCAAAAATTTATAGAAATTTATATACATTACTTCATTTATTTACTGAGTGACAGATAATATAGTAAAAAAAAACCAGTGTAGAGACCGGAGTTTGCAGATGGCTACGCAGTATTTTGTTTCAATGCAATGCAACTCGGGGCAAAAGATGATGGAATTAAATGCAAATCAGCTTTCTATGGTCTTGCTCTAGAGGTTGACTCTGCTCATCTAACCTGCCGTGTCCCAGCGTGAATTAAACACCCTTCAGAATTTTGCTAACTGAAACCGTTTGTTGATCTTTGGAGGAGGATCTAAAGTTAGGTTGGGTCTTTTGGACACTGAGATATTAATAGGGACATTTTATTAATGATGGAATGTGTTCTTTCGAACGTACTGAGGAACTGCTCCCTGGAATAAGTTTTAAGTGTTGTTTGTTATTTAAAAATCAGGTCATCCACAAATGTGGAATTGACCCTGTTAGCACATACCATGGCCGAGATTCTCCCAGCTGCATGTTTCCCGATGGTGAAAGGCAGCGTGCTGGGTGCTGGTGACGGGATTCTCTGATCCTGCCTCTGTGAGAGGGATTTCCCATTGACATCGCCCCATACCACCACAAAACCTACAAGTGGGATTCACTCCCGGCAGGACCCAGAACATTCCCCCTCACGTGGGTAGGTGGAGAATTCTGCCCCATATGTTTTGGTGATAACACCACTTTCAGCTCCATTTACCAGCATTAAATATTTTTTTGAATTTTAAAATGTTGAAATGCTGCTATGTAATTTGGAACCATGCATTTGCAGACCAAGTGGTGACATGGCTACTTAACATGTCATATGATGGAAGCATGGGAGTTCTCCCAGCAGAGTAGAAATACTCAGGTGCTGCTCAGAGTAAAGGCAAACATGTCATAGTCCCAGATATCCATAGGCTGCTCTCCCTTTTGAAAAGGAGAGATGGCTGATGATTATTTAACCCGATAGCACAGTGGTTAGCACTGCTGTTTCAAGGACCTGTGTTCGATTCCTGGCTTGGGTCACTGTCTGTATAGGGTCTGTGCATTTTCCTTGTACCTATGTGTGTTTACTCCAGTTTCCTCCCACAGTCTGAGAGACGTTCTGTTTAGGTACATTGACCTAGTGGGGAATATGGGAATTTCAGAGTAACTTCATTGCAGTGTTAATGTAAGCCTTACTTATGAATAAACAAACAGCTCAGGTGAGGAACAAGGTTGAGAAGGCATGAATAATCTCAGCTGGTGTGGAAATTAATCCCGCACTGTTGGCATCATTCTGCATCATAAAGCAGCTAACCAACTCCCTCAGAGTACTGAATAAACTATTGTTACGAGTCCTCGGTCACTTGTTATTGTTACCAGAGCACGTTTACAGTGTTGAACATTCAAATTAAAATTCATGGATGGAGTGTCATTCCCAACTTCTTGTATCCAGGCACTGGAAGCGTAGATTCAGTGTTTAGGGATTCATTCATGACTAATCCACAGAATTCATTAATTCTTGGAGCTTCACCCATTGAATCAGCATTTCACTCAATACTTGTAAAGGGGATTAGGGTTTTGTAAGCAATTTCCTTGTAAAACAATCTCATCTTGTTGTTAAGTCTAACCAGCCAGTGACTACTTCAGTACAATGAATAACTAAAATTCCCTCGACATACCAGGGTAATCTTTCTTGTTTTGCACTCCCAGCACTGAACTTTTCCCCTTCAGGAGCCAAGAAGAAGAATTCAGGTCTTGTGATCAGTGGATATGATGAAAATCATTTTAAATGCATAAACAATTCTGTGCCTCCCCCTCCAAGCTCTTGCATTTTACTTCAAAATTTACTCCAAGTGATCAATGTTCCACAATAAAAGAATAAACCCCAATCCTTAGAGTTGATTTTATGATATTTCCCAGTTAAATGACTCAACTGGAATAGGACAGCATGAAATACTTGTGGAAAAAAATTGATATGAGTGTCAAAGGACATTTTAATTTGTACACGTTACCAAAATGTATTTTCAAATAAAGCCTGCAAGTGCTTATTTTTGAACTAATTGCATGGTTTCTTTGGCTAAGTAGAAAAGACAAATTTCTCTGTCGTAGCACAGATAAAGGTTCACCTGAGCATACTGGATAAAGCACAACTGGTGCTTGAAGTAACAGACAGAAAGTTGACAAACTCCATTAAGAGTGTGGGATTATTCCCATCCAATTTTTCTTCAGCCCTCTACAATTTGTTATGCTCATGTTGAATTGGAGACAGATTTATCCAACAGACCCAAGTGCTGGAATAACTTGTACATGAATTGTCCAAGTTTCCATGACCCAACCTTTAACCTCAAAAGCACAGAGAGAAAAGGAAGCAGACCGACAATACTTCGGGGTCAGGAATAGTTCATTTTGTCACATGACAAGAAGCTTGATATGAGGCTCTAAAGAATCCATTGTCTCTTTCCCACAGTCAGGGTGACAATATTGAAGTTCATGTTATAATTCGTATAGTCAAACTTCCTTGGGTACTGTGGAAACACTAGTATCACATACACGTTTGTTTTGTCTGGGCCTGTAGCACTTAATGATGTTGATTTAACAATGTATTTGCCCAACAGCAGTGCACATAATTAACCTATTAGACAGGAAGGCTAAACAACCACTTGTATTTACATAGTACCTTTAACACAAGAAGCTTCTTCATGGGAACATTATAATGCAACTGGACCACCTAAGGAGATATTAGAGCAGTTGCCCAAAAGCTTGGTAAAAAGGTAGGCTTCACAGAGGAGCCTAAAGGAAAGGGGAGATAGAAATGCAGAGATGTTTTGGAAAAAACTCTGAAGCTTTGGGAGCTTGACAGCTAAAGGCACGGCCACCAAAATGGAGCAATTAAAATTGGGATTGTGCAGGAGGCCAGAATTGGAGCAGTGCAGAAATCTGAGGGTTGTAAATTGGAGGACATTCCAGTGATCTTGAGAGAGAAAGGATTTTATAGAAAAATTAGAAAATTTTAAAATCCAGACATTATGTAGTCTGTTTTTTAATCTGATACAGACATCATTGGCAGTGCCAGTGATATTGGCCATCTCCAGTTGTTCTTGAACTGACTGTCTTGCTCGGCCATTTCAGAGGGCAGATGAGAGTCAGCAACATTGTTGCGAGTTGAGTCACTCATCATTAAGACTGGGTAAGGATGCCAGATTTCCTTCCCTGAAGCACACTAGTAAATCAGATGAGTTTTTAAAACTATGATTGCCACCATCACATAGCAGTTTTGTATTTTAGATTTGTAATTAAATTCCTGTCATGCCAGGGTTTGAACCCATGTCCTCATCCAGGTCTTTGGATTATCACTCCAGCGACATTATCATGATGCCATTGCCTGTGATTTGATTTATCACGTGTATTAGTATAAAGTGAAAGGAATTGTTCTTTGCAATATATAGACTAAGCATACCATACATAGGAGAGGAGAGTACAGAAGGTAGTGTTACTCTAGCTGGGGTGTAGAGAGTTTGAAAGTGTTCTAATAAAGTTTTAGGAGTGCAGAACAAGATTAAAGAGAGAGAATTAGTGGGAATGCTGGGCACAGCTTGCAAGAAGTTGCCACACTCCAGCACCATGGAAATGGGCAAATGTGAATTGGTGGGAGTTAGAACACAGTTTGGATGAGTTCAAGTTTATGGAAACTGAGATTGGAAGCAGTATATCTGGATTTCTAAAAGGGAAATCGATAAAGCACCACATGAAATGTGCAAAGGTTCCTGCATTTACTTTTTGGATTAAGTTGAATTCCACAGGGGCTAGTGCTGGGGCCTCAATCTTTTGCAATTTATTTCAATGACTGAAATGAGGGGAGTTAAGGCATTGTATCTATGTTAGCAGGTGGCATATAGATTGTAAAGAGGATACAAGGAGGTCACAGACAGATATAGGTTGGATGAATAAGTGGACAAAAATCTGGTAAATGGAATCTAAATATCAGAAAATGTAAAGTTGCTCATTTTGGCAAAAAAAATGGAAGTATTGCTAAAATGGAGAGCAGCTGCAGAATTTTGAGGTGCAGAGGGATCTGGGTGATCTAAAGCATGAATCATAAAAATTTAGTCAGTCTTAAGGTACACCAAAAAATTAAAGGCAGCTAATGGAATGCTATTCTTTATTATGAAACAATAAGAAGTCTCACAACACCAGCTTAAAGTCCAATAGACTTATTTGATATCACAAGCTTTCAGATTATTGCTCCATCAGATGATCTTTATGGAAGGAATTGAATTTAAAATTAAGGATCAAAAATATAAAATGTTGGTTTGACAACGATTGTGGCAAGAGAGAGAAGATAGGACTAACATCGAGTCTGGATGACCCTTTCTCATAACTGAATGAAGGTTTACGGTCTAGATTGGAAACATTGGTTGTATTCTCTATCCACCGATGCTGCTAGTCCTGCCGAGATGAATTTTACCACCCCACCCACCATGCAAATCAGAGCAGGTGAGGACCAGACTATGGACTTCCATTTTCAGGGAGGGTGTGGTGAGAAAATCCTACCATTGAGTTCCAGCATTTTCAGTTTTAGATTCCAGCATCCAGACAAGTTTGCTTTTATGAAAGTAAGGGTGTGTTTCAGATATACAGGGCGCTGCATCGCAAATACCACGTGTAGTTCTAACCTCCCCGAGTGGAAGGATGCAAGTGTGGTGGAGGCCATTCACTAGATTGATAGATGAAATGAATGGCATGTCTAAAAGGACTGGTTAGACAGACCAGATTTGTTCCACTGGCACTCAGTGAAGAGCAGGGTTGATTGACGTATATTATCCCGAACCGTCTCAACAAGATGGAGGTGGAAAGGACATTTCCTCTTTCGAGAGCATTCAAATGTAGGAGGCACTGTTTTAAAATTAGGAGGTCACCCTTTTTACAACAGAAGAGGAAATAGATTTTCCCTTCAGGAGTTGAGGCAAAAAGTTCGAGACACACAAGGCAGGGAATATTTAAGATCGAGATAGACAGATTATTTTGGGCAAGGGAAAATCAAAGGTTAGAGTAGATAGGAATGTAGAATTCAAAAAACAAACAGCAGCCATAATCTTATTGAATAGTGAAGCACGCTCAAGGAGCTGACCAGCCTACTCCTGTTGCTATTTTGTAGGTACATTCCTGAGTGGTAACGTTGGCCACAATTCTAGGAGTCCTCAAAAAAGAAATGCAGATGATGCTCACCACAAGGAAGGGTGAAACCATTCACTTTGGTCATAAGAATAAAAAGCAGAATTTTTTTTTTTAAAAGGCCTAAAAATTATATGTTTAGAAAAATTTGGATATACTCACGCAGAAATTGAGCATGAAAATACAAGTATATTAGGAAGGCAAATTGAATTTTCTCACAAAAGGATAGGAGTACAAGAATAAAAAGAGGTTCATGAGATCACATCTGGAATACTGAGAGCATTTTTGGTTTCCATATTTAAGAATAAATACTCCACTAGAATTCTATCACCCCTCTCACCCTGGGAATCAGAGCAGCTAAGAGGCAAACAATGAAGATCAATTGAAGGATTTTCAGATTTCTTTTGAAATCAAATTTCACTATCTGCTGAGGTAGGATTTGAACCCATGTCTCCAGAGAATTAACTTGGGTCTCTGGATTACTTGTCCAGTGACAATGCCACTGCATCACTACCTCCCCTTACTCTGGTTGAGCAAGGCCAGAGAATCCCACCCTGTTCTTCACTGTGTCCATCTTTTACACACACAGGAATTTTCCCATCCCACAGGAATCATAGCAGGCAGAGGATTGAACATGCAAAGTCCCTTCACCTCAGGTGAGATTTTCCAGTTTTGAGACAAGCACAGCCAGAAAATCCCACCCGATACATCCCTGTTTAAAATCTGGATATCCATTTCCCAGGGAAAGCTCAACACAGAATACAAGATAACAGTCCTTTCTAGGGCAAGGCAGACAATATTGACCAACAAGGATGGCACATTGCGACTTTCACAATTGCACTGATCACTTGAAAATTCTCAAAGTTCTCCTGGATTGAGACCAGAATCTCCTGTTTACTAGGTTTGTACCTTGCTCTGGTGCTGAAGTCAGCAAAGGCCCAATTCCCCCCAGATACAAATGAAGGCCTGCTGAGCAGGTTCTCATACAGCCCAAAGCTCTATCCAAGTCAGGCTTTTCATACAGTCTAAGGTTAGCAATAACTACATAGTCTCAGATTGAGCCTATTCTTCAAACTCCAACTCATCCTTCTACTATTCACCAAAATGGCTTCCATATTCAGCGGTGCTCTGCTTATATAGTCTAGCAAGGCTGCACAGCTGATCCTCATTACATTGATTTTTGATAGGGGTTTTCAATCAGTCTGTCATGTGACTTCCAGTGGCCATTTTGATGGAGAAAACTCTTGTCCTGAAACTGGTGAATATTCTGAATCTTTCTTGCACTCTGGTGACATTACAAAGCATAATCTACTTATATTGGAGGAAAGTTTACTAGATTGGTTCTTGGGATGACAGTATTATTCTAGGTAAATTTGGAACTATACACTTTGGAAATTAGAATTGATCTCATTGATACAAAAAAGGAGTTGATGGAGTAGAGCTTGTTCTCTCTGGTTGGGGAATCAAGAGCAAAGAGGTACAGTTTCAGGATAAGTGGATGATCGTTGAGACTGAGTCTTGCTGAATGTGGAAGCCAATTTGATGACTATTTGATGTTGCTTTAGAGTTTGAAGTATATACTTCATGTCCTTCGTGTGCAATCACTGCCCCCAGATAATATTGCCATCCCAAGAACCAATCTAGTCAACTTTCCTCCAATGCCTCAAATACAAGTATATTATCCTTTGTGGTGTCCCCAGGATGCAGGAAAGAGTCATAATATTCACCATACTGCATACAGTAGACCTTCCATAGAACACTTGAATGCCCCTCAGTCTGCT
This sequence comes from Sphyrna mokarran, assembly GCA_024679065.1. Lineage (NCBI taxonomy): Eukaryota > Metazoa > Chordata > Chondrichthyes > Carcharhiniformes > Carcharhinidae > Sphyrna > Sphyrna mokarran. Next base: position 10,681,217 of record JAGIQG010000019.1, read on the forward strand.
GAAGGAGATGAGAACCCATTCCTTTTGGAAAGAACTGGCTCTAATCCCTACACACTAAGTTGGAGCTGGGCTTTACCCTGGTCCTTTGATATTGTGGACAGACTTTCGGATAGGTTTCCCAGGACAGTAATGTATGTCTGCAAATGGCCTGGGACATCAAAATCTTCAGCACTTTGCTAAATGGGATAGTTTTGAAACAGACCTAGTAACTCAAAACTGGGCATGAGGTGTTGTGGGCCATCAGTAACAACAGAATTGTACTCAACCACAATCTACCATCTCAGGGCCTAATCTATCCTCCTACTATACACCAAGCCAGGAGATTAACCCTAGTTCAGTGGGGAGTGCAGGACAGCATGCCAAGAAAGCATAAGGTATATTAAAAATGAGGTGCCAACCTAGTGAAGTGACAACACAGGACTACTTGCATGCCAAACAGCAAGAACAGTTAGTAATGGACCGATCTAAGTGATCACGCAACCAATGGATCAGATCTAAGCTCTGCAGTCCTGCCACATTCAGTCACGAATGGTGGTGAACAATTGAACAAGTGACAGGAGAAAGAGCCTTAACAAAGTTCCCATCCTCAATGAGGGGGGAGGGAGCCATTAGTGCAAAAGGTAAGGCTGAAGCATTGGCAAACATTTTCAGACAGAAGTGCCAAGTAATTGATCCATCTTGGCCTTCTCCAGTGTTCCCCAGCATCATAGATGCTAGTCTTCAGCCAACTCGATTAACTGAAAATGATATCAGGAAATAGTTGGAGGCACTGGATGCTGTAAAGGCTATGGACCCTGATGATATTCTGGCATAGTATTGAAGAACTGTACTCCAGAACTAGCCACACCCCTAGCCAAGTTGATACTGTCAATGGAACAGGACATATCCAGGGATAATGATGTCTGGGATGTTATCCATAAGGCGTGATTCCGCGAATATAGCAGTGCCAGCCTGTTGTTTGAGTAGAATGTGAGACAATCTCCTCATTTTGGCACAAGAATCCAGATGTCATTTTCATGGTTTTGTAAAGGGTAGGTCGTGCCTTACTAACCTCATTGAGTTTTTTGAAAAAGTGACTAAGGAGGTGGATGGGGGTAAGGCGGGTGATGTGGCATATATGGACTTTAGTAAGGCGTTTGATAAGGTGGCCCATGGAAGACTTCTGCAGAAAATGCAGATGTATGGGATAGAGGGTGATTTAGCTAATTGGGTTAGGAATTGGCTAGCAGATAGAAGACAGAGGGTGGTGGTTGATGGGAGATATTCATCTTGGAGTTCGGTGACAAGTGGTGTACCTCAGGGGTCTGTTTTGGGGCCCCTGCTGTTTGTAATTTTTATAAATGATCTGGATGAGGGTATTGAAGGATGGATTAGTAAATTTGCAGATGACACTAAAGTCGGTGGAGTGGTAGATAGTGAAGAGGGGTGTTATAGTTTGCAGAGGGACTTGGACAAGTTGCAGAGCTGGGCCGAGAGGTGGCAAATGGAGTTTAATGTGGAAAAGTGTGAGGTAATGCACTATGGCAGAAATAATAAATGTGTAGAGTATAGGGCAAATGGTAGGATTCTTAGTAGTCTAGATGAACAGAGGGATCTTGGTGTGTATGTGCATAGATCCCTGAAAGTAGGCAGTCAGGTCGAGAAGGTTGTTAGGAAGGCATATGGAGTCTTGGCTTTTATTGGTAGAGGGATTGAATTTCGGAGCCGCAACGTCATGTTGCAACTGTACAAAACTCTAGTGCGGCCGCACTTGGAGTATTGTGTGCAGTTCTGGTCCCCACATTATAAGAAAGATGTGGAGGCATTGGAGAGGGTACAGAGGAGGTTTACCAGGATGTTGCCTGGTATGGAGGGCAGGTCTTATGAGGAGAGGCTGAGGGATTTGAGGTTGTTTTCGTTAGAAAGGAGGAGGCTAAGAGGGGACCTGATCGAAACATATAAGATGATTAGAGGTTTAGATAGGGTGGACAGTGATAGCCTTTTTCCTAGGATGGAGAAAGCTAGCACGAGGGGACACAGCTTTAAATTAAGGGGTGATAGTTATAGGACGGATATCAGAGGTAGGTTCTTTACCCAAAGGGTGGTTCGGGAGTGGAATGCCCTGCCTGCAGCAGTTGTAGATGCGCCAAGTTTGGTGGCGTTTAAGAGGTTAGTTGATAAGTATATGGAAGAGAAGGGAATGGTTTAGTTTGGAGGGGCATTGCTTTTTATATTGGTTGGCGCAACATCGAAGGCCGAAGGGCCTGTTCTGTGCTGTAATGTTCTATGTTCTATAAATGACCTGGATGAGGAAGTGGAGTGATGGGTTAGTAAGTTCGCCGACAATACGAAGGTTGGTGGTGTTGTGGATAGTCTGGAGGGATGTCAGACGTTTAAGCGAGACATAGATAGGATGCAAGACTGGGCAGAGAAGTGGCAAATGGACTTCAATGCAGATAAATGTGTGGTGGTTCATTTTGGCAGGACCAAAGAGATGAAAGAGTACAATATCAAGGGTAGGAGTCTTAGCAGCGTTGAGGAGCAGAAGGATCTTGGGGTCCGAGTCCATAAGACTCTTAAATCGGCTTCGTAGGTGGAGGATGTGATCAAGAAGGCGTATGGTATACTGGCCTTCATTAATTGAGGAATTGAGTTTAGGAGTCGAGAGGTAATGCTGCAACTTTATAAGACCTTGTCAGACCCCACTTGGAGTACTGTGTGCAGTTCTGGTCGCCTCACTATAGGAAGAATGTGGAAGCTATTGAGAGGGTGCAGAGGGGAGTTACAAGGATGTTGCCTGGATTGGGAGACATACCTTATGAAAATAGGTTGAGGGAGCTAGGTCTCTTCTTCCTGGAAAGACGAAGGTTGAGAGGCGATCTGATAGAGGTTTATAAAATGTTGAGAGGAATAGATAGGGTGGATTCTCAGAGGCTATTTTCCAGGGCTGAAATGGTCGCGACGAGAGGGCACAGGTTTAAGGTGCTGGGGGGCAAGTTCAGAGGAGATGTTGGGGTAAGTTTTTCACTCAGAGGATGGTGAGTGAATGGAATCGGCTGCCGTCAGTGGTGGTAGAGGCGAACTCGCTGGGGTCTTTAAAAAGACTTCTGGATGAGTACATGGGATTTAATGGGATTGGGAGTTACAGATAGTTCTATGGCCTGGTAGGTACTGAATTGATCGGCACAACTTATACGCCAAAGGGCCTGTTTGTGCTGTAGTGTTCTATATTCTGTGTTAGCAAGGAGGGTTTTGCAGGATTGACAAGACTATTGTTATTTCCAGTGCCTCAGTTGATGCTGGGTGGTCCGTCTGGTTTCATCCATTATCCAGGTTACTGTAGCAGTTTGGTACAACTGAGTAGATTGCTACTTTTGAGAATCAGAGACATTGCTGTGGCTCAGGAGTCACACGTAAAGCAGACCAGGTAAAGACAGCAGATTTCCTTCCCTAAAAGACATTAGTGAACCAGGTGGGTTTTTATGATAATTGAGCCTGGTCATTAATAGACATTGAATTCCAGATTTATTTTTTAAAATTGAATCTGCCATGGTGAGATTCAAACTCTGGTCTAGAGAATATTACCTTGTACCTCTGGATTACTTGTGCAAAAAATATGCCACTGCCTTTCCCCCTTTTCTATTCTTTCATGGGATGGGCCAGCACTTATTGCAATCCCTAATTGCTCTTGAGAAGGTGGTGGTGAGCTGCCTTCTCAAAGTGTTGCAGTCCATGTGGTATAGGTGGTATTAGGACAGGAGTTCTAGGGTTTTGACCCAGCAATCATGAGAGAACGATGATGCAGTTCCAAGACAATATGGCTCACAAATACTTTCAGCATATCTTGCAGCCATAATGTACGTCCCCTTCACAGAGTGTAGGATTTCTTTAAATAGCTTCAGCCACTCATACCTAAAGCAGCAGTGAATGAACAATGTAAATAGTGCTAGCAGCATTGTTACAACCAGTCCCCTAGGTGAGATTCCCCAAATCAGTTAACCCTGGAAAGATCTGGGGTAAGACTCCCCAAATTGTTCTGCCTTGGATAAGAAGGGGTGAACTGTCTCTCTTCTATTATCCAACCTGCTCTCCTGGTTGCCATATGATTAATCTAAAAAAAAAGAATTCATTCTTTTGCAGATCCCTTTTCCTAGCCTGCAACATTTTATTTTGAAAGGAGACAATTTAATCAGACTTTCCTGAGTTAAAAAGAGTGAATTTATTACCTACTAAGGGCAAGAAAACAAAACAAAAACATACGCATGCACATTCATACAGATTGGAATTGAGAACTGAATCCAAAGGAGGTAAGTAAAAAAAAAATACAAAACAGTCCTCGACTTGTGAGGAGTAGGTGATTATGCGTTATGACTTATTAAACGTCATGATTCCAGTAACAGGGGCTTCAATAAGTGAATAGTCAGTTCAGTTTGGAGCTTTCAGTTTTCTGTAGTTTGGTAGTGAACTTTGTTATCTTGGCTGATTTCCACAATTAGAGGGGTATTACTCACAAATTTCTTAATGAGATGATACTCTTCTCTCACTATGTCCTATTGTCTCCACTGGAGATGACAATTTCTGAATGTTTTAAAAATATCCTTGTCTGGAAAATGGTGGGGTTCTCTCATCTCTCAGACTATCTCCCACTAACAATTCAGCTAGTGACTGACTTTATATCCTCAGTCACTTTTTGGGCTGTATGTACGTACAGTTAAACAAAATGTAGAGGTCTTGTTTAAAGTTCAATATGCCTAGACACAATCTGATATTTTTCCTTAATTTTCACTCAGAGGGTGGTGAGTGAATGGAACCGACTGCCGTCGGAGGTTGTTGAGGCAAACTCACTGGGGTCTTTTAAGAGACTTCTGGATGAGTAAATGGAAAAGAATAGGATAGGGGGTTATAGATAGGTCTGTGGATTGGTAGATGTGATCGGCGCAACTCGTGGGCCGAAGGGCCTGTTTGTGCTCTATTGTTCTATGTTCTATGTTCTATACTAAACTGAATGCCACTGGACCTGTTCTAGGGATGCATAAACTTAGGTATGAGCTGTGCATTGGCTGTGCACACCCAGACAGGACAGTGGCACGGTGTTAGCACTGCTGCCATGCGGTGCCAGGAACCTGGATTTGATTCTAGCCTTGAGTAATCTTCTGTGTGGAGTCTGCATGTTCTTCCCATGCCCGCATGGGTTTCTCTGGACGCTTGGGTTTCCTCCTACATGCCAAAGATGTGCAGGTGAGGTGAATGGCCATTACCCCTTGGTATCCCAGGACGTGTACTTTGGGAGGATTATTGGGGTAAATATATGGATATCGGGGATAGGGCCTGAGTAAGGTGCTGTGTCAGAGTATGCAGACTTGATGGGCCAAATGGCCTCCTTTTGCACTATTGGGGTTCTAATTATTATGGCAACACTGATGAAAGAATAGGTTAAAAAAACAATTTAACGTGCTATCTGCAATACAATCAAGTGACATGTTTTAACTGCAGACTGTGACCTGTTTTCAGAAAGGTACGGGGTGATGGCAGTGGTAGGGCGAGGTGCTATTTATCCAATGTAAGTCACATGATCTGCTGTGAAAAAAATGGTTCTTTACAAGCCAAGTACCATGAGAAGGGGACAGAGAATAATGCTCCACCTGTACTTCGCAATGTATGGTTGGAGGAAAATGACAGCGTACCTTGCTTTGGCTAGGTCAAGTCTTTCATTTGCCATTTAATTGATGTCCTAGCCATTGATAGCTCCAGTTAAATATAAACTTAAACTGGTATTGTTGCCCAAACAACCGCACTAAAGCTAACTGTGGTCAAGGCAATAAGTCAAGGATATTTCTGATTCAAATTTCCACAGTTGCAATGTCACACAGAGAAAATGAGATCAAAACACAACATCAATTGATATTTTTGTTGACCCTTTTTTTTTAAAAAGAATACATAAACTTTCATTAATTTTTATTTTGTCAGTTGAGTTGTAAACTATTGCAAGCCCAACAAATTGAATATGACACACTCAGCCAAGTGATATAACAAATAGCACTGCTCAGGAAATGACTATAAGTCACTTATGACCTTCTCATTTGAGATTTCCCTCATCAAACTCTGCAAGTAAAGCTATATATTGCTTGTTATGACACATCCCCTCTTTTATATCTAAAAACAATTCAGGGGGAATAAAATAAAGCAACTCATAAAACAATAAGGCAAGGCCAACTGTGATCTGGAAATAGCACTGAAAGGAAAGCTTTCAAAATATGTGTCAAAGAAGAGAAAGAAAGATACATTTTGTGGGGACAGTGAGATATTGCAGATCTCAGCCGGTGATGGGATTTACATATGGCAGAAATCCATCCAGGGAGCCCGCCACTGAAACCAGTTACAAAACTTGAGTAATGATACACTTTAAACGTGACTCGATGACACATTATCCTGTCCAAGGTGCGGTGTCCAAAGGGAGAACCGGCTCGCAAATCATGGGCCTCACAGAGGATAAATCTTCAGTTGTTGAGTCACAGTTTTCCTGTCAATTTACTGTGTCACAGATTCAGTCTTTTTAGAGTAGGAATTGTATTCCTTTAATGTGGAAAATCTTGGACTGTGGGGGTGGAGTGGGGGGAAGGTGGAAACAATTTCCTGACATTTTTTATAAGAGGGCATGGCTCAGTGTGTGTAGATGACCAGGCAGATGTCTTCGCCTGGTATTAAATAGGACCAAAGATGAAATCCATAATCCTTGGGTGACCTCTTCCCATCACAAGCTTTCATACTGAGGATGTAGATGTTTAAGAATCTCCTCCATGAAGAGCAATTGATACTTGATCAGTTCCAAATGTTAAATCTGAGATTGATGGATTTTTTTTTCTTAATCAAAGGCATTAATGTTGGCCTTTATCGCGAGCAGGATAGAATATAAAAGCAGGGAGGTCTTGCTGCAACTTTACAAGGCACTGGTGAGGCTGTAACTGGAGTACTGTGTGCAGTTTTGGTCCCTTATTTGCGAAAGGATATATTGGCCTTGGAGGGAGTCCAGAGAAGATTCACCAGGTTGATACTGGAGATGAGGGGGCTGGTTTATGAGGAGACATTAAGTAGACTGGGCCTGTACTCGTTGGAGTTTAGAAGGCTGAGGGTGGACCTTATAGAGACTTACAAGATAATGAAGGGGCTGGATAGGATAGAGGTAGAAAGATTCTTTCCACTTAGAAAAAAAACAAGAACTAGAGAGCATAGCCTCAAAATAAGGAGGAGGGGGGAGGCAATTTATAACAGAGTTGAGGAGGAACTTCTTTTGTTAGAGGATGGTGAATCTCTGGAATTCTCTGCCCATTGAAGTGGTCGAGGCTACCTCGTTGAATATGTTCAAGTCATGGGTAGATAGATTTCTGATAGATAAGGGAATTAAGCGTTATGGGGAGCAGGTGGGAAAGTGGAACTGATCCACTTCAGATCAGCCATGGTCTTATTGAATGTCAGGGCAGGCTCGAAGTGTTAGATGGCCTACTCCTGCTCCTACTTTCTTAACGTTCATTAAGAGTTGCAGATTAACCATAATCTGAATATTTGGTGGAACATGCTAATCCTGTAACTTTATGTATTCATCTATTTAAAACAAGAAGTTGCATTTATATACTGTCATTGGATTTGTTAAGGACAAATTGTGTTTAACTAACTTGCTTAGGGCTGGGTATTAGAATCACTTCTCACCCTGATAAACATTAATGACCTGGACCTTGGTGTACATGGCATAATTTCAGGATTATGTGCTCAAGATAGTGGGTGTGGGATGAAACATGACTAATTCGTAGAATTGACTTGCTGAATTTGAGAATTGTGTGTTGCAAAAATGGATGGTTTCTTGTCCAATAACCACTTATGTTTAGTTGTGTTTTTTTGTTGCTTGCCCTTACAACTATATTTGTATATGAGGGAAAAGAAAGTCCACTATATAAAGCTTTTCATAGCCTTAGCTCAACGTGCTTGTTAGCCTATCAAGTTGTGGTAGTATATGCCCTTGAAGGGGTTGTTCTCTGAGGGCCACATGATCAGGCTAGACTCTGTGGAGTGTCATGGTGACAAACTTGTGGAGAATCCGCCTTTAGAGGGATATTGTACGGTCACATAATTATTCTGTCTGATCCTGTTTGTAGATATAATTATTTGTTCATTGGCAATAAAACTTCTTTGTTCTGAAGCCTCATCGAACCGCCCTTGAATTATACACTGGGAACAAGAAAAATCCTTTCAAGTTCCTTGGGGATCGCAGTGCACAGTAAGAGGAGGAAGACACTGAGAGCATTGAAGATATTGGGCAGTACAGTGGCACAGTTAGCACTGCTGCCTCACAACACTAGGGACTCGTGTTTGATTCCGGCTTGGGGTCAGTGTGTGTGCCAAGTTTGCACATTTTTTCTGTGTGGGTTTCCTCCAAGTGCTCCGGTTTCCTCCCACAGTCCAAAGATATGCGGATTAGCTTGATTGGCCAAGCTAAAATTTCTCCTTAATGTCAGGGAGACTAGTTAGGGTAAATGCATGGGGTTTCGGGGATAGGGCCTGGTTGGAACTATGGTCAGTGCAGACTCGACGGGCCGAATGGCTTCCTTCTGTACTGGATGATTCTATGAGAAGAAGAAGTAAGATACAGATGCATGTTAAAATGCCTTTGAACAGGAAATTAGAACAATGTGACCCCAAAGTAGAAAACTGGGGCCAGTATATTGAAATTGTTACTGTTTTAAAGCAAATGAGATAACTGAAGAAAAGTGGAAGGTTATTCTGCTCACAATTTGTGGTCCAGAGACTTACAATTTAATCAGAAGTTTAAAATCGTCTCTATTCACCAAGGGGGCAATTTTCCCAAAACAATTCTTGAACTTGTCTAAAACCTGGAGTAAATTCTGTTGGTTTTTTCCAGTGGGAGTTTCAGAGTGAATCCCCCACACTCTGTGCAATACAGAGTGCACTAGCGTGAATCAGTGGATGGGGCCTATTCCCACTGGAGAGGCCGGCAGCATAGCACTGAATGCACCACTGCGCATGTGCCAAGATCGGGGCACGTGCCAATTCATCAACATCAGGATTAGTGTGTGCACAGTAGCCCTGCACTGCTGGCCTCCCAATTGATCACTGGCCCCACAAACATATCCAGCACTGTCTCGCACACACCCCTGCCCCCCATCCAGCCCACCTCGATCTCCCCCAAGACTGTGACTCTCCAATCAATTAAAGGATGTGCCAGCCTTGGAAAAGGTCCAGAAAAGGTTCACAAGTTTGATCCCTGGAGTGAAGAGCTTGTTGTATGAGGAACAGACGACTCTGGGTCTGTACTCATTGGCATTTAGAAGGATGAGGGGGGATCTAATTGAAACTTACAGGATACTGCGAGACCTGGATAGAATGGATGTGGAGAGGATGTTTCCACTAGAAGGAAAAACTAGAACCAGAGGGCACATCCTCAGGCTAAAGGGTCAATCCTTTAAAACAGAGATGAGGAGGAATTTTTCAGCCAGAGTGTGGTGAATCTGTGGAACTCTTTGCCACAGAAGGCTAAGGCCAGGTCATTGAATGTCTTTCAAAGATAGATAGTATCTTGATTAATAAAGGGATCAGGTGTTATGGGGAAAAGGCAAAAGTTTAGGGATGAGAAAAATATCAGCCATGATTGAATGGTGGAACAGAATTAGGGCCAAGTGGCCTCCAGTTGAGTCTCTTGGCCCACTGCACTACAAAAGCAGTGCAGCGGGCTGGGAGAATCATGCCCCCCCACCTTGCCAAGTTTTTTGACTGGAAAACGGTACTGGTTAAATATTATTTCAATCCCTGATCCTTAATCATTATGTTGAGGTACAAATTTCACTCATCAGTCCGAGAGCCAGAGGAGACAGTCTCAGGCTTCATGGTCAGATTGAGAAGGATTAGCAGAACTTTGCAAATTTGGCCCAACTTTAGGAGAAATGTTAAGCGATCATTGGTCTTTGGTACTAATAGACTAATTATCAGAAAAGAAGTTATTCGCTGAAAATAAAATCCCTCTGGAGACAGCTGTGGAGTTGATCCAGGTGACTGAGCATATAGAACAGGATGCAAGGTGTGCCAAATGAGAAAAACCTCTTGTGGCAGAAAGAACTGCTCGGAAAGGCAACCTGAATAAGAGAGATACAGCATCAAGGTAGAAAATTGTTTGTTGTGTGGGAGAGAATGGTCCCAAGAAGTTTGCCGTTGTATGAATTCTGTATGTTTCAAGTGCAACGCAAAGGCTCATGGTGCTGGGTGAAGCTGTCACAGCAGTTATGTGCACACTAAAAACCACAATTGTTAGTTTAACTCCTGTGCAGGAACTGGCTGGGGAGACCCAACAAGCAACCTGAATCATTAACTCTTAACCAGGTCCAACTGAATAGAGAGAGCCTTGATGGTAAACGGTGGATATCTTGAAATGGAAGTCGATGCAAAAGCAGTGGCTGCAGTCATAGGGAGTAGGCATTTTGTTACCTCCTGCGGACCACTGAAATTGAGCGAGTCTAGAGCAATGTACCAGTCTATATATACTGGAAAAACATTGCAGACTTTAGGAGCAGCGACAGCAACAGTGTCCTACAAAATTCAGTTTCCTACCTTTGTAATTAAGGGATATTGACCTTGCTGAACGGGACGTGACAGGTTCAAGCAGAATAAAGTGATTAAAGATATTATATCTATGAGATTGAGATCTTCAGCAACTGTTACGTAAATATTCTGAAGTTTTCCAAATTGAACAAGGGCATTTTGATTTGATCAGATTTATTATTATTATATGTCTCAGCATACAGTGAAAAGTATTGCTCCTTGTGTGCTATAGCACATATATGTTAACACTGCAATGAAGTTGCTGTGAAAATCCCCTAGTCACCACACTCCTGTTCAGGTACACTGAGAAAAAATTTAGCACCTGATCAGCACATCTTTGGCCAGTGGGAGAAAACCGGAGCACTCGCAGGACACCCATTCAGACACGGGGAGAATGTGCAAACTCCACACAGAGAATCACCCGAGCCGGGAATCGAATCCAGGCCCCTGGTGCCGTGAGGCAACGATGCTAACCACTGTGCCACCATGCCACCCCATAAGAGTTGAAATGTCGAAATCACCAAAGATTGATAAAGTCTGGCAGAGCAGTGGGTACTCCTGTGAACGATAGTGCTAATGACTCTTATGAGATGGAAATGGGAATGTATAAACGGCAGTGCATCTGTGCAAATGCCAAGCCTCAAGCTTAAATTTCCAATTTGTTGGTCTGTCTGACATCTTCCGGGATTTCAGCCATAAACCTAAGTAGAAGGAAAGGTCCAGAGAATGAGATAGCTGTCAGGATAAATGAAATCATTAATTTGTTGCCTGAATATTTTTTTATTGAGATGTGTTCTAAGCGGTAAACAGAGAGATGATAATGTACTTGGCAATATGTAAATATTATATGCGAAAGATTGAACGCTTGACAGAAAATTATAACAAAATGAATCCCATCATGAATTCTGAATATTTTTCAATGGATCGTGCTATTCTTTGGGGTTAGTTCAATGGTGACATAATCATCCCTAATGAGAGAATATTTTCAATGCTTTTTCAAAATAAAACCTGTTAATGACCACAGGGTCCCTGACCAGGATTCTTAACTCTGTAAATATTACACTGAAATAGCTCATTTTATTCCTGCTGAAGTACATTGAAATCTTTCCACCTCAATTTAGCAGCCATCCTCGACTGACCATTACCCTGAATGCCAAATTTTATTGGCAAATTGATGGGCACAAAGCAAACACAAACCCAGAGCCTTTCTCCATTGACTGCTAATGTCCAAAATGCACTGCAACATTTCACTGCGAAAAATTACATTTAGTCACATTTTTAAATGAGCACCCACAGATTCACAAAGCCAGAAGGATTGTGTTACCGTGCTAAGCAATTGTTTTCTTTATATTCTATCAATTACAGGTGATAATTTGAAGAATGTGAAGGTGCACCTAGCTTTCAACCCTCAAGCTGACACATAGGACAGGATTTTACAGTCTCACTCATCCCGAAACCATAAAATCCCACCTGAGGTCAATGGATCATTTTCTGCTTCCCGCCTGCTCCAATTCCCGTGGCAGGCGGGGTGCTAAAATTCCAGCCAAAGGATCCCTGCAGTGCAGAAGGAGACCATTCCGCTTATCGAATCTGCACTGACCACAATCCCATTCCAGGCCCTATCCCCATGATCCCATGCATTCACCCTAGCTAGTCCCTTTCACACTAAGGGTCAATTTTAGCATGGCCAATCCATCTAACCCACACATCTTTGCATTGGGAGGAAACTGGAGCACCCGGAGGAATCTGGGAGGCCGTGCAAACTCCACAGGAATAGTGGCCTAAGCTGGGAATCAAACCTGTGTCCCTGATGCTGTGAGGCAGCAGTGTTAACCACTATACCATCATACCTGCCCCATCAATAAGTACAGATCATATTCCTTTCTAAATTTTGTCTGTCATATATAGTGGTTGGGGAAAGTCACGTTCCTTGGAAAACAGATGAAGTTCTGCAATCGAGTAAATATGAAAATCCTCTAGTTGCCACACTTCAGTGCTTGTTCAGGTACACTGAGGGAGAATTTAGCATGGTCAATGCACCCTAACCAACATATCTTTCACACTGTGGGAGGAAACCAGAGGAAACCCACGCAGACATGGGGAGAACATGCAGACTCCACACAAACAGTGGGAATTGAACCCATGTCACTGATGCTGTGGCGTAACAGCGTTAACCACTGTGCCACAGTACTGCCCAAATGAAAGCACCAATTTTTATTTTAAATCAAAGATATTATTGAGCAGCGGCACTTGAAGGACTGTAATGTTGACATCTTGACGCCTGATTGCCCACTCCAGCTGCTGCCTTGATCGATGAGAAGGCTTCAGGCTCACAGAGATGGTCTGATAGTTCTTAGATAGTCCAATCCCAGACACTGGTGTGCTCGAGGAGGATATGGGGCAGAGGACGCTATGCACAAGTTTGCAAATCACTCCCAAGGTTTAACAGTCATTTCTGAATGTGCTCTAAATGATGAGGAGTTCTGATAGAGCATAACTGTTTCCATTGGTGGGAGAGTCGGAAGCAGAGGCCACAGGTTTAAGTTAATTGGCATGAAGAAAATCCAGGGAGTAAATGAGAAGGTTTTCTTTTTACACGCACAGGGAGTTGTCATAATTTATAAAACACTGTCTGAAAAGCTGGTCGAGTTCAACTGTGGATACTGAATTTAAAATAATGAGTTTAGGTTTTCTAAGTGTTTTCAAATGAAACATCTGCCATACTGAGAGGAATATAGTCAGATTATTTTTTACGAAGGCTAAACACGTTAGAAGATGGATAAATATTAATTATGGCAAAGTCACACGATGCAAGTGTGGGAGCGCCTGCATTTTAGCGAGATCTGGCACTAGTCATCTTCTAATCCCTTCCTTTATTCAGGGAAGTATATTGCAGCACGGTGACACAATGGTTCACACTGCTGTCTCACAGCTCCAGGGACCCGGGTTCAATTCCCAGCCTGAGTCATTATCTGTGTGGAATTTGCACATTCTCCCCATGTCTACATAGGTTTCCTCCAGGCGCTCTGGTTTCCCCCCACAGTTCAAAGATGTGTGGGTTAGGTTGATTGGCCATTCTAAATGCATAGGGGTGGATAGGTGGAGGGGTAGGGGCAGGGGCAAGCGGTTGTGGAAAGATAAAACTTAATGGGCCAAATGGCTTCCTTCTGCAGTGTAGGGATTCTATGTCTCTACGTTGGTCTGCAAACAAATAAAAACTGTATCTTTTTTACAATTATCATCTATGGCAGTATTTTTAGCATAATGGGCAAACCATAATTAATCCCAGCTAGACCTCAAAAACAAAACATGGTGGCAGCTGACAAGCTTAGAAAATCTTTGCTAACTATCAGAAGACTGCTGACTGAATGTCCTACAAATCCAAGCAAAAAGGACCAAAAGGAAAATGATTGAAGACTTACCTGAGGAAGGACGTTGCGAGTGCAGTACATGTAGGATGGCATAGAGTCCAGAACATCAGTGAGTAGAGATCACACTCTACACAACCGTCCAACCTACTGAAGCAGAAACAGATCCAGAGCTTAGGATAAGCATGGCGTCCATGGCCCATAACACCGATCTCTGGGGCATCATACTCCAAATATGCACCGAGGGAAACCCAGTCACCCACCAAAACTAGCCACTCCCCATCAGAAGTCCCTATGTTACAATTGAGTGGAAATTGCCCACGAAGTATGAAGTTGTAGGGGATAATCTTACCTTTGCGATGGGTGGGGAAGACAATATGATGGCAGGAGAAGCAAAAAAAATCAGATTCGTGCTTGAACTCTCACAGTCTTACCAGACCAGTATTTCTGGCTACACCAGCCTCAAGCCCGGAGGCTGATCTCAATATTTAAATCCATTTAAATGTGGATTTAAATATTAGTGAGCCTGGGATGTAATTGTCTGGCCTCACTAGCCTCAATGGCCGTGCTGGTGAGGATCTTTGCATATGGCCTAGGATCACAGTATGGTCCTCAACAATGAGGACTTATCATTACGAGCTCGCCAGTAGGACTGGAGACCATTAATGCCTCCCAGGAGGTCTGGTACATGAGGAGGGGTGATGGGGAGGAGGGGGTGAAAGAGCCAGCCTAGCACAACCTGCCAGGCACCCAGGCACTGCCTGCTGGGAAAACTGGCACTGCCAACCTGGAACAATGCCAATACCACCACCCCCACACACTCCCACTAATTCTATTTGCCTTTAGAAAGGGACTGGATCCTTTAAACCTACCTGCTTAATGGCAGCGAATACTAAAAAAACGCTTCCTTACCCTCAAACCATTATGACAGGAAGACAGAGAAAAATGATTCCTCTAACCATTTCAAGTCTGACCATGACTGGGTTTTCTGTAACTTTAAAAGTTTAAAGTGGCATACACATGATGGGTCGTGAGAGGGCTGCTCTTGGATTTTTTTTTCGAGAGTATCCTAGTGCTTCACGTCATTAGTGTATGCTTGACCTGGACCATTTGATGGTAACACGACAGCTCAGTGACTATAGCTGTGCTGTGCAGATACATGGATTTGTGCCTGTGTCTGTGGGAGTTTGCGCATTCTCCCCATGCTTGCGTGGGTTTTCTCCGGGCGCTCCGGTTTCCTCCCACATTCCAAAGATGTGCTCTTAGGCTAATTGGCAGAACAAATTCTCCCTAAATTGTCTCAAATTTGGTTTTTAATCCATAGATCTATAAACATAGACAGGGATCAAGGGTAGAGGTGGGAACATCGGGGTGGCGGCACGGGCTCGTTGGGCCAAAGGGCCTGTTTCCCGTGCTGTTTTGTTCTTTGTTCTTTATTTATCAATGTCACAACTAGGCTTATATTAACGCAGCAATGTGACTACTTTGAAAGTCCCCTAGTCGCCATACTTGTTCGCTTGTTCAGGTACACTGAGGGGGAATTTAGCATGGCCAATGCATCTAACCAGCACATCTTTCAGACCTGGGGAGGAAACTGGAGCATACAGAAGAAATCCATGCAAACATGGGGAGAATGTGAAAACTCTGCACAGAGGGCGACCCAAGCCAGAAATTGAACCAGGATTGCTGGCACTGTGAAGCAGCAGTGCCGACCACTGTGCCACCTTAGAAAGTGGAAGGAATTTTATTCAATGCCTGTTTTTAACAATTTATGCACTGATTGCAAAGAAACAGATTTGATAGGTTTTCTTGATATTTAAAACAAAAGGCATTCATTTTATTTAGCAAAATAAACTCACTGATGTTAAGATCACAAAATATCTAAAAGCATAAACCCTCATTTTTCAAATTTTCATGACCTATATTCACATGTGCATGCAGCATTAACAAGTGTTCCTGTAGGAAGTTACTTTCTTAGCCAAATTAACTTTCAATACTGATATTTTTTAAGAAAAGCTTGAGGATTCACCATTTATAAATCCATGACTGTAACATTGGCAGAGTTTCTTTAAGTGAGGGATGGATCAGTAAATTTGCAGATGATACTAAAGTTGGTGGTGTGGTAGATAGTGAAGAGGGGTGTTTTAGTTTACAGAGTGACTTGGACAAGTTGCAGAGCTGGGCCGAGAGGTGGCAAATGGAGTTTAATGTGGAAAAGTGTGAGGTAATGCACTTTGGCAGGAACAATAAATGTGTAGAGTATAGGGCTAATGGTAGGGCTCTTAATAGTGTTGAGGAACAGAAGGATCTTGGTGTATGTGTCAATAGATCCCTGAAAGTAGGCAGTCAAGTGGATAAAGTTGTTAAGAAGGCATATGGAGTCTTAGCTTTTATTGGTAGGGGGATTGAATTTAGGAGCCGCAGCATCATGTTGCAGCTGTACAAAACTCTAGTGCGGCCGCACTTGGAGTATTGTGTGCAGTTCTGGTCCCCACATTATAAGAAAGATGTGGAGGCATTGGAGAGGGTACAGAGGAGGTTTACCAGGATGTTGCCTGGTATGGAGGGCAGGTCCTATGAAGAGAGGTTGAAGGATTTGAGGTTGTTTTCGTTAGAAAGGAGGCGGCTAAGAGGGGACCTTATTGAAACATATAAGATGATTAGAGGTTTAGATAGGGTGGACAGTGATAGCCTTTTTCCTAGGATGGAGAAAGCTAGCACGAGGGGACACAGCTTTAAATTAAGGGGTATGAGTTATAGGACGGATATCAGAGGTAGGTTCTTTACTCAAAGAGTGATTAGGGAGTGGAATGCCCTGCCTGCAGCTGTTGTAGATGCGCCAAGTTTGGTGGCGTTTAAGAGGTTAGTTGATAAGTATATGGAAGAGAAGGGAATGGTTTAGTTTGGAGGGGCATTGCTTTTTATTTTGGTCGGCACAACATCGAAGGCCGAAGGGCCTGTTCTGTGCTGTATTGTTCTATGTTCTATGTTCTAAGTTCCGAAGTCCTCATAGATTTTCTGTCTTGTAGAAATGTAAATTGCTATGTCTAGTACATTTAAATAAATCCCTTTGAAATGGTTTTCAGCATCCTCACTTGTGAAATACCAGAGAAGGATGTTGTGGCATGTCTGAATTACAGTTCTTTGAGCTAGTCAACTTGCAATATCAGACGTTGGGTGACTTGTGATAACCATCTTTAGTGAGAGTCTTCAAAATGTTAATTGAAACAATTCCAGTATATGGTTAGTTGGTGAAATTGCAGATTACTATCATTTATGCACAAGTCACATCATCATTACAATTGTACTATAAAGAGCTCCACAGCTAATACCCAAGAGGATTGAAATGGGCCAGAGAAATATCAGAAGGAACCAAAGAGATTTGAGATCATTGGCAAGGAAACCAATGAAACTTTGGACAGACTAGTTAGATCTGAATGGAATCAGAAACAAGTCAAAACTTGCGTGCAGGTGGAAGACACTGCAATCTAATAATAGACAAGTACAGTTTGTCCTCAGTCTCTCAATGAAATCGGGATTAGCTCCGAGATTTCTCAAGAGACTAACCTTGTGAAGTTTGACACTTTGGTCGAGATGTGTCTACAAGAGGGTGTACGCAATTGGGATCAAGACTTGGGTGGAGTAAAGGGTTAATATCAGGAGCACCCGATACTGATGTAACTGCTGATGTAAGTACGATGCAATGTCACATGATTACATACCTGAATTCTGGAGGGAGTCAAAACTACCATCTCGTGTACCTAGATGTACATTGATCTTTAAATAAACAAAAGTGATTTTTACAAAGTGTATGCAACCATTCCTAAGATAAGAGGCAAATCTTGAAGAAATCTGACTTAGACCCCAAATCCAAGTCAAAACTAATGCCATGGGTGAGAGGAGATCTGATAGAGGTCTACAAAATTATGAGCAGCATAGACAGGGTGGATAGTCAGAGGCTTTTTCTTAAGGTGGAAGTCTCAATTATAAAGGGGCACAGGTTAAAGATGAAAGGGGGAAAGTTTGAAGGAGATGTGCTGGGGATGTTTTTTATGCAGAGAGTGGTGGATGTCTGGAATGCACTGCCAGGGCAGGTGGTGGAAGCAGGCACATTAGTAATACTTAAGGGGCATCTGGATGGGTAGATGAATAGGGAGGGAATAGAAAGAGGAAGGCAAAAGGTTTTTTTTTACTTTATTAATGACATAATGATGGGCAAGAGCTTGGAGGGCTGTGATGGTGTTGTAATTTTCTTTGTTCTTTGTTTTCGTTAGAAAGCCATAGCATAAGACCCAGATAAATATTCAGATTTCTGACTAACTACCGAACCCCTCCCTTCCCCCATTCCCCAAATAGGTTGGAAAGTTGAATTTCTGCCTCTAGCTTTTAGATGAGGGAATCGTTTTGGAATTTTGAGTTTTGTTGGGCATCAGGTTGAAATTCTACAGAATTTTCTTTGAATTGGTGTCAAGGTAAAATTGGGCGAAAAATAGTAAATTACCGTGCAAAAGTGTTGGGCGGACTTGAAACTGGGGGAGTTTCAGATCTGCCTTTTGGATGTGTTTTCAGGCACCCTCATACACATTCTGCCTGCAAAATTCTGAGTGAGCCTGTTGCTTGCTGCAGAAGCCTGTGAGCGAAGTTTAACGTGTCCAAAAGTCTGCAGAGGGATGTAGTGCGCATATGTAGCCCTCCCGTACTGTATACACACATTAGCAGTTGCAGGAGTCTGACAGACAAAGACAGAGCTGTCAGGCCTCAGCTCATGCAGACTGTTTGAAGCAGCCCTCCCCACCTTCCCCCACCCCCCACCTTCTCCCACCCCCCACCCCCCCCCCACCCCCCCCAGCCCCATTCACAATCATGAGGATCCACAGCCCAAGATATAGTCGTCGCCAACCCTCCCTACCACCCAGACAAATTGCTGATCTTCCCTTCCCCACCAATCATGAACATCTACCCTCCAACTACTGATCATGGTGCTGCTGCCCTCCCCCCAACCCAATCCATCCCACCCCCCCCACTTTCCCCTCTACCCCCCTATCCCACTCCACTACCCATCCCACCCCGCACCCCTTCCCGCCCACCACACCCCCACAACACCTCCGTACCCACTAACCACCACCCCCCCCACCCCCCACCAAATGTTGCAGAGTGGCAATGGGCCCCTTCTCCCATTAGCCCTTCCCCTTCTGGCTCCTCCTCATTAGCTCCACCCCCAATTGGCCTCTCCACCATTAGTCCTGCCCCTGACTCTGACATTGCTTAGGTGCCATTTTGGCATTGCCCAAGGGTCACTGTCCCTTGCCCTTGGCTCCATATGGGGGGGCCTCAATGGCCTCCATTTCCATTGGTGAGGCCTAGTCAACTGTTCCCCATTCATGGGGAGCATATCTATTCCTCACCGGTGAGAATCTTTCCCGGCAATGTCGGAAAAGGGGGGTGGGAAGGGAGGGGAGGGGGGGGGGTGGCGGATGATGAGGAGAGTGTGGGCAATTGAGCACTGGGCTTGCTAACGACATGTAAATGCTTCTTTATATAAATTTCAATATGTTAACCTGCCCCTCGCCCATTTCGGGTGAGAGGCCGACCGCCAGAAATCTGGCGCTTCTAAAATGCTGACAGTCACGAAAACCAGCACCAATCACACTAATCACTTTGCGCCCCATTTTACGACCACGTCACTTGCTAGAATGGGTGTAAGTTGATGGTACAATTGTCCTCATTGTGTGAACTAAATGGTCACCAGGGGCTGAATGCTTTTCTTGTCTGTTTGATACTTTCTTAGGCCCTTGAGCCTCCACGGTTTCATGGTTTTGCACATCATCGTCACTGCTGAAGAAACACAGAACATTCTACTTAAAGTGGTCCTTTCATTCACTTCCGGCACATTCAACAACATGGTCATCAATGATCAGGATTTACTTGGCCTTTGCCATCCATTTAGCTTTGTTTATTGTCATGATAATTTCAGTCTTCCTATCTCTCATGGGTTATTAGCACATATCCTTTTGATCCTTCCACAATGGCCACTTCTGCCAGCCCTAACATTCTGTCCTTGGCCTCCTGCGAGTCTGTATCTTTTTGTAAAGTAAAGCAAAGATTATTTATCAGTCACAAGTAGGATTACATTAACACTGTAATTTAGTTACTGTAAAATTCCTCTAGTCACCACACTCCGGCACTTGTTTGAGTCAATCCACCGAAACAGCACGTCTTTCAGACTGTGGGAGGAAACCTGGAGGAAACCCATGCAGACACAGGGAGAACGTGCAGACTCCACACAGGCAGTGACTCAAGCCAGGAATCGAACCCGGGTCCCTGGCACTGTGAGGTAGCAGTGCTAACTACTGTGCCACTATGCTGCCCCTTCCTTCTGCTTCCCGGTAACATAATCACTGAGCGTTGCATCTCTTTTTCACATTGATAAATATTTGCCTAATCATATTTTGTTTTGGCATCATTAAATATTACATAAGTAAGTTCCTTCACTCATTTTAACCAGTATACTTTGTAGTTGAAGAGGATGATAACACACGCCTTTTCCCATGAGGTGTAAGAGTTTCCAGTGGGTAGGCCATTCAGAATAGCACAAAATGTCTCCTTGTGAATCCTGTGGGATGCAACTCTGTTCACAACAAGGTGCAAGCTTCTGATCCTTTGGAGATACAGGATTGCTGAAGTAACTATCCTGGAATTGGAGTGGGTGAGGGACGGAGCATGGGAAGGCTCATTGACCTTGGGTGGGACTTTGTAGTTTTGGAACAAGCAAGGCCATGTATTGAATTCTTGGAGGACATCAACAAGGCTGATACTGAGAGGCTGGTATTCAATGACTGATGAATCGTAAAAAAACCGAGGGTCGTAATCTCAGGACAAGAGGTCAGCAATTTAGAAAATAGATTGGAAGAAATTTCTTCAGTCAGAGAATTGTGAACCTTAGAACTGTCTTCCCCAGAGGGTTGAGAAGATTAGCCTGTGAGTATATTCAACAGTGAGGTAAACATTCATTTTAATATCCTTGATGTCTAAACAGTATATGAATAGGGGGGGAACTGTGGTTTGAGGTGTATTCTTGTTCCAATATCCTTTGTTGTTATATTGTTAATTCTTGGATCAGAGCTGATGGCAGTCAGTCGAAATTTCTCTTTACAAGGTCAATAGTGTTATAAGTTATTTTCAATATCTGTTAGGGCAATTACCACCAGCTCTAAGAGTGGGTAAAACACTTCATTCAACATCCCTGCCCTTCCCTACAGTGGTGGTAGCTCCAGCGAGAGTTTGTTGAGATAAACAGACTGGCATAACACTGTTTCCTGTGCCCATTTGGCATTCAGGGCATTATGCTCACCAAATGGGAAACTTGCAATGGAAGAGATAACAGGCCAATTTGCCAGCAAATGCATCACCACTAAATGTCACCCAGCACGCCTTCAGGGATTGTTACATATCAGAATGACTTGAGCTTGTCTATCACATCTTTTGCCTTCAGCTCCTTGACTGAACTACACTTACTCTTAACTCCAAAAAAAAGCAAAAACTGCTGAGCATTTAAGCTTATAAAGTTTTACAATAACTTTCTTTCACGAAACATATTTTAATGGGCAGCTTCACAGGCCACGTCCCTCTTCCTGAACAAATTTACAACTCAATGTCACCAGCAATGATCTCACATCCTTGTCTTTTTAAAAGACAAATCTTCAGCAAATGCTCGCTGTATTTGTAAACTGAATGGCCTTGATGAAATTTTGGATCACTCCATTGCTCTTCCAAAGAAAAATATCTAGTCCCACCATCGAAAGAAAAAAGCTCCCTTACACAAAGAACGACTTATGACATCCTTGGCAGTGATTGATATAACCAATAAAGCAGCGGTAATTGTACTCATTCTGAAGAGTTCAAGCTACTGCCCTCACTTTTAAAAAAATTACCTACATTTAATAACACCGATGCTAAAATTAAAATCCACAGTGAGTTTATTTCACACTCATTCCTGTATGAACATAATGATTGCCTCTTTTTTTTAGCTTAATTTAATTGTCTATCAAGTTAAATTGAGCAGTCGCCATCTAAATTATATTTGAACCTGTTCCTTGGCAATACTGCTTACCTGCTAAAGCTATGACCACACCAGTTTGTGATTTAAAGGAGCATTGTTCTCAGGAATTTACTGTCGATGAGCTGTGGGTATTACTAAACCCACAATCATTTTCCCCGTCGCAATATTTTAACCAGTACAGAGGTGCCACTCATTTGCGATGTGTTAATGTATCATTAGCAGCAAACCACTGCGGAAAATCAGGGGGGAATTCCTATTATGTGCCCAATTGTGGCACGAATCACACACTGGAAACAGTTTTAAGAGAAACACGTTGTTATGGTGAGGGCGTTAAGCATCCGTAGCCACCGCCATTTGTCAGCCAGAGAACTCCTTTAAGTCACGAAGTAAAAGGATGAATTAAATGTAGACAATGCTCTCGAAGTGATCAATGGCGCTAATGAATAAGTTAAACTTAGAAGCGAAACATGCGAGCTGCCCATCAAGAAAAATAGAAATGTGTTGTTTATGGAGAATAACTGTTGTGTTTTTTTTTGTTACACTGAAGAACTCCGGTAAGGTCCTAGATGTGAGCTGGTGATTGGTAGATAGGTCGAGTTTTTTTGGGTGGTTTTGTTATATAAACTATAACAAAGAGTTGTGGAAGCACATGATCTACATTGGAGGTTACTATGCGACGTGAAACAGGGAAACAAGAAAGTATTAAGTTTCTGTCAAAAGTAAACCATTGAGCAGATTGAATAGAAAATTCCACAGAAATATGATCCAGAAGGAAGGAATCAGAAGATGATTAGTGCAGCATCTCAATTGGTGATCGGAAATTAATTTTTCGAGTAATGTTGTGTGGTAGCTCAGAATGATAGACTAATGGGAGTTCATTATGAGAAGGAAATGAAGATTTAAGGGCTTTTATCTTTACGCTAGTGTTGAAAAGTCAATGGTGTAAGTATTTCCAGAGCATCCTGTTTATGTAAGTCTTCCATATCATCCTATCTGCTTTTCCTATCAATGTGATAGCTCTGGTTGATACAAAGCTGCACTGTCTGTACTTATTCTCGTTTAAGCCTCAACTGTTTAAAAAGCTCCAGAACATATCTTTCTGAAGGCTGTTCATACGGCAAACAGGCGGAAAACATGAGTTTTCAGACTATCACAGACCCAAACCTGTACTGTAGGATTAAATCTATTGAGGCATAATTGATTTATTGAAGACAACGTTGTATATTTAACAAATAACATTATTTGAATGCAACATTGAAACTTCTTACTTGTGTGCTGATAGGTCAGGAGTGACAATGGCTGTTGAGTCTGAAAGTCATTAAATAATTTTACACAGTAGTAAGTTTTAACGTTCGACTGAAAATAGAAACTAGCATCTGGAATTTTAAATTTAAAGTTAAGTTTTGTTTAAAGTTTATAAGTTTTTTTATTAGTGTCACAATTAAGTTTACAAGATTGTTTGGCGTTTTTTGAATGTGGTAAAGTTTTATACAAATAAGATTCTCCCTTCTATTTCTATTTGTTGATTACGTGTTGGGTCCACTTTCCCTTGTTTTACATTTTTGCAAGATCAATTGTTAATTTGAAATGTGGAATGGATAGATTTTTATTATCCGAAGATATTGCAATATGTTGGACTGAGGTGAGCAAACGGGCTTAGGTCACAGATCAGTTAAAATCGCACGGAACAGGCTTGAGGAGCAGGATTTTTGGTCAGTTGTGAGGTTGGGATTGGAGGCCCATGATTTTGTACCACCGGCTATCATGCTAGCTTGGCGCAACTGAACCCCACGTCATTCTTAAAGAAACTGTACTGGGGTGGGAACGGTTATCCCCCTGCAAATGTTGGGTAGCCAGCCAAGGATGATTCAGGTCCCTGTCTCAACCGGAATTTCCAGGGCCTTGCTCATTGAGTTGATAAAACAGCCAATGCCTCATTTTGGGAAAAAGAGGGTGGAGTCATAATTAATCCAACGCAGTTGTGGAGTCCCTGGGTATCTTGCACTGGATTGTGCACATGACTTCTGTTTTGGCTATTTGCACACTGTATGCTTTTAATGCCACAGTCCTTCTGAGTAGCAAGGCAACAAGTGGCAAACCCCATCATGACTTCTGCCTGTCTTTGCTAGAACAAAGAACAAAGAACAAAGAGCAACACAGCACGGGAAACAGGCCCTTCGGCCCAACGAGCCCACACCGCCGTCCTAACGTCTTAATGACATATCCTTGACTTTAGGCTATGCCTATTGTTGAAGATTCCCATATAGGGACCAATATAGGGACAATTTGTTACCCAATCAGCCTAAGAGCACATTTTTGGGATGTGGGAGGAAACCGGAGCACCCGGAGAAAACCCACGCAACCACGGGGAGAACGCACAAACTCCCGCAGACACAGGCCCAAATCCATGTGTCAGCACAGCAACAGCGATAGTCTCTGAGCTGTCATGTTGCCCATCAGATGGTCCAGTTTAAGCATACACTGACGACGTGAAGCACTAGGCAACTCTTGAAGCAACCTCCAAGAGCAGCTCTCGCACGACATGCCGCATGCATGCCCCTTGTTGGTCAACAAGGTGGACCGAATTGCCTACGGAAACAAATAAGACTTAATTAAACATGCTAAAAAAAAAACTAAGACATTCCCGAGACGAAACTAAAAGATAGTCTACTACTATTTGGTCCTCCCAATATTCAAACAGTCCTGCTATATCCCTCTATCTGCAGACCGCTCATGTGGCTGTCCAAGAGACCCTTAAACAACCCTAGCGTGCCTGCTCCCACCACCTTACTCGGCAGTGCATTCCACATCCCCACTACCCTTTGTGTGAAAAACTGGCCTCTAATATTTGTCTTATACATAGCCCCCCTCACCCTGAGCCCGTGACCCCTCGTTCTATCCATTTCTAATGGTGGAAAAAGCTTACCACCATTTACTCTATCTATACCCCTCATAATCTTATATACCTCTAAAAGATCCCCTCTCAGCCGACGTCTTTCAAGGGAAAACAACCCCAGTGTTTTCAATCTTTCCTCGTAAGACAGCCCTTCCATACCAGGCAGCATCCTGGTAAATCTCCTCTGCACTCTCTCCAGGGCCTCTACATCCTTCCTGTAGTACGGCGACCAGAACTGGACGCAGTACTCCAGATGAGGCCTAACCAACGTTCTATACACCTGCAACATCAGACTCCTACTCTTGTATTCTATACCCTTTCCTATGAAGGCTAACATACCATACGCTTTTTTTACCACATTCTCCACCTGTACTGACACCTTCAGAGACTTGTGAACTTGCACCCCCAGGTCTCTCTGCATCTCTATACTCCGGATAGTTTTACCTTTTATCCTATAACTCCCCTCTACATTATTCCGGCCAAAATGCATCACCTCGCATTTATCCGGATTAAATTCCATTTGCCATCTATCTGCCCAATCTACCAGCCTATCTATGTCATGTTGTATTGCCAGGCACTGCTCCTCAGTACCCGCCAATCCAATCATCTTAGTGTCATCAGCAAATTTGCTGATCACACCACCTACCCCCTCTTCCAAGTCATTTATATACACCACAAATAGAAGGCTACTGATGCAGACTCCTGGGGAGCCTTGGAACCA
Organism: Sphyrna mokarran; assembly: GCA_024679065.1. Lineage (NCBI taxonomy): Eukaryota > Metazoa > Chordata > Chondrichthyes > Carcharhiniformes > Carcharhinidae > Sphyrna > Sphyrna mokarran. Next base: position 10,706,842 of record JAGIQG010000019.1, read on the forward strand.
TTAATTGAGTGTCGGGCTCGCGTCCTGTCCAATTCAGTTATTTACATTTCAGAAGTGTGTCACATAAGCACTGCAGTTGAGGCATGGGAACAGGCATTGGGTTCCCAATCCTGTTTTGATAATCCAATCCCATGCTTGAGTTTAAACATACGGAACATATGGGAAAACTATTTGACGGATGGCAGGGGGAGGGGGATGAAAACAGGTGAAGGGGGCTTGCAGGAAGTATTAGGCACTGGGGTTCATTCAGAACTTACATACACCCTTTCATTTACTTCAATCAAAGGTAGATTCCCAACTGATTGCTGTTCTCCCTAGCACAGAGGCTCTGAGACTAACTACAGTGTCCCAGTGCTGTGGCCCAGCTAAAATGAACTAAATTAGAGATTCCTTGTCTGTATACTTTGCACCTTGAGTGGGGCACAGTGACACAGTGGTTAGCAATGCTGCCTCACAGCACCAGGAACCTGGGTTCAGTTCCAGCCTTGGGCACTATTGTTGTGGTGTGTGCACATTTTCCCCATGTCTGCACGGGTTTCCTCCGGACGCTCCAGTTTCCTCCCACAGTGTGGGTTAGGTTGATTGGCCATGGTGAATTGGTCCTTAGTGTCTGAAGATGTATAGATTAGGGGAATTAGTGGGGTAAATGTATAGGGTTAAGGAGATAGAATCTGGGTAAGATCCACTGTCAGAGAGTCAGTGCAGATTTGATGGACCAAAAAGTCTCCTTCTGCGCTGGGATTCTACTCTATTCTATAAAGTGACCCCAAATCTTTCCATAAGCTGCAAATTGGATAGAATTAAACCCTACGTATTTGCGCCCTGTGAGACTGTGATGCTTAGCAAAGAATTCCTACAGAATTCCTACACTGCAGAAGGTGACCATTCGGCCCACTGACTCTGCACTGACCACAATCCCATCCAAGCCCTATCCTCCCTGCTAATCCCCCCGACACTAGTGTCAATGAAGCATGAACTGTGAGAGGAACTTGAAGCACTGGAAGGAAACCCACGCAGGCACGAGGAGAATGTGCAAACTCCACACAGTCACCTGAGGCCAGCATTGAACCTGGGTCTCTGACACTGTGAGGCAGCAGTGCTAACCACTGTGCCACCACATCGCTCATAGTTTATGTAACTGTACGAAGAATAAAGCTTCAGTACCTCACATAGATATTGTTTTCATAGTCAAACTACAATCACGTCCATCGTGTTGCAGTGAGGGGTGTCCAACCTTCTGTCTTTGGGCCATAAAAATGTGCATCAGAAGTGTCAGTGGCATGAAGCCAGTATTGTAGTTAAATCTATGTTCCTGCTGACTTGTAGAAATCTTAGGATGCTGATACTTACAGATCTTTGTGCGCTGATTTAGGACTTATTCATAATTGAGGTAAAATTGGTAAGAACAGCCCTTTCCATATCTAAATGGATCACCTAAATCAAAGCAGTGTGTAAGAGTTTGTATCAATGAATTGAAATAGCTGGATTTTAAGGGCTGGTTTCTCAAATGCTACACATGCTTTTAGATGCACATCCCTCATGTAAAAACAGACAATGCTATTGAATGCTGAATAATATATTCCCTGTCATCTCTTTTTCTCATTAAAAGGTGACAGTTGAACAGGTACTAGATTGTCCATGTGCAAAAATGGCTTTTCAGCGGGCATCTAGCAACAATACAGAGGCCACTGTACCTCACAAAAGAATTGAGGATGAATCTGCTATCAAGGTAAGATCTTTCTGAAACACCTCGGGATTCACAAACACAATCATATTAATTCCCACTCATAATTCTCGTGATAATGTCATTTTATCACATATCTCAGAGTTGAACTTCAATAGTGTTCCTCACTGTTGAGCAAAGTACAGACTATTGTGAGCCTGTTGCAGTTGATTGGAATTGATTTAAGCTGTAAATATCTAAACTACAAAATAACGCTTCAATCTTTAACATGACATCAAGGTCTTTGGGATCAGTAACAGAGGATTACAGATATTCTATGAAGCAACTCATGGCTCCTGAGTCAAATGTGGCTCTTTTTATCATTTCTGAAATACAAGTAACCTTTCAAATTAAAAACAGTGCGAGAGAGTTCAAATACAAGAGGGAGGGGTCAGAGTTCATCATGTTAATTATCAACAATATTCAGTTGTATATTTTCAGTCATGCAATTTTGTGCTGGCTCCCTGTTCAATACTTGTCCTGAATTTTGGTGTTGTTTGGCACTTTTGGTTTGAAAACGTTACTAAATTCTGCAGTATATATGTTCCTTAGATGAAGAATTGCACAAAATTACCTATTAAATGTAGGCCTCCCCACAGTCTCATGTTTAAGCTTTCAGAGTTGAAAATTCAAAAATGAAGGAAATTTTTAACATTTCCATTGGGAGGAGGGCTCGATAACCAGAGGAGACAGATTTCAGATCATTGACAAAAGAAGGAAAGGCATACTGAGTGAATTGTTTTACTTGACCATTTGTTACGGCCTGGAATGGAAGGGGTGATGGAAAGAAATCCAGAAGTTACTTTCAAAGGGGAATTGGATATATTCTGTAAAAGGGAGTTTTGCAGGTTTGGATTAGAGGAACAAAGAACAATACAGCACGGGAAACAACTCCAAAGATGTGCTGGTTAGATGGATTGGCCATACTAAATTACCCCTTAGTGTCATGGGGTCCAGCTAGATAAATGCATGGGGTTAAGAGCCTGGGTGGGATTGTGCAGACTTGATGGGCCAAATGGCCTCCTTCTGCACTGTAAGATTCTATGATTCCATGAATTGGATTAATTGGATAATTCTTTGAAAAGGCTGTTACAGATGAGGCAGGTTGAATGGCCTTCTTTTGCCAAATGATTGAGTGACTCTGTGACGAACAGGGTAAGAAAAATAACAGAAAAAAATGGCCATAACAATCAGTTCATTCAGACAGTTAATATCTGCTTTTTTGTCTTGCTTTGTAGAGTGTTGGCAGGTAAATAGTGTGGTCTGGACAATGTACAGACCAAGTTCAAATACTGCCCTGTGTTCTTTGCAAGAATTGTTGCAAGACTCTCAGCTTTGGTTAGGGCCCAACCTGGTAGAGCCAGTTTGACATTGCCTTGTTTAAACTTTTTGCCTGTGTGATGATACAGAGATGGCCAACTTCACTGCTGCAGTTAAAAATGTACAGTTCTGAGTGTATGGAAGGGAGAATTCCACACCCTGGCCTGTATCATCATTCAGACAGAGATCGGTCGGGTTTTAAAAGTGCTGTTGTACCTCCATAATCTCTCTGTCCACTCAGACCTCAGTTTCTTCGCTGCTAGTTTGGCTCAGCGTGATGGCAAAATTCACAGTGAGTGTCCAAACTAAGTGTATCATCTGCATCACCAATGATCTTCCCCCTATCACTGGGGATGTTCACTGACGGTTGCATAACGTTGCGCACTGTTCAATGCACTTCAGATACTGAAGCAGTCCATGTTCATGAACAGCATCGCCTGGATAACATTCAGGCCTTGGCTGGTAAGTGGTAATTCACGGCAAACAAGTGCCAGGCAATCACCATCACCAACAAACGGGAATGTAACCATCTCCCCTTGGCATTCAACAGCATTACCATCTCTGAAATCTCCACTATCGACATCCTGGGGATTGTCTTTGACCAGAAAGTGAACTAAACTAGCCATACAAATAATGTGGCTACCAGAACAGGTCAGAGAATTATAGAATCCCTACAGTGCAGAAGGAGGCCATTCAGCCCATCAAATCTGCACCAAACACAATCCCACCCAAGCCCTATTCCTGCTAATCCCTGACACGAAGATTAGTTTTAATATGGTCAATCAAGCTAACCTGCACATCTTTGAACTGTGGGAGGAAACCAGAGCACTTGGAGGAAACCCGTGCAGACACGGGGAGAATATGCAAATCCCACAGAGTGACCCAAGCCAGGAATTGAACTCAGGTCCCTGTTGCTGTAAGGAAGCAGGGCTGATCACTGTGCCACCATGCCAGCCCAGAGGCTGGTAACTCATCTCCTGAGCCCAAAAAACACATTCACCCTCTGTAAGGTCAGGAGCACAATAGAATTCTCTCCATTTACCTGGATGATTGCAACTCTAACAACACTCTCTGGGACAAAGCAGTCCACATGACACCCCATCTACCTCCTTAAGTATTCATTTCCTCCATCATCAAACCACAGTGGCAGTGGTCCATACTGTGTACAAGATGCAAGGTAGCAACTCACCAATCCTCCTCCAACAGCTCCACCCACCTCTTCCCACCTGGAAGGGCAAGGGCAACAGACACATATGAAAACCACCTACAAGCACCTCTCCCCTCCACTCACTACCCTGACTTGGAAATATTGCTATTCCCTCACTATTGCTGGATCAAACTCCTCTCTAATAGCACTCTGACGGTACATGGACGGAAGCGATTCAAGAAGGCAGCTCACCACTACCTTCCCAAGGACAATTCAGGATATGAAACAAATGTTGACTGAGCCAGTGACACCCACATTTCACAAAAAGAATAAAAAAAAATCAAGTTTGCCTTCTAAAAATTAAGTAGACAAATCAAAATAACAGCAATTAGACCTCAATTGCTGTCTACTAATAATAATTATTCTGGATTTCCCAGAGTGTTCTGTGCTGTGTTACGGACAGCGAACTAATGAAACTAATGTTGTGTGCCTTACACTTTAATTGTTGTGAGGTTTATTCCTGCACATGACACACACGTTCAATAGGTTAATAACATTGTGAGTTAAATGGTTCTTCACTGTGGCACCCAAGTTGTAGTTAAGCAAAGGAGAACAACAGTGGAATCGGAATAAATCATTCATTCCCCCAAGCCTATCACTGGTGGACGAAAATGCAAATCACCATTGACTTTGGTGGGAAGATTCTACTGGAGGCCACTGGCAAACCTTCTTCTTCACTGGAATACACGCTGTGGGTGGGTCAGGTAGATTGACCATGATAAATTCCCCCTTCGCGTCAGGGAAACTGGCTATGGTAAACACATGGGGTTTTGGGGGTAGGACCTGGGTGGAGTTGTGGTCGGTGCAGACTCGATAGGCCAAATGGCCTTGTTCTGTAACCTCAACTCCTGTCACTGCCTTTGATTCCTTGATGCTCTTCCCTAAGAAAAGTCTGTCAAACCCAGTCCTAAAACTTGGAATTAACCCAGAACCTATCACTTTTGGGCAAAGACATTTAGAGCTTTCAACAATATTTGGTGCCTTGAATGTCATATAATGCTCCAATGTGCTTCCCATGACACTGAGGTACACATTCAGTTGGATGAAAAACACTTAGGCCTGAATTCTATAGTTTCAGTCTCCTATTCTAAGGAAGGATGTTCTTGCTCTCGATGGAGTGCAGCAAAGGTTTAGCAGGCTGATTCTGGAGTTGGTGGGACTGATGTATGATGGGAGATTTATTAGGTTAGGATTGATTCCACTGGATTTCAGACAAATGAGGAGGGTTCTCAGAGACTTATAAAATTCTAACAGGACTAGACAAGATAGATGCAATGGGGATATTCTCCATAGTAGGTGTGTCCGGAACCAGGGGCCACAATTTGAGGATTCAGGGTAGATCATTTAGGATGGAGATGAGGAGACATTTCTTCACCCCAAGAATTCATTACCACAGGAAGTAGCTAATGCCAAAACATTGAATCTATTCAAGAGATGGCTAGATATAGTACTTTGCGTGAATGAGATCAATGGTTATGGGGAGGATTAGGCTATTGAGTTGGATGATCAGCAATGGCCGTGATGAATGGCAGAGCAGGCTTGAAGGCCAAATGGCCTCCTCCGGCTTCTGTTTTCTATGTTTCTACGTAACACAGAAAAAAGATCTCAGCCAAATTAACCTGCAAGTTCCATTAAATATGGGGACAAATTTTGTTTCTCATTTTACAAGGGGTAAGAATTTGAAAACGTTTACAGCATTTTAATAATAGGTTATTGCCAGATTCTGCTTAATTTTCCAACATGCAGATACATTTCTCAAGAATTTAATGAGAAAATTGAGGGTCGTGCATTTGATACCTAACTTTAAAATATTTAATTCCGCACATAAAAAAAACTGAAATGATGGGTACAAACCAATTAACCAGACTTTTCATCGTTAGGATGTGATACCACTAAGTTGAAGATTTAATTATATGAGAGACTGTGGGATTAAGAATGAACTATTGTATACTTGATTGATTGCAATCACCTCTCCCTTGGATATTAGATCTCCTCATCAATGACTTAAGACAGACACTTGCTAAATTTAATCTTTTGGAATATTTCAAAGTATTTCAGAATTAAACCAATGTGTGTGATGAGATAGTGAAATCCTGAAATTGTCAATCTTGTTCCAGATGTTTCTGTGATCTTTTATGCCCAATACCCAACCCGCATTCTCATCAAAAGATTGTGGGTTCACAAGAATGATCTCAGGAATGAAGGGTTTGTCATATCAGGAGTGGTTGAGGAGTCTGGGCCCATACTCAATGGAGCTTAGGAGGATGAGGGGGAATTTAATTGAACCTTACAGAAAACTGAGAGGTATAGATAGAGTGGACGTGGAGAGGATGTTTTCACAAGTGGGCGAGACTAGAACTCAAGGGCAAAACCTCAGAGTGAAGGGAATGCTTCTTTAAAACTGAGATGAGGTAGAATTTCTTCAACTTGGAACTCATTGCTATAGAAGGCTGGGGAGGCCAGGTCATTGAGTGTCTTTAAGACAGAGCTAAGGAGGTTCTTGATCAATAGGAAATCAAGGGTTTATGGGGGAAAAGGAGGAGAATGGGGGTGATTGAATGGCAGAGCAGGTTCAATGGGCTGAATGGTCTAATTCTGCTCCTATATCTTACTGTCTTACGGTTTAAAAGTGATTTAATTTATTACTGTAACATGTATTGATATACAATGAAAAGTATTGTTCCTTGCGTGCTATACAAAGCATTCTGTACATAGTACATAGGGCAGAAGGAAAGGAGAGAGAGCAGAATGCAGTGTTACTAATATAGCTAGGGTGTAACAAAAGATCAGCTTAAAATAAGGTAGGTCCATTAAAAAGTCTGGTAGCAGCAGGGAAGACGCTATTCTTGAGTCAGTTGGCACATGATCTCAGAATCTTGTGTGTTTTTCTTGATGGAAGAAGATGGAAGAGAGAACGTCCAGGATGTGTGGGGTCCTGAATTATGTTGGCAGCGGGAGAGTCAGTGGATGGGAGGCTGGTTTGTGTGATAAATGGGGCTATGTTCACCAAGTCTTTGTAGTTTCTTGCAGTCTTGGACAGAGAAGGAGCTATATCAAGCTGTGATACATCCAGAAAGGATGTTTCCTATGGTGCGCCTGTATAAATTGGCTAGAGTTGTAGCAGACATGCCAAATTTCCTTATCCTTCTGAGAAAGTAGGTTATTTCATAATAACAATTACAACTTGCATTTACATAGCACTTTTTTAGGATTTCAGGAGTAGCCTCGAGGTGCACTTTTCTGCATATTTCACTGTTGCAAGTCAGAGACACAAGAGCTAATTTTCTGATAGCTGCTCTGCTACTTGATAGGTTGAGTCAAAGAGGTTTAGAGCATGGAAACAGGCCCTTTGGCCCAACTAGTCCATGCTGCCTCGTTTTACCTGGAAGCTAATCCTAATTGCATTTGGCCCAAAAGCCTCTACACCCATCTTTACCCATGTTAACTGTCTAAATGCTTTTTAAAAGACAAAATTGTACCTGTCTTTACTCCTAGTTCTGGCAACTTGTTCTAGACATTCACTACTCTCTGTGTGAAAGACTGTACAGTTTAGCAGTAAAAGATTATTAACCAATTGTAACTATGTACTCATGATGTCACTGTCCCTTTCCTTCCATGAACTTTCACTTTGCAGACAAGCATTTTATTGGCACTTTATTAAATGTCTTTCACATATTCATGTACATCCCATCAACCACATTACCCTCATCAATCTTCTGAGTTACCTCATCAAAACCTTAACCAAATTAATTTTACTCAACGTGTCTTTAACAAATCTGTGCTGGCTTTCCTTACCAATTGTACAATTGAACTTACCAATTGAACTGTACAAAACTCTAGTGCGGCCGCACTTGGAGTATTGTGTGCAGTTCTGGTCCCCACATTATAAGAAAGATGTGGAGGCATTGGAGAGGGTACAGAGGAGGTTTACCAGGATGTTGCCTGGTATGGAGGGCAGGTCCTATGAAGAGAGGTTGAAGGATTTGAGGTTGTTTTCGTTAGAAAGGAGGCGGCTAAGAGGGGATCTTATTGAAGCATATAAGATGATTAGAGGTTTAGATAGGGTGGACAGTGATAGCCTTTTTCCTAGGATGGAGAAAGCTAGCACGAGGGGACACAGCTTTAAATTAAGGGGTATGAGTTATAGGACGGATATCAGAGGTAGGTTCTTTACTCAAAGAGTGATTAGGGAGTGGAATGCCCTGCCTGCAGCTGTTGTAGATGCGCCAAGTTTGGTGGCGTTTAAGAGGTTAATTGATAAGTATATGGAAGAGAAGGGAATGGTTTAGTTTGGAGGGGCATTGCTTTTTATTTTGGTCGGCACAACATCGAAGGCCGAAGGGCCTGTTCTGTGCTGTAATGTTCTATGTTCTATGTTCTATAATTCACTAACTTCAAGTGGCTGATGGAGAGAGGGCTACGGACGCTGGGGTAACCAGGATCGGCGACATGCTGGATGGTGGAGGAGCAGGCTGGATGAGCCCCCATGTGTTGGATGACTGTGTGGGGAGGGTTGGCCGTCTGGTGTGCGGCCAAAGCCATCCAGCACGCGGCCAAAGCCATCCAAGACCTTAGGACAGTCGTGCTCAGCCCCGAGTGCACAGCAGCCTCGAGGCGGTGCAGGCGTTTAGTGGGATCCCGTCTGAGCATTCCTCTGCTCAGACAGAATTTCACATTGGCCCAAAACCTAGACCCCCAAGGTCAGATGCCCCACTGCATGTGCTGCCTCATGGAAATATCCTCCGTGTCTTTTTCCACCGCACGGAGGTATTTCCTATACGGGCTGCTGCTACACACCTTCCACTACCGCATCCTCACTTTCGCCCAGATACACTTTGATGGGCCTTGTTGCCACTGGACGGCAGAGGCCCTCAGTGGAGGCCCTGTATGGAGGGATCTCCTCCAATTATTCTGGGGACCCAAGGTGGAAAGTGTTGCATGCAGCAATACCATACATCCATAAGGTATTTTAGCTTCACAGGCTCCCAAGCTTGCTCCTTCTATGGTCTTGTGCAGTTCGTGGACTATATCTATGTCTTGCATTATAGGTTGTACACTCTTTTTAATTTTCTGAAAAAGCTTTTATTCATGTTTGTTTGCACTTCAGTCTCATGCTCCTGATCTATGGGCACTTGGTGCGGAGAGGGGCAGGTCAGGGAGGGCGACCTCCTTATGAACCTGCTCCTGTACCTGGCGAGATGCGCCATCAACAGGTCCAGGATGATCAACGGGGTCATCCATCCTAACTGTCTGCCCCTCTATGTTCTATGTTCACAGCCAGACGTCCCTGGAGAGGGAGCATGCGGTGTCTACGGGCACGGTTGATGCCTTCCATACCCGCTGGGCACCGCAGGGTCTGGGGTGTCTTATTGATCCTGATAATCATCTTTTGATTTAATACTTTAAGATTCCTTGACTTTGTTTTTTGTTTGAGCTGTTCCCCCTCCTTTTGGAGAGCTGCCTCTTTTAATTTGTCCCCATGTTAATCTAATATAGTTTATTTGGTTGGTATTGATAGAAATCCTTAACCAATTCATCTAAGTTAATTTGATATTGTTTATTTGGTTGGACAACAAAAGATGTCCTTAACCAATTCATATTTGTCCATCTGACAAATACATTTCTAACCATTTGATTAAACCATGACCCTCCTCAATATTAGCTTTTCTTCAAATTATTTTATCTATTAACTTTGCCCATGGCAAAATTAACACTTTAAAGCAAAACAGGAGAAAGTACAAATGAACAGAATTATGTTCCCCTATATGGGGTAAGCACAACTTCTGCAGAAAATCAGTTTAATACATACACCTTGTGAAGGAACCTTTGAATTTCTCTGGATATTTGAATCTTCAGTTTATTAAATCAGCAGTGGATCCTGGGAGGCTGTTTATAACGGCGAGTAAAAACAAAGTGTTTAACACATTTGATTATTTCTCCGATGGGGAGTTATTTTCATTCTTTTTGACTGACCAATTAAACTAAATTCAATTAACTGATGAACAAATTAAAAGGGGGAAGGGTCCCAAAAGAAGGGAACACCCAAAACAGAAGACAAAGTGGAAAGGAAACTTAAAACATCAAACTAAAGTGTGATTCAAGTCTCGATAATACACTCCAGCCCCTGCGGTGCCTATCATTCTAATTACCATTCAGCCATCTCAAATTAGTACACATTATTTATTCTCAGAGATCTACCTGAACAAAAAAAAGCATTGATTGGAATCAAATTACTGACAATAACCCCCACTGGAGAAATAGTCAAATGTGTTAAACACTTTGGTTTTGCTTGCTGTTATAAACAGTCTCCCAGGATCCACTGCTGATCTAATAAACCAAAGATCCAAACATCCGGAGAAATTCCAAGGTTCTTTCACCAAGTATATGTACTTAAACTGACTTTCTGCAGAAAGGCTCCCCTCACCTTGCCCAAGGAAAAGTAACATGTTAAAATAAAACAGGACAAAGTACAAATTAACAGTCTTGTGTTCCCCTGTATGAGGTAAGCACGCTTTCTGCAGAAAGTCAGTTTAAGTACATATACTTGGTGAAAGAACCTTGGAATTTCTCCGGATGTTTGGATCTTTGGTTTATTCGATCAGCAGTGGATCCTGGGAGACTGTTTATAACAGCAAGCAAAAACAAAGTGTTTAACACATTTGACTATTTCTCCAGTGGGGGTTATTGTCAGGAATTTGATTCCAATCAATGCTTTTTTTTTGTTCAGGTAGATCTCTGAGAATAAATAATGTGTACTAATTTGAGATGGCTGAATGGTAATTAGAATGATACCTTTGGGTGCTTTCTCTGATAGCTAGCCAGCAGAAAGTAAATTAGTTTACCTTTGCAGAGAGGCCTTATAGCCTATGTGTCTTTTGGGACTGATTAGCTATCGCTGCCTTGAGTAACTGAACCTTTCTTTGTCTAATCATTGTCTCTTTAGGCACTGTTAACATTGAAGTGTACTTGAATTATGTAAGACACATTTAGTACTATCAGCCCCAAATGCGCACTGTAATGTGGTTGGTTCCAGCACACCTTGGCTTTAGTGGCTTCAGCCTTGTTTTTCTTTGCGCTGAGGGCACCTTATTAATTCACATTCTTTTAAACTGAATTTCATCAGAAGAACATATGCCAGCAGTGAACTAAGTAGACTTACTCAAGACTGCACAAAGATTTGGCATCATTTGATCCCCTAGTATCTCAGAGAAACAAAGTATGAACATAAGAATATGTGTCGGCCATTCAGCCCCTTCAATCTGTCCTGCCATTCAGTAAATCAGGCCAATTTGTACCTTTAAGGAGACGAGATTGACATGTTAGTCTGTTTACCATTGTTTGGACTTGGGTTTTTTTTATTCATTCATAAGACAATGGTATTGTTGGCTGGGCCAACGTTTATTGCCCATCCCTAGTCACCTGTGAACTGAGTGGCCATTTTAGAGAGCAGTTGAAAGTCAACCACATTGCTTTGGCTCTGGAGTCACATATAGACCAGAATGGATAAGGATGGCAGATTTCCTTCCCTAAAGGGCACTATTGAACCAGATGGGTTTTTCCAACAATCGACAATGTTTTCTTTTAATTCCAGATTTTTTTTATTGAATTCAAATTCCATCATCATTTTTATCCGGGTCCCCAGAATATTAGCTGAGTTTCTGGATTAAAAGTCTAGTGGTAAAACCATTAGGCTATAGCCTCCCCTGTGTGAGAAAGACAGGATTTTTTTTGTCTTAGGTAGTGAGGAGGATTGTCACAGGATACAGCAGGATAATAAACTGGCTGAAGACCTGGGCTGAAAGATGGAATTGTGAGGCAATGCGATTTGGAAGGTCTACTGCTGAAGAAAAGTATACTGTAAATAGTAGACCCTGTGGCATACAGAGGGATCTAAATGCGCAGATCCATAGTTCCTTGAAGGTGGCAACTCGGGTGGGCAAGGTGGTCAAGAAAGCATTTGTTGAGCTGCATATGGCAATGCCTCACCTTCATCTGTCAAGGTGTTGAGTATAGGAATTAGAAAATCATGTTGCAGCTTTATAAGACTTTGGTTAAGCCACATTTGGAGTATTGTGTACAATTCTGGTCACTACACTACTGAAAGGATATTAATGGAGGGGTGCAGAAGAGATTAACCAGGATGTTGCCCAGTTTGAAGAAAATGGACTATGAAAAAAGCTTGAACAAACTTGGATTATTTTTACTGGAGCGTTGAAGGATGAAGGGGGGCCTGATAGAGTGGATAGTCAGAATCTTTTTCCCAGGATCAAAGAGTGAATCACTCATAGGCATAAGTTGAAAGTGAGAGGAGGAAATTTTAAAAGGGTCATAAGGGGCAAGTTTTTCACACAAAGGGTGGTGAATGCCTGGTTCGGGCTGTCGGAGGAGGTGGTGAAAGCAGACTCTGTACCAATATTCAAGAGGAATCCAGAAAGATGCATGATTAAGCAGGGAATAGAGGGATAGGGACCATTTAGGATCAAATTAATATTAGATTAGAAAAGCATCTGTGTCAGCACAGATACAGTGGGTCAAAAGGCTGATTCTATGCTGCACTGCTCTCGGTTCTTTGTACCATTAATCTGGAAATCTGTGAAGCAACCATTATTTGCAAAACAAAACACTAGTTGACCTTGAGTCAACATGTTCATCCATGCCAGCTGCAGAAGAGGTTGCCATTCGTGCATCAAGCTCTACAGCCACAATAGGTGATGCCCAATCCTGATACCTTGGGCGCAGTCCATTGACTCCTAATGCTAGTCAGAAACATAGTACTTTCTCATGATTAAGGGAAAAAAGTCATGTTGGAGTGTAACTGCTTGATATTTGATTGCTGAAACGCCATGAATTAAATTGTTCTTAATCAATGCTGCATTGTGGTGGGCCATTTGCAAAATCTTGCTACTTTAATTCAGTTTTGGGTTAGTTTAACATTGAATAGCTTGGACAAGTCCGGTGCAATACTGTATATTAAAGACTAGATATACCACCATCCTGATATACAAATTGTGACTATAAAACACATTTCAACACAAAGGCCAGAATTTTACCGGCATGCCTGCCCCGACTCTGGGAACGGGCGAGGCTCAGAGAATGGCCTTCTTGGGTGGGATCGTATAAACCTCAGGTGGACACATTGGTAAAACTTTGCCCAAAAATATTCAAACATTCAATTAATTACAATTTAATAAAATTCAGCTGGCACTTTGTGAAACTTTTTCCATAATGTTGTAGTAATTTCAGCATTGCGCTAAGATCGGTATGGAAATACACAGATAAATAGACTGGAATTCTCCAGCCATTCATGCTCCACCATCGCTGCCAAAGAGGATAGAGAATTTGGCACTCAGCCAAATTTCCATTCACTGCAGCGGGACAGGAGAATCCTGCTAGAGGTGTATGGCCAGAGAATCCCACCCAAAGATTCACAAATGAAATTAGATTGTCTTTTAAAAAGCATTTATGCAGTTACATGGGTGAGATGGATATGGGCCAAATGTAGGCAATTGGAACTAGCTTATAGGTTTAAAAAAAAATGGATGGCATGGACAAGTTGGGCCGAAGAACCTGTTTCTATGCTGGGAACTTCTAACTCTATGACTATGACTAGAATCGCCCTTGCCGCACCGTAGGGGTAGTAGCAGTTCTGGAATGCAACTCACCACTATTTTCTCAAGGGGAATTAGGGGATGGGCAATAAATATTGAACTAGCCAGTGGCACCCACATCCCATGAAAAAATAAATATAAGGAACCGAGGAACATGATGAGAGTGTGGAATTGAAGTAGAGCAGCCATGGTCTTATTGAATTATTGGAGATCCAGGAGTTGCTTGCTTGTATTATTCACACACTTGGCGCGATTGCGGCCAACATCAGTAATGTGGATGTTTTGCAACTGCTAACATTTCAAAGAAAATCTCCAAGGCTTTTAAGAATCTAAGCAAGGAAAGTTCATTTTTCATTGGGGCTTCCGGACTGATTTTATTCGGGCTATTGAGCCCACTTGTAGTTATATCATGGAGTTATTAAATATGACTGCGCCTCTAATTTCCATATTGATGCTGTGTAAGTTCACTGACCATTAGGTCTGCTTGCTTAATGGATCCTTTTCCATTAGTTGCTGTGAGAATCAGCCTCTCCTTTGCAATAGGTCCAGAGGATGTGTCTATTGAAAAGCAAATACACATCATTTTCCAAAACCTCCAATCTACAGTATAAAAGCCTTCAACTGGAAATGCGTGAGAGGCATGCTAAAAAATATCAAAAATGTTATACAATATGACAGTGAATTTTTACTGGTTATTAACAATTAGTTTGCAATAATGAAGGTGCTAAAACTGTGAAAAATTGACATTGTATCTTAAGTATGCAAGAGTTTACAGACAAGATGTAATATTGAGATATGCATTGAGCTTCCAAAGATGTGCAGGTTAGGTTGATTGACCATAATAAATTGCCCCTTAGTGTTGGGTAAATATGAAGAGTTACAGGGATAGGGCCTAGATGGGATTGTGGTTGGTGCAGATTTGATAGTCCGAATGGCGTCCTTCTGCTTTGTAAGGTTGCTGTAATTCTATGATAGAGCACATAAGAATCAAAAAATACGTAAAGTTAAATTAGGTACCCTTAATAATGTGGGAAAATAAAACAAAGCTTTTCAGTTGAGAATTTCTTAACATGGAAATATAGGAAACAGGAATGGAATAAGCCATTTGGCCCATCGAGCCTGCTGTGCCATTCAACATATCATCTGCCTCTGCACTATTTTTCCTCATTATCCCTATATCCTTTGATAACATTAGAATTTGATAGATTTCTGGATACTATTTTGAACATGTTGAACGATTGAGTTTCTGTACCTTTCTGGGATAGAGAATTCCAAAGAGCAAAAGTGAAGCCAGTGAAGAAAGGGATTATAACCTTAGTTATAAAATTTTAATTGCTGTGAGGCAAATATGCTACATCAAAATTAATTGAGAATATGACTGTTTTCTGGTATAGTATAAAATTGGACATCCTCGATTTACTTCATATCATAACCTGCAGTGAACAATTTAAAAGCACAATCACATCGTTTTTACTGACTTTTCATTCTGTTATTAGAACATAGGACATAAAGCAGTACAACACAGGAACAGGCCCTTCGGCCCATGATATTGTGCTGAACATGAAGCCAAATTAAACTAATCCCTTCTGTCTGTCCTTGGACCATATCCCTCTATCCCTTGCATATTCATGTTCTTATCTAAAAGCCCCTTAAATCATATTTGCTTCCACCACCGGACATGTTCCAGACGTCCACTACTCTATAAAAAAAAACTTGCACTTCATATTTCCTTTCAACTTTCCTCCTCTTACCTGAAGTGCATATCCCTGAGTATTAGACATTTCAACTTGGGGAAAAGATTCCGACTGTAAATCCTAACTATGCCTCTCAGAATTTTATTGACTTCTATCAGGTCTCCCCTCAACCTCCGCCGTTCCAGAGAAAATACTCCTACTTAGTTTAGCCTTTCCTCTTGATTCAAAAAAAAGTTTATTTATTAGTCACAAGTAGGCTTACATTAACACTGCAATGAAGTTACTAGTTGCCATGCTTCAGCACTTATTTGGGTACACTGAGGGAGGATTTGGCATGGCCAATGCACCTCACCAGCGCAACTTTGGAGAGTGGGGGCGGGGGGGAAGCCAGAGTACCCAGAGGAAACCCACATAGACACAGGGAGAACATGCAAACTCCACACAGACATTGACCCAACAGGGAAATCGAACCCAGGTCCCTGGCGTTGTGAGGCAGCAGTGCTAACCACTGTGTCACCATGCTTATACCTTCTAATCAAGGCAGCATCTTGGTAAACCTCCTCTGCACCCTCTCCAAAGCCTCTTGCAATGTGGTGACCAGAATTAAAACCTACCTTTAAACTCTTTCTTTCTGATTAAAGTTTCTCTCAACTTCCTTTGACAATCCAATGTTCCTTTTGCTTTTTCTCTTAGCCATGTGTTCTTTCCAGACTGTTCCTGTGTTGATTTTATGCTCCATTTTATTTCAGTTTTTCAATAATCCGAACAGGTTCACAGTTTCCACTCCACTCGTTGTACTTTTTTTTTTAAAAAAGAATCAATTCTCTTTGAACCTCCATTCATTTTTAATGTGTTCCTTTCTGCCTCTGTGTTTGTAACGTACAAGGAGCAATATTGAAACAGTTAAGGTGAAGAACTAGGATGGAGCTTAATGCCCTCCCCTAGAAGTTTGGAGGCTGATGGATGTTGAATCAGTGGGAGTGAGGAGCCCACTGCCTTTTGCCCCAATAGAGTATAGGGTGGCAAGACTCATGAAGGGTCTTCCTGCCTGGCGGCCAGTTGAGGCCCCATTAAGTTAATATTCACTTGAAAGACTTTATCTCACCAAGTGGAAAGCCCAAGCAACAAACCCATTAGTAATTCCATGGGACTGGTTGGTGGTCCTCATTCAAAGGCATTGGTTACCTCATTCAACATGGTAAGAAGTCTCAACACCAGGTTGACCTGGTACTGTGAGACTTTTTACTGTGTTAACCCCAGTCCAACACCAGCATCTCTACATCATACCTCATAGAAGGACATGGCTTTGGGAGGTGGGGGATCATTAAGAATCATCCTCACCCTTGCTGCTGACCTCTCTCTATCCTCTCTCTCCTGTGACATATCCTGCCCTCGTTTTCTCAGGATGGGGGATCATCAGTGATCCTGGGCCTCTGGTGGGATTTACCACTGCTCTTGATGGCACTTCCTGCAATGCATAGCTGCCAGCCTATGGATTAGCTGGCAGCTCTTGTGGGTGGAATTTCTGCCCTTGGGGTCTGTTGTCCACTTGGCACTTAATGCAGCAGGCCTTCCCAAAGGTTGGCAACTGAGGGCTCTTGCTCACTTTCTAACTGGTAGACAATATTCTATCACCTGCATTAGATCCTACCCAGGACTGATACTGACAGTTCAGGGAATATAAGCCAGTGCTGAACTGATAGAAGGACAATGAGAACATTAATAGATAAACGTAGAAAGAGTAAAACAAAAATGTACCAGGACTTACAAAGAGCAGTTTAATATCTTCATGATAGAGTGAAACCCCAATAAACATCATTGCTTTGTGCTATATCCCTTGGATTTATTTATTAGTGCCACAAGTAAGGCTTAATTAACACTGCAATGAAGTTACTGTGAAAATCCCCGAGTCGCCATAATCTGGTGCCTGTTCTGGTGCACAGAGGGAGAATTTAGCATGGCCAATGCACCTAGCCAGCATAATTTTCAGAGCATGGGAGGAAACACATGCAGACATAAGGAGAATGTGCAGATTCTGGGCAAATCTAGAATCGAACCTGGGTCCCCAAATTAGGGCAAAGTGTCATCATTTTTATAGTGTTCCCATCAAACTACCACCTTGAACATTCGTTCCGCAGAATAAATAAATTGTAATTCTCTGTCAATGGTACATCAATAGGTTCTATCTTGTGTAAATGGTCCCACAGTGTCATTCACTGTTGAAGATTCAAAAAGCTCCAGAGTACCATGCACAGTTCTGGCCTTCACATCACAAAAGGGCACCGGGAAAAGGTGCAACAAAAGTTTACAAGAATTACAATGGAACTCTGAAGAGATAAGTATCAGGAAAGATTGAACGGGTAGGAACTTCTTTTCTGGGAATGAGAAACTGAGTGAGAACAGCATGGTGGCACAATGGTTGGCACTGCTGCCTCACAGTGCCTGGGACCTGGGTTCAATTCCAGCCTTGGGTCATTTTCTATGCAGAGTCTGCACGTGTTTCCTCTGGATGTTCCGGTTTCCTCCCACACTCCAAAGACATGATGGTTGAGTGCATTGGCCATGCTAAATTCTCCCTCAGTGTGCCCAAACCGGTGCTGGAGTGTGGCGAGTAGGGGAATTTCACATTAACTTCATTGCACTATAAATGTAAGTCCATTTATGACAATAAATAAACTTTAAAACTTTAATAAAATGCTTTGATTGAGAAGAAGAACAAAACTAAGAGTTTTAAATGGTAGATAGTCACAAATAGATCCAATAAAATAAATTCTCTGCCTGGAGAATGATTAAAGTTTGAGACATTCTGCATTACCACTACAATAGTCACCGAGGCAAAAAGCATTGATGCCTTCAAGGTGAAGCCAGCTTCCGTGAGGGGAATATTGATGCAAGTTAAGTGCCATTGGATATTAACTGGCCAAAAATGGGCCTCCCATGGAATCAAGCCCCCAGTACAGTGTTGCTGCTGGTAATGCACTAAAACCATCCCCAGAATCGTTGCTCGATACCTGAATGCTGAGTAAGATGGGGTTGGCAGGGAGAGGGTTGCCCAAGAAGGGAAAGGCATGGGTGGGGGGTGCAGGTCACAGGCAAGGATTGGGGAGAATCTTTTAAGACGTTCCCAAGACCAGGTCCTTATATGGGCACCGAGTGCCTGACAATCAGCCACCCATTCTGAGGCTGGAGGCAGACCCAGCCGGATTTACAAGGTGACATTTGGAAGCATAGGAAGATCATGGAAGGTCCTGTATAATTCCTAAATCACAATAAATTCTACTGGGCTCAAGGAGAGTTTGCAATCAAGGGATTCATTTATGAGCCGAATTGATATCCAGCAAACAGCAAATGGGATTCCCAATTCGTGCATCTTCAGTCCCAACTTAATGAGGGATACTTTACCCAATTCCAGGAATCCAATACCCCTACATGATTCTCCAGCACCCACATCATCATACCAGCTCTGGTGGGCTCAATTAAATTCCACCCATGGTTTTGAAATTTGGTTCCGATGCATAGATCTATAAACATATACAGGGATCACGGGTAGAAGTGGGAAAATCGAGGTGGCGGCATGGGCTTGTTGGGCCGAAGGGCCTGTTTCTGTGCTGTTTTGCTCTTTGCTCTTTGTTCTTTGAAATATACACTAACTGAATGAAACTAACTCTGTGCCACCCTCTAGCCCTACTGCTTGGAAATCAGAAAGCTGTGGATACAAGCACTTGAATGTTGCCATCTCAGAGCAATACTGAGGGAATGTTACATTGTGGTTTACTATCAAATAAACTGATTGGACTTTAACCTGGTGTTGTGAGACTTCTTACTTTGGATGTCACATTGTCAGAGGTGCCCCCATCCTTCCAGCAAGATGTGAAACCCAATTAAATTGTGGATTAAAGATTCTTTGCAACTACCTGAAGAGAAGCAAAAAAGTTCTCCTGGTGAGTCTGGCCAATGAATAACCCTTACCAATAGCATGAAAAAGCTTATCAACTGCTCATCCTTTCATTTGCTGTTTATGGGATCACACCTAATTTGTGAACAAATTAGCTGTGACATCTACGAAACTGCAGGGAATATGCTTCAGGGTAACACATTGACTGTGAAATTGAGGATGTCCTAAGGATGTAAGAAGTGTTCAATCAACGTTTGGCTTTTATCCGGATGGTCATGTCCTTTGCTGCTGCAAGTGAGGATGGAGAAACTCAGCCAAATCTCCACTCACAGCAGTAGGATCAGAAAATCCCATTGGTGTGAACAGCCGGAAGATTCTTCCCCATGTATCATCACTAAAACATTGGTATAGACTATAGCAGCTAGCCCCTTTAAGGAGCGTGTGCAGGATGGTCATGTCATCCGATTACCCAATGGGAAACGAGCCTGGTGTCCTTGTGGTTGACCATGGGTTTTTGCAGCTAGACTGATCCTGATACTGTGGAATGAAGTCATTTCTTATAGTGCTCTGTAAATGGTAATAAACACTGTTCACTAACTGGGTCACCAATCACTGCACTTATTAAACAGACCATTCTAAGTTGGACCTAACACTGACCTTAGAGCTGAGACTACATTGCAGCTAAAATTTCAATTCCAGCAGTCAAATGATTCCTAATTTGGGGTTTGCGCTTAGATTTATATTTCAATTTCAGGTGTTACTATCTCCTCTTTGCCTGCCAGAACAGATGCGAGGGGCTGAATGGCCTGCTCCAGTTCCCACGTTCCCTGTGAACTGCTTTCTCTGGCACTGTCACTCGTTGTGCCGTGAATCAGAAAGTACATCACCAACGAAGAGGTGACGGCGAGATCGGCTTTGCAATTTAAACTTTCAACCATTCAAGCATCGCAACCTGATGTCAATTACTTAGGAGAATTTAACAGGAATTGCTGTTAGCCATTCAGGTTCAAGATTTGCTTTAATGAGGTCTCAGTCCCTGGTTTCGAAATCGATCTTTTGCACCTGCGTGCTGCAAAGAACCAGAATACTCCTCATGTTGAGTAAAACAAGCCTTGGGGCTGAGTGTAGAGTAGGGGGCAGAACGGGTGAGAGATAGCAAGAATGAGATGAATTCTAATCAGCTTTAACCTTCAATGGTATTCTTTCTAGTGTTTTGGTTTTTATTAAAGATCATTTGAAATGGTCAGAATTGTCTACACCAGGACATGTTTTCTTTCCTGATGCCTACAAGCTTACCCAAAGGAACCAATTAAGTGTCTGTGTTGGCAGTTTCTAACTCCCTTATTAGACTTATTATTTTTAATGGAAAAAGCCGACATATTCTGTTCTAAATTGGGCATTGTCACAGTTGGAGAGTGAAATCTATCAGGCATCCCTACTGTCAGTATAGGTTAAAACAGTTTAAACTGAATCTGTATAATCTACAGAGGTAATTCAATAATCCCATGATCCTAGCAGAAAGATGTGGCCAACTGAAGTGTGAATTGCGAATAGGAACATAGAAACAAAGGTAGGTAATGCAGCCCCTAACATCAGTTTTACCATTCCAATAGGTCTTTGATATTCAATCTAATTATTCATCTTAGCTTCATAGGCCTCGCTATCCTTACCCAAATCCATCCATTTTTAATCTTGAAAATGCCAATTGACAAATTAGCACAAGTCCATCTAACCAATTGCCGCCCCATCAGTCCACACATAATCAGCAGCAAAGTGTTGGGTAGAATTGTTGACAGTACTATCAAGCAACGTTTCCTCAGCAAAAAACTTTTCCCAATTTGGGTCCTGCCAGGAACATATAATTCCAGATTTCACTCCAGCTTTGGACCAACATGGACAAAAAGCCATGAAAATGGCTTTTTCCATTTTCCACAAAAGGGTGAGAATGAGGTGAGCATTTAATCAGAAAACACTAGTAAAGCTTTTGCGGCAGCAATGGTGGCACAGTGGTTAGCACTGCTGCCTCACAGCACTAGGGTCCTGGGTTCAATTCCAGCTTTGAGTCACTGTCTAAACAGAGTCTGCGCGTTCCTTGGGTGTTCCAATTTCCTCCCACAGTCCAAAACTGTGGGTTAGGTTGATTGGTCGAGTTAATTGTCCCTTAGTGTCAGAGAGGTTAGCAATGTAAATATAAAGAGTTAGGATGATATGGCTTGGGTGGGATTGTTGTCAGTGCAGACATGATGGGCTGAATGGCCTCCCTCTGCACTACAGAATTCTGATTGTACGATAATCAGAATAACAGGAAAATATCTCCACTGGCTGTTGTCACAGCATAGCACAAAGGAGAATTGTTGTATTTTTTGGAAGTCAATCATCTCAGCCCCAGGACATCACTGAATGAATTCCTCAAGGCAATAACCTAGGCCCTGTGATCTTCAATAATCTTCCCTTCATAAGATCAAAAATGGGGATGTTCGCTAGTATTCTTTGGATAATGAACCACACACAGCAAGACTTGGATAATGGTTAGATTTCACTCGATAAGTGGCAAATAATATTCATGTCACATCAATACCAGGCAATGACCATCTCCAACGAGGAGGAATGTAACTATTTCCTCTTGGCATTCAATGGTATGAATTCCTGAATCCTCCATCACCAACATTCTCAGCACGTGAACACTGAGGCTATGAGTGTTTGAGGACTAGGATTGCAAAATTTTGATTAAGGTTTACTGGGCTGAAGTGATCCCCATTCTCCAATATGCTTCATAGAGTTGGATAACCTATGGCAGACACCTCAAAACACCAGAGAAACATAGAAGATAGGAGCAGGAGGAGGCTATTTGGCCCTTCGAGTCTGCTGCGCCATTCATTACCGTCATAGCTGATCATCCAATCCAGTAGCATAATCCTGCTTTCTCCCCATAACATAGAAACATAGAACATTACAGCCCTTCAGCCCTCAATGTTGTGCCGAGCTACATCCAATCCCAGAATTGCCCTCTCTATAATTCTGGAGTGCTCCATTTGCCTATCCAATAACCGCTTGAAAGTTCCTAAAGTAGCCTAAATAACCTTTGATCCCCTTCACTCCAAGTGCTTTATCTAGTCATTTCTTGAACACATTCAATGTTTTGGTATCAACTACTTCCTGTGGTAATGAATTCCACAGGCTCACCACTCTTTGGGTGAAGAAATGTCTCCTCATCTCTGTCACTAAAATTGTCTACCCCAAATCTTCAGACTGTGACCCCTAGTTCTGGACACTCCCATCATCAGGAACATCCTCCCTGCATCTATCCTGTCTAGTCTTGTTAGAATTTTATAAATCTCTGAGATCCCCCCTCATTCATGTGAAGTCCAGTGAAAACAATCCTAACCTAATCAATCTCTCCTCATACATCAATCCCGCTATCCCTGCAATCAGCTTGGTAAATTGTCACTGCACTCTCTTGAGAGCAAGAACATCCTTCCTCAGAAAAGGAGATCAAAACTGCACAATACCACTGCTGTTGTTTTTGTAAGATCATTCAAATCCAATGGCAAGAAAGATGGTCCAAAAACAGCTTCTTCTCTGAAGCCAACAGCGAGTGCTGATCACAAAAGTAGCTCTGCTGGCCATAACATTTGCATGTGTACACCTAACACCAGACTGCCAAAACAATTTCAGAACTCAGACATAACAGGAGACTCTCAGGAGGGCAATAGAAAAACTTCAGGGAATCCCTCATCCCTGAAGAGATACAACAAACTCGCTTACTCATGGGAGACCCAGAATTGTCATTGGCACAATTTGAAGAAGGTTCATTCAGGGAGGTAGTGAACATGTTGAGAGAATTGATTGGGAGCTTGCAGAGACAAAGTCGAGGTACTGAAGAGAACAGACTAACCTCCAAATAAACCTGCCCTTTCAAGCACCCCCCTGTCGCCCTGTGTGGCAATCTGCTGATAGCATAGAGGGCATCTCAGAACTATTGAATCAGAGTGGAAGGAAGTCATGCTCAATCCTAAAGAACTGCCCAGGAAGAAGTAGTTGCAAAAGCAAGTTTGAGGCTGTGAATTTTGGATGAGTGACTCACTTCCCTATGTCTGTAAAGCCTGTCCACAATCTACAAGGTACATGCCAGCCGTGTGAGGGAGACTCTGCACTTGTCTGGATGATTGAAACTCCCACAACATTCAAGAAACTCAACACCATTCACATTGTTCTGAGTCTTTAACTGGAGAAAATAACTTCCGCCTGTTGAAACTTTCATCGTTTTAAACATCTTGAGCCCTCCAAACAATACAAGCCAAGTTTATGTGACCTGTGCTTATGAATGACCTGTGTTTCTCAGTCCCAGTGTCACTACATTGTAGTCCCAGTTTGCTTTGACAAGTGAATACAGATCCCCAGAGGGATTGCAGGATCGCTACTGATAGATGTACTGGACAGAATAATTAGGTTTTTAAGTTTATTTATTAGTCACTGCAGTGAAATTACTGTGAAAATCCCCCAGCACCTGTTCGGATACACTAAAGGAGAATTTAGCACGTCTTTCAGATTGAGGGAGGAAACCGGAGTACCCAGAAAAAACCCACGCAAACATGGAGAGAATGTGCAGATTCCGCACAGACAGTGACCCAAGCCAGGAATCAAGTCCGAGTCCTTGGTGCTGTGAGACAGTAGTGCTAACCAACTAGCATAAAGTGAAATGTGTTTCCTTATTGTAGTTTTGATATTATAGATATCAAAACAGTGGTAGTTTCTCCTCCTGTTGTGTTCTCTCCATGAAAACCCATACTTATTTTAGATGCGATGTGGAAATGCCAATGTTGGACTGGGGTGAAGTCTCACAACACCAGGTTAAAGTCCAATAGGTTTATTTGAAATCACGAGCTTTTGGAACACTGCTCCTTCCTCAAGTGAGTCCCCCTTCCACTTTAACCTTGTATTGTGAGATTTCTTATTTTAGATGACTCACTGAAGACAGGGAAAAAAATAGAAAATCCTGGAAATGCACAGCAGGCGAGAGTGGAAAGAAAATGGTTTCACGTTTTAGGTCTATGACAAGGATGATATTAGAGATTAGAAAATTCCTGGTCAGTAAGAACAGCCAGCATGTAGACGACAAAGTCAAGAGATATAAGAAGTTAAACAACAGCTGTTTTAATGTCAAATTGTAAATGTTTTGTCAGAAGTAGTCCATGAAAAGATTTCTGTTTTTTTCATTTGGTCATGGGCTATGGCTGTTGCTGGATGGTCCAACTTTTCATCCCCAAGGCAAAAATGCTGCTGTGGGCCTGGAATCAAATATAGACCAGGCCAGCTAAGGGTGGCAGATTTCCTCTGTGAACTAGATCATTTTTTAAAATGAACATCAACAATGGTTTCATGATCATTATTAAATTTCTAATTCCAGATTTGTATTGAATTCAAGTTTTACCATCTGTCATGGTGGGATTTGAACCTGGGTCTGCAGAGCATTGGGCCTCTGGATTGCTAGTCCAGTGACAGTAGCACCTTGACTTCAGGAAGCATAGTGGAGTACATACCCTTGTCAACATCACTGGTGATGACGTGGAAATGGTCAAGGTCTTCAAGTTTCTAGGTGTTCAGATGACCAACAACCCGATTTGATTTGCATGCGTAGCTTGCAAGGAGTAATACTTTTCACTGTATACTAATACATGTGACAATAATAAATCAAGTCAAAGTCCTGGTCCCACTACACCAAAGGAAGGGTCATCCAAACTTGAAACATTGGACTATCAGTTTTAACATTGAATCCATGTGACCCTTCTGTATAACTGAAGAGGGATAGAAATGTGATGAATTATATAGTTGGGGAGTGGCTTGAGGCAAAATGGAATGATCTTGGTTTTCCTGTTAATACATACTGCTATTTTATCTTTATGCCACTATTAGCACACTTCAATCCTTTGTGGTACCATTAATATATCCTTTGTGTTATGTCCATGACATCATTGTTAATCTCTCCTTAGCTCTGACCTTCCATTCTGCTCCAAACACTCCCATCTCTTTCCAACCATATAGTTCATTACATTTCTATCCCCCTTGAGTTCTGTAGAAGGGTCATAGTGAATGTTAACTCGGTTTCCCTCTCCAGCTAGACCTGCTGAGTTTATCCAGCATTTTCTGTTTTTATTAAAACACATTTCATTGACTGTCTTGAGTAGCTTTTTGTTGTGCTTCCTATTGGTGAAACTGTCCTTTGGGAGAAAGGGAGCATATTTGCTCTTCGTAGGAAGGAAGTAGGTTGGTTTGGTGGAAGCAGTTTTCTAAACAGCTCTGAAAAGGTCCAATGTATTAAGTATGTGATCACAGCACAACATAATGAGGTTGCAGAGTTAATGGATCAGTTGAAAACAACTACACCTAAGTTGTATTGAAATTTCATGCATAACCAGTAATACAAGTCAACAGACAGGTTCCAAATAAGCAAGGACAAAGTGTTAGTCCCATTATATCCAGCAACATATACTGAGGTATTATATGATAATCCTATAAAACTATTCCAAAGAATTTTTTCAGGTGGAAATACTAACTGATTAAGCAATTATTACATGCAAAATGGCTAAACAAATTGAAAGCCTATTCAAAAAAAAAATCAGTTAAACAACTTCAAAGAACTTGCCTGCCACTAGCCAAGCTATTCCAATACTGCTTCAACACTGGCATCTACCCAGCAATGTGGGAAATTGCCCGTGTATGTCCTTTACACAAGATGTAGAGATGCAGCGTTGGACTGAGGTAAACACTGAGAAGTCTCACAACACCAGGTTAGATCCCCACCAGTTTATTTGATAGTTTATTTTGACTAGCACATAAACTGGTTGGACTCTAGCCTGGTGTTGTGAGACTTCTTACTGTTTATACACAAGAAGCAGAGCAAATCCAACCCAGCCACGTACTGCCCCAGTCTACTCCCAGTAAAGTGATGACAGAGGTCATTAACAGTGCTATCAAGCGGCACTTACTCAGATATACCCTGTTCACGGACACTTAGTTTGGATTCCACCAGGGCACTCGGCTCCTGACCTCATTGAAGCATTGGTTCAACATGGATAATAGAGCTGAATGCTGGAAGTGAGGTGAGAGAGACTGTCTGTGACATTAAGGAGCCCCTAGCAAAAATGAAGTCAATGGGAAAACCCTCTGTTGGTTGGAGTAATACCTGGCACAAAGAAAGATGATTGCAGAGATTGGATGTCAATCATTACAGTTCCAGGGCATCACTGCAGGAGTTCCTTATGGTGCTTCATCAGTGACATTCCTTCTAGCATAAGGGCAGAATTGATAATGTTCGCCGATGACTGTACAATGTTCATTTGTGACTCCTCAGATACTGAAGCAGTCCATGTCCAAAAGCAGCAAGATCCAGACAACATCTAGGCTTGGATTGACAAGTAGCAAGTAAAATTCTCATCACAACAGTGCCCAGCAATTACCATCTCCAAAAGGCAAGATTCTAACCATCGCCCCTTGATATTCAATGATATTACCATTACTGAATCCCCCACTTTCAACATCCTGTAGGTTACTAATGATCAGAAACCAAATTGGAATAACTATATAAGTAATGTGGCTATCAGAGAAGGTCAAAGGCTAGGAATTGTATGGAAAGTAACTTACCTCCTGACTCCCCATAAAACCTGTCCATCACCTACAAAGCACAAGTCAGAAGTGTAATAAAATACTTTCCATTTGCCTGGATGAGTGCAGCTCCAACAACGCTCAAGGAGCTTGGCACTATCCAAGACAAAATGATCCATTTGATTGCTACCCCTTCCACAAACATTCAATCCCTCCACCACTGATGAATACTGACAGCAGTGTGTATTATCTACAAGATGCACTAAAGGAATTCACCAAGGTTCCTTAAGGCAGCACCTTCCAAACTCATGATCACTATTATCTAGATGGACAAGAGCACCACCAGGAAGTTCTCCTCCAAGTTGCTCAACACCTGACTTGGAAATCTATCATTGTTCCTTCATTGTTGCTGGGTCAAAATCCTGGAACTCTCTCCCTAATTGTGGGTATACCTATACCTCAGAGACTGCAACGGTTTAAGAAGGCAGATCACTACTACCTTCGAGGACAATTGGGGTGGTCAATAAATGCTGGTCTAGCCAGAGATGTCCACATACTGTAAATGCTTTTTTTTTTTAAAATGACCAAATGTCTTTAAGAGCTTCAGTGGGACAAATTCACTAATTGCACTCTGCAAGTTGGTCAGGGAAAAGGTGAGGAAGGATAGGCTGAAGACAAAGTGATAATGATACACTAATTCTCTGATCAACACTTTCTTCAGTGCAAAAGCAGTTTGTAGCCTTCATTTTTTTCAATCTAGATTTGGCTTGTTTACTTTCAATCTAAAATATGGGTCACATTTGATTTTCACCTTGTCTTTCTGCATGAGATCATTTGAAGATTGATGACTTTGGATTGCTTCAAAATAACTACAGGAGTTAATATTTAATAGAAAATACTGTTACCTGGTGTTTGCTAGCCATTAAAAGAAATAAGGGTAAATTGTTATTCATGTCAATCAAATGGACTACAAATGGTTATTTTCATTGTTTCAAAAATTAAATTCCTTTTAGCTTCTGACAAATAATTCCACCAACCCTTTGGCATTGAGTCTGACCTGTGATTCATTTGACAACCAATGCTTGATTAATTGCGACTTATTCCCTTCCATTCATTGCCAGTTTGGCACACACACGCTTGCAGTAATTTTACAAGAAGTGGTCATTCTTTTCAGTTTCCATAGCAGGAGACCAAAAGAAATATTGGTGTGAATTTAGCAAAGTTCTGTGAGGCATCACAATCAGCCTGCACACACAGAATCCTTACAGTGCAGAAGGAGGCCATTTGGCCCATCGAGTCTGCAATGATCACAATCGCACCCAGCCCCTATCCTCATAACTTCACATATTAACCCTGTTAACAGCTGAAAGCAGCAGGTATGCAGTGAACAATTTTTCATTCATTTAAGTTGTAAAGAGGTCAGGACTCAAGAGTTTAGAACATAGAACACTACAGCACAAACAGGCCCTTCAGCCCACAAGTTGCGCTGATCATATCCATACTTATCAAGCCACAGAACTATCTATAACTCCCAATCCCATTAAATCTCATGTACTCATCCAGAAGTCTTTTAAAAGATCCCAGCAAGTTGCTTCTACCACCACTGATGGCAGCTGATTCCACTCACTCACCACCCTGAGTGAAAAACTCACCCCTAACATCTCCTCTGTACTTGCTCCCCAGCACCTTAAACCTGTATCCTCTTGCAGACATTTCAGCCCTGGGAAATAGCCTCCGAGAAAAGACCCTATCTATTCCTCTCAACGTTTTATAAACCTCTATCAGGTCACCTCTCAACCTTTGTCTCTCGAGGGAGAGGAGACCTAGATCCCTCAACCTATCTTCATAGGGCATGCCTTTCAATCCAGACAACATCCTTGTAAATCTCCTCTGCACTTTCTCAATAGCTTCCACATCCTTCCTGTAGTGAGGCGACCAGTTTAAAATTGAAGCCCTATGGCTGTTTTCTAATGTGATGCCAGCTGTGTGCAAGTTCCTTACAGCAGCCTCAAAAGATTTACCTCAGATTAGAACATTGTCCATAATCTTAAATCTTACACAGGAGGCACTGCTCAAGGACTCAGCCAACCAATGAAACATTGGATAAAATTAGAAAGTTATTTGTAGATTAGGTAAACGGGAAGAATTGAGACAAAATGGATTTCTTGGTAGACATTTTTGGACATAGAAGAAGATGTATTGGAATGCTCTCTGTGGTGGAAACTAAAACACAACGAAAAGACTTCAGGGTCTATGATCAGTGATCTTTAAAATAACATTGACAGGAACAAAAGATAATGAAAGAAAGGTAATGGAATGCTGGTCTTTATATCCACAGGAATAGAATGGAAGAGATTAAGTTGATTTATTAGTGTCACGAGTAGGCTTACATCAACACGGCAATGAAATCACTGTGAAAATACCCTAGGCATCTGTTTGGGTACACTGACAAAGAATTTAGCCAGGTCAATGCACCTAACCAGCACGTCTTTCAAATTGTGGGGGGGAACCGGAGAGCCAGAGGAAACCCACACAGACACGAGAGAATGTGCAAACTCTGCACAGAAAGTAGTTGGAGTCGGCAATTGAACCTGGGTCCCTGGTGCTGTGAGACAGCAGTGCTAACCACTGTGCCACTGGATTTGAAATGATGATGTGGAGTTGCCGGCGTTGGACTGGGGTAAATACAGTAAGAAGTCTGGGGCGTGGGGAGTAGTTAGGCAGAACATGATGGTGTGAATTCCTGGCGCTTGGAATTACAGTGAGCAGTTCTGGACAGCTCACCTTAAAGATATAGTGGCCTTGTCCTTAAAAGGGGTACAGTGCAGATTTACCAGAATGGTACTTGGACTATGGCGACATAGTGGCACTGTTGTGTCACAGTGCCAGGAATGGGGGTTCATTTCAGTTCATTCAATTTCAGTCTTGGGTCACTGTCTGTTTGGAGTTTGCACGTTCTGTCCCCATGTCTGCGTGGCTTTCTTCCCGATGCTCCGGTTTCCTCTTACATTTGAAAGATGTGTGGCCAAGGTTGATTGGTCATGATAAATTGCTCTTTAGTGTCAATGGGAATACAAGGATAAATATTGGTGTTATAGAGATAAGGCTGAGATGGGATTGTGGTAGGTGCAGATTCAAATGGTCTCCTTCTGCACTGTAGGAATTCTAATTCTATGGCTGCAAAATGAGATTACGCAAAGCAGGATTGTGTTCTCTGGAATTGCAAAGATTAAGGGGTGATTTCATCAAAGTTTTCATGATGCTAAGATTTATCTGGAGGAGCTATTTTTGTTTGTAAGAGAACCCAGGTTAGGTGATATAATCTAAAAATGAGAACTGGACCTTACAGGAGTAACGTTAGGGAAGTTCTACACAATGTGGGTAGAAGTTCAAAATTCTTGCTTCCTAAACCACTGTTTGTGCCAACCAATTGTTAATTTTAAATTTATCATTAATAGATTCATGTTAACAAAATGTTGCAAGATTTATGATAAAGGCAGGTATGAGGAATTAGGTCACAGATCATGCTCCCATAGAAGAAGTTAGTAAGCAAAAGCAGAGATTCTATTGTGAGGAAGTTCCAAAGAGACTTCAAGGGGACTTAAAGAAGCTGAATGGATGGTGTATATCAAGGAAAAAGATGAAAGGTATCTACTTTGCAGGAAAAACAGAAATGCAGAGTGTTTCTTAAATGATGAGCGATTGGGATGCCCTTATTCATCAGTCACTGAAAGCTAACATGCAGGTTCAGCAAGCAATTAGCAAGATAAATGGTATGTCAGCCTTCATTTCAAATGGATTTGAATACAGGGGTTGGATAGAGCCTTGGTGAAATCACACCTGAAGTACTGTGTACAGTTTTAATCTTCTTACCTAAGAAAGTGCATACGTGTCACAGAAAAAGTGCAATGAATGAGTTCCTGGGAAGGTAGGGTTGATCTATAAAGAGACAAGGCCTGGTATCTCAAGTTTAGAAGAATGAGAGGTGGTCACATTGAAACAAATAGTATTCTTACAGGGCTCAATAGAGTTGATGTATGAAGGAGCTTTCCCCTGGCTGGGGTGGGTAGGTTGAGGGTGGAGTTCTAGAACTAGAGGTGACAGTCTCAGAATTTGGAACAGGCCATTTAGGATTGAACTACGAAGAAATTTCTTCACTCAGAGAGTGGTGAATCATTGGAATTCTCTACCCCAGACAGCTATGGAAGTTCAGCCATTGAGTGTGTTCGATAAACACAGAATCCCTCGTGTAAAAAGAGGCCATTAGGTTCCTTGATACTACACTGATTGTCAAAGCCTATCCTACCCAGACTCACACCCCTTCCCTATTCCCATCACCACATGCTAATTACCATGGCTAATCTTCCTAACCAAAACATCTTTGGAGAGTGGGGGAAAACCAGAGCACCTGGGAGAAACCCATGGGGAGAGCCTGCAAGGGGCAGTATGGTGGCACAGTGGTTAGCACTGCTGCCTCACAGTGCCAGGAACCTGGGTTCAATTCCAGGCTTTGGCCACTATCTGTGCAGAGGCTGCACATTCTCCCTGTGTCTGCATGGGTTTCCCATAGGTGCTCTGGTTTCCTCTCACATTTGAAAGATGTGCTTGAAACGTGCATTGGCCTTGCTAAATTCTTCCTCAGTGTACCTGAACAGCGCTGGAGTGCGGCGACTAGGGGATTTTCACAGTAACTTCATTGCAGTGTTAATGTAAGCTTCTTGTGACACTAATACATAAACTTTAACTCCACGTAGACAGTCACCCAAGGCCAGCATTGAACCCAGATCCTTCGCATTGTGAGGCAGCGGTGTTGATCACTGTACCTCCCTCCAATACAGGGATTTCTAGACATTAAAGATATCAAGGGATATGGAAAAGAGTGAGAAAATGACATTGAGATAGAAGATTAATCATGATCTAGGTGAATGGAGGAGCAGACTTGAGAACCTAAATGACCTACTCCTCGTCAATGTCAAGAACACTGTGAATAGATATGACAAAAGCAGAGTTTTTACTGGCTCGAGAGGGACCGGATGCAGACAATTTTGCAGAAATGGACTCAAACTGCCTTGATGGTGGACACAATGTAATGTTTGAAGCTTGGCTTGCTAACTGAACTCATATCCCATTAATGCCCATCGGGTCAGTACATGTTGTGAAGTTATTTCTGTATAGATCTCTCTCAGGTACACCTTCTATCCAGATGTATTAATGATAATTCAGGGTCAATGCGGGAGAACTGAACAAGTCTGATGGAGCCAATCCCTCCATCCTGGCCTGTGCTTCATCATGTGCAAGTCTCCTCCGGGTTTGCAGGATCAGTGAATATTCCCCTCTCAGTGTTCCCGACCACTGTGAACGGTGAAGGAATTAAAGCAACTTATTAAATGAGGCAAAAGATATCCTTGCTGTGATTACATTGATTTAAAAAAAATGCCTTGAACTCTTAAAATGAGAGTGGAGTGAAGTTGCAGCAATTTGATTTGTCTATTGTCATATTTATTTCACATGGTGCTCATTAAATTGAATATTGAGCAGCTAAAACTTAGAGCAAAACAACAATGTCTAAAACTACACATGGTTAACAGGCTGGATTGGCATGAAGAGTATTAAATTCCTATTAATATCAATATTAGAAATTTCAATATCAAGGAGTGTGAGGAGAGAATGGGAGTATAATATTGAGTAGTACAGTGGCCCAGTGGTTAGCCTCACAGTGCCAGGTACCCGGGTTCAATTCAGCCTCTGGTCATTGTCTGTGTGGAGTCTGCACATTCTCCCCATGTCTGCATGGATTTCCTCCATGTGCTCTGGTTTCCTGCTAAGATGTGCAGGTTAGATGGATTGGTCATGTTAAATTGACCCTAGTGTTGGTGGTTAGCAGAGTAAATATGTAGTGTTACAGGAATAGGGCCTGGGTAGGATTGTGATCAGTGCAGACTCAATGAGTCGAATGATTTCCTTCTGCACTGTAGGGATTCTATGATAGAGGATCAGCCATGATCAATTTGAGCAGATTCAGAGAGCTGAATGAACGTCAAGTTACCATGACAGCATGATAATATTTTGATTAACCAAATTCAATCAGCTGCTGAAAGTGAGAGCCAGAGACCATATCCAATAGTATTCCTTAGCGGCTAAACTGAATAGCCCTCTTAAACATGGCAATGTGCTGTTAATGTACACCGATTGCTTTTAATGCAAAGCAGCATATGCAACATTATTTTGCTAGTTCATTCAAATGATTATAATGTACAACCTGGTGTTAAATGCTCGATGGAACAACAGCAGGGAGTCACATAATGGTTAGCGCTGCTGCCTTGCAGAGCCCTGGGTTTGATTCTAGCCATTGGTCACTGTGTGCGTGGAGTTTGCACATTCTCTCTGTGTCTGCATGGGTTTCCTCCAAGTGCTCCGCTTTCCTCCCACAGTGCAAAGATGTGTAGATAAGATGGATTGGCCATGCTAAATTATTCCTTAGTGTCCAAAGATGTGTTTGTTAGGCAAATTAGCCATAGTCAATGCAATAAGTTATTTTATAACAGTAAGAAGTCTGACAACACCAGGTTTTAAACCTAATGTTGTCAGACTTCTTATTCTGTTTACCCCAGTTCAATGCCAGCATCTCCCCATCATGACTACTATCTCATAACACCAGGTTAAAGCCCAGCAGTTTTATTTGGTGGCACAAGCTTTCAGAGCATTGTCCCTTCATCAGACACTCACTTGATGAAGGGGCAGTGGTCTGAAATCTCATGCTACCAAATAAATCTCTTGGACTTGAACTGGGGTAGGCATAATAAGTAACCTCACAATACCAGGTTAAACGCTGGCAACTCCACATCCACAGTAAACGCATAGAGTTAGGGGGATAGAGTAGGGGATGGACCTGAGTAGGATACTCTTTCAGATGTCAGTGCAGGCTCAATAAGGCCTCCTCCTACACTGTAGAGATTCTATTGTACAAAAAAACCCAGAAATGATGAAGATCTAAGATTTAGTAACAACAAGGAACTTAAATAACACAATATTAGTGAATAAAATATACCAGAAAAATAAATGGGATGAAAAGCGAACAACTTCCCTGGTCATGATTGCCCATTTGAGGTTTGGAAACGAGGTGTTATGAGGCTACTGTGCTTTTAAGAAATGTATGGTAATCATGTTTCTCTCAGTTCTTTGAAGAGGACCATTTGTGTTTGTTGCTGAGCTGTCTGAGATGATCTCATTTCATTGTTGTTAGAGTCATTTGATAGGCTTTCTGCTTATTTTTTAATTTGGGCTTAATGCATTTTCCTGGAGTTCGTGACCTTTACGAATTGTTGATTTATGACTTGCCATTTTTTAAACTCAGTACGCTGACCAATGAAGTCAAGCATGCCATATGCCTTCTTGACCACCGTCTCCACCTGCATTAGCGCTTTCAGTGACCTGTGTACCTGTACACCTGGATCCCTCTGCCTATCTATACTCTTAAGTGTTCTGCCACTTATTGTACATTTCCCATCTGTATTAGACATTCCAAAATGCATTACCTCACATTTGTCTGGATTAAACTCCATCTTCGATCTCTCTGACAAGTCTCCAAACAGTTGGTATCCTGCTATATTCTTCGATGGTCCTCATCGCTATTCACAGTTCCACCAACCTTTATGTCATCCACAAACTTACTATTCAAATCAGTTGCATTTTCCTCCAGATCATTTACGTACATTAAAAAGAGCAAAGGTTCCAGCACTGATTCCTGAGGAATGCCACTTGTCACTTGTATTCAGAAATACACCCTTATACTGCTACCCTCTGTCTTCTATGAATGTGCCAGTTCTGTATCCATCTTGCCAGCTCACCTCTGATCCCATGTGACTTCACCTTCTCTGCCAATATTCCATGAAGGACCTTGTCAAAGGCATTACTGAAGTCCATGTAGACAACATCTACTGCCCTACCCTCACCAATCATCTTCGTCACTTTCTCAAAAAACATGATCAAGTTAGACATGACCCCCCCTTCACAAAACCAAGTTGCTTCTCATTAATATGCCCGTTTATTTCAAAGTGGGAGTAAATTCTGTCTCGTAGGATCCTTTCCAATAATCTCTATCACTGACGCAAGGCTCACTGGCCTGTAATAACCTGGATTATCCTTATTACCTTTCTTAAACAAAGGAAAATCACTGGCTATTCTCCAATCCTCTGGGACATCCACTGTAGTGAGTGAAGATACAAAGATTTCTCCCAAAGCCCCAGCAATATCCTCCCTTGCTTCTCTCAGTATTCTAGAATATATTCCTTCAAGTCCTGGGGACATGTGTATCTTAATATTTCTCAAAAACCCCAATACTTTTCCCTTTTTGATCTCAACATGACTACTCAAACTATCTACACATCCTTTTCCAGTCTTATCATCCACAAAGTCCTTCTCTTTGGTGAATACATATGCAAAGTACTCATTTAATATGTCATCCATTTCTTATGAAGAGATTTATAGTAACGTACGTAAGTTTAATAATGATATAAAGCTAGTCAGCTTTGAGTAGAATGCAAAAAGAGAATTTTCATCAATAGAAACAAATCCTATCAAAAACCCATGCTCAACACATTCAGATTCATCTTTATCATAGTGAGGGGAACATTGGGAAAGTGATAAGTATCTTCGTTGTCCAACTTGTTGACTTTGCCAATGAGCTGCAAGTTTTCCAAACCTTGAGAAACATGTCAATCATACTCTGGCAAGGGTTGGTCAATTCAAGGATGACTTAATATATCTCTGTTAGATACAACATTTCTTCCAAGGCAATACTACAAACCCATATTCTATTTTTGGCCTTCCATAATGAGACTTCATCTTTCCTGCAAACTCCCAGACCATCAATCCCCTCTGATCCCAGGTTCAAAATCATCTCAAACAAAAACAGAAAATACTCAGCAGGTCAGACAGCATCTGTGGAGAGAGGAACAGAGCTGACATTTTAGATTTATCCTCTTCCCTATGCCACTCATTACCTGAACAATCTAGGCGAGATCATTCATCCCAAAATAACCCATCTACCCTTCAGGTGAAGACCCACAGTCCACCCAATCTTCACACATCAGATTTGACCTCATCCCAGTGTAGACATCCATGTCCCACAGCCTCTGCATGCTGCTTCCATCTGACCAGAAGCCCCTGACACTCAATGGCATTATCATTGTTGAATCCCCTACTAACCGGGGTTTACTATTGACCAACACAGTGCATAATCGGCTACATTAATACAGTGGCTGCAAGAGCAGTTCAGAGACTAGAAATCCTGAGGTGAGTGAATCATCTCCTGACTCCCCAAAGTCTGTCCACCATCTACATGCACATATAAGAAGTGTGATGTAATACTCACCACTTGCCTGGATGAATGCAGCTCCAATAACATTCAAGAAGCCTGATACAATCCTGGACAAAGCAGATAGCTTGATTGCTATTCTTTCCATAAGCATTCAATCCCTGCAACGTCAATGAGCAGTGGTAGCAGTGCGTACAAGGTGAAGTGCAGGAACTCACCAAAGCTCCTTTAGCAGCATTTCCAAACCTACGCCCACTACCATCTAGGACAAAGGTAGCAGATACTTGGGAACACCTCTCCACCTAGAAGTTCACCTCCAAACCATTCACCATCCTAACTTGGAAATATATCATAGTTCCTTCACTGTCGTTGGGTCAAAATTCCGGAACTCCCTCCCTAACAGCACTGGGGGTGTACCAGCACCATAGGTACTGCAGCAGTTAGAGATGGCAGCTCACCACCACCTTCTGAAGGGCAGTTGGGATGAGTAATAAATTCTGGTCTAGCCAGTGATACCCATATCCCATAAATTAATTTTACCAATGCCTGTCAATTATGTTGGTTTTAATGAGGTGCAATTATGAGCTTATTCACTTTGGTTAGAAGAATATAAAATAGATTTTTTTAAAAAATGCTTTGGAGGTATTAAGTGCTGGTGTGCAGAGGGAATTGGATGTCCTTGTACATAAAGCAAAGAAAGTTAATGTGTGGGTCCAAAAAGTGGTTAGGAAGGCAAAATGAATGTGGGTCTTTATTACAAGCGGCTTGGAATATTGAAATGAAGTCTTACTGTAATCATACGGTGCTTTTGTGAGATCACACCTGAAATTCTGTGAATAATTTTGGTCTTGATAGCTATTAAAAAATACAGTTGCCTTAAAGGCAGTGCAAT
The DNA here is from genome assembly GCA_024679065.1 of Sphyrna mokarran. Taxonomy (NCBI): domain Eukaryota; kingdom Metazoa; phylum Chordata; class Chondrichthyes; order Carcharhiniformes; family Carcharhinidae; genus Sphyrna; species Sphyrna mokarran. The sequence goes on from JAGIQG010000019.1 coordinate 10,744,099, forward strand.
GAAGTTTGAGGAGATTGATTAGAAGAATGCACACTGCTGCCTCACAATGCCAGGGACCAGGGTTCAATTCCTGGCTTGGGTCACTGTGTGGAGTCTGCACATTCTCCCTGTGTCTGGGTGGGTTCCCTTCGGATGCTCAGTTTCCTCTCATGGACCAAAAGATGTGCTGGTTAGGTACATTGACCATGCCAAATTTTCCCCCAGTGTACCCAAACAGGCGCCGGAGTGTGGTGACTAGGGGATTTTCACAGTAACTTCATTGCAATGTTAATGTAACCCTACTTGACACTAACAAATAAACTTTATACTTAATTTAGCCGTGGTGCTTGTCCCTTTAAGGACAACAAACCAGAAGTGTCACCGAGGGATCAATTGGGACTGAATGTGTAATCACCCCAGGGAGTGGAGCTCCCTCATAGGCAGAGCACAGCTAGAAGGCTTGTAGGGATCGGAACAGCCAGTGGGCTGCTCCAGGGTGGCTGGTGGGGTTACGAACCTCTGAATTTTTTTTTCCTTGTTAATAAATACCCTTTGTGATCCTAATGAAGTCTGTAGCTTGCATTGTTCCAACAGGGTAGGTGGTGAGGGCCTGTTTAAGTCACGGGTAGATAGATTTCTGATAGACAAGGGAATTAAGGATTACGGGGAGAAAGTGGGAAAGTGGAACTGATCCACTTCCGATCAGCCATGATCTTATTGAATGGCGGGGCAGGCTCAAAGGGCTGGAAGGCCTACTCTTGTTCCTATTTTTTATGTTCTTATGTCTCCCCTGGCTAAAAAGCCTAAATCTGGACAACATAATCTTAGTGAAAAAGGTCAGCTATTTAGAGTTGATTGTGAGGAGAAATGTCTTTTATCTGATAGTTATGAATTTCTGGAATTCCCTCCCCAGTTGGCTGGTTCGTTAAATATGCTCAAGGCTGAGATCAATTGATTTTTGGATTCCCATCGTTGGGGTCTGAGGATTGGGTGGGAAGGAGTGCTCAAGTTTACAATGAGCCATGATCTTATTGAATGGTGGAGCAGGCTCACAGGGCTCAATTGCCTATCGTTGCTCTTACATTTTCTCAAATGACAGAAGAAAGGTGGTTGGTAACCTCCAGCAATGCGGTATCTAGGTTACTTCTGAACCCAGATGATATCATCAAATTTGATCTGCCCTTCTGCCTCTGTATTCTCAATTATTTTCACATTCCCTGGCGGAAAATTGCAATAGTTAGATGCCTTCATCATTTGCGATAGAAACATTCTGTAGAGCTTGTGTTCTGTAGAAAAGCAGATATGCGAGAAAAACAAAATGAACGATTGCCAAAGCAGCCGAAACTTCCTTTGTTTGAAATCTGATGAGTCTATGCATTTTTTTTTTGTTAAATTGAGCTGGGGCCAAAATTCTGGAAAAGGTAGACTTCGATAAGCTTAGCTTTTTTTCTCATATCATATATTGATTTAGCTCAAAAGCAGAAGCCAGGATAACAGACTTCCAAGATAAGTTGCCAAACACAAATTCAACTTCATTCTGTGTAAGCTTTCTTAATAAATGGTCTACTTCTACAAGTAAGAAGTCTCACAGCACCGGATTAAAGTCTAACCAGTTTATTTGATAGTGTAAACTGGTTGGATTTTAACCTGGTGTAGTGAAACTTCTTACTGTATTTACCCCCATCCAACACCGGCATCTCTACATCATGACTACTTCTAGGACACAGATTTACGTTTTTAAGGAAATCACGGACAAGTTGGCTAATGTTACTGTTTTGTTATACTAAGAAGTGACAATGATATTTATCATTTGAACCGTAGTCTTTCGGGATAAATAGAACCGTTAGGAGAGAAAATGGTTGATTCTGAAGACCAACGAAACAAAGCTTGCATTAACATTCCTTCAAATCGTTTTGCCATGTTAATCTTCTGTAAGGCTGTTAGTTAATGCTGTCTAAGTACTGTAAGCTAAAACCACTCGACAAAGAGTACCTGTCCTCTGAATATAAAGCAATCCTTTGGATAATGCCAGACCCACAAACAAGTGACGATAGGGGCCCATTATTAACGCAAAGCTTAACTGAGCAATTTGCTCATTGTCACACCGTGCGCACTGCATATCACACTACACCCATCATTAGAACTGTGTAAATAGTCCGAGGAATGTTATTTCACAGTACTTGAACATTGTTTGAAAGTCTTAACATAACAATTTTCTCGTTGATATTGAGCGTCTTACAAAACTGTATGACACTTACCATTTATTTCTGATAAATACGCTGACTGTAGCAAAGCAAAGGGCTTCTGTCTGTTCGCACTTTCCACAATGTCACAAATTACTTTAAGACAATGAAGTGCTTTTGAAGTATAGTCACAGTTGTCATGTTGAAAATGACAGCCAATTTGCAGACAGCAGATCCCATAAATAGCCATGAGATTCCAGACCTGAATAATCTGTTAAAGTTGTATTTGGTTAAGGTGCAAGCGTGCAGGGAAACTGGAGAACCCCAACAAACCAGTGAAGGAAGACAGGAGTGAAAATTATAAACACCATCAGTAACATTTCCAGTTGAGAGCAAAAGCATGAAATGGCATGGAAATGTATCCTTAACTTCACATGATCCATCACCTATTCTTTCCTGTGTCTACAGTTATCACCACTTCTGAGTTAGGCTGCCAACCAATATTCATAGAACCATAAATCATAGAATTCCTACAGTGCAGAAAGAGGCCATTTGACCCAATGAACCTGCGCTGGGAACAATCCCACCCAGGCCCTATTCCCCATAACCCTGTGTATTTACCCTGCTAATCCTCCTAACACTAAGTGTAATTTAGCACGGCCAATCTATCCAACCCGTACTCTTCTATGGGTTCACTATAAAAGTAAGAAGTCTCACAAGACTAGGTTAAAGTCCAACAGGTTTATTTGTAGCAAACACCACTAGCTTTCAGGACTGGCTGTTCCTTCGTCAGATGGATGCGAGTTCACCCACTTCACAAAGGAACAGCCAGTTCTGAAAGCTGGTGGTGTTTGCTATAAATAAACCCGTTAGACTTTAACCAGGTGTTGTGAGATTTTTTTATTGTGTTTACCCTTGTCCAATGCTGGCATCTCCACATCTTCACTATAAACACAAAATTCCACAGTTACTTTGATTCCAGTTCCTGCCATCCCCATTTCTATTTAGAAATCTACTTCATTTTCCTAGTTATCCTCTCTTTACTATACCTGTTCTGATCATTTCACTCACAATTTCAGAGCTTCCTATGTGTTTTCCTTTTTCCTCAACTGAGGTTTCCGTTCCACCATGAGTTGACAGGGCCCTTAACTATGTCCATTTCAATTCCCACACTTATGCCCTCACTCCCTGAACCAGGATAGGGTTCCTCTTGACCTAACCTTCCAGCCCATCAGCACCTGTATTCAACAGATCATCCCCTGCGATTTACAGACATACACACACATGTATGAATTAGGATTGGGATAGGCCACTCAAAGAACAAAGAGCACCACAGCACAGGAAACAGGCCCTTCAGCCCCACAAGCCTGCACTGCCCATTTTAACATTCAGTGAGTGCCTCTTTCCAAACCACCTTATACCTACGACTTTTGTCTACACCTCTTAGACCTCACAATAAAGGAGTGCACATTTAGAGAATTATCAGCCCCTCAAACCATTCAATAGGATCGTGGCTGGTCTGATTGCAAGTTCAACTATAGATTCCGACCTACTCCAAAAACCTCTCATTAGCTTTCCTGGTTACTTTTTGTACTTGCATACTGACCTTATGCAATTCATATACCGGGGCACCTGATCCCTCTTGCATCTGAGTTCCATAATTTCTCACCATTTTGATAATATTGTCTCTTTTATTCTTCCTATCAAAATAGACAAGTACACATTTTTGTATTTTTTAATTCATTCTTATCAAATGCCTTCTGGAAATCTTAGTGCACTACATCCCCTTTATCCACAGCATCTAGTACTTTTACAATCAACTCTAACAAAGTTAAACGTGATTTCACTTTCATTAAACCATATTGACTCTGTTTAATTGCTTTGAATTTATCCAAGTGCTCGGCTGTAACATCTTTACTAGTAGTTTATAATATTTTCCCAGTGACAGATGAGCCCGTATTTCCGACTTTGTCTCCCTCCATTTTTAAATAAGAGCTATTCAACATTAATTAACATTAACATTTGGGTGGCACGGTAGCAGTGATTAACATTGCTGCTTCACAACTCCTGGAACTTGGGTTTGATTCCCACCTCGGGTAACTGTCTGTGTGGAATTTGCACATTCTCCTTGTGTCTGCATGGGTTTCCTCCCGGTGTGGGTCCAGTTTCCTCCCACAGTCCAAAAATGTGCTGGTTTAGTTGATTGGCCACACTGAAATTGCCCCTTATTGTCCTGAGATGCTTGGATTAGTGGGTAAAATATGTAGGGATATGGGAGTAGGACCTAGGTGGGATTGTGGTCGGTGCAGACTCAATGGGCCAAAGGGCCTCTTTCTGCACTGTAAGGTTCTATGATTCTATGAATAGCAATTTTCCAATCTAATGGAACATTCACATAAGCTAAGGAAGATTAAAACCAATGCACTCACTATTTCATGAGCCAGTTCTTTTAAAGTTAAAGTGTACTTATTTGGCACAAGTAGGCTTACATTAACACCACAATGAAGTTATTATGAAAACCCCCTAGTCACAACACCCTGGTGCCTGTTTGGGTACACTGAGGGAGAATTTAGCATATCCAATGCAGCTGGCCAACACTTGGAAGCACAGTGACAATGGTCACAGCACAAGAGAGGCCAGATTCGATTCCAGCTTTGGCTGCTGTCTGTGTGGCATTTACACTTTCTCCCCGTGTCTGCGTGGGTTTCATCCAGGTGCTCCAGTTTCCTGCTATAGTCCAAAGATGTGGAGATTAGATTGAATCTAGTGTCAGGAGGATTAGCATGAGGTCACAGGAATAGGCCCTGGTGGGAGTTGTGGTCGATACAAACTTGATAGGATGGCCTTCTTCTGTACTGGAGGGATTCTACAATTCTATGATTTTGGACTGTATGAGAGAACCGGAGCACCTGGAAGAAATTCACGCAGACACGGAGAGAACATGCAGATTCCGCACAGAACAGTGACTCAAGCTGGGAATCGAACTCAGTCCCTGGCACTGTGAGGCAGCAGTGCTAACCACTGTGTCATCGTGCCGCTCCTAGATCCTATAATGAAGTTCATCATTTTCATTTTTTGTTCTGTTTTCCTCTCATTTCACCGCTATACTTTACAGACATCTCTCCGTGTATGATTGTGATCTGACAAAAAGCCATGAATATTTAAAGAGAACACCTCATTTTAGCCAATCATCAATGTCACAGGACTTTTTTTTTTGAAAAACACTCACTTTATTTTGTATGTTAACATCTGTGGGGTTACCATTGACCAGAAACACAACTGGACTCACCACATAAACATAGCGGCTACAGATCGGAGGCTAGGGATACTGCAGCGAGTAATTCAACTCCTAATTCCCCAAAGCCCGTCCATCATCTGCAAGGCACAAATCAGCAATGTGATGGAATACTCCCTACTTGCCTGGATGGGTGCAGCTCCAACAACTCTCAAGAAGTTTGACATCATCCAGGACAAAGCAGCCCTCTTGATTGGCACCACATCTACATTCAATCCTTCCATCACTGCTGTTCAGTAGCAACCATGTGTACTACTTACAAAATGCACTATAGCAATTCAGCAAAGATCCTTAGATGTCACTTTCCAAACCCACAACATTTCCATCTAGATGGATAAGGGCAGCAGGAACGTGGGCACATCACCACATGTAAGCTCCCTCCAAGCCACTTACCATCCTGACTTGGAAATATATCACCATTTCTTCAGTCGTTGGGTCAAAATCCTGGAATTCTTTCCCTTACAGCATTGTGGGTCAAACCATGAAACATGGACTACAGAAATTCAAGAAGGTGGCTCATCACCACCTTCTCAAGAGCAAATAGGGATGGGCAATAAATGGTGGTCAACCAGAAACATCCATATCCCATGAATGAATAAGAAATAAGAATTAAACAAAAGAAGGACTATTAACTTAATACGGATTATAACTATATATGTCATGCACTCTGGTTTGCAAAATGCTTCCCCAAGAATTCTCTTCAAAGACACGTCAATCTTAAATTTTTTTATTTCTGTGGGGACCACCCATTAGTCAGCCAGAGATCTCCAAAACATTCTCTTCAACATGGGCTATTCTCAGAGGTAAAACTTTAATTTATCATCTCTTGTCTATGAATATCCCAGTCCCTTATTCTAGTTACTTTTTTCAATACTCCCAAAATCAGCCTGTTGCTTTCTTTGATGCAAGGCTCTGTGGAGGACCACTTTGGTTCTTCCACCAGTTTTAAACTAGACAATTTTCCAACCTTTATTTCTTCATAAGATTTAAACTGAGATTAGGCCTCGGCCACATTACACATAGTAAATGAAAAAGTTAGCGTTTTACTCTGCTAAAAACGCAGGTATTTCTAACTATCATTTATTCTGGCTATGCTCTCTGTGAGCTGCAAACCACACAAGGTGTAAATTGCAACTAAAATCACCCCATGCAAACCCCTCAAATAAATTGGGCATTTCAGTAGGCCCCATCCAACTCAATAACAATGCAGTCTGCTTTGAGATATCATCAGACTCATCCTTAGGTTAATTATCATTATTACCTTACCTATACATGTTTAATCTTCCCAGAACTAAATAAGACCTCTAAAATATTATTCTAATCCCAGCTGATCAAGTTAAATATCAACCTGGCTTGATACATCGGAGCTTTTATTTTTCATTTAGATCTGCGGATAGTGTCCACTGGACAGAGTCACAGGAATCAACTTTTCACAAGTTTGGGGCAGCACTGCGGTACAATTGTTGGCAGACGTGCCTCACAGCTCCAAGTACCCGGGCTCAATTGCCAGTTAGGTCACTGCCTGTATGGAGTTTGCACATTCTCACGGTGTCTGCCTGGGTTTCCCTTGGGAGCTCTGATTTCCTCCTGCTGTCAAAAGATGTGGAGGTGAGATTTATTAGTGGGGAAAATATGTGGGGTTATGGGGATAAGATGCTCTGTCGGAGAGTCAGTAAAGACTCAATGGGCACAATGGTCTTCTATTCTATGGGATTCCATTCTACTAAACAAGAAAAGATTCACTATTTTACATTACTCCTCTATCCTACGATATCTTCACAGATATACACAGATTCGTAAGGATAACAACAAGTTACAAAATCTTTCTTAGACTCTTAGTGAGTACACATCCCAGTAAACCAACAGGTAAAACGTGGTCAGACATTGATTGTTGTAAATACTCCAGCTTTAGCTTTGTCTAAATAAAACCTAAATTTATTCAAAACTAATTATCACATTTGAATGTGCTTAGATCATGTTATGTCAAAGATGTAATGGATCCTAATTACACATCAATGTTGATGACTCCATGATGACTGTTTACCAAAAATGAAATGGCCACATCTGCTACTATGGCAACAGTAATAGACTTTTGATTATTTTGGTTGAAATGACAGACTGTGAATGATTTCTTCCAGCCACAAACCCAGCTGGTGTTACCTGCGAGGGTATCCCAAATGGGGACATTGATTCGTCGTAGTGTACAGCTTTTTTTGGAATATGAGAATCATAGGCTTCTACATTGCAGAAGGAGGCCATTCAGCCCATCAAGTCTGCACCGACCACAATTCCGGCACGAAATGGGCAGCACGGTAACATAGTGGTTAGCGCTGCTGCTTCACAGCTCCGTGGACTTGGATTTGATTCCCGACCTGGATCACTGTCTGTATGGAATTTGCACATTCAGCATGGGTTTCCTCCGAGTGCTCCAGTTTCTTCCCACAGTCCAAAGATGTGCGGGTTAGGTTGATTGACCATGTTAAAAAATTGTCTGGAGATGTGTCGGATAGAGGGCTTAGTGGGTAACTATGTAAGGATATCAGGGTAGGATTGTGGTCAGTGCACACTCGATGGGCCAAATGGCCTCTTTCTGTACTGTAGGGTTTCTATGAATTCCACCAAGGCCTTATCCCCATATATTTACCCTGTTTCGTCCCCCTGACAGAAAGGGGCAAATTAGCATGGCCAATCCACACATCGTTGGACTGAGAGAGGAAACAGGAGCATCCGGAGGAAACCCTGCAGACATGGGGATAAAGTGCAAACTCCACACAAATAGTGACCCAAGCTGGTAACTGAACCTGGATCCCTGGCACTGTGAGGCAGCAGTGCTAACCACTGTGCCATCCTACATTGTGAGTAATCACATAAAAGCCCAGCAGTAACCAGTCTAGCTGTCATATAACAATTATTAAAGAATACTTATCGACTTAAAAGAAAAATACACACAAAATAGGACTACAATATTCTAGGACATTTAAGTACATGAATAATTAAACACACAAAGGTCAGGTAGAAAAATACCCCTTTGTTCCAAAATATATCTATAATCACTGAACTCACTAAGACTTCCCTTTCCCAAAGAACAATCAAATTAAGTAACTCTAAATCCAAATCAGTTTATGGTTACCACACAATACAAGGCTGGTGATCAAGTCTGAGAAACATCTTTTCCTGGCCTAGCAAAGATAATTAAACTTCCTTTACAAAGGTTTCCTGCAATGATCAGAGAAAATACAACACATTCTCCTCTCTTGCATCAAGAGTATCCATCACTATCCGAATGTCCCAGTGAACAATGAACATGGAGGTGTCACCTCCTCCATTCTAGTAGGAGGCCAAGAAGAATTTCTGGGCCACATTCAAGCTTCACAGCCATTGGCAGCGCCATCCTTGCATGGCCCTGAGGCTGCAGGAGGTCACAGATTTCCATGAATACATTCCTTGTGGAATGGAAAAGGTTCAACATACTGTTAGGTTGAGGCAGGAGAACTGTCCCCGGAAGACTCTAGGTGAATATGGCCTGCTTCTTAGGGCTCTTCTCCTCCTCATCCCCTTCCTTCTATGAGCAGTTTGACTATCACCTCTGCTCAATCTTCCTGCCAGGCTGAAAGCCAAGTAGGCATGGCAACTGGGAGTAAGTCACTTGAGCGGAACCCTTGAAGTCAGCACCAAGACTCACTGCTGACTGAACGATTTTAGATTGTATTAGAGAACTCAAATAGGGTCTGCAGGAATGAATTAGCAACCAGCCCAAAAATAATCGATTATCTCTTTAACTAAGCGGTGGAAGGTTTTCTTCCATTGGGTGACACTGCTGCCTCAAGGCGCCAGGGACCCGGATTTGATTCTGGCCTCGGATAACTATGCGGAGCCTGCACATTCTCCCAGTATCTGTATGGGTTTCCTCCAGGTGGATTGGCATGCTATATTATTCCTCATTGTTGAGGGATTAGCAGGGTAAATAAATGGGGTTATAGGGATAAGGCCTGGGTAGGATTGTTGTTGAGACAGGCTGGATGGGCCGAGTGGCCTCCTTCTGCAATGTAGGGATTCTATGATTCATGCTGCTGAATATCTGGTCAGTTTAAAATGAGAATTAGCTGGAGCGTTAAATTCAAGTATTGCATACTGACATCAACTTGGTGTTACCCATGTCACAATCAGACTCTTAATCTTACTCCAGTGCATGCTCCTAACTTGCATGTTAATGCATGCACTAAAGCAGCATCTGTGGTATTATGGAAGTGTGTGTGTGCACAGTGAGGATGACATTTTGATACTAAATCAATATTTGCAGCCCTGATGCTGTTGAGCTGAATTTTGCAGCCAAAAATTCCTTGAACGCAGAAGGCTGAAATAGTCATTAAATGCAGTGCTGAGCAACAGAATAATACTTTCAATGATCTGTTATTTAACAAAAGACACTACTATTGCTTCCAAGGCCCAGTTAAAAGAATAATTATTACTGAGAAACAGCTTGAGGATGGCAAAGTGGTTAGCACTGCTGCCTCACAGTGCCAGGGATCCAGGTTCAATTTCCAGCTTGGGTCACTGTGTGGAGTTTGCATGTTATCCCCGTGCCTGTGTGGGTTTCTTCTGGGTGCTCCAGTTTCCTCCCACAGTCCAAAAGACATACTGGTTAGGTGCTTTAGTTATATTAAATTCTCCCTCAGTGCACCTAACTGGCACCAGAGTGTGGCAATAAGGGGTTTTCACAGTAACTTCACTGCAGTGTTTATGTAAGCCAATTTGTGACATTAATAAACTATGAACAAATTAACAAACAACATTTGAGACAAGAACGTGCATCAGTGGTACTTCCATGGCATTTAACTTTAAACTGAACTCTAAGCGGAGTGTAATCTCAATCCAATATTGAATATTCTTTCAGATTTTACAAATTGAAAATCTGATGTAAGAAAAATTATACAGTGATTAGCACCAAAACATCTGCAGTGTAGAAAGGTTGTGGGTTCTTTAGTAACAGTTTCAAGTAAATAGTGGGCAAGATTTTCCAGCCCTTCCTGCTGGCGTGATCTTCCAGTCCTACCAAAGGATGGGCCTGGCGGCAAAATGGGTGATACACGCAAAATGCCGTGGTTATTGGTGGCAACAGAAGATACTGCCAGCAGTCAATGGTGTGTTGTCTCTGCCATCAGAAAACATGTTGCTCAGAGGTTGGGGGGGGGGGGGGGGGGGGAAGAGTAGATGTGGGGGTGAATGGTGGCATGGATCGAATTCTGCCCATTATATCAGGCTGACTATTAATTGAGACGGGATAAAACAAACATACGAGATACCACGAGCCAATATCATGGGTGGAATTTTCCCATCTCGCCCACCACGGGAATCAGAGTAGGCAGGACACAGACCATTTGTTGACCTTGGGTGAGATTTTCCAGTACTGGGATGAGTGCTGCTGGAAAATCCCACTCCATGATATTTGTTAATCATTGAAAAACCATTTCTGATTAAGAGGATCATGGATTAAAATGTGAAGGATTCAGGATAAGTTTTCTAAACTTATTAACCCAGTTTCAGGTCTCCTCACTACTAAAACATGAGCCCACTTGGAATGTAAAGTTTTGAAACTGCATTGTTTGAGGGTTACATTGGCTTTGGGCAATAATGCAAAACAATTGGGAGGACTTGGCATCTCATTTCATATCCCTCCTGATTATGATGTTTCATTAATATCAAAGTCAGCCTGTGCCCTAAACGTTTGTCGTTAATCCCGTCACTGACGCACAGCCGATACTCGCTAGTTGCTCCCACTCTGTAGCTGAAGCCAACAAATACTGAGCTCAACTAATTCAAAAGGTGCTTGGAATCAACCCTTGGGAACTTTTGGCTTGTGTAGCTGAATGGTGACACCACTCCCTCACTCATTAGACCACGTAACCTGGAAATTCAGGTTAGAGGTATCTTTTTGTGTGACATGATTCATAACAATTTATTGCTACATTCAATATATATCCTGAGTGCTGGAGGACAGAGTAACATCATGACATTCAGACTGTAGCAGAAGCTGTATGCTTTATTCAGAGATTCCATAGAATCCCTACAGTATAGGAGGCCGCCATTTGACCCATCAAGTCTGCACTGACAACAATCCTGCCCAGGTCCATCCCTGTAACCCTACTAATTCCCACTGACATTAAGGGTCAAGTTAAAGTGACCAATGCACCTAACCTGCACATCTTTGGACTGTGGGAGGAAATCTGAGCACCCGGAGGAAACACACCCAAACATTGGAAGAACGTGCAAACTCCACACCTCAGGCTGGAATTGAGCCAGAGTTCCTAGCGCTGTGAGCCAGCAGTGCTAACCACTGTGCCACCTTTCCACCCTGTCTTCAAAAACTGTTAACGCGAGGAAAGGCATCTGGGATCAACGTAACATCAGATTCACAGCTAGAAACAACCTAAATCAGAGGGACAAGTGGAGGAAAAGATTTTAACTGTACATTCTGTGTACAGATAGTCCTGCTATCCTGGGGTTGAGTAGTTGGAAAGAGCCGCACATTATCTCAGTAAACCATGGGATTGAGGTATAAAGATCGATCATCCGTTGAATGTAATGCCACCAAAATTGAGTCAAATTAGAGACAGAAGCAGCAAAGACAAACCAGTGAATTTCATCACCCCGCCTGCCATGGGATTCGTAGCGACCAAGGGGCAGAACATGGAAAGATCCGTCAATCACTGGTGGGATTTTCCAGGTTCAGGATGAGCGTGGCTGGAAAATCCAGCCCAAAAAGTATTAGATATTCTCTCAATGATCCAGGGATATCCTGGATAAGACACACCAAACAGAGCCAGATATACGCCAGCACCAATCTATCAGAGACAACATCTCCCTGAAAAGTGTTATGCCGCTAGTCTGATAATTGCACCCAAAGCAACACAGGAAGAACATCTCCAGAAGATGCACGAAGGTCACATGGGTAAAGCAAAGCTCAAAGTCAGATCAGCTGATAGAAATCTACAAAGACATTGAAAAAATGGTGTCTACATGCAGTATGTGACAGAAGTATAGAAATACACAGCAGAAAGAGGAGACGACAGCTATTTACACTTCCATCCAGATCATGGCACACAATGGGGGCTGATTTATTCACACACAATCAAGAATGGTAACTCCCAGTTGCAGACTACTAATCAAAGTTTGGTTTTATTTGGAAGATGACAGGTTTGAAAGCTGCAAAAATGATCTTAGTTGTACAAATTCCTTTTGCTGAGTGAAGGATTCCTGAAACGATATGTAAATGTGAAACCTAACTCCATTCCAGTAAATTTAAGGAATTCACTGAACAGCATGACTTCTACGTCACCAGCTCCTTGTCATATTAGCCAAAGGGACGCAGGTTTATAGAAAGACGTAGAGACAGCCAAGAGAACTCGCATGTAAATGCCAAGTGTTAATGGAAGACTTTGTTGTCACTTTGATTTAAACCTCTCAAAGTTGACATTGTCAGCAGAGCTGTTGAATGGAAGAAAGAATCAGACAACTCTGCAAGATACTCCCTAAATGACCAGGGCAATAACTCACTGACATATCGGTAGAATAGCAACAGTTCCAATAAGGACGAAGTCCCTGCCTGAGCTGTTGTGAGATCAAACATAAATATAGGGGCAAATTTTCACATTCCACCTACCACAGGAATCCTAGCAGGCAAGGGGCGGACCATGAAAAGGTAGGTTGCCCTCAGATGGAATTTTTCAATTTCAGGGCGAGTGCAGCCGGAAGATCCCACCCATAGAATCCAGTCGTGCAATCCTAGAATCCAGTGGATGTTGTTGGTGAAACTGAGACTCCAAGTCACACATCCTGGAGACTGAAAACCGATATTTAACTTAGGAGAAAAATAGCAAAAATTTAAACAATACCTGAGCTGGACAAACAGCAAAGATCATCACCATCACTACCCAGCGAGAGAATATCAACAGTGTCACCAACAAATTGTGCAATAGTAAAAAATAAATCACCAGAAAGAGGTACAATGTTCACAACTTTAAGCACAGTTCAGGACTAGGATTGCTACCCCACTCCGAAGCTCTTACTCAAAATCCTGTCACACTCAACCTTCTGACTCAGGTTAGGAGTGAACAGGCTCAGGAGTAGGGCAGCGCTTCCCTAGGATATAACTCGAAAGGATCTCTACAACACCAGCTACTGTAAAGCAGGTAAGCTGAAAGTGCAATGAAATTGAAAGGTCTTTGACCAGCCAGGGAGAAGGTAAATGTATAAGGTAAGTTGGTAGAATTTGGGAGAGGGTGGGGGTTGGGCTTCGAGGGGGAGACGTTGGAATGGGCCTCAGGCCGGGTGGGGCAATTGACAGGTCAGGCCTTGGGGAGGGAGAGTTAGAGTCAGGCTGCAGTGCAGTTTGTTTGAGTTTGGGGTGGGGAGGATAGTTAGAGTTAAGGGTGGAGGAGACCTGTGCTTTGGGGATTTCCAATCGAGTGGTGTAGTCCCTCAAGAATAGGAGGGTAGTCCCTTGGAGTGGTGGGGGGGGGGGGGGTAGTTGCAGCTGTGCAAGGAGACCCTGAAGGTATCAGGGGTGTGGAGGGATCCTGTTTAGGATGGGTGTGGTTCAGTGAATGGAGACCATAGGGTTTCTGGTGTCGGCGGGGGTGTGGAAGACCGGGCGTCTGATGTGGGTCTATCTAATACTTACCCAGAAGTTAGAAGAGATTTTAATCCTTCCAATTTTTGCCACATTAACTATTGGTATAACCCAATTGAAACAGTCCAAAGTGTACAATTTAAAGTGCATTTTTGGATCGCTTCCAATTCAGGGCAATTGTCCAGGTGTAGCTTGAACATCTAGGTGATTGTCAAGCAAATGTTGGCCATGAACCACTGAAGAGGATTCACCAGCACATCCTCAGAGTCTCTCCTAACCGCAAGCAGTTTGTCTATCAGTCCACCAACTAGATAGGGAGCAGTCAGAAATGTACTCAATGAAAGTCCAGCATTTGAGTCTAAAGTGTGATTATTGTTTACTTGTGGGAACCAGGTGACAATGGCATATTGCTTCCAGTTGATTACCTTGATTTGAGGAAGAATGAATTAATTTTGTATTGAATATTTACCATCAGATTGGCTGTTGATTTCAGAGTGATTGAAGCAGTGTAGATACTAAAACAGAATCACTTGAGCAATGTGTCAAAGGAAGTTTAATACTATTGCAACATTCTCAGGATAGTTTGGAATGTACAGCAGCAATTTCCCGGAGGCCAAAGAAAACTTTGAGGGATTTTAAAATCAGATTTAAACAGATCAGTCCCATAATTTGACATTAGCAACCACCAAGAAGTGAATTTATTTCCACCACCTTTTCAGTTAATGTAGTCAGCATCAAAACAACAGACTGGGTAAAATGTGTTCTTGGGATTTTCTGCTCTCATCAAAGCTTTAAATCTATATTCTACTGTCCCTACTGCCTCTTAATTTCTTTCACACATTGAAGCCTACTAAAAATGATGGGTAGAGGCCTATCTCCTAGAGTAGAGCTTTACTGGATGAGTACACAAGTCAGAGATAAGATAATAACTCCATGGCACTGGTTAACTCACTGAACCATAAGAACCAGGAGTAGACCATCTGGCCCCTCGAGCCTGCTCCGCCATTCAGTAAGATCATTCCGTGGACTCAGCTACACTTGCCCACTCACTCACCATTACCCTCAATTCCTTCACTGTTCAAAATCCTTGCCTTAAAAACATGCAATAAGGTAACCTCAACTGCTTCACTGGGCAGGGAATTCCACAGATATACAACACTTTGGGTGAAGAATTCCACCTCACCTCAGTCCTAAATCTGCTCCCTCTTATTTTGAGGAGCAAGCGGGAAAGTGGAACTGATCCACTTTAGATCAGCCATGATCTTATTGAATGGCGGGGCAGGCTTGAACGACTAGATGACTTACTCCTGCTCCTATTTCTTATGTTCTTATGAGACCATTCCCTCTAGTTCAAGTTTCGTCTGCCAGTGGAAACAACCTCTTTGCTTCTATCTTATCTATTCCCTTCATAATCCTATTTGTTTCATGATATATGTCCACTAGTCACTGATCGCCAACTAGAAAAGCACTTTTTTTTTGAAAATGGTCTTGGGCATCACTGACTGGCCAGCATTTATTGCCCATCCCTAATTACCCTTGGAAGGCAGTTGAAAGTCAACAATATTGTTGTAGCTCCAGAGTCACACAGATAAGGACAGCAGATTTCCTTCCCTAAAGAACATTAGTGAACCAGACAGGTTTTTCCAACAATGGTTTCATGCCCATCAGTAGATTTTTAATTCCAGTTTTTTTGTACTGAATTCAAATTCCATCTCCTGTGGCAAGATTCAAACCCAGATCCCCAGAACATTAGCTGAGTCTCTGGATGAATAGTCTAGCGCGAATACTACTCAGCCATCACCTCTCCACTCTTTGCTTTCTGCTCATTAACCAATCCTCTATCTACATGCCCAAATTGAGTTTGCAATTTGCAATGGATGTGTGTGATATCAGAACACTAAATTAAAATAAAATGCCAGAATAAATATATCTGTTGATGCGTCACTTATTTGTGCTTTGTTGACCTGTAACCTCTGCAACCAAACATTTCGTAAAAGATTTTTCAATAATCTAAGCTCTGCTTCGTTGGTCAAGACTACAAAGTATCATGCCAGGGTTGGGATCTCAACTGGACTTGAATATTCCTGGTGTCGGATGTTAATAGGCCAGAATTTAATGGGAAAATAATCACAGTTTAAGAAACCTCACCATTACTGTGTAAATTGTTCAGTACCTAATAACATGGCAGAGATACCCCATGAGTAAATTCCAAAAAAATGCTATTGGCTGAAATAGAGTTTTTCTTTCCCTTAATTTCTCTTTCTGTACCTAATCCAATAATAGTTTTTTCTGGTTGGCCATCAGTGACTAGTGGATATATATCATGAAACACATAGGATTATGAAGGGAATACGTAAGATAGAAGCAAAGAGGTTGTTTCCACTGGCAGGTGAAAGTTGAACTAGCAGGAATGGCCTCATAATAAAGGCAGATGCTGGAACCTGGATCAAAAACAAAGTGCTGGAAAATCTCAGCAGGTCTGACAGCATCATAGTGAGAGAATAGAGCCAACATCTCAAGCCTTCCTCAGAGCTGCTCATCCTGATTTGAAACATTTGTTTTATTCTCTCTCCATAGTTGCTGTCAGACCTATTGAGATTTTCCAGCGTTTTCAGCAATAATTGACCCTATTCCTTCTCTGAGATCGCTCTGTTTCTTTCTCAATCCTTGAGACTCACTGGTTCAAGAGATTATTTGTTGGTCCTGTTTTCCATCAAGGTGCTCACATCCATGCCATGCAAGTTATCTTTGGAAGCTAAATAGTGAGGAGCATAATCTAACGAATGGGGCATGGGGTGGAGTTTTCCAATGGTGGGATTTTCTGTTCTTGCTGAAGTCAATGATCTCTTGAATGGCTAGCTGCATTTTCCCACCTCCTCTGTGATAGGCCCATAAAATTCAGTCCGTATTGTGAAATGCCCAATCCAGCAATCATGCATCATTAACTAGAAAGCCCACCCTCACAGCACTTTGGGTGTACCTACACCACATGGATGTGAGCAGTTCAAGAAGGCGGCTTACTGCCATCTTCCCAAGGGCAATTACAGGTGGGTAATAAGGGGGGATCTTGTCAGTGATGGCCACATTCCATAGGCGAAGAAATAAAATTTCTCAGCAAACAAGTTGTGAGGAAATTGGTTCAAAGTAAACTGAGTGGCAGTTGGTAGGGTGGGGGTGGGGGGGGGGGGCGTGGTGGTGGTTGGGGGAAGCGTACACAAAGGGAAATCAAGCGGAATAGAAAAGGTTAATGCTTATCGTTACTTCAAATTACACCTTGATTTCCCCAAGTAGGGAATCCAGAACATAGGGCACAGCCTCAGGACAAGGGGTTGATCAGTTAGGACAGAGACAAAGAGATATTTCTCATTGACTCAGGAGCCTGTGAATCTGTGGAGCTCTCCATCCCAGAAAGTTATGGATGCTCCATGGTTGAATATATTAAAGGCCAAGATAATTGGATTTCTGACCTTTCAAGGAATCAAGGGATGCAAAAAATGGACAGAATAGTGAAGCTGAGATAAAAGATCAGCCGTGGCTATATTAAATGGTGCAGAGGGTCACACTGAAATATGGTCTATCCCCTGCTGCTGCGTTTTTATATTCTCATGACAAGTAACACATAAACTGACACAAGACAACCTCAGAGCTGGGGTCAGAAAACGCTTATTTAAACAGCCGACCAGAGCCAATGTTAGAAAAGGAACTATTTCTAAACAAATTAGTGATAGGCCACCAGTCCTGACAGCTGCGGAAAGAAGCCAAAGGAGGAGATAGCAGAGACTCTCCCACAATTAATCAATTCTCAAAGGTTGTGTCATGGGAATGGAGAATAGTTCACGAAACACACTTTGTTCAGAAAGAGATAAGCAGGCAGAAAGATAGATCAGTCCTATAATATTAGTTCTAGACAAAATTGATGGAATTCCTAATAGAAATAAAATTAGTAAGCATTTAGAAATGTCTGATTGAATACGTTGTTGTTAAAGACAAATCGTGGGGGATTTTGTGACGCTGTGCTCTGCGTTGAGCCGCTGCGCTTGTAAAATTAGGGGCCATAATTCTTTAGTTGTTTCTGCCAGCAGAACCTTCTGCTCCTGCCTAAGGCGTGCCCTTGTCACAGGATTCCCATTGGCATGGGATGCAGACAATGGGAATTCCCAATGACAGTGGTGGACAATCCCTGTCATGACAAGTGAGATACAAACTGACACACAACAAGGTGGGGTCAGAAACTTAAACAGCTGACTAGAGACAATGTTAGCAAAGGAATTGCTCCTGAACAAATTTCTGTTAGGTCACCATTCCCTGACGGCTGCAGGAAGAAGCCACCTCCACCCAACCCAACGCCCCCCCACCAAAGACACTGCAGGAGTTCAGAGAGTCCTCCCCCTCCCCAATAAAGTTGCAACATGCAATGAGTGGAAAAGCAAAGGTTGCATATTTGTTAATCCACCAAGTTTGTCTTGGAGTCTACAGGAATTGAAGATTGATTTATTCATGTTTTTACGAGATGTGGGACTCACTGGCTAGGCCTGCATTTGTTGCCCTTCCCTAACTGCCCTCTATTTCAGAGGGTATTTCAGAGCCATAGCAATACAGTTGACTCTTGAGTCACACGTAGGCCAGACCAGATGAGGACAACAGATTTCCCTCTCTAAAGGGCATTAGTGAATTTCTACGTCCAAATATTGCTCGAGTAAACAAAACACTGCCTAGAAATCTAACTTGAAGAAGCATGTTTACTTAACATTCATGAAATGATTAAATTTAGCACTTTGTGGAGGAGTAATTTCTTCTCTGGAGCATGTGCACAAATCTAGTCTCCACTAACAATCTGGAAGGTTCCACTCCCAGTTGATTGTATAATGAGTTCAGACAATTTCAGCATATGTTTGGGGGACATGAACAGAACAAAGCTGTTCCTGTATTTACCAATTAGTCAGGAAATTTATAATCTCTTTCTGAGATGCCAGGAAGCTGGCTGCTGGGGGGAAAATGGGAATATCACGAGTACATTTTGCTCTGGGATTCAAACTATGGGATGTTGCGAGTGAAATCCTACATGTCATGAAATTAATAAATTCTTCAATGACATCTAGACCATTACGTTGCGTAGCTTGGCACTTTCATTTGTTCAGATTGGGTTGCTGTGTTTTTCTAAATGTGGTCCTAATGTAAATGAATTTGTAAACACATCAAAAAAATTTTAATTCAGGCCAGTAACTGGAGGTGGGAATTAAAGTGCAATTTCTGCCCATTTAAAGGGTCTATAGACATTTATGGGGAGACAGTGAAACAATGATGTTACTGGGCTGATATTAGAATCATGGAATCATAGAATCCCAACAGGAGGTAATGATGCAGTTCTATAAGATCCTTGTCAGACTCCACTTGGAGTATTGTGCGCAGTTCTGGTCGCCTCACTATAGGAAGGATGTAGAGGCTATTGAAAGAGTGCAGAGGAGATTTACAAGGATGCTGCCTGGATTGGGAGGCAGGCCTTAGGTTGAGGGAGCTGGAGAGACATAGGTTGAGAGGCAACCTGATAGAGGTTTATAAAATGTTGAGAGGAATAGATAGGGTGGATTCTCAGAGACTATTTCCCCGAGCTGAAATGATCACTACAAGAGGACACAGATTTAAAGTGCAGGGAAGCAAATACAGAGGGGATGTTAGGGGTAAGTTTTTCACTCAGAGGGTGGTGAGTGAATGGAATCGGCTGCCGTTGGAGGTGGTTGAGACAAACTCGCTGGGTCTTTTAAAAGACTTCTGGATGAGTATATGGGAACGAATGACATAGGGGGTTATAGATAGGTCGGTGGATTGGTAGATGTGATCGGTGCAACTCGTGGGCCAAAGGGCCTGTTTGTGCTGTAGTGTTCTATGTTTTATGTTCTAATGCAGAAGGAGGCCGTTCAGCCCATCTGCATAGACAATGATCCCACTCAGGCTCCACCCCTGTAATCCCACATACTTACCTTGCTAGTCTCCCTGACACAAATGGACAATTTTGCATAGCCAACCCGCACATCTTTGGATTGTGGGAGGAAATCGGATCACCCGGAGGAAACTCACAACACTGGGAGAACGTGCAAACGCCACATAGACAGTGATGTAAGATGGAAATCAAACCTGGTCCCTGCCATTGTGAGGCAGCAGTACTAACAACTGTGCCACCCAAAGACGCAGGTTAATGCTCTGGGAACATGAATTCAAATCCCACCAAGGCAGCAGGCGGAATTTAAATTTAATGGATCAAGTTAGAAAATAACTTTAAACATAAGTGTTAAATTTATTTATTAGCGTCATAAGTAAACAATGAAATTACTGTGAAAATCCCCTAGTCGTCAGGCTCTGGTGCCTGTTTGGATACACTGAGGGAAAATTTAGCATGGCCAATGCACCCAATCAGCACTTTTTTCAGTCTGTGGGAGGAAATTGGAGCACCTGGAGGAAACCCACACAGACACGGGGAGAATGTGCAGATTGCACACAGAGAGTGACCCAAGCTGAGAATCGAACCAGGGTCCCTGGCGCTGTCAGGCAGCAGTGCTAACCACTGTGCCACTGCCAAAACTAGACTCAGCTTATGGTGACCATCATTGATTGTTGTAATAACCAGCTGGGGAAGAAATCTGCTGTCCTTACCCAGTCAGGCCTACATGAGTAAACTAAAAGCTTATTAGTCACAAGTAAGGCTTACGTTAATGAAATTACTCTAGATCCAGAGCAATGTCCTGATAGGCCAGTCAACTCAAGGACAATTAGCAATAGGCAACAAAGCTTGCCTTGCTGGCAATGCCCACATCCCATGGAAGAATCTTAAACAGTCCTGTCTTTGGTAAATGCCCTTTGGAAGTGGCACTGCAGAGCAATATCACAGCAACACTTGCCTCTGAGTTCATCCCTAATGTTTCCATCTTCCTTTCAAAGGGAATGAAGCAGACATGAGCTTCAAAGATATTGACCATCATTTAACTAGTTAATCTCTAAAACAAATGGAATATATTTACAAAGGCAATACATTTGTATAGGGGATGACTGTTACTGTGTCAGACATGTCATGAATCTGTGGGGGACGTTGTATCAGATAACAGAATATACGACATAGAAACAAGTCACTCAACCCAAACAGTTCATGCAGACATTTGTGATCTATTTGGGAGTCCTCCCATTTCTTCTCATCTAAATCTATCAGCATCTATTGCTTTCTCCTTCATGCATTCATCTAATTTCTTCTTAAATATATGTGTACTATTCACCCCAACGATTCCCTATGGCGGTGAGTTCTGCATTCTCACTATAGTGTAAATAAATTGTTTCTTTTAAATTCCTTATTTGGCTTCTTGTTAACTATGTTAATTTTTGATGTGCAGTTTTGCTTACTGTGAACACTGTCTCTCTGTCTGCCCTATCAAAATCTCCCATAATTTTAAACATTCTCTCTTCCACCTTCAGCCGTCGGGAAAAAAGATACAAAAGTCTGAGGTCACGTACCAGTTGGCTCAAGATCAGCTTCTTCCTCACTGTTGTCAGACTTTTGAATGTACCTATTTTGTATTAAGTTGATCGTTCTCTGTACCCTAGCTCTGACTGTAATACCATATTCTGCACTCTCTCCTTTTCTTCTCAATGAACGGGATGCTTTATCTGTATGGCGCACAAGAATAATTTTCACTTGATGTTAACATATGTGACAATAATAAATCAAATCAAAAATCAACTCTATTTAAGTCACACACTAAAAAGGTCCAGCTTATTCATCTGCTCCTGATAGGAATAGCCTCACAGCACTGGTAACCCATATTAGTGTTGCTCTATCCTCATGTACAGTAAGAAGTCTCACAACACCAGGTTAAAGTCCAATAGGTTTATTTGGAATCACAAGCTTTTGGAGCAGTGCTCCTTCATCCACTCACTTGATGAAGGAGTAATAACATGAAAGCTCATGATATCAAATATAAAGGTTAGACTGATAGTATGGATTCTAACTGGCATCCTACTTAGGCCACTAATGGCAGATGCCTCAGGATGGCTGTCTTAGACCTGTCTGAGAACAGAAAAACACACATGTGGAGTAGCAAAGTTCGAAATTGCAGCTCTTGTCTTTCTCCAAGAATACCTTCTCATAACCACGGGTGCTCTAAGACAGCTGGTTCTATTAGAATTCATGCTTTATTTGAAGAACATAAGAGAAATTAAGATAAATCAATGTCATTCAATCTATTAAAACTCCACTTTCTAGTCTACAGACTCTCGCAATCCCAAACTGCAAGTATTTTGAACATCTCTAATATACCTCTGGGGAGGGGAGTTTGTGCATTAATATGTTGCTGTCTCTTTGCCTATTATCTCTCATAGAATTCAGCGCTGTGCGATGGCATGGTGGCACAGTAGTTAGCACTGCTGCCTCAGTGCCAGGGACCAGGGTTCAATTCCCAGCTTGCGTAGCTGCCTGCGTGGAGTTTGCACGTTCTCTCCATGGCTGTGCAGGTTTCTTCTGTGTGCTCCAGTTTCCTCCCACAGTCCAACAAATGTGCTGGTTAGATGCATTGACCATGCTAAATTCTCCCTGATTGGTGCCTGTTTGGATACAGCATGTGATGATCAGGGGATTTTCACAGTAACTTAATTGCAGTGTTACTGTAAGCTTACTTGTGACTGATAAATACATTTTACTTTTTTTTTTAAAATGTGTGTTCTGCTGGTTGATAGTATCCTATCAAGAACATAGAACATTACAGCACAGTACAGACCCTTCGGCCCTCAATGTTGCGCTGACCGGTGGAACAAATCTAATGACCCTAGAGTCATTTATTACTTTATCAAGAATCATTTATTACTGAATGAAAAACAATGAAAGTCCCCTTATTTTCTCCTGTATTATTAATTTTCACATTGAATAACAGAAAATTCATTATGAGATGTTTTTTGATTAACTTTTGTCCCTGCAATGCAGATTCACCCAGCATGAAACCAAACTGGGGGTTTCATGCAACAATCTCCATAATATTTTGTTCATAAAGTTCACGCTTTCCCCATCCAGCAGATGAGGTAGTTCACAACACCGCATTACGTCATTAAACTCTGCACACTATGTCCCCTAAATGGATAGCAGAGTGGCGAACACTACTGCCTCACAGCGCCAAGTACCTAGGTTCAATTCTGGTTTCGGGTGACTGTCTGTGTGGAGTTTGCACACTCTCTCTGTATCTGCATGGATTTCCTCCGGGTGCTCTGGTTTCCTCCCACACTCCAAAGATGTGCGGGTTTGGTGGATTGGCCACGCTAAATTGCCCCTTAGTTTCCCAAGATATGTTTTTTCAGGTGGATTAGTCACATGGTTGCAGGGATAGGGCAGGTTGGTGAGCCCGGACAAGATGCTCAGAGAGTTATTGCAAACTCGATGGGCCTAATGGCCTCCTTCTGCAACTATAGAGATTCTAAGATTCTAATTTTTGCCTATTAGAAAACTAAATATCATGTTCAAGAATATATACGTTTCTTTGGATCACAGTTGTAACTTAGGTTACTTTGAAACTTCATTACTGTAGTACTATTTGTTTTCTTCTTTTAAGACAGTCGCATTATCCAATACGAAGTCACAGTGATTCTTTTAATTATATTTTAGCTATATTACCGATTTGGACAAGAGCTGGGGAAAGGTAGCTTTGGTGTCGTCGTTCAAGCTACACGCATCTCCACAGGCACAAGATGGGCCATCAAGAAACTCAATAAGGAAAAGGTAAGATACTTACTAAAGGATTTATTCACATGTTTGATTGTTCACCATGCCACCATGGTTGTCTGCTGTACAGATAAATGACTGAAGACATGCATTTTTCTATGAGATAAGCATTTTGATTATATTCAAATTCATTTCCCAAAATTTTCTCAACACCATTGACTCGAATTATCCAAAAAGCTGATATTGCGGCACAATGCCGATCTCGATGCATGAAGCATGGGGAAAGAATACACAGTCGTTTCCCACAATTTTCTCAAAACCACAGATTCTATTCATCCAAAAAAGTTGATATAGCAGCAGACTGCAGGTACTGATAGGTGAAACACTGAGCTAATGCACAAGATTCTCTCAGTGCCATTAAATCTATTTGGCCACAAGTCTGGTATTGCGGCAAAAGGCATATCTCAAAGGCGTTGTCAAATAGGAGGTATTCCTGTTTGACAACAGGAAATACATGCATGAAGCATGGGGAGTGATCTTCCTCGTGATCAAACATGCTATAGTGTTGCTCTTTGTCTTTGTGTCACTAAGTTGTCACAGAAGAACGGCAATCATTCATATCTGGGCTAAGGCCCACTACAAACATGAAATCATGGAAACCACAACCCCTGCTGTCTATTCCATTGCAGGAACAATGAACACAATGAGGTCCGATGCTTGGAAGGGGGACATGGGGACAGAATTGGAAGAGGGATCCCTGCAGACACTCCCTCAGTATTTCACTGTAGTGTCATTCCAAAAATGCCAGCTTTACTAATAATGCCAACAGTCCAAAGTCTGGATGATATATTCAAATCTGTGGAGTGGGATATTTAATTACTTTATTGTAAGCATGTGGGTCAGTGAGTCAGAAAGAGGTATCTATGAGTATTTGGTGATTAGAGGTTATTTGGCTTTGAGATGTGCCCTTTGCTAGCCTTATCCTATACATTCCCACATAAGAATGCAGCTTAGTTCTGTTGAAACTAATCCAACATATATAGCAATTATTTACTTCGCTCTCACCAGCACTGTCTTGTTGACCCTCTCCCCCCTCACCCCCACCCCCACCCCAGGCACACCCAAACACCACTGTCACCTTCAGTCCTAGAATATTATGGGCAACATAAAACCTGCAATTTATTGGCCATTTAACATTCCAGTATTTCGCAGACTGTCGAAACATTTGGAATATGTCGGGGGTTGGGGGGGGGGGGGGGGGGGGTGTTATCTGAGTACTTGCTTGCCAGCACTTTGCATGATTCTGCATGATCCTGCATGATCCAGTTGTCCTCCAATACCATGGACCAATACTCACTATTGAAGTGTCAACCTCAATGCTGCTTGTCAGTGAGTTACATTACAGTTACACAGTCACAAATCTGAGTTGCAATATGCCTTTGAGGGAGAGCAGTGTGATATCACTAGAAGGAAAATATGTTGTGTGATCCAGTCTCAGTTCCACTTTTGCTTTGAGCAGAGCACACACACACAGCTCTGATGTCTTCAAAATTTATACCTACGCATAACCTATGTCATGTGCCTGATCTTAATAAATAAACCCACAACATGTTTACCCAATCCCTTATGCACAATTGGTGCCTTGTATCTTATACTGTAAACAATCTGTAAGATGTTATAGTGTTTTGCTAACAATGGCAATGTGCATACTAGGCACCAAAGAACAGTCATGATGTAGAGATGCTGGTGTTGGACTAAGGTAAGGCGAAGGCCATAAAGCCGAAACCTTGCGAGTTTACTATCAAATAAAATCGGTTGGATTTAAAACTGGTGTTGTCAGACTTCTTACCAAGGAACAGCACAGCTCAGGAACAAGACTTTCAGCCCTCCAAGCCTACGCTGATCACATTGTCCAATCTTGACCTTTATCCCTCTGGTGGGGATGGTAGGGAGAGGGAGGTGGGTCAGACCACTCTCTGGTTGATGGGGAGGAGGGGGGGGGTTTGCTAGAAGAGGGAAACAGGTCAGATTGCTCTCTGGTGGGGAGGGGAGGGGAGCTGGTTGGGGGCATCCGCTGCTACTGTGTGTGTGTGGTCAGTGGGTGGATAAGGGCAATAGTTATATTGCGGGGGTGAAGCAGTGATTTGTGGGTGCCGGGGGAAGCATGAACCAGTCCGTGAGTGCTGTGGCAGTGGACCATTTTTCTGTTTTATTTTCACTGCACATGTGCAGTTGAAGGCTCCAATCAGAGCAGCAATAAGCTCCATCCACAGGTTTCTGCTGCACGATTCAGAATCACTAATTTTTTTTGTGTATGGGAGCGCTGGAGGACCTGAAACACTCCCAGATTCAGCACTTAGAATCAAAATGGTAAAATCGGGCCCAGTATTCCAAATGCAGCCTAACCAATGCTTCACACAACGGTAACATAATTTGCCAACTCAATGCTCCGTCCAAGTATGTCTTATGCTTCCTTAACCATCTTTTCCACCTGTGCTACCACTTTTAAGGACTGCACGTCCATATTAGTACTGTTGTCTCAGTGTCAGGGACCTGGGTTCAATTCCTGGCTTGGGTCTGTGTGGAAACTGCACGTTTTCCCCATGTCTACGTGAGTTTCCTGTGGATGCTCTGGCTTCCTCCCACAGTCCAAAGATGTGCGGCTTAGGTGGAAGGCTATGCTAACTTGTCCCTTAGTGACAGGGGGATTAGCTAGGGTAAATACACGGAGTTATGGGGATAGGGCCGAGGAGGGATTGTGGTCAGTGCAGGCTCAATGGGCCAAATGGCCTCCTTCTGCACTGTAGAATTCTGTGTGTGTATGTTTGTGGCTATGATCCTGATGGTTCTGCCAATATGTGGTACTTGCAGCAGGGGTCACTCAATAACATCCAGGAGAAGAGGCTCATTTTACACCTCAGGTTCGTGAGCCTAATGGCAGAGCCATTATCTGATTAATTCAAATCAGAATGCTTCCTTTCTCAAGCGTTGTATTTGAACTGTTTGATGTTCTGCAGATTGGCTGAGATTGCTGTTCTTCCTGTTTCAGGCTGGAAGCCAAGCTGTTAAACTGCTGGAAAGGGAGATTGACATCTTGAAGAGGGTGAACCATGAACACGTCATTAAACTGGAAGAAGTTTATGAGACCACTAAGGTACTGGATTTCCAGCTAAGAAATGAACAAAGTGAGCTTTGGACTTCATATGCTACTCACTCAGTACATCCTAGCAACCGTTTTGTTTTGATTGCCACCAAACTATTGTGATAACTTGTTTTCTAGAAAACTGGGAGGAACCATCAGAAATATTTGCAGATCAACACTTAAGAACATATTATTAAAAGGAGGAAAGGACTTGCATTTCATGTTGCACCTCATCAGCTCTCTCAGGGCAAAAATTTACATTGTTATAGAATCCCTACAGCACAGAAGGAGACGATTCAGCCCATCAAGCCTGCACAACACCAATCCCACCCAAGCCCTACCTCTGTAATCCCATGCATTTATTATTATGCCCCTGACACTACGGGACAATTTAGTACAGCCAATCAACCTGACCCACACATGTTTAGAATCTTAGAATCATTGGAACAGGAGGACTTTCAACTCCTGGAGCCTAATCCATCATTCAGCTAGATCAGGGGTCTCCAAACTATGGTCTGCAGGCCACATCCAGATTGGAGTTTGGAGACCGCTGAACTAGATCATTGCTGATCCGTACCTCAGCTCCATCACCCACCTTGTTTCTATAACTCTTTAGCCCTAACAAATATCTGTCATTTCATTTTAGCAGACACTTTCAACAGCTCTTTATGGAAAAGAAACATAGAATGTTACAAGTTCTGAAAGAGGTCATTCAGCCCATCATGTCCGCGCCATCTAAACACTAAACTATAGTGTTTTTACTCCCTCCCTCTCTGTGGCTTTACTTCACAATAAACTAATTGGAAAGTAGTGAAATAATTGAGTCATTGATAGACAGAGGCTGAAAGAGAGTAAGATACCAGAAGAGGAACAAGAATCTCAAGGGCCGAGGTCGCTCTGACAAGAGGCAGTTTGCAGAACTTCCCTCAAATCAAAACATGGACCAGAGGTTATTTTAAAGTTTAAGCTTCTTTTTATCCCCCTTTCCAGCAGCTGGTTGGTAACTTTGAGGGTTACAACACTTCAGATGGAGATACAAGTACCTTTTAAACGAGGTGAGCATTTCAGCCTCTGTATCAGAACAGTCAGTGAATTGAGGATAAATTTTCCTCATTCCCTCTAATCCTTCTACCAATCATCTTAAGTCAATACCCACTAGTATTGACCCCAATCACCTTAAATCAACAGCCACTGGTAACTGACCCCTCAGCTAGGGGACACAAGTCTTTCTTGCTTACCCTATCCAAGCTCCTCATAAAACATTTTACAGTTCAATTAGGCCCCCTCTGTTCTAAGAAAAGTAACCCTAGTGTTCCAGATTATGTAGGTGACCTTTCCACTGTGCTTGTAATTCTAATTTTCACCAAATTATTTATTTCATTTCAGTTTTCCCCCTTACCCTGAAGCAGATGACTGCTGATGGGTTTATGGTTCCTCTTGTAGCCTTCAGTCACTTCAATCTGCACTTGCGATGATGGAGAATGGGTAATATTAGATTGGCTGCTCATTAGACAACTCGCCTGACTTCTCTTTCCCCTCCCCTGTGGATGATGGCTGATTCAATGTCTTGTCCCAATATCACAGAAGTTTAAGACTTGCCCCTTGTGTGGGATCAACAGGCTGTCTGACCTCAAGGGCACAACAGTTAAGATTGATGTTTCACCCAAAGGGCACACTTTCCTCATTTAAGGCAGAGACTAATTGGGAGTGGGATTCCTTCACTTTCCTCTTGGATAACAGGACATTTGGGCTTGTTATAAGGCTGAATGTTTAGGCCCTGATAAGTTGGGCATGGAGGTAGGTGAGTGCACATGTCGGCTGGTTTGCTGCATCCCTCTCTGTGGCATCCCATCCCTGGGTAATTTTTCCTGGATGTGTGATTGGAGGTGCAGGTGGGGGGGCTAAACAGGGGTGGGAGTGTGGAAAGGTAAACTACCTACAAGAAGTGGGTAGCCAATTCAATTTATCATAAATCTAGTGGAGCCAGCATAAAAGACAAATTTTCCACCCTCCCGAAAATGTTCTATTTTTGAATGTATTAGTAATTGGCCACCACTTAGTCAGGGCATGTTATACTTTCATTATTGTCAGCCTCAGTTTTTCTCCCCACAAATGTATGTTTTACTTCCTGGTCACCACTTATAACTGTGTGTAAGGGATTACACAGGCAATATAAACAATGTTGCAATGGACTTTAATACATGTCCACAATGACAATGCAAAATACTGATCATTTACACTGCCTGTTATTTTTTATACCTGTAGGGAATTTTCTAGACTTCAGAGGTTGACTTATACATTGCCTTAATAAGGCAGTATGTGGTTAAGCCCTAATACACTGCATTAAGCCTTAATTATTGGAGGTGGATTGAAATTTTTCTGTGGGCCTTGAGATCTCTGGAGTCTTTGAGGAATAGGTATCTCAGCAGCAGACCGGGGGCTTGATACTCCTGACAGGCTTAGCTGCCTACTCTATCTGCCTGATTTAAGCTGCAGCCTCTAGCCATCCAGTGGAAAGATTCTACCCTGCCCCGCCCCACTTCGCTTCTATCTAACCGATGGTATTGAGGACATTTTTTTTGTGTTAAAGATGAAAAGATTCAAGGGGGTGTTAGGATGAACACTCTCTCACTCACCTGCAATGGCAATCACCTTCTTCTATCAAGTAAGAAGTCTCACAACACCAGATTAAAGTCCAACAGGTTTATTTAGTAGCACAACCTTTCAGAGTCTTGCTCCTTCTTCTTCCAAGCCAGAGGAGGAATAGGTTTGGCCAATTGAGATCCCACCCACTGTCCTTAATTAGATGTTGAACCCACCCATTGGGCGATAATTGGCCAATTTGAGGAAAATCTCAGCAAAACACGTGTTCCCCACACAATGCAGGCTTTTACTAAAATCACACAAATAAAACTCCCTCCTACCCATCCACCTCACCTCATGAAATCCAGTTTGTCATGTATCTTTGTAATTATGTTTAGCACCGTACTTCAGTGTCTCAATTCTACCCTTTCTCAGAGAAATCCAGTTTACTTATTTAACAGATTTCAAATTCATATAAGAATCAATTAAGTAAAAGGTCACGAGGGAGAATTTTAGAAGTAATTAGTTACTTTGCACTAAAAGTGTCAAATGTTGCTTATTTACAGTATCTTGTTGCTAGGGATATAGATGGCTGGTTTTAAACAGCACTGGAATGCTGAAATTTACTAATCAGATCTAACTACAGAGTATGGATTTACAGCAGGAAGTGCTGCCCCAAGTGTTGTAAAGTCAATAGATACACCCATTCTCTTTTAAGGCTTTCCACGTGGATTCTAGTTGAGGCCTCAGCTGTTCACTAACAACTATGACAGTAATATAGAGAGCCATTCAGTGGTTAGCGCTGATGCTTCACAGCACTAGGGACCCGGGTTTGATTTCAGCTTCGGCTTCACTTTTTGTACTGAGTCTGTATGTTCTCCCTATGTTTACGTGGATTTCCTCTGCATTTCGTCTGAAAGCTGTGCAGGTTTGGCGTATTGGCCATGCTAAATTCTCCCTCAGTGTACCCAAACAGGCGCCGGAGTGTGGCAACGAGGGGATTTTCACAGTGACTTCATTGCAGTGTTAATGTAAGCCTACTTGTGGCTAATAAATTAAATAAACTTCACATACAGTTTTGCTGATGACACAAAGATAAGGCTGCATTGCAGGTAGTGCGGATGGAAGCATGAAATTACAAAGAGAATTAATGGATGAAGTGAATGAAAATCTGGTAAATGCCTTTCAATGTGGACAAGTGTGAGGATATCAACTTCACAGCTAAAAACAATCAGAAAACTTTCTCAATGTTGAAAAGTTAGAAACTGTGAAGTTATTAAAAGAATTAATATTCCATGAACATTGATTAATAAAAATGAAATGAACAGGTCTAAAGAATGGTCTAAAAGGATAAAGGAATGCTTACTGGAATTTATATGAAGATGATAAGAACACAAGAAATTAAAAGTCATGCTATACAAAGACCTGGTAAGTCCTCACATGGAATATTGCATTCATCTCTGGTCACCACTCCTCAGGGAGAATATATAGGCTTAGGAAGGAGCACAGCATGGAGTTACTGAAACGATACTTGGACATCCAGAATCATGTGATGAAGAGTGCACAAACTTGGATTGCAACCTCTTGTAGTTTAAAACATTAAGGGGTAACTTTAGTCAAGAATTAGGGGTAATCTTATAGAGGTCGATAAAATAATCAAGGGCATAGATCAGCTAGGTAATCAACACCTTTTCCCAAAGGTAGGGGAGTCTAAAGACGGATATAGGTTTTAAAGTGAGAGGGGAAAGATACAAAAGAGTGCTGATGGGCAATGTTTTCACACAATGGGTGGTGGGTGTCTGGAATGAGCTGCCAGTGGCAGTACTAAGAGTGGGTACAATTTTGTCTTTTAAAAAGCATTTGTTACATGGGTGAGATGGGTATGGAGGGATAAGGCAATTGAGACTAGCTTCGTGGTAAAGAAGAAGCAGCATTGACAAGTGGGGCTGAAGGGCCTGTTTCCATGCTGTAAACCTTTACGATTCTATAATAGATAGGAGGGATGGAGAGAAACTACTTCCACTGTTTGGGGAATCTAGAATGAGGTAACTTAATCTAAAGAATTAGAGCCAGATCTCTTCAGGAATGAAGTTAGGAAACTCTTTTACAATGTATTAGTGGTAGAAATGTAATGCTCTCTTTCACATTTGCTAATTTGATGCCTAATCAATTGTTAATTTTGAATTTTCAATTGATAGATTTCTGTTAAGTGAAGCCCTTAAGGAAGACAGGGCAATAGAGTTAAGCTACAGATAAACCATGACCGCACTGAATAAACAGGCTTCAGGTGTTAAGTGGCCTACTCCTGTTCCTGTTATCCTGTAGGCACATTTACCTTCAATAATAACAAGAAATTAAAATTTAAAGTTTATTTATTAGAGTCACAAGTAAACTACAATGAGGTTACTGTGAAAATACCCTTGTTACCTTGTCTGGTGCCTGTTTGGGCAAAGCCAATGCACCTAACCAGCATATCTTTCAGACTGTGGGTGGAAACCGAAGCACGTGGAGGAAACCCATGCAGATACGGGGAGAACATGCATGCTCCACTAGGAATCAAACCCTGGTCCCTCGTTCTGTGAGGCAATAGTGGTAACCACTGTGCCACCCCTTCAGTTAGAATAATAACTGGAGATTTTTACCATTTCAATTAAACGTCTTTCATCCATTCCTTGATAAAAATAACAGTTGTAGCCTGGGAGATGATTGCAAGGGTTACTTAACTCCCAGTGAGAATAAATTGCAAAACTTATTGCGTTCTGTCTAATGGGCAAGAAAACAAATCACTTCGTTTAAAATCTAAGCATTGTTCCAAAATGGAACCACTTACTCTAATGGGCTTAATGCAGAATACTATTAAAAAACGTGATTAAACATTGACGCAAATCCATCTATCTTCTTAAATAGGGGCACTTTATTTCCGGCAATCTGACTAACTTGTGACTCAAAGTCACGTAGTCCTGCATTCAATTCTGGGCTGTCTTGAAATACCCTTTAAAAGATGGAATGCCTTTTCCCCCAGTCTTTCTCTGAATTTCCACAGCATTCCTCTATCCAAATGATTAGAAAGCAGCTCCCATTTATCACTTACTTGATTTCATGTATTCAAAATCAAGCTGCTTTTTATTAAAAATGAAAGCAGACACAATTCTCAGTGATGTTTGGATAGAAGCTTAGGGCATGTGATAATCATCACGTGTGATTACAGTTTGTACCACAATTCCCACAAGCTAGCATCTCCTAAAATCTCAAGCTGCATTTTTGGAATGCTCTGCTTTTTGCCCAGTTATAACTCAAGTTTAAGATTAAGTTTTAAACTTTATTTATTGGTGTCATAAGTAGGCTTACATTAACACTGCAGTGAAGCTACTGTGAAAATTCCCTAATTGACGTATTCCTGTTTGGGTACAGGGAGAATTTAGCATGGCCAATGCATCTAACCTGCACGTCTTTTGGACTGTGGGAGGAAACTGGAGCACTCAGAGGAAACCCACGCAGATACGGAGAGAATTTGTACGCTCTGCACAGACAGTGACTTAAGCTGGGAATCGAACCCAGGCTCTGTGAGACAGCAGTGCTAACCTCTGTGCCACTGCGCCACAGTGAGGTCTCGCATTATCCCACATGCAGTAGGATATAATTTTGCCTCAGATACTCCAATTCCTAGTCCAGAAGCAAATATTAAACACACATCAAAGATTTATGAAGTCATCCATACCACAAAAGGGAATTAAAATCAGTCTTAATAACCATTAATTACTATGAGTGAAATGTGAGTGTAACAGGAAAAGAGGGCCAAACATCAGCAGCTCATAATCCATATCATTGTTCCACCTCTCAGTGCCCTTCAGTGCTGTTCCAGTCTGAGGGACCAGGAAGGGGGCACCTTGTCACAATGAGACAACTGATACCAGTGAATTTTCCAGTGCACTTCTGACAGCTGCCAGCTCATGGCAGCCTGGAACTCCAGCTCCTTCCTTTGGAGAGGAAGCAGGGTAGGGTTGACCACAACCCCTGGCCATGAACAACTCAACCCTTTCGCTTGGTCTCACAGCACTGGAGCCTTGTTTCAACATTAAAATGAGATCTGCATTCAATTTAGACAGAACTGTTTAAAAGAAAGCCTCCAACCAACTTAGCAGCCACCCCAACTTAAATACCAATTGGACACTGACCTCTACACTGCTAAATCGATCAATTTGCTCCTATCTTAGGCCCATGTATTGGGTACAACAAAGTTAAGTTTGAATGGCCTCATAACCCCAACTGCTCCAGTCATCAGTGGATGAAATGAAAAAGTTGTAAATGGCGGGTACAGGAATATGGCTGGAGCATGCATAGATGAGGTTTGGCCGGATCTGTCCTACTTGGTCACCCTACAAAGAACAAAACAGCACGGGAAACAGGCCCTTCGGCCCAACGAGCCCGTGCCGCCACCCAGATGTTCCCACCTCTACCCGTGATCCCTGTCTATGATTATAGATCTATGGATTAAAAATCAAATTTGAGACAATTTAGGGAGAATTTGTTTTGCCAATTAGCCGAAGAGCACATCTTTGGGGGGAAACCGGAGCACCCGGAGAAAATCCACGCAAGCACGGGGAGAATGCGCAAACTCCAACAGACACAGGCCCAAATCCATGTATCTGCACAGCACAGCGATAGTCACTGAGAGCAGTTCTCACCTGATGGTTCCCACCTAATCATCCAAGCTCAAACAAGGAAGAATTGAGCTCCTTCATGTGACTTTAGCAACTGGTGATGGTCTGTCCGTCTCTTTATCACAGATAGATACCAATCTATTTAGTTACATGATAGAGTTAAGTTCCATGATGGGGTTGATGTGAATGAAGGTCCTTCAGCACATTCTACCTCCAAGTGGTGGAAGAAGCATTTAGGTTCTGACAATTTCCTCTGCTCAACTTTGCAGTCCGGGAGTGGTGAGCTCAGACGGCGACTGATTGAAACTGTTGTCCTCTCACTCTCCTTGTTAGCTCAAGCTAGGTTTTGACAGATGCCATGGGAACATGTTGGGCACCCACACTGTAGCAATGGTATGCCGAAATCCTCACATCAGAGTTAATGATTTTATTTTGTTTATTAGTGTCACAAATAGACTTACATTAACATTGCAACGAAATTACTATGAAAATTCCCAAGTTGCCACATTGCAGCACTTGTTTGGGTACACTGAGGGAGAATTTAGGACGGCCAATGCAACTATCTTTCGGACTGTGGGAGGAAACTGGAGCACTCAGAGGAAACCTGTGCAGACACAGGGAGAACATGTAGACTCTGCATAGATAGTGACCCAAGCTGGGAACAAACCTAGGTCCTTGGTTCTGTAAGGCAGCAGTGCTAACCATTGTACCACCATGCCAATCTCGTGCATAAAGCTGTTGTTTTTGTTTAATTTTTACTCCCATCTTAAAGTTACTAATGCTCAGAGAGGACCAGGCAAACCCAAATCTATTCCTTTCTCCAAAAAACAAATATAAAATTCAATTGAACCCAAGCTGACCAGATAAGGCATTACACCTCATTTTAGGTTTATAAAGCTGCTGTTAAATGATCCACACACTTTTAAGTATTTGTTTCAGAGAAGATATGCACTTTTTTTGCCTCTTGACTTATTTGCCACCATCCATCATAGAATACCTACAGTGCAGAAAGAGGCCATTCGACCCATCAAGTCTGCGCAGTCAAACAGTTGCACTCAGGCCCTAATCCTATAACGTTCATATTTACCCTACTAATCCCTCTGACACTAGTGTTAATTTAGCCTGGCCAATTAATTGCCCATCTGATGTCTTGTCTCAGAGAATTTAGAGAACAGTAGTTCAATGCCTGGGTTAGAATCAAGTCAAAACTGTAGAATGTACTCTAAACTCCTCTGTGCCCAATGTGAAGATCCTAAGTAATATTCCCATTGTCAGCATGTTAAAAAAATTTCACTAAAATTAAAAGGAGGTCTTACGGTACAGTGAGTAGTATCCTTACCATGAACCACAAGCTCTGGGTTAGAATTGAACGCCTGTTGACCACAGAAGGAACACTCAATGTGTGTCAACAGGCCAATGATCAGCTCAGGAATCCTTCCATCACTTCCTTTCACTGTTCCCCAAGGGATGACAAACGGTGTGGGTGCAAAGATTTGCTAAAAAAAAATTAAAGCAAAATACTGCAGATGTTAGAAAGCTGAAACAAAATTGCAATAGGTCCGACAGCATCTGTGGAGAGAAAAACAATGTTTTGTGTTTGTATGATATTTCTTCAGTGCTGAAGGGAGGTGGAAGTGCTGTTGGAGAGAGGAGATTGAGGAAAATCGAAGGTAAGGAAGAGGTTGGAGCTCTAGAGAGATTAAATGACAAAGATATTATGGCTACGCGGCAAAGGGATTGGTAACAATAATGTTAAAGACTAAGGCAGGTGTTAATAGTGGCATAAAGGTTAGACAGCAGAACAAGAGTCAACACTTTCTGAAAGCAAAATTGGGAACAAATTAAAGACTGACTCTGAGGGTGGGGGAGGGGATGGAAAAAAATCATAAAAGTCAGAGCTCTTGGTTTGCAGTTGTTGATCTAGATGTAAATCCAGAACACTGTAAAATGTTGCCAGAATGGTTGAATTTCCTGTTTTATTTATTTGAAAAGAGGACACTTATTTTCTTGTTCCACTTATTGATATAATAGGAAGTCTCACAACACCAGGTTAAAGTCCAACCAGTTTCTTTGGAAGCATGAGGTTTTGGAGTGCTGTTCCTTTATCATATGAGTAACATAATGAAGGAGCAGCATTCTGAAAGCTTGTGATACCAAAAAAAACCTGTTGGGTTTTAACTTGGTGTTGAGAGACTTATAATGTCTACCCCAGTCCAACGCCGACATCTCCACATCATCACATATTGATTGGACTTCACTGGTTGATATGATTGGATAAGTACAATCGCTAACCAAAGGATACTCCATTTTTCTCCATTTCTCCTCTCTGCTTTAGAAAGTCTACCTCGTCACTGAATTCTGTGAACTTGGGGAGCTGAAGGGTGTTCTGGAAGAGAAAGGCCATTTGAGCGAATCTGAAACCAAACATGTCATTTCCAGCTTGGCCAGTGCCATCTTTTACCTCCACAAAAATGGTAAGGTGCTCTGTACAACCGTAACAGTTGTAGCATTGTGACTAACACTGATCAACAACTTTCTAGAACTCGATACGTTCTGTTTGCATCTGTTGTTGTCATCCACTGCTGGTCAAACCCAAGACTGTTATTTGTCCGCCACCCTTCTAGAAATATTAGAAAGGAAAATCACTCCATGTGAAAGTTCGCCCATGTAACCTTTGATCTGCAATATTTACAATAGGTGCAAATTTTCTGGCTCTGCCCATCTGAGGTCAAGGCAACTTTGCATGGTCCGTATCCCGCCCACTACAATTCCCGTGGCGAGGGGGGAGTGGCAAAATTCCCATCCCCCACTGTAACAGTTGCTAATTTAACATGTTATGTTAATATGCAAAAACTATCTGTAACTATATTGCGGAATATTTAACAAAAGAAATATTTATAACTATATTGCAGCACATTTCACAAAAAAAATTTGTAATTATATAGCAGTACATGTAACATTTTCAACATATTCTTGAAATCGAAAACTAGGAACAGGATTTGACCAATAGCCCCTTGAGCCTGTTCATGGTTGCTCTGTATCTCAGCTTCATTTACAACCTTTTTTCCATTGTCCTTAACACATTCATCGAATAAAAATCTATCAATTCTCTAGCCTCAACTGATGGAGACCTTGCCAGATGTTTGCAATCATCACAGAATCCCAGGGCAAAAGAAGGCCATTCAGCCCATTGAGTCTGCTGTCTGACAAAGCATCTTACCTAGACTCATTCTATTGCTGTAACCCCATGCATTTACCCTGCTAATCCCCCTAACCTATATATCGTTCGACACTAAAGGGCTATTTAGCATGGCCAATCCACCTAACCCGCACATCTTTGGACTGGGGGAGAAAACTGGAGCGTCGGGAGGAAACCCACACAGATATGGGGAGAATATGCAAACTCCACACCGACAGTAATATTTATCACTGTGCTCCATGCTGTCCCTCATTATTGTGAAGAAGTGCTTTTGTGCTCCCTGGCATCATCAGTCTAGCTCCAATTTCAATGTTATTGCCTCCCCACTTTCTGGATTCCCCCAACAATAATTTCTCCTCATCTAACCATTAATTCCTTCGGTCAACTTTTAAACACCCCAATTAGATCACTGCTTCATCTCCCAAATTCAGGGACTCAGGTGTCAAGGCTGTCATTCTTACAGTTTAATAGCATTATACAACATAGGGGGTCATTTTGTCATGTTTGTGGACCCTCATGAAAATAGACAAAGCTATTTCTCTACTGTATTAGGTTTAGAACAATAAAATCTTTAAGTGCAGGAGGAGGCCATTCGATCTATCAAGTCTGCACTGACTTCCCAAAAGAATATTTTACCCAGGCCCACACCCCCACCCTATGCCTGGACCCCCATACATTTGCCATGGTCAATCCACTCAATCTACACATTTTTTTGGTCATAAAGGGGCAATTTAGCATGGCCAACCTATTTAATTGGCTTCTTTTTGGACACCAAGGAGCAATTTAGTATGGTTCAGTGCCAGTACAATTATCCAAGTCAAAAGCCCCACACCGGAAACAGGAGTATACGTTGAAGCTGACGTTGTTTGGATTGACTTGTTAAACCAAGCAAAGCATTGTAACACTTGACCTTATAAACGAGGGCAATGGACTAATGCAGTATCTGCATGACTGTTGAGATCACGCGAGGAAAAGCATTTCATCCTCATGGGCCACATTGTACAGACTATGAACCTGCTTTCTTGTTAAAATAAATCTAATTTGAATATATCACAAGTAGCTTATGCTAACAGTTTTATGCACTGTCACATCTAGAGGCTTAAGAGACAACAACATTCCACAAAAAATTATTTTGAAACTGCTGCAGTTATATGTTGAGCTGTTATTTTATTTGTTCACGAGGGACAGGTGTCGCTGGCAAGGCCAGCATTTATTGTCCATCCCTTATGTGCTTTGAGAATATGATGATCATTGAACCATTGAAGCTTATGTGGGCTATGGATTTTCATAATCATTTTGATACAAGTGAGTGGCTTGCTCAGTCATCTCAGAGAGGGGTTCAGTGTTCACCACATTGCCGAGGGTCTGGATATGGATCTAACTGAGTAGAACAAAGAACAATACAGCACAGGAACACACCCTTTGGCCCATCAATGTCTGCGCCGATGTGGAGTTTCTATCCTTCTGTTCACCTGCTATCAAGAAATGCCTTGAACATTGCTAATGTACCTGCTTCCACCACCTCCATTGGCAGTGTGTTCCAGGCACCCACCACCCTCTGTGTTAAAAACATTCCTCCCATGTGTTACCTCAACATTACCCCCTCACCTTATACCTATGTCCTCTTGGAGTTGACACTCATGCTCTTGAAAAAAGCCCCTGACTATCCATGCTATATATGTCTCTCATAAATTTGTAGACTTCTTTTAGGTTGCACCTCAGTTTCTGTCTTTTCAGTGAAAACAATGCGAGTTTATTCAACCTCTCCTCACAATTAAAACCCTCCAGACCAGGCAACATCCTGGTAAACCTTCTTTGCATCCTTTGCAAAGCATCCATGCCTTTCTGGAAGTGTGGCAGTCAGAACTACACACAATATTCCAAATGCGGTCTGACTAAAGTTTTATACAGCTGTAACTTAACCCGACAACTTTTATACTCAAGACAGATTTCCTTCTATAAAAGATCTTGGTGAAACAGCTTGGGTTTTTATGAAAAATCAGTTGTTTCAGGGTCTCCGTAATGGATACTAGTTTTATTTACTTATTTAATTTACTGAATTCAAATTGCATGGATGGGATTTGAACTCGCACTTCAAGATTACTTGCTAACTGGCGATGAGTTACTTGTCTTGTAACACAATGCAGCTGGACCCCAGAAATCAGAACACTTCACATAAGTTAGTATATATTAAAAAGTACTGAAACAAGAAGTGGTTAAATTATAAATGAGTAATAAGGCATTTACATGTTTCAAAAACAATAAGTAATTCTTCATACTGCCTCAGTAATCAATGAACAAATCACATCCATTGTGTACAAGACCCACATTGTGAACATTGTGAACATTAATTACTTGGTGCTATTATTCAAAAGAAGTTGTACGATTCAATTAAGCGAATCCAATGTTGCTTTAAAAGTTGGCTTACTTGGTGCTTGGGGAAGAAAGTAGTTCAATACTTCATTCTGACCTCACCTAAATAAAGTACAAACAATCCAGGGTAATGAAAGGCTATACGACAGAACATGCAAAACAGGCAGGCCAGGAGCTTGGCATAATCACTGATCCAGCTGCAAATTGCTCCAGCTTCCAGAAGTGTTTGTCTAAATCAGTTCCCTGAATTGTTTATACATGTTGCCAAAAACTTCCATGAGACAGCACAATCAGGCAACATTTTAGACTGTAACTTTATTGGAAATTGCAATTAAATGGAATTCTTGATCTGATTTGTTGTCACATGTATTGGGATATAATGAGAAGTATTATTTCTTACATGCTAAATAGGCAAAATATACCATTCATAGAGTACATAGAGGAGAAGGAAAGGAGAGAGTGCAAATTATAGTGCTACAGTCATGGCTGTGGTGTAGAGAAGGGTCAACTTTATATAAGGTGGGTTAATTCAAGTGTTTGCTGAAAGCAGGGATGAAGCTGCTCTTAATTTGGTTGGCATATAATCTCAGATTTTTACATCTTTTTTTCCTGACAGAAGATGATGAAAGAGAGTATGTCCGGGGTGTATAACTACTTTTCAGAGGCGGTGGGAAGTGTCAGTAGAATAGGGGGAGGGAGGGGTGCTGGTTTGAGTGATGGACCGGGCTTTATTCATGACCCTTTGTAGTTTTTTGTGATCTTAGACAGAGCAGGAGCCATATCGCGGTTGGAGATGCTGTGGATAGTGTGGAGGAATGTCAGAAGTTGCAACAAATGGGCAGAGAAGTGGCAGATAGACTTCAACCCAGATAAGTGTGTGGTGATTCATTTTGGCAGGTCAAATAGGATGACAAAATATAATATTAAGAGTAAGACTCTTGGCAGTGTCAAAAGAATCCTGGGATCCGGGTTCATAGGATGCTCAAATCAGCTTCACAGGTAGAGGATGTGGTTAAGAAGGCGTATGGTGTACTGGCCTTCATCAATCAAGGAACTGAGTTTAGGAGTCGGGAGATAATGCTACAGCTATATAAGACCTTGGTCAGACCCCACTTGGAGTACTGTGTTCAGTTCTGGTCGCCTCATTACAGAAAGGATGTGGAAGCCATAGAAAGGGTGCAGAGGAGATTTACAAGGATGTTGCCTGGATTAGCTGGCATGCCTTATGAGGATAGGTTGAGAGAGCTCGGTCTTCTTAGATAGATGAAAGATGAGAGGTGACCTGATAGAGGTGTATAAGGTATTGAGAGGTATTGATCGGGTGGATTCTCAGAGGCTTTTTCCCAGGGCTGAAATGGCTGCCACAAGAGGACACAGGTTTAAAGTGCTGGGGAATAGGTACAGAGGAGACGTCAGGGGTAAGCTTTTCACTCAGAATGGTGGGTGCGTGGAATCAGCTGCTGGCACTGGTAGTGGAGGCAGATTCAATAGGGTCTTTTAAGAGACTTTTGGATAAATACGTGGGATTTAGTAAGATTGAGAGTTACGGGTAAGCCTATTAGGTAGGGACATGTTCGACGCAACTTGTGAGCCAAAGGGCCTGTTTGTGCTGTACTTTTCCTATGTTCTAACTGTGAATACATGATTTTAAATAATTGAAAACTACTTTAAAAAGACTTTTTAAAGATTAAAATTTGTTGATTACATTGGTTTACAATAGTAAGTTTCTTTGTAAATTGAAAAAGATTTTCCAAGCTACGACAACATATCTATTAGTGCCCTGCATTTTAAAAAATGCTTTGCATGCTCTCCTTGTGTCTGCGTGGGTTTTTGGGTGCTCTGGTTTCCTCTCAGTCCAGAGATGTGCAGGTTAGATTAATTGGCCATGCTAAATTAACCCTTAATGTCTGGGGGATTAGCAGGGTAAATATGTGGGGTTATGGGGATATGTGGCTGGGGGGATTGTTTTTCATGCAGGCTCAATGGGCAGAATGGCCTCCTTTTTCACTGTAGGGATTTTGTGATGAGTCTTTTAAAGTACAATTAGCAGAAACTCGTCATGCGATTAATCCAAACCAGGGGACTGGGATGTGGAGTGCGGGGAGTTGTGGGGGGAGGTGATCACATGGGCAGTTGGGGAGGGAGTGTTTGGATGTAGGGATGGGGGCTGCATGCTGATATTACAATTTTTTTTAAACCCAAGAATGATTTGGATAAACTAAATTTAATCTTAGAAGTAATTTGTTCCTGAAATTTTGCCATCTTTTGCACGGGTGTGGCTTATTTTGGGTAAAAGCATTCTTGAGGAATCTGTAGGCCAGAGTGTCCTGTTTATATGGTGAAGAGGTGGGGGATTTCCACCTCCAGGTTAGATGATCAAATTGGCTGAACTTGGGCAGCATTGGCAGAATGTAATGTGCACGAGATTGCCTAACGATCATACCCTAACACAAAGCATCTATGGGAAGCTCTGAGCTTGTGCTATCAATGAGATGATGCAAAGAACATTTGAGAATTCAAGGCCCAGAAATCATAGAATCATAGAACCCTACAGTGCAGGAAGAGGTCCTTCGGCCCATCGAGTCTGCACTAATTGCAATCCCACCCAGGCCCTATATATCCCCACATCTTATACCCACTAATCCCTCTAACCTACACATTCCAGGACACTAAGAGGCAATTTCTTAGCATGGCCAATCAACCTAACCCACACATCTTTTGACTGTGGGAGGAAACCTGAGTACCCGGAGGAAACCCATGCAGACAGGAGAAGAAAGTGCAA
This sequence comes from Sphyrna mokarran, assembly GCA_024679065.1. Classification (NCBI taxonomy): domain Eukaryota; kingdom Metazoa; phylum Chordata; class Chondrichthyes; order Carcharhiniformes; family Carcharhinidae; genus Sphyrna; species Sphyrna mokarran. The sequence goes on from JAGIQG010000019.1 coordinate 10,786,613, forward strand.
ACTCCACACAGACAGTGGCCCAAACTGGGAATCGAATCCAGGTCCCTGGAGCTGTGAAGCAGCAGTGCTAACCACTGTGCTACCGTGCCACCTAAACTGACCAGGCCAATGAGGATGCATCCTTCTTCCCAAAGCATCTCAGAGGAAGTTATCCATCTACTAATCCCTGTGATTATGTATTCATCAATGGTTATTCCCTGCAAGATTGTGGAATAAGCCCTTGAATGTGAAGCTACAATTGAGTAACTGAGCTTTGAAGGGAGCAACCTGATTGAAGAGTCCTGAAAGGGAACAGACATGAGTCCATAGGTTGCAACTGGGACACCAGCTCTCTCTTGACATAAAGCTGGGAACATTATTTTGGATCCAATCTACTCCAGCACACTCACTTTTAATATTCTCTTTTTGTTTAGATATTATTCACAGGGATTTGAAGCTGGAAAATATCTTGGTGAAAAGTAATGACAGTGCAGATAAAGACGAACTAAAACTTAACATCAAAGTAAGTGACGCACCCTCTGTTATCAATTCGGGTACACTGTATTAAACTGGAATTGGCAGTTTGTATACCAGTCGGATTTTATGTCGGCCTGGAATTTCCAATCTCAGCATGGCTGTATCCCAAAGGTATTGCCACAACATCACAGGGAGATCAGTCAGAAGTTCTTGCAGTGCACTGATTGCGTAGGAATTAGCTGGAAATTTTGTATTGCCATTCTACCCCCTTACCTACCCACCTGTCAACCTGCTCCTTCACCCACTCACCTGTCACTCTTCCCCTTCACCCCATACCACCCTGTCTCTGCACATATCCATTGCCATCCTGCCCCTTCACGCATCCACCTACCACCCTACCCCTTCACTTACCCTTTCTGTGTAGCTTCTCATAGTGGCTTTGGAACCTTTAAACTCTCTACTTATCACTGGTGCTGTGGCATGGCTACCCACTCCCAACACTCAGACTCCCAGAACAGGCACACCCCACAGTTCTGAAGAGACCTGGATCAGAAATCTTGGCCAGAAACGTGAGAGAAGTAGAAGCAGAGCATCAATCTGACTGATGGTCATTGTCACTCTTTGGAATAATTCTAGACCAACCATGAGAAAGTATCAATGAATGTTTATACCAAATCTTGTGCAGGTATACAAGACCTATTTTCAAATAGCCCACAATCAACCTTTCTCTCTGCCAACATCCTCAGAATTGCAGAGAACCATCAGGTCAACAACACCCTTTAAGAAAAACAATTATTGGACATGTTATAATCACATCGATGTCGCAGTTTAGACATTTGGATAGGTGAGGGACATATTATTGCAGATGTTTACAGCTTTCAAATAGGCCTAATCTATCTCATGATCAAGTAAGGCAATGTCCTAGAACATGGGTTCTGCCATTGGTGAAGGAACATAATCCTACCCAGTATGATGAGAGAATGAGAATTCAGAAAGCAGGTGGTACAGTTAGAGATGGTCGAGTGATGGGTGTACTAGAGGTGTCGCGCTCGATTGGAGATGGGCAGTACAAGCACTGTGGTGTGATATCAATACCAGACATTAGACGCTGTCAGTTAACATTGAATGACAGGTTTATTCTCCTTGCTTGTGATGGATTATTTAAAGTGTTCTCCCCAGAGGAAGCTGTTCTGTTTGTTTCAGCAATACTTGAGGACAAGACTCTGACTGCAAGGCCGGGGAAGGCAGTGCAGGACGTGCAATTTGAAGCTGCCTGTAACAGACTGGCCAGCGAGGCAGTCCGCCGGGGCTCTGCTGATAATGTCACCATCATTCTGGTAGCTATCACACACCGACACGAGGAACTCGCCTCACCAAGAATATCTCACGGGTTAATGCAGGGAGTCCATGAGGGATTGCTGACCCTGGAAAGAAACGATGAAATAACTTCAGGCCCTTTCAGAGATTTGAAATTAAAATGCTTATCTTGATTGACCTACTTGCTTTCATCCAATCCTGTAGAATTGCTACCGACTGACACTTCCAAATACCCCAAGCAACTGACAATAACAAATTCTTTTTTAATCGGGGCTCCGTTAATTGATGGTGGAATGGCTTAAAGAGCTGCAATTCTTGAAGAACTTGCCCCACTGCTCTCACACTTGGCACCATTTCTCTGGGCCTGCTAGTGTTGGAATGCCTGGCATGTGCATGAATGAAGGGGATGTATGGAAATGACTGGTGTCTCTGTACACCTTCTGCAGCCAACTGGTGGTAGGTTCAAGAAATAAAATCTGGATACAGATACTTGGAAAGGGGTTTTAATAACCTTCTCCCTGGACCCTTAATGTGCGGAAGCTTCTAACGAGTTGAAGGTTTTGTTTTGTGTGTACCTCTTATTATTGCTTTGTTCATTCGTGCTGATTTTGAGGTCTGTGTTTTGGTTGGATTCTATTTAAAAGTTTTTTTCCCTTATGGGTGGAGTTGAGGAATAGGAAGGGAGCGGTTACTCTGTTGGGTGTTTACTACAGACTGCCCAACAGCCCGCGGGCCGTGGAAGAAGGGATATGCAGGGACATTTTAGATAAGTGTAGGAAGAATAGAGTGGTTGTAGTGGGAGATTTCAATTTTCCTGGAGTAGATTGGAGAGGTCCCAGAGCTGTAGGAGTGGACGGGGAGGAATTTGTACAGTGTGTTTTGGAAGGGTCCTTGGAGCAGTATGTGGATGGCCCGACTAGAGAAGGGGCTATACTGGATTTGGTTCTGGGGAATGAGCCAGGGCAGGTGGTTGACGTCGAGGTAGGAGAGCATGTGTCAAATAGTGATCACAACTCTGTCTGCTTTAGGATATTAATGGAAAAGGACGAGACCTGCCCAAAAGGGAAGGTATTTAACTGGGGGAGGGCTAGATACAGCCAGATTAGGCAAGATCTTAAAGATACCGACTGGGATAAGCTTTACGAGGGCAGGTCGACGAGGTACATGTGGGAGTCTTTCAAGGGAAAACTAAACTCTCTGCAGGAAAGATATGTGCCAGCAAGGAGGAAGGATGGGAAAGGTAGGATTAGAGAACCGTGGCTTACCAGGGATATTGAGGACTTGATCAGGAAGAAGCGAGAGGCTTACATTAGATCTAGGCAACTGGGGACTGAGACAGCGCTGGAAGCTTATAGAGAGTGTAGACAGGATCTTAAAAGGGGTATTAGAAAGGCAAAAAGGGGCCACGAAGTGGCTCTGGCAGGTAGGATTAAGGAAAATCCAAAGGCATTTTACACCTATGTAAGGAGCAAAAGGATGGTTAGAGGCAAGATTGGACCTCTCAGGGACAGAGGAGGGGATCTATGCTTAGAGCCTGAGGGAATGGGGAGATCCTGAATGAATACTTTGCGTCGGTATTCACGCAGGAGACTGGCCAGATGTCTGTTGCTGATGTTGACAAAGTTGAGGATCGGTTGAGGGAAATAAAGATTACGAGGAAAGAGGTGTTGGGGCTGTTAGGCAGCTTAAAGACATATAAAGCTCCGGGGCCTGATGGCATTTACCCCAGGCTGCTAAGGGAGTTGAGGGAAGACTTGGCTGGGCCTCTGACGCAAATCTTTGTCTCTTCCTTGGACACAGGTGAGGTCCCAGAGGACTGGAGGATAGCAAATGTAGTACCGTTGTTTAAAAAAGGTCAGAGGGATAACCCAGGGAACTATAGGCCGGTGAGCTTGACTTCAGTTATAGGTAAGCTAATGGAGAGGATCCTCAGGGACAGGATGTATGAGCATCTGGAGCGCTGCGATCTGATCAGGGATACGCAGCATGGCTTCGTCAAGGGGAAGTCTTGTCTTACAAATCTAGTGGAATTTTTTGAAGAAGTGACAAAAACAGTTGATGAAGGACATGCTGTTGATGTCGTCTACATGGATTTCAGTAAGGCGTTTGACAAGGTTCCTCATGGTAGACTGATAGAGAAGGTGAAGGTGCATGGGATACAGGGCCGGGTATGTAGATGGGTCGAGAACTGGCTCGGGAGGAGGAGACAGAGGGTAGTAGTGGAAGGCTCTTTTTCCGACTGGAAGCCTGTCACTAGTGGAGTGCCACAAGGCTCAGTACTAGGTCCTCTTCTATTTGTGGTCTACATAAACGACTTAGAAGTTGGGGTAGGTGGTGAGATCAGCAAATTTGCTGATGACACTAAGATGCTTGGATTGGTGGGTACAGAGGAGCAGTGCCAGGCAATACAACAGGACATAGGTTGGTAGACTGGGCAGATAGATGGCAAATGGAATTTAATCCGGATAAATGCGAGGTGATGCATTTTGGCCGGAAAAATGTAGAAGAGAGTTATAGGATAAAAGGTAAAACTATTCGGAGTATAGAGACTCAGAGAGACTTGGGGGTGCAGGTTCACAAGTCTCTGAAGGTGTCTTCACAGGTGGAGAAGGTGATAAAGAAAGCGTATAGTATGTTAGCTTTCGTAGAAAAGGGTATAGAATACAAGAGTAGGAGTTTGATGTTGCAATTGTATAGAACGTTGGTTAGGCATCACTTGGAATACTGCGTCCAGTTCTGGTCGCCGTACTATCGGAAGGATGTGGAGTCCTTGGAGAGAGTGCAGAGGAGGTTTACCAGGATGCTGCCTGGTATGGAAGGACTGTCTTATGAGGAACGATTAAATAGACTGGGGTTGTTTTCCCTTGAAAGACGTCGGCTTAGAGGGATCTCATAGAGGTGTATAAGATTATAAGGGGTATAGATAGAGTAAATGGGGGTAAACTTTTTCCACCTTCAGAAATGGATAGGACGAGGGGTCATGGCCTTAGGGTGAGGGGGGCTATGTATAAGACAAATATTAGAGGGCAGGTTTTCACACAAAGGGTAGTGGGGGTGTGGAATGCACTGCCGAGTAAGGTGGTGGGAGCAGGCACGCTGGGGCTGTTTAAGGGTCTCTTGGACAGCCACATGAGCGGTATGCAGATAAAGGGATATATTAGGACTGTTTAACTACGGCTTTTTTTCCCACAGGTAATTCGGTCCATACTTGACCAACATTGAGCATGCATTCGGCAGGTGGTGCGAGTGCAGCTCTTGGATGTTGATTCATGAGTTGCCTGGTACCTCATGTCGTAAATGAGTGCTTTATGTGGACCATCTGAAGGGCACCATGACAGCTCAGAGACTATCGATGTGGCTGTGCAGACACTTGGAATTGGGCCGGTGTCTGCGGGCGTTTGCACGTTCTCCCCGTGGTTGCGTGGGTTTTCTCCGGGCGCTCCGGTTTCCTCCCACATCCCAAAAATTCGCTCTTAGGCTGATTGGGAAACAAATTGTCCCTACATTGAGACTGTTCCATATTAGGAATAACCTAAAATTAGAATAGGATAATGGAATTGTTACTATAAAGTTATGACGGCGGTGCGGGCTCGTTGGGCTGAAGGGCCTGTTTCCCGTGCTGTGTTGCTCTAAAAAAAAATCCCTGCTGAAACACTCTTGGAGTCAAAGTTCAATGTCAAAGCCCCTTATACAAGACTTTCCCTTCTGTATCCAAGCCTTCCGTCCTGCCCATATATTCATAGGCCAATGGCATATTGGCTTCTGCACCATCTCAGCTAGCATCCATCAATTTGCTGCCACATACTCTGCACCAGAAAAGACTCTCCTGATATAGTCGAAACAAAGCGTAACTAGAAATAAGTTTTCTGATAATTGACTGCAATGGGAAACCTTATGGTTTAGTATCATTGGTTCGATACCACACTGAGTCGTTTGGGAAATCTCAGATTCATTCATTGATTTGTGTTGAGTCAGCTCACATCAGTTTGTGTGTAAGTGAAAACAGTGGATGGAGTTAGCCCATACTGCCTGCCACAGGTATTGCAGCAGGCAGGGGCAGACTATGCATAGGTCTGTTGACCTCGGGTGGGAAATTCCAGCCAGGAGCAATGCAGCTGGAAAATTCTGCCCATTTTATTTCACCGTGGCTTTCCTTGACTGTGAAAATATTGACCAGGTATCCCAATTCTGCTCATTATTCAACCACATATTGGTTGAATAATGTCCGAGAGATGTGCTGGTTAAGTGCATTGACTATGCTAAATTCTCCCTCAGTGTATTTGAATAAGCGTCCGAGTATGACGACAGGGGATTTTCACAGTAATTACAATGCACTAATAAATAAAATAAACTCCCCTTTACTGAAAGCTAAGGGAAAGGAAGGCAGATATCAAACGAGGATATGACTAGGTTCGATATCTGAGCAGTCTTCCCATCTAAATTTGATTTGATTTTTTATTGTCACACGGATTAGCATACAGTGAAAAGAATTGTTTCTGATGTGCTATACAGACAAAGCACACTATTCATAGAGAGGGAAAGGAGGCAGTATAGAATGTAGTGTTACATTCATAGCTAGGGTGTAGAGAAAGATCAACTTAGTGCAAGGTAGGTCCAGTCAAAAGTCTGATGGCAGCAGGAAAGAAGCTGTTCTTGAGTTGGTTGGTCTTTCATCTCAGACTTATGTATCATTTTCTCTGTGGAAGAGAGAATATCCGGGGTGTGTGGGGTCCTTAATGATCCTGATTGCTTTGCTGAGGCAGCGGGAAGTGTAGACAGAATCAATGGATGAGAGGCTGATTTGCATGATGGATTGGGCTACAGTCATGACTTTTTGTAGTTGCTTGCAGTCTTGGGCAGAGCGGGAGCCATACCAAGTGGTGATACAACCAGAAAGAATGCTTTCTATGATGCATCTGTAAAAGTTAGTGAAACTTGTAGTTAACATACCAAATTTCCTTAGTCTTCTGAGAAAGTAGAGAAGTGAAAAAGAAATTGGCCCAGATCCCGTGAAGAATGCCCCACGCTGACACTATTAAGAAAGCCTACCAATGCCTCTACTTTCTCAGAAAACTATGGAAATTTGGAATGTTACAGGTGCACCATAGAAAGCATTCTTTCAGGTTGTATAACTGCGTGGAATGCATCCTGCTCTGCCTAAGGCTGCAAGAAACTATGAAAGGTCATGAATCCATCACTCAAACCAGCCTCCCATCCATTGACTCTGTCTACACTTCCGCTGCCTCGGCAGAGCAGCCAGCATAATTAAGAACTCCACGCACCCTGGACATTCTGTCCTCTACCTTTTTCTGTCAAGAAAAAAAAAACAAAAATCTGAGGTCACGACTCAAGAACAACTTCTTCCTTGCCGCCATCAGACATTTGAATGGGCTTATCTCACATTAAGTTAATCTTTCTCTGCACCCTAGTTATGACAGTAATATTATATTCTCCACTTGCTCATTTCCTTCTCTATGAATGGTATGCTTTGTCTGTGTAACGTGCAAGGAACTTTTCACTGTATGTTAATATATGTGACAATAATAATCAAAAGAACGGCCACTTGGCTGAGATATTACTGTGCGCTACACTCCAGGATAGGGGATTGGACGGGCTAGGGGTAATCTACTCCAAGGTTAGTCTCAGCCTTTATAAAGAACAAATTGTTCTTGAAATTAAATTTTCACACACATTTGCTTTTTGCATTCACAGGTGACGGACTTTGGCTTGTCTGTGCTGAAGGATGGGGCTGGTGTTGGCAGTGAATCAATGTTACAGGACACGTGCGGTACACCTTTATACATGGGTAAACAGAAGGCACTTTTACTCGGATTAAGTGGTGGGAATTGAAGTTGAAAGCTAAAAGCTTTGTTTTCTCACTTACCTTTCTAATTCTTGTCTCATTATTTAACAGCCCCGGAGATAATCAATAACTATGACTACAGCAAGCAGTGTGATCTTTGGAGCATTGGAATCATCATGTATATCCTGTATGTATGCAACCCATTGCTTCTTGAGATTTTTCTAACTGATTCACTGCCAGTGAAAATTTATGCACAGGATTTTACATGTGCAGGAGTAGAAATAACCACATTCCTGTGGTGTGCCCGGATGAGTGCAGCTCCAACAGCACTCAAGAAGCTTGACACCATCCAGGACAAGGCAGCACCCATGCACAAACATTCAATCTCTCTACCATCAATGCTCAGTAGCAGCAGTGTGTACCATCTACAAGATGCACTGCAGCAATTCACCAAAAATCCTTAGACAGCACCTTCTAAACCCACAAACATTTCCACTCAGAAGGACAAAGGCGGCAGATACATGGAAACACCACTACCGTCAAGTTCCCCTTCAACCCACGCACCATCTTGACTTGGAAATATATTGTCGTTCTTTCACTGTCGCTGGGTCAAAATCCTGGAATTCCCTCCCTTATGGTGTTGTGGGTCAACACAGTAAGAAGTCTGACAACACCAGGTATAAGTTCAACTGATTTATTTGATAGTAAACTCGCAAGCTTTAGGGTTTTGCCCCTCCGTCTGGTGAATGGAGAGTTCCATTCATCTGACGAAGGGGCAAACCCTGAAATCTTGCAAGTTTACTATCATATAAATAGCTTGGACTTAAAGCTGGTGTTGTCAGACTTCTTACTGTGTTTACCCCAGTCCAACGCCTGCATCTCCACATTGTGGATCAACCCGTGGCACATGGACTGCAGCGATTCAAGACGGCGGTTCACCACCAGCTTCAAAAGGGTGATGAGGGATAGGCAATAAATGCTGGTCAGCCAGCAAAGCCCACGTCCCATGAATGAATTAAACAAAACTCTGGGTTGTAGGGTAGAGATAGAAAAGGTGTTTCCACTCGCTGGCAAGTCCAAAACTAATGATAAATCATTATTAATAAATCCAATAAGGAATTCAGGAAAATCTTCTTTACTCAGGAATAGCGAGAATGAGGAACTTGCTACCATATGAATTGTTTGAGAATAACAGGAGCAATTAAGGGAAAGAAAAGAACATGTGGGGAAAGAATTACTGACAAGAGGTAATCCTCACCTCTGTTCTAAATGGACTCCCCTGAATCCTCAGATTGTGACCTGTGGTTCTGGACTTCCTCTCCATTGGGAATATCCTCCCTGCATCTACGCTGTCTCGTCCTGTTAGAATTTTATAAGCTTCTGTGAGGTCTCCCCTCATTTGTCTGAACTCCAGCAAAAATAATCCTAATCTAGTCAATCTCTTCTCATCAGTCCCGCCATCCCTGGAATCAGCCTGGTAAATCTTTGTTGCACTCCTTTGAGAGCAAGAACATCCTTCCTTAGAAATGGGGACCAAAATTGCAGACAATACTGTAGGCGCGGCCTCACCAAGACCTTGTATAATTGCAACAACACATCCCTGCTCCTCTGCTCAAAACCTGTTGCAATGAAGGCCACCATGCATTTGCCTTCTTTACTGTCTGTTGCACCTGCTTACCTTCAGTGACTGGTGCACAAGGATACCCAGATTCCGCTGCACACTCCCCTCACCCAATTTACTGTCACTCAGTAGTAATCTGATGATTACCGAGCTGAATACCGACATGTAAATTCTTCCAACACAAGCCAATGGCTGACAGCGAGAGTGGAGAGAGACTCCTGGTCAGTCATGAGATGGAAATAAATTGGAATCTCGACTGGCACCATTGTTATCTCTGGACTAATATGTGCATTTACTGTAAATTGAAATTCTTGGGCAGGAGGCTGGATGGTGTGGAAATCAGACCAGGGCCCAACAGCATGAGTTCAGTTCTGGGGTGGATACTGGACCTGTCCCCTTGCCCGACCCATGATGGAGCTCACAGCATTATGGATTGTACCTGTCTTTAAGGAATGGGTGAAGTCATGACTAACTCGGGTAGTGGATTACGAGGCTCTCAGAGACAGTGAATTAGTTTCCAATATTTCACTGTCAATTGTGTGTTCTTGGATAGTTGCTCAAGATATTCTGCACATTCATCTGAAAAGGAACGTCCAAATATTTACTGCAACACTGAGTGAATTGAAAAGCTAAGAAAGCTCTGTTGTTTTTGGTTTGTGTTGCAGGCTGTGTGGTGAAGCTCCTTTTACAGCTACAACGGCAGAACAGCTATACGAGGAAATCAAAAAAGGAGATCTAGATTTTTCTCATTCAAATCTGAAGTCCATTAGTGAGACTGGTAAGATCCTCAGGGACAATTTGCATCACAAATAAGCCCAATGCGACAGAGAGATAACAAGCGGTCACCTTGTCAACAATTCTCAATCATTAGGTGTCAGAGTATTTTTGTTGTGGTTTTAGTTTGATGTCCCTCTCTGAAGTTCCCAAATAACAGTTTACCTGGTAATTGTCCAGAAATACCAACTTCCAATTGCGCTGGACTGGGAACCATCTAACAAAATCCATTGAAAGCACTAACTTCAGATGGTGCCACCAGTTTTACAATCACATTTAGTCTGCAAGAACTAGGAGGATAAAACAGCACTTCTAACCTCAGAGTAACTATTTTACATATCCGGACTGAGCCCAGCACAGTACATGCCCAACGCCTTCAGAGATACAACCTCCCACAAACCAAGTACCTCACCCTCTGGGGAATGCCCATCTGTAAGTGCCCACCTGCCAGTGCTCACGGTTAACATTGATCATTTCCCTCCCTTTTATTTTAATCTTCCTGCGCCTGGCTATGTTCCATACTCCCATTCAGTGCTGAAATTTGCAATATGTTAACTCTGGAGAGATGGGCTTTAAAAGGCTTTACGACAGTGTCACCAAATCTCAATGAACATAGCACCATTTCAGCACAGCAAGCTGATTTGTAGGTACCTCTCACTATTGGCAAAATCTTTTTGGTCCCACAGCGCTGTTTTAAAGGCAGGATCAGAAGCAGAATAGTCAATGCATTCCCACCTCCAATGAATGTTCCTGGACAGAGAGTCAAACATCAACTCTGGGAAGCTACCATTGATCAGAAACAGAACTAGAGGATCCATATAAATACAATGGCTACAAGAGCAAATCAGAGGCAGGGAATTCTGAGCAACTCCCCTTCTGACTTCCCCAAGCCTGTCCACCATCTACTAGGCACAAGTCAGGAGTGTGATGGAATACTCTCCACTGGTCTGGATGGGTGCAGCTCCAACAACACTTAACGACACTTGACATCATCCAGGACAAAGCAGCCCACTTGATTGGCACCCCAAATATCTCCTTAATCATTCACTCCTTCCATCAATGGCACATCACAGTAGTGGTGTACAAAACGCACTGCAGCAACTTCCAAAGGAACACCTTCTATGTCCCTTGGGCCCCATTCCCTGGCACACTGTTTCCAGAGCTCCCTTTGCAGCACCAAAACTCATCTTTAAAGCTTTGTGCAGTACATTTATGAGGATTAATTTCATGTAATAGTTTTTTCTAAAGGATATTTTACTCCTTATGCCATAGCCTTCATTTTTGTTTTTTTTTATTAAAACATTCATGTCTGGGGGAGAAATAGAGTCCAGGGATTGCAAAGTTTTCTACATTGTCCCTCATACTTGCCAGCTTGGGTCAGTTATGGCATCTCATCCAGAGGTTTATAGCCTCAAGATTCACTTCAAGGCCACAGCATATAATCTAGGCTGACATGCCAGTAACAGAATTGTGGACATTTTGACAAGATCCTGTCTAGTGCTTGAAATACTAAAGAATTTTGTGGTGCTATTTGAAGAAAAGCAGAATAATCTCTAAGCGTTCTTGGTTCATATTTTCCTTCAATTGCCAAAAATCAGGCCAATTGGTCATTTATCTAATTTCATTCTTTGTGGGATCCTGTACATTTCCAGGACTAATCAATTTGTTTGATCAGCAGTCGATTCAACACCTTAAAGGCCCACTTCCCTCAATACTGTGACACCGCCTCCCGCAGGATGCAACTTCAGCATCTCACCAGGATTTCCTTAACAACATTCCCCAAACCATCCAACACCAACATCGATCACCATGCTGGTTTAAATGATCACCATGCTGGTTTAAACTGTTCCTTCCATATTGCTGGGTCAAAATTCTTCAGTAAAGTTTTACAACATCAATTTTAAATCCAACCAATTTATTTGATTGTAAAATTGGTTGGATTTAAAAATGGTGTTGTAAAACTTTACTGAGTTTACCCCAGTCCAACGCTGGCATCTCTACTAGATATCAAAATTCTTCACCCAACCCCACACGCCCAGTAACTTAAAAAGGCTTATGTGTGCGGGAACTTTATGTCACTGGGTGACAGCTCCTTGCCTCACGTTACTGAGGGAACACCACGTGGACTGCAGGAACTCAAGGTAGTAGCTCCCCACCTTCTAAAGACCAGCGATGAATGGGCAATTAACAATGCCCACACCTCACGATTTAACAAGCTCATAACAATGCTATCTGCAATTCCAAACTTATTCACTGTGTCACTTTGGGAGCCCTCGATGATATCATAGCCTCTATATGCAAATGCAAATCCTTTCTTGAATCAATTGGCAGGAGACAGCAAGCATCCTTGTTCAAAGATAAAACATATCCCTGAATGATTTATTCAGCGCTAGGCTAACTCTCCATGCTTCTTAAGATATCAAACTTTAAATTGCTGGTTGTCACGTGAAGATGTACAGACCAAGGGACAAACAGCTCTGACTGCTGGTTCTCCTCTGAGACAGTACTTTAAATAGCGATATGATACTGAGCATTCAGCTAGCTACTGCAATTCTACTGTTCCACATGACTGGGTTTATGTTGGTATACAGGAGTGCATCTCCTATTGGAGTGCCATACAATGGGAGCATTGTATCACATTTTGTATCTCCTCTTAACAGCTTGTTGTGTGTTAAAAGACCTTCTAATAGTAGATCCAGCACACAGAATGACAGCCAGCGAACTGCTAAACCACCATTGGATAACTGTGAGTAATTATTAACAAATGATTTTGAAATGCAGTTCTAACTGCAGAGAGCCAACATTATACTTAACATTGGACCACGTACATTCAAATAGGGTCTGTTTGTTATGCTGTTATCGTGGATTTTTGATTCCATTTTGAATGTAGACAGTCTAAACATCGATTCCCACAATGTAGACAAATATATTTAAACCCCTCCCCCACATATACACCCCCTCCCCCACAAACACACCCACACACATACACACCCCGCATACACACACACCCACACACTCTCCCCACCCCCTCCCCACATACACACACCCCCAAATCCATGAGGGAATTGACACAACATCATCAATTATATGCAGTAAATATACTCTACTGGCACATTGCTTAAATGTATTTATTATTGTCACAAGTAGGCTTACATTAACACTGCAATGAAGTTAGTGTGAAAATCTGCTAGTTCCACACTCTGGTGCCTGGTGCCTGAGGGAGAATTTAGCATGGCACCCAACCAGCATGTCTTTCAGGAGCACCTGGAGGAACCCCATGCAGATACAGGGCCAATGTGCAGACTCCGCACAGACAGTGAGCCAAGCTGGGAGTTGAACCCAGGCCCCTGGCGCAGTGCCAGCCATTGTGCCACCATAATTAGTCCATTGTGATTGGGCTATGGTGAATTCTCATGTTCAAATGGATATTTTGGTTTGGTGAGTTGAACACATTGCTCACACTACACACTGACGAACAAGTCATGGATAAGATAAATCAAAATAAAGATGCATATTCTAATTTTAACAAAAAAATAGACATTAAATTTGTACTTCTTGTTATAATGCCATGAGAGGAATAGTCCGTCAAACAATAGCCTAGTAGAAACCTACACTGTTACTTTAACAAAAGCATTCAAAGATATTATTTCTCCCACTTTGATCCAAAAATATTGGAAATGTATTAAGTACTCAGTAAATTGTTAAAACAAAGGCCAGAATTTTATCGGCATGCCTGCCTGCCTCGATTCTGGGAATGGGTGATCCTCAGGGAACAGGCATCCTCCTTTCGCCTCAGCGGGATTGGGCAGGCGTGCTAGTAAAATTCCGCCTAAAGAGTTAAAGCACTAAATGAAATGATTTCAAAGGGCTACTTTACCCAATACACAGCTGCCTCCGAGTCTGCGAGCTTTTTGAAATTTGTAGAGAATCGAATCCACTTTGACAAGCGATGTTTATCCAACACGGGATGCTGGTTGGAATCTTTTGAGCCACTTGTCACCTGTGATCTCTCTGACAACACAGCCTTAGTCTTCAGTTCTTTGCTCAGAGTTTCATTGTGTGCACTTTCAGGGAGATGACAGTAAGAGAAAACGGCCAATTAATGTGTTGGAAATGATGAAACAGTGGAAATTGGGCATCAACAGTGACGAGGAGGACTCTGTACAGGAGAACGGGGTGAGTGAAGAGAACAACGTGCCCCATTCAGAAACCGAAACAATAACCAGCTGCAGTTCCGACAAAGTCCTTCCACCGGCTGCAAAGGTATTTATCTTCAAACATCTTTAATTGATCACTTATATTTGCCTAAGCCAGAACCACTCTCATAGAAACAGCTTCAAGCTTGTTACTGATTGAACCAGTTGGAAGTGTATGGATACACAAAGCAGGGTCTTCTGCAGACAGGGACACTACCAAGGTGAATGAGTAGATATAATGATAATGCCTGTGTTGAGAGCCTTTATTTATTTATTAGTCACAATTAAGGTTGACATTAACACTGGAATGAAGTTACTGTGAAATTTCCCTGGTTGCCACAGTCCAGCACCTGTTCAGATTAACCAGCACATACGTCTCAGGGAAAACCACAGCACCCAAAGAAAATCCATGCAGGCACAGGGAGAATGTATAAACTCCTCATAGACAGCGACCCAAGCCGGGAATTGAGCCCGGATGCCTGGAGCTGTGAGGCAGCAGCACTAACCACTGTACCATAGAGACACCCACAAATATATTGTATTCAAATTCCACCATCTTCCGTGGCAGGATTCAAACCCAGGTCCCCAGAATATTCACTGAATTTCTGGATTAATAGTCTGGCAATAATACCACTAGGCCAGGCTTCAAATAAGAGGAAAGATCTGAGAAAATGGGCATCTCTTCAACCAGTTCAAAATCACCAGGGTTTTGACAAGGTAAATAAGGAAAAGTTATTCTCACTGACTGAGAATTCTGTAGAGGACTTTGATTTACCATAAAAATTGGAATCATTTTAACTTCTGTTGCTTTTCAGAAAATCGGTGATAGCAAATCAGAAGTCTGGTTTGTAAATTTCCACTAAATCCAATTGGAGGAAAGAAAGATTTGTAGTTTTGTAGAATCAAAGAAACTGAACAGTGCAGAAAAGGTCAATCTGCCCATCAAGGTGGTGCCAAACACAATCTCACCCAGGCTCTATCCCTGTAACCCCACATATTTGCTGCACTAATCCCTTTAACCTAACTATCTGGGAAAGCGAGGGGCAATTTAACATGGCCAATCAACCTAATCCGCACATCTTTGGACTGAAGACTGAAACTTTCCAACTGTTCATCCCACCGGGATCTTCCTGCCCCACTGCTGTAAGTTTCCTGATGGTGAGGGGTGCATTCACTGATAAACCCCATAGACAACAGTGGGACCAGAAGACCTTACTACCGTGCATCGTGAAACGTGCAGAGGATTCGGTGGGTAATCCCACCCCAAGACTTCCACAGCCTCAAATATTCCAAAGATTGTTTGGGACACACGTGAGGAGAAATGCCTTCACCCAGAGAGATTTAGTCTATGGAATTCGCTACTACAGAAAGTAATTGAGGCCAAAACATTGAATGTTTTCAAGAGGCACTTAGATAAAGCAGTTGAGGCAAAGGGGGTCTAGGGGTTTCAGGCTATTGAGTTGGACGATCAGCCTTGATTATAATAAATGGTGGAGCAGGCTCGAAGGGCCAAATGAACTACTCCTGCTCCAATTTTCTATAGTTCTATGATGTATTTGTGATGTTGAGTTACTGATTTAATGTGGAATCATGGCAGCCATTTCAGACACAGTAAGCTCCCATCTGATAATAATCTGATGTTGATTGGGTGAATATTGTTCAAGGCACTGAGAAGAAGTCCTCTGCTCTTTGATATAATGGTACAAGATCTTGTACATCTGCCCAAGCAGACAGAGAGGGCCTCAGTCTAATGCCACAGCTGAAAGTCAGAATTTCCAATAGTGCAGCACTCCCTTAGCACTGCACCGGATTGAGAGCCTCAATTCTTCTGCTGGAATGGGATTTCAATCCACAGCCAAGAGGCGAGAATACTGGCAACTGAGATGCAAAACAGGCCAATACTTCTTTCCTGCCCAGTAATACAGTTAAAATTCCTATCCAGGAGAGATTTGATCGAAATAATATTAGAAGGGAGATTCAAATATGGATTCTTGAAAGAAAGAGAGAGAAAAGCTTCGGAATCCCTTTGCAAAGGGAAAGGAATGAACATTTGAAAGGGGAAACATTTAAAAGAGTTGGTAATAAATTAAGATAAAAGTTCCTTTAGAAAGCTGGCAGTCAGGAACAAACTGTTTCCATTTGTTTGATGCTATTCTGTGATTGCACAGAGAAAATAACTGAGAAATAAACCACCCATTGTACAGTACTGTGTGTGTCTGTGTGTGTGTCTGTGTGAGTGTGTGAGAGAGAGAGAGAGAGAGAGAGAAACTTTCCATCACAGATACTGATCTGAGGGGATTTGACAGGATAAAAACTAGGAGGATATTTCACACTTGGAGGTCCTCTCCTCCCTCTGTAGACACTGATAACCAACCATCAGTGAGCGGCATTGCTTCCCACCCCTTCCCAATGGTTACCTTCTGCCTGACTCCCCCAACATGCCCTCCTGCATGATACCCAATGCAATCCATCCCTACAATGATACTTCCCTGCATAGCCCTTGGCAGTGCCCAATTAACAGTTACAGTGTCTGGTGGACACTGTTAGTGTGCCAGGTGGGCCCTGCCAAATGGACACTGCCCACTCAATAGCATCTGAGACCCCTCTTCCACTCAGTGTCATCATCATCATGCTAGCTCTCCACTAGTGGAGACTAATAGTGATTCTAGCCATTATCACTCTGCGCCCAAAGTTGAGTGAATTCCATGCACTGGGAGTGGAATGAGCTATTTTAAATACACTAATTTCAGAGCCCTTTCAGAGCACAAACCAATTCACACGATTAGAGAGGGGCTGGGAGAACCGCAAACTGTTCGACGCTGGGCACGAAACCAATTTTTAGGCCCTCACACTGTTCTCCGGGATCAGTACGATCTGCACCAGGCGTGGTGAGGTCAGAAAATCACCCCCATAGTTTCAGTATAAAGGGTCTTCCATTTATAGTTGGGAGAGAGGAATTTCTTCTCTCAGAAGATCAATAGTCTTTGCAACTCTCTTCTCTAATGAAGGCTGAGTTAGTCAAGATTTTTGATTTATAAAGGAAGGAGAAGGGCGGGCGCAGGCAGGAAAATGGCTTTCAGAGCCCAATCAGATCTGCCATGATTATACGGAATGATGGAGCAGTCTCGAGTAGGGCAAATGGCCGATTCTTAATTCTATTTCTTCTGTAGCTGAGGCAAAATAGATGCAAATAAGGGACATGCTAAACTTGAGGCAGGGGGAAGGAGGGATGGAAGGATTAGATGAAACCTGGTAGCAGGGATTCTCAATCTTGATTTTGATGAGTTGTGTCGAGTAGGCTTGTGCTGTGCACTCCAACTCAAAGTAGAGTGGCAATGACAAGAGTTACTAGAAATATACCAATTGCTGATGCAGGTATTGATGTAGAAAATGTTTTGATCTTTGATTACATCCTGATTAACCCAGGAAAGAGTTTGTTTCTATGGATACACAGCACTGAGTCACTGTAAACAAAAAACACAGCATACCCCATGCCTGCGCTCTCTGCATGTTGAGTTTAATTGAGGTGCTCTGCTAAGTGGCTGGTTATGAGTGGGTTCATACTTGGATTAAAACCAATGCTTCTGCAGTCAAGCACAAGAAGAAAATGTATCTATAAAGGTGCCTGTTAAGCATAAGCCTCCTGTTCTGCCGAGCCAGAATTCTTTTGTGGAGTGATGCTACCTCACGGATGCAATTAGATGCCCATGGAGAATCCAGCAGCTCCACCACATTGCAGGAACAAAATAGTGCGTATACTGGAACTTAGAAAGAGACACAAAGTGCTGGAAATGCTCAGCAAGTTCAGCATCTGGTCAGGTTGGATGAAAGACTTAGAATCCCCTCAGTGCAGAGAGAGGCCATTCGGCTCAACGATCTGCACCGACCACAATCCCACCCAGACCCTACTCCCATATCCCTGCATATTTACCCACTAATCCCTTTAACCTACATATCTCGGGACACTAAAGGCAACTTCCTTTTAGCATGGCCAATCAACCTAACCTGCACATCTTTGGACTGAGAGGAAACTGGAGCACCCAGAGGAAACCCACACAGACACAAGGAGAATGTGCAAACTTCACATAGACAGTGACTCAAGCTGGGAATCGAACTAAGGTCCCTGGAGCTGTGAAGCAGCAGTGCTAACCACTGTGCTACCGTGCTGCCCCAAATCCAACAGGACATCAACCTGAAATGTTAACTCTTTCTCGGAGGACACCCTTAGACCTGCTGAGTATTCTCAGCATTTTGATTAACTGGGTGGCATTTTCTCATATTTTGACTAAAGATTAACTCAGCTAGGGTCTGGCCTGCCAGTACTAATGTCAGCTCTTCTCACTATATATTTTGACACTTTGGCAAAATAAAATCAAGGAAGCGGGTCCCACCACATCACACTGGCCAGGTAAGCTCCAAATGCAACTGCCCGCCAGCAAACTTCGCTTTGGTAGAGTGGGGTGCCCCTTTGAAAGGATGCCCTGAAGCCAGGGATAGGATGAGGAAGCCTCCTCATACCATGGATCCACCCACACATTATTGAACCACCACCATTGAATCCACTCCCCAACCCCAATGGACATGGAAAGCTAGCACCATCCCCATGGACCCTACACTGCGGCTCCTTCTCAGGCACTGCCTGGTCAGGATTCTCTCCCCACTAGGGGTTATACTTACTTCTGCGGTCATGGCAGGTTGTGTGTGCCCGCTCCCCATTTTTGAAAACCTGCTGTGATGCCATCCAGAATGGAGGGTGTGAGGTGTGCAGGGAGAAGAGGGAGAATGTTATTACAGAATCATAGAATGCACAGTGTAGAAGGAGGCCATTTAGCCCATCAAGCCTGAACTGACAATGATCCCATCCGGGTACTATCCTATCCCCAGAACCTCACATTTATCTTCCTGGTCCCCCTAACATTAAGGGACAATTTTATCATGGCCAATCAACCTAACCCACGCATTTTTGGATTGAGAGAGGAAACCGGAGCACTGGGAAGAAACCCACGGAAACAAGAGAGAACATGCAAACTCCGACAGCGACTCGAGAGTGGAATTGAACCAGGGTTGCTGGGGAAGTGAGGCAGCAGTGCTAACCACTGTGCCACTTCTGTTACACTGGGCAGCCTGCTAATTATATTGAAATGTAATCAAATGGGGTTCAGAATACGTGATTCTTAATATCCAATGATCACGAAACTGTTGTCAATTGTTGGAAAAACCCATCTGGTTCACTAATGTCCTTTAGGCAAGGAAATCTGCTGTCCCTAACTGGCCTGGCCTAAATGTGACTCCAGCACCTGAGCAATGTGGTTGACTCTACGGTGCCCTCCGAAATGGCCTAGCAAGACACTCAATTCAAGGACAATTAGAGATGAGCAATAAATGCAGGCCAGGCCAGTGATCTTCATGTCCCACACAAACAAATAAAAAAGATTCAGAAAGATTTTTCTGCTGCTTAGGCCAGATTTATCTTGAACAAAAGCTCCCAAAGAAAAATTTCAGATGGCTGGAGCCATTTTCAGCCTCTCAAAATCAAATTAGTCTCGATCAGAGACTACAAACAGAATGTAACCGAAGGGATCTGCCCTCAGTATGTTCAGCTCAGTGTGATCAGGAGCGAGCAGCTGGAACTGATGGTCTTTTCTGTGCCTCCATTTCAACAAATTTCACTTCAAACACATCCCATTTTATTAGCTCAAACTATATATTTAAGCTTTGTTTTGCTTGCTGTATGTGCTGTGGTGTGTACTATTATCTGGGAACATGGAATTGAAATTATCAGATCAGCCATGATTTTATTGAATGATTTGAAGTTTCTTTATTAGCGTCACAGGTAGGCTTACATTAACACAGCAATGAAGTTATTGCGAAAATCTCCTGGTCACCACATTCCAGCGCATGTTTGGGTACACTGAGGGAGAATTTAACGTGATCAATGCACCTAACCCGCGCATCTTTCAGACTGTGGGAAGAAACCAGAGCACCCACATGAAACCCATGCAGACACAGGGATTCCATACAGACAGTGACCGAAACCAGGAATCGAACTCAGATTCCTGGTGCTACAAGGCAGCATTGGCACAGCGGAGCAGGCTTCAGGGGCCATGCGATCGACTCCTACAACTAATTCATATGGTTGCAGTCTTGGTATCATTTTTCACTGCAGGAATGGTTCATAAAATCATAGAAATCTACAATGCAGAATGAGGCCATTTGGCCCATTTAGTCTGCACCAACCACAATTGCATCCAGTCCTTATTTCCGTAACCCCGCCGTATTTATCCCTGACACTGGGCTCAATGTGACATTGCCAATCAACCTAATCTGCACATTTTTGGATTGTGGGAGGAAACTGGAGTATCTTGAGGAAAGTCATGCAATGAATGCATTCGTTTAAATTTGACTTTTATTTATTTCAGTTGAACTTTGGTTCCTTAGTCAGACAGTCATAGAAGTTTACAACATAGAAACAAGCCCCCAATGAACCAACTTGTCTATGCCGCCCTTATTTTACCACTAAGCTAGTCCTAATTGCCCACGTTTAGCCCCTAACTCTCTATACCCAAGTTACCCATGTAACCATTTAAATACTTTTTAAAAAGACAAAATTGTACCCGTCTCTATTACACCTCTGGCAGCTTGTTCCAGACACTCACCACTTTCTCTGTGAAAAAATTAGACACATTTGTACCTGTCCCCTCTCATCTCAAACCTATACCCTCTAGTTTTAGACTCCCCTACCTTTGAGAAACAATATCGACTATCTACCTGATCTGTGCCCCTCATTATTTTACAGACCTCTATACAGTCACTCTTAAGTCTTGTATGCTCCAGGGAAAGAAGTCCCAGTCTATCCAGCCTCTCCTTGTGCATTGAGCCGAACAGGTGCCGGAGTGTAGTGACCAGGGGAATTTCACAGTAACTTCATTACCGTGTTAATGTAAGCCTTCCTTGTGAGTAATAAATAAATTTTAACTCAATCTGTCAAGTACCGGTAGCATCCTAGTAAATCTTTCCTGCCTCTTTCTAGTTTAATAATATCCTGCCAGCAGCTTATTGATGTGTAAAAAGCGGGACCAGCTCCATCACCAAACTAAATCCTGACCAAGAGTTCACGAGAAGGGAGAACGTGAAAGAGGCTGATAATTAGCACAAAAATCCAACCATTAGTATAAAGGAGCCAATTATAATTTCGCATAAAGGCGGAAGTATAAGCTTAAATACGCTTGACAGCTATTATTTCACATCAATGGGTCAGAGTGTAACTAGGAAACTTTAGTGTTGAGCATTAATTTGGCTTTCGCTGGAGAGATTGAGGGGGCAGTGAAACCCAGCACCTTATTCCGATCCTGAGCCGGAATCAGTTAGTGTGTTGACATTCAACTGTTCATACTTACCGAACCGGCGCCAAATGTAGGAAAATGTTTTTGAGTTCCCAATCTCTGTGTCTGCGTGAGTTTCCTCCCACAGTCCAAAAGATGTGCTAGTTAGGTGCATTGGCCATGCTAAATTCTCCCTCAGTGTACCTGAATAGGCGCCAGAGTGTGGCAAAATAGAGGATTTTTGCAGTAATTTCCCAGCTTGGGTCACTGTCAGTGCAGAGTCTGCACATTCTCCCTGTGTCTGTGTGGGTTGTTTTTTTTTTTAGGTGCTCCAGTTTTCTCCCACAGTCCAAAGATGTGCGGATGAGGTGGATTGGCTTTGCGAAATTGCCCCTTTGTGTCGAGAGACTAGTTAGGGTAAATGCATGGGGTTTTGGTGGAATTGTAGTCAGTGCAGACTCGATGGGCCGAATGGCCTCCTCCTGCACTGTAGGATTCTATGATTCTAACTTCATTGCTGGGCTAATGTAAGCCTTACTTGTGACTAATAAATACACTTTAAATCTTACTTGGTTGGTTCCTCAGTATTTCTTTTCCACATTTATCGCCTGTCCCTAGTAGTTGAGGGCAGTTGAGAATCAATCACATTGCTGTGACGCTGGAGTCACACGTAGACCAGACTTGATTCTTAAACACCCTCAAAAGGAGAGACTGCAACTTGGTATCATGATTTTTTTAAAATACCATTTTTAAAGAAGGTAGAAGATAGTTAAGAACTTTGCCAATAAAATTTCGAAAAAGGTTGTGTGTCTTTTCAGCCAACAGCTTCAAGACAGAAGCGCCACTCCATTGACATCTCGCCATTACCCACCCATTTTGGATCAAAACAACCTCTGGGTTTCAATAGAAAGGGACGAAGAATGTCAGAATCTGCAGTTAACGTAAAACTACTTAATAAAGTGACCACTCACCCAACTCTGCCGAAAAGATAACTCTTCGCCAAGGAGGCCTCTGTCAGGTATTCCAGAGAATGGCAGATGTTCAAATCCGAGATAGGACTTTGCAGCAACATGTACGCGTTAACTCATTTCACAGCACAATGTTGAGATCACTCAACTGGAGCAGTGGTTCCCAACATATGGCAAACTGCTATGTTATAAAAGAAATCAGAGACACATCTCCTTTTTCTGTCTTCTTCCCTTACTGGGAAGTTCATTTTTAATTTCTCATCTCTTCCTCGGTTTAAACCCCAGGGTTTTTGTGCCCTTTTTGATTTTTGTGCCGCGGCCTTTGTCTTCAGCTCTATGTCCTGTTGGGCACACGGGCCTGACCAATGTAAAAAATCTAAACCACGGTGGCTCTTTCCCAGCTGGAGTATTCACACAAGGCCCACTGGGTCTTAGGAATGCCGACCCCAGGGCTGAGGTTGTTTTTAGTTTAATTACATGAATTCTGAATCATCTGAACCTTTCTTCATGCACACTTGGAGAGTCTTCATGCCACACTAGTTGGGAACCACAATCTAGACTGCGATCGCTCAAAAATAAGCTTAGCCCCTTTCTCCAATTAAGATATTGGCCTCCTTAGTTAACAAGAGGGGGCTGGGTATAGTCCCTGAGGAAACCTGCTTCATTCAGATTACTGTACTCACTTAGGGCTACATCTTCAGTCCTTTAACCCTTACGATTTGGGCTGCACAGTGATTAGCACTGCTGCCTCACGGCACCAAGGACCTGGGCTTGATTCCTGGCTTAGATCATGTACAGAATCAACGCGTTCTCTGTGGCCACATGGGTTTCCTCCATTTGCTCTGATTTCTTCCCATAACTCGAAAGACGCACTATTTAGATACATTGGGCTGTGCTAAATTCTCCCTCACTGTACCTGAGCAGGTGCTGGAGTGTGGCAACTAGGAGGCTTTCATAGTAACTTCATTATTGTGTTAAAGTAAGCTTATTTATAACACTAATTAATAAACTTTAGTGACAACAAAATAGAATCATAGAATCAGAAATTTACAGCATGGAAACAGGCCTTTTGTCCATACTGCCCCTTTTTTTAACCCCCTAAGTAGTCCCAATGCCCACCTATGGCCCATATCTCTCTATATCCACCTTATCCATGTAACTGTCTAAATGCTTTTTAAAAAGACAAAATTGTACCCGCCTATACTACCACCTCTGGGACTTTGTTCTAAACACACACACACAAATAGAATTTGATACATTTCCACTGTTTGAAAAAATGTCTGCATTTTAAAACCATGAAACCAAAAAGCATAAAACTGCAGAAATCAGAAATCCAAGAGTTTTTTTTAAAAAAAGATCTATCGGTAAAACATTAATTCTTCCTCTCCTCTCTCAACAGATGCTGACCTACGTCTCCAGCCCATCATTCAGATTTCTCCCGGATGGGCTTTTGAGAGAGGGAGGCCTTTTCAGATTTATTAAGTTTCTCGCATTCTGCTGTGTAGTTTGTCTGTAATTCTCATTGTTTTTATTCTCTCCGCCTTGTTCTCTGGCACCGTCTCCAGTAACTGTAATTGGTCGAAACCCTATTGATCTCCCCAGCTGCCAGCTCTTTAAAAAATCTGCGACTTTTTCAAGTGCGAAGCCTGTTTCAGACTCAGCAGGAGGCCAGCACGCAACCAAAGGAATAATTATTCTTTATAATGACTCGTCTTCTTGCTTTGGAAAGCAACTGTTCAATGGAAGAATGTTTTATTTACTGTTAATCTTATTTGGCATTCAAGTTCTTGTCACACTTAAACATTTGACATCCTGAAAATATGTTTCAATTAGATGAATAAAAATGGTAATTTATCGAGAATTGCACAATGTACTGCACAAGTTGGAACAATATCCCAATTAAATTAGAAAATTAAAGGTAGAGAATTAAAGGATGTTGTTTCTTTCAAAAAATGTTTTAATTTAAAAAAATCCAAATAATATTTCCAATATGGAAATGCACAAGAAATTAGTATTGTGATTGGGTTTACCACTTAATCTTTACAAGAGTGAGATGGAAAGGCTGACAGCTAAGAAAGGAAGGATGAAAAAGATTTAAACAGCACTTCATCTTGTCCTTGGGTTGTCCCAGTGCTTTTCACCGTTAATTATTTTTGAAGTGAAATCATTGTTGTTGCGCAGATAAACAAAGTAGGCAATTTGTACCCTTCAAATGATGCATGTATATCTACCAGACGGTGCAGCAGAACATTGAACAGCACCTGCCATCAGCTAGACTTGCCCGTTTAGAATATTCATTTTTTTTTCGTCTCTTAGGGCAAACCAAATAAATCAACTCAAATAAACTCAGAGACATAGTAAAAGGTTCAGCTCCCCAAAAGGAGGGAGAACAGCCCGAACAGAAACAAAGTGCAAAGGGAACTTAAAACATCAAATCATCATGTGATTATTGGGGTAGATAATACATCCCAGCCCCTGCGGTGCCCAACGGGCGCGGAAGGTTTCAACTGCGCCTGTGGACACCGCATGCTCCCTCTCCAGGGACACCTAGCTGTGAATGTAGCCACGGTAGAGGGCAGACAGACAGGATGGACAACACCATCGATTGCCCACTTCCTGGACCTGCTAATGGTGCGTTTTGCCAGGCCCAGGAGCAGCTTCACGAGGAGGTGGCCATCGCAGCCCGTCCCTCTCTGCACCAGGTGTCCACAGATCAGGAGCGTGGGATTGAAGTGCAAACAAAACATCAATAAAAGGTCCTTCAGGGAAGCAAGAAGGGAATGCAACCTGAGACACAAGGCCTAAACATGGTCCACGGACTCCACGAGGCCACAGAAGGGGCAAACTTGGGAGCCTGAGAGTGTTACGGTTGTACAGAACTGCTGCATGCATCATCTCCAACCCCAGGTCCCTGAAGAGAATTGAGGGAGATCCCTCTGCAGAGGAGTCTCCACTGCCCAGCGGCAACAAGGCCCACCAAGATGCCCAACACATCCATGCCAGTCAGTTTCTTAAACTGATCTAGTCCTATTTGCCTGCGCTTGGCCAGTATCTCTCTAAAACTTTTCTATCCACGTATCTATCCAAATGTTGTAATTGTATCCACCTCTACCACTTCCTCTGGCAGCTTATTCCATATATGACCCACCCTCTGTGTTAAAATGTTATCCCTCAGATCTTTTTTTAAATCTTTCCCCTCTCATCTTAAACCTTCTAGTTTTGGCCTCCCCTGTCTGCGGGGAAAAGATTTCAGTTATTCAGCTTATCTGAGCCCCTCATGATTTTATAAACCTTTATAAGGTCACTTACTTAACGCACTCACCTGATGAAAAAGTGGCACTTCCAAAGCTCGTGCTACCAAATAAACTTGTTGGACTTTAACTTGGTGTTGTGAGACTGCTTACCAGAATTTTACACAGAGCTCCAAATGTGGTCTTGTACAGTTGTAACTTAATATCTCAACTCCTGTACTCAATATTCTGACTGATGATACAACATTGACAGCAGCTTTGGGATTTGCCATTTAAGCACACGCCTGCCCCTTGCTGTACCATTGGAACAAAAATAATACTGTAGATTATTCTATAAGATAATCTGAGGAGCCTTCAAGTGCAGAATGATTCTTATTAGCCAATGCATTGGGACAGCACCATTTCAAAGAAGTCTCTGAAGCAGACTCTATCCCAGCGAAAAACTATGAGACATTTGCACAGTGAAAATCATGCGGGCAGTCTATCGTTTAAATCCCAACAGTACTTATGTTCAGAATTACATTAAACAATTTGAGTTTCCAGAAGGTAGGAGCTCTGCTTTTCCAGAATTCTGTCTTCTCTATCTCTTCGAGGTTGCATAGAATCCCTAGTTCCCTTTGATGAGGCATTTAACTCTTATAAAGATCCCTTAACTCGTTATTTCTCTCTTATAGTGACAAATGTCAACTGTTTCACCATTTTTCTGCTGGAGGCTCTGGCCCAATCAGTTGTGCTTATTGAGGTGGAATATTGGCCAAGGTCTCGGGAGACTCAGCAATGATCAGAACATTCGCCAGCATGATAATTAGAACATAGAACATTACAGCGCAGAACAGGCCCTTCGGCCTTCGATGTTGCGCCGACCAATTATGAGAAAAAGCAATGACCCTCCAAACTAAACCATTCCCTTCTCTTCCATAAACCTATCAACTAACCTCTTAAATGTCACCAAACTTGGCGCATCTACAACTGCCGCAGGCAGGGCATTCCACTCCCTAATCACCCTCTGGGTAAAGAGCCTACCTCTGATATCCGTCCTATAACTATCACCCCTTAATTTAAAGCTGTGTCCCCTCGTGCTAGCTTTCTCCATCCTAGGAAAAAGGCTAATTGGGAGAGACAGCAGCACAATGGTTAGCATGCTGCCTCACCGCCAGAGACCAGGCTCAATTCTGGCTTGGGTCATTTTGCCCTGTATCTGCGTGGCTTTCTTCAGGGTGCTTTGGTTTCATCGCATAGTCTGAAAGATGTGCAGGTTAGGTGGATGGCCATGCTAAATTCTCCCTCAGTGTACCTGAGCAGGCGCTGGAGTGTGTGGCAACAAGGGGATTTTCACAGTAGCTTCATTGCAGACCCAACCCCTGTGAAAAACTATGAGATATTTATACAGTGAAAATCACGTGAGCAGCATATTGTTTAAATTCTAATGTAAGCCTACTTGTGACACTAATGAATAAACTCTAAACTTTAGTGGTGCAGTAAATACAAGAAGTATTTACAAGCAGTAAATACAAACCTTTAATTATAGGGTGATATAGTCGGGCTAATCAGATGGGCAGGACAGTGGCAACTAGAATTTAATACGGAGAAATGTAAGGTAATACATTTAGGGAAGGCTAACAAGCAAAGGGATACACAATGAACAGTAAGATAAGAGGAAATATAAAGAACCAGAGGGATCTTAAGATGCATGTCCAAAGATTCCTGAAGGCAGCATGACAAGTACATAAGGTGGTTAAGAAGGGACACGGAATACTTGCCTTTAGTAATCGAGGCAGTGAGTTTATGATGAAGCTGCGTTCTGTTCTCGTTACCATACTATAGGAAGGATGTGATTACACTAGAAAGCGTGCAGAGAAGATTCACCAGGATGTTGTCTGGCCTGGAATGTTTAGCGATGAAGAGAGGGTGGTTGGGCTGTTTTTCTTTGAGCACAAGGCTGAGGGGGGACCTGATTGAGGTGAACAAAATTACGAGGGACACAGATAGGGTAGCTGGGAACAAACTTTTCCACTTAGTAGAGGGTCAACAACCAGGGTGGGGGGGGCAATAGATTTAAGGTAGAGGGTGGAATATTTAGAGGGGATTTGAGGAAAACCCTTTTTACTCAGAGGCATTGGAAAGCTGGAACTCACTGCCTGAAAGAGTGGTGTAGGCATTTAAGAAGCACTTAAGTGGACTCTTGAAATGTCATAGCGTACAAGACCAAGGAACAATGTTAGAAAATAGGATTAGAATAGATTGGTACTTGATAGCTGACGCAGACACAATGGGCCGAAGGGTCTCTTTTTATGTTGTAAAACTCTGTGATCCCCTATTATTATTTTAGTAGTGCCTCAATCTTCATATCCACCTGAGTAGGCAGGTTTTTTTTTTCCTGTTGATGGGACATCCCTTCACCATCGCACCACGAAGCCAGAGAGTCAATCTTCGTGACAGATTGGAGGTCATCTTGTGGCGAATGGCTGGTGGTATAGTGGTTAGCACTGCTGCCTCAGTGCCAACTTTGTTGCCCCAAAAGGCACCTAACCAAGATTAGGAACACACGATATTAGGTAAAGGTAAAGTCATTACAGTCCCAGGTGACCATAAGCTGCTCTCTGCCTTGAGAGGAATGATGGATGGGGAGTGGGGGGATGGGGACTGGGGGGGGTTTGGTAACTGATGATGATTTAACCTAAGGATCATCTCACCTCAGGCAAGGGGTAAGGTTGAGCAGATGGGCCTTCATGAGTAATCTCAGCTGATAAAGAAATTGAACCCACATCATTGACATCGCTCTGCATCACTAATCAGTTATCCAGCCAACCGAACTAACCAACACCCACTATCTGAGAAGCAGGTGTTAACCAATATTCTATTCTTCCTTATCAACACATTGGGCATACACAATACCATTTTATAGCACACATTATGCCATTTTAACTGTTCATTGTTGACTTAATGACAAAGGCCGAGAGATGGAATTACAATTCAAAATACTTCTTCAACAATTCGCAATAAAAATATAAATGTTTCAACACAAACTTTGTACGTAGCTTTAATCGTTTGAAATGGTGACATTAAAATGTAATATTCATGAGAGTTTAGAGCACAGCAATAATTAAAATCAATCAATATGACTCCATTATTCACAGCAACAAAACATTCCTTACGATTTAGAACCACAGAAAAACTACAGCACAAACAGGCCCTTTGGCCCACAAGTTGCACCGAACATATCCCTACCTACTTATAACCCTCTAAGTTCCATGTACTTATCCAAAATTCTCTTAAAAGTCCCTATCAAATCCGTC
Organism: Sphyrna mokarran; assembly: GCA_024679065.1. NCBI lineage: Eukaryota > Metazoa > Chordata > Chondrichthyes > Carcharhiniformes > Carcharhinidae > Sphyrna > Sphyrna mokarran. Next base: position 10,815,617 of record JAGIQG010000019.1, read on the forward strand.
TCCATCACCACTGCCAGCAGCCGATTCCACACACCCACCACGGAGTGAAAAACTTACCCCTGACATCTCCTCTGTACCTACTCTCCAGCACCCTAAACCCGTGTCCTCTTGTGGCAGCCATTTCAGCTCTGGGAAAAGCCTCTGAGAATCCACTCGATCAATACCTCTCAACATCTTATATCAGGTTACCTCTCATCCTTTATCTCTCCAAGAAGAAAAGACGGAGCTCTCTCAACTTAAACTCATAAGGCATGTCACCCAATCCAGGCAACATCCTTGTAAATCTCCTCTGCACCCTTTCTATGGCTTCCACATCCTTCCTGTAATGAGGCGACCAGAACTGAGCACAGATTTGACCTAGAATACAGTTTTTTTTTCCTGAAAACTTTTCTCAATTAGTTTTCCTACTATTCATTTTTTTAAAAACGATTCTGCTACAAGATGAAGCCCCCATAAAATACAACTTGGGCAAAGAGTGCCCCAGTTGGACTCGAAGTCAAATTGAAAGCAGGATCTTGCATGCCAAAACTGTTTATAAAGAGTCTGATCATTTCAGATTTGCTTTACAAGTGACTTTGTAGGTTTAAGTTTATTTATTAGTATGACAAGTAGGCTTACATTAACACTGCAATTAAGTTAGTGAAATTCACCCTAGTCGCCACACTCTGATGCCTGTTTGGGTACACTGAGGGAGAACTTAGCACGGCCAACGCACCTAACCAGCACATCTTTCAGACTGTGGGCGGAAACTGGAGCACCTGGAGGAAACCCACATAGACCTGGGGAGAACATGCAGACTCCATCCAAGCCGGGAATTGAACCCGGTCTCTGGCACAGTGGGCAGCAATTGTGCCACCATAACGAACTACCAGTGGAGAATAGCTTCAATATTTTGTAACATCATGCACAAAAGATGAGTGCAAAACCCAGAAAAAAATCATTTTAACCCCCTTTGAATCAAACAATGTGCTTAAAATATAAACATTAAGACACTTATACTGCACCGCATCTTTACATTTTTGTAATATTCCCCCCAATTCCTAAAAGCACAAAAGCTCATCATTTTGGGTCCTGAATGAAATATGGCCACATTCGTAGCAAACATCATGCTGAAAGAGAATGGGCACAGTTAAAATATACGACACACTCTTAGGCAAACGATATTGAAATATTTATGGAAATTTATTGGTCATTATTACACAGTGCAAACGATTAGCTATTTTGACAATGACTGAGGCAAGATCATTACACAATTGGCACGAGTAAAATTGGTGAATAGGCTGTAATTGAGAGCACATAACATTTAAGCCATCGATTGAGACTTCTGTCTGGTTGATTGAGGGCTATTTGCCCCTGGCTCACAGAATGGCCGCTTAGAGGTTGCTTGTTGAATAAAGGTAGATTTTCTATGGCACAAATCAAAATTTTGCGTTCAGGCTTATTTGAATCAGGTTCTCAGCGTGATCACTTAGTTGCCGCTAACAAGTGCTTACAGGCAATTCGTTGATAACATCACTCCTTCAAATACTGTCGGCGAAGCTTATTCTTCCACGTGCTGTGTGCGTGTGGGTAGGGGAATTTGCAAAGCTGAGCGGGTGGAGGGTGGGGTGAAATGTAACAGTTACGTCTGTGATGTGGAGGCAAATTGGTGTCATTGCAAGCTGGAAAATTCCAAATCTTCGCAACATCTCATAGGCCACTTGCTTCAAAGTTACCATTAATCGTTCAATACCAAGGGTGGGATTCTCCTTTCTCTCTCTCTCCCCCCAAATCCCACCAAAAAAATTCTAAGTGTCAAATTTGTGTAAAACTGGAGTAAGTCGCGCTGGCTCTTTCAGCAGGATTCTCAGAGGGAATCTGTGCATCATAGAGAGCCCTGGAGTAAGTTATACAGAAACACAGGGGGCTATTCTCACTGGAGAGGCCATCAGAATAGCACTGAGTGGGCCACTGTACACGTTCCGACCTGTCAGATCAGCGCACGTGCAGTAGCCTCACACTGCTGGCCTCCCAATTGCTGGCCAGCCCTGTGACTCTCACATCACTGGCATTATGACCCTCATACCCTATTATCCCCCACCCCGATCACTGCCACCCCCCAGACAGCTCAGCCTCTACGCCCCGACAACTCCCCCTCCCCCCCCCCCAACCCTGTCCCAAGCCTCCACGCCCCCGACGGCCAATCCCAATCACTGGCCTCCCCTCCGTCTGCCTGTGAACCCAAAGTGCAGAGTAGCAGTGGGAATCTCCCACCCTCCCCTCCACCCGATTGCCCTTCAGAGGCCCCACTCCATTCTGCCCCACCACCTCTCGCGCTGCCCCCTCGGCACTGCCCAATTTCCGATAGGCAGTGCCAAAATGCCCCTTGGGCGTTGCCTTTTGCCTCTTGTGCAATGCTGGGGGTCTTGGCTGGCAATGCCCAGGGGGCACCCCCCCCACCCACCCCCCATGGCCCCACTCCAATGGGATCAGGCTGCCAGCTCTATGCCATTGTGGAGCAGCTGTAAGCCCCACAGGAGTGAACCACTACTGGCGGGGTGGGGAGGGAAACTCCTTTGGCCTCTCACCCTCTCCCACCACCAGCAATTGCAGGTCGCTTTTCGATGTTTCATTTACATTAAACTGGCAGGTAACACCACCTTTTGGGTATAATCTTGTGCATCACCACCACGCAAAATACATTTCTGACTGGGTTTATAAAGACAGCCAAACACATTGAACATTGCCACATGGTTCACCCCCTTAAATTCAACCCACGTCAACAGGTCTTTATTTCTAAATGCTCCTTTATATTAAAGTTAGCTTACCTCAGTGATTGTGAGTGTAGCGCAGCAGTCCAAATTCCTATTGACTTGCAATTTGCTCAGGTTACTGATATAAACAGACACTCATTCCCATTTTGGATTTAATCACTAATAAGGAGACAACACTCAGAAAAAGTCCTTCCCAATCAATAGAGTAACAAGTCTTACAACCTCAAGTCCAACCTGTTGGACTTTAACCTGGCATTGAGAGATTTCCTACTGTGTTTAGCCCAGTCCAACGGTGGCATGTCCACATCACTCAAATCAACAAGCAAGTAGTAAGAGGTAGGGTTGAATTGGAATATTGGCTTGGCCCTCGAAGCCCACTCTGGTGGAATTCAAGGCCACGTGCCCATGGAATGGTGGGTTAGCACCTGGATTTTAACACCGGTTGTCTGGTTTTCCCTCATCCCCACAATCTTCATGGTGCTCTACATGACACAACAGCAGCGGGAGTCACAGAACAAAACCATCGGCAGGCGTCAAGAGGAGCTTCTTTCTGTCAATCTGGCCAAGTCTTCATGTTGGCTCCAAACCATCGGTCCCAGTTTCACCTCCTGGAATATTACTTCAAAACCGGTCACCTCAGCTTGATGGGGAAGAAGCTGTTGTATGAATACATTACTCAAAAGAAAACACACACACACACGTTCTGTACAAAATGGCATCCAGTCCTTGTTGGTCAGAAGTAACTTCACAGAATGATACAATTGGTGCCCACCTGCTCTATTCCGGGACCAGCATCCTGGGGCCTAGAAAAATCAGAGAGCCTTTCCTTAACAAAATTGACATGGTTACACATATTACTACTAAATGGGGTGTATTGCAAACATTACCACCCAGCTAAATATAGTGTCATGGAGTTTTACAGTGCAGAAAGAGGCTCTTTGGCCCATCATGACTGCACCTGTCAACAAACACCTATTTCTTCTAATTCCATTTTCCAGCATTTGGTCTGTAGCCTTGTATGTTATGGCATTTCAAGTGCTCATCTAAATGCTTCTTAAATGTTGAGGGTTCCTGCCTCTACCACCCTTTCAGGCAGTGAGTTCCAGATTCCCACCACCCTATTATCATCTTTTTTTTTTATTATTTATTAGTGTCACAAATAGCCTCACTTTGCAAAGAAGTTACTGTGAAAATTCCCTGATCATCCACAGTCTGGTCCCTGTTTGGGTACACAGAGGGAATTTAGCATGGTCAATGCAGCTAACCAGCACACCTTTCAGACTGTGGGGGGAATCTGGAGCATCAGGAAGAAACCCACGCAGACATTGGAAGAATGTGCAAACTCCACCCAGGAATCGAACCTGGGTCTCTGGCACTATGAGGCAGCAGTGCAAAGGTTTTTCTTCAAATATCCTGCCCTTTATTTTAAATCTATGCCCCCTGGTTATTGACCCTAAGGGGAAAGGTTTCTACCTATCCTGTCTATATCCCTCAATTTTATTCACCTCAATCAAGTCCCTCTCAGACTCAAGTCTTCACTGCTCCAAGGAAAACAACTCCAGCCTAACCAGCCTCTCTGCATAGCTGAAACACTCCCGTCCAAGGAGCTCTATCTATTTGATTTGATTTATTATAGTCATGTTTATTATAGACTAAGTATTGTTTCTTGCACACTATACAGACAAGGCATATAGTTCATACAGGAGGAGAGGGGAGAGTGCAGAATGTAGCTATTCATAGCTAACATGTAGAGAAAGGTGTAGAGAAAGTGCCTCATACAATGATTCTGGTTTCTTTCAACATTTTCCTCCACTCTTGAAGTCACTGATTATCTGCTAAGGTTTTGACTCAAACACTTGTCCACTTTTCCACCTTTGATGAGTGTTGGCAACACAAAGGAAAGAGAGGACAGATTAACAGCTGAATCTGACTTTAGCCTCACACGGTACCCACACACAAGGAATTCCAACAATGCTAACTTTGGGGAGCTGAACATTATCTGATTTCCCATCTCTCCAACGTGGTGCCATTAAAGCAAATTGCAGTGATCCTAGACCACCCTGACCCAAATGAACTAATGCATCACAGACCAGAGACTGAACCTAGGAATTTCCTGGCTATCAATGGCCCGGCTAATTTCTTATGTGAACTTGAACCACTGAGCAGCAGAAGGCATCGAGACATGAGAGCAAAAATCTCTTGGGTCATTCTGTCAGGAAACAAAGGAACAAAGATAGAAACCAGCGTAAGCCAATGTGACCTCACAAACCATTGGGGGGGGAACATGCCGCTTGTGTAAGCGCCGAACTCATATGTTCCAAACATTGTCTGGGTAGACAATTTGCGTGGCCAATGTATTTTGTTTGCATCCAGGAAAGATCCCAAGGGTCTGTCAGATGGCTGGCTATTTGAGCCCCTGTTGTGATTGCTGGAATCTATTCAAAGCAACACTCAAGTCATAATGATCCAACAGCATCTCTGGCAGTGCCTTCTAAGCAGCACTCAGTATTAGAATTCCCAGTGAGTAAAGTTGCCAACAGTCGGAAGGTTTTGCATTGCAAGAACTCAGGAAAGATGAAAGCATCAAATTAGGCTCCAGGTAACACTGCAGTAATGGTCTGTGCTGGGAAGTTGCATGGTTTCCATTGGCTAAACTCCGACTGCAGTAATCTGATTCACGAGGGATGGGCCAGTGGTATTATTGCCTGACTACTAATCCAGAAACTCAGCTAATGTTCTGGGGACCTGGATTTGAATCCCGCCACGGCTGATGGAGGAATTTGAATTCAATAAAAATATCTGGAATTAAAAATTCCAATTACCATTGTTGGGAAAACCCATCTGGTTCACTAATATCCTTTAGGGAAGGAAATCTACTGTCCTTACCTGGTCTGGCCTACATGTAGAACATAGAACATTACAGCGCAGAACAGGGTCTTCGGCCTTCGATGTTGCGCCGACCATTATAAAAAGCAATGCCCCTCCAAACTAAACCATTCCCTTCTCTTCCATATACTTATCAACTAACCTCTTAAACGCCACCAAACTTGGCGCATCTACAACTGCTGCAGGCAGGGCATTCCACTCCCTAACCACCCTTTGGGTAAAGAACCTACCTCTGATATCCGTCCTATAACTATCACCCCTTAATTTAAAGCTGTGTCCCCTCGTGCTAGCTTTCTCCATCCTAGGAAAAAGGCTATCACTGTCCACCCTATCTAAACCTCTAATCATCTTATATGCTTCGATAAGGTCCCCTCTTAGCCGCCTCCTTTCTAACGAAAACAACCTCAAATCCCTCAGCCTCTCTTCATAAGACCTGCCCTCCATACCAGGCAACATCCTGGTAAACCTCCTCTGTACCCTCTCCAATGCCTCCACATCTTTCTTATAATGTGGGGACCAGAACTGCACACAATACTCCAAGTGCGGCCGCACTAGAGTTTTGTACAGTTGCAACATGACGTTGCGGCTCCGAAATTTAATCCCCCTACCAATAAAAGCTAAGACTCCGTATGCCTTCTTAACAACCTTATCGACTTGATTGCCAACTTTCAGGGATCTATGCACACATACACCAAGATCCCTCTGTTCATCAACACTATTAAGAGTCCTACCATTAGCCCTATACTCTACACATTTGTTATTCCTGCCAAAGTGAATTACCTCACACTTTTCCACATTAAACTCCATTTGCCATCTCTCGGCCCAGCTCTGCAACTTGTCCAAGTCTCTCTGCAAACTATAACACCCCTCTTCACTATCTACCACTCCACCGACTTGAGTGTCATCTGCAAATTTACTAATCCATCCTTCAATACCCTCATCCAGATCATTTATAAAAATTACAAACAGCAGGGGCCCCAAAACAGACCCCTGAGGTACACCACTTGTAACCGAACTCCACGATGAATATCTCCCATCAACCACCACCCTCTGTCTTCTATCTGCTAGCCAATTCCTAATCCAATTAGCTAAATCACCCTCTATCCCATACATCTGCATTTTCTGCAGAAGTCTTCCATGGGCCACCTTATCAAACGCCTTACTAAAGTCCATATATACCACATCAACCGCCTTACCCCCATCCACCTCTTTGGTCACTTTTTCAAAAAAAAAAAATGTGGATGGCATAGTGGCAGTGGTTAGTACTGTTACCTCTCAGCACCAGGAACCTGGGTTTGATTCCCAGCTTGGGTCACTGTGTGGAGTTTGCACATTCTCCCCGTGTCTGCACAGGTTCCATTCAGATGTTCCAGATTCCTCCCACAATCCAGAAAATGTGCAGGGTAGGTTGATTGGCCATGCTAAATTGCCCCTTAGTGTCAGGAGGATTAGTGGAGTAAATACGTGGAGTTATGGGGATAGGACCCAAGTGGGATTGTTGTCGGTGCAGGCTCAATGGGCCAAATGGCCTCCTTCTGCACTGTACGGATTCTATGGTTGTATGACCCCAGAGCCGCGGCAATGTGGTTGACTCTCGAATATTTTCTGGCAACTCATGATGGGTAATAAATTCTGCTCCAGCCAGCATCACTAGTGTCCATGAACGAAGAGAGAAAAAATCTGCTTTCACATGCATAAAATCCTGATAGTGCAAGAGGCTGCCATTTGGCCCATCAAATCAGCACCAATTCTAGTTGCCCGAGATTAAGCCCACAGGCAACTAGAGTGTGCACTTCGTACAGGCCAGGCCAAAAAGCTACACTATTGGATAAGCCAGTATCTTCATTCGGAAAATTCAACGCATGGAGATGATTTTCCAGAGTGTACCAACATGGTTAATAAGTTTGCAGATGACACCAAGATTGGTAGCATAGTGGATGTGAAAGAAGTGATCAAAAATTGCAACAGGATCTTGATCAGTTGGGCCAGTGGGCTAACGAATGCCAGATGGAATTTAATTTAGATAAATGCGAGATGATGCATTTTGGTAGTTGACCCAGGGCAGTGTTTACTCAGTTACTGATAAGGTGTTGGGGAGAATTGCAGAAAAGAGAAATCTAGGGATACAGGTTCATAGCTTCTTGAAAATGGAGTCATAGGTAGACAGAGTGGTGAAGGCGGCATTTAGCATGGCTTCGTTTCATTGGTCAGGACATTGAATACAGGAGTTGGGACGCCTTGTTGAAGTTGTACAAGACATTGGTAAGGCCACACTAAGAATACCACGTACAGTTCTGGTCACCCTATGATAGAAAGGATATTATTAAACTACAAAGAATGAAGAAAAGAATTACTAGAATGCTACCAGGGCTTGGTGGTTTTGAGATATAAAGAGAGGCTGAATAGACTGGAAGTTAGGAGGTTGAGGAGTAATCTTATAGAGGTCTATAAAATGATGAGGCACATAGATCAGCTGGATAGTCAATATCTTTTCCCACAGATAGGGGAGTCTAAAACTAGAGGACGTAGGTTTAAGGTGAGAAGGGAGAGATCCAAAAAGGTCCAGAAGGGTATTTTTTTCCCCCCATAGAACATGGTGAGTGTCTAGAACAAACTGCCAGAAATAGAAGAGGTGGGTACAATTTTGCCTTTTAAAAAGCATTTAGACAGTTACATAGGTAGATTGGTATAGAGGGATAGGTGCCAAGCGCAGGCAACTGGGACTAGCTTAGTGGTTAAAAAAAGGGGCAACACAGGCAAGTTGGGTCAAAGAACGTTTTTCCATGCTGTAAACCTCTGACTCTATAACATGATCCTCTAGTGGGTGGCCACATGATGAGAACTAAAGGAAGCTTTGACCAGATGGTACAATTCATAGTGTGGGCAAAATGAGGGCTGTTCTCTTTAGAGCAGAGAAGTTTGAGGTGATTTGATAGAGATGTTTAAAATCAGTTAATGTTCAGATAAATTCAATTAAGAGGAGTACGTATCTGATGGCTGAAGGGCTGATAACAAATGGCCAAAAAAAACCCCAGAAACAGCATGAGGATTTGTTATTTCATGTAGCAAGACTTGAAATGGGATTGAAGGTGGATAAATCTCCAGGTCCTGATAAACTTCATCCAATGGAGGATGAAGTGACTCTGGAAATAGTAGATCCATTGGTAGTTATCTTCTAAAATTCTTTGGACTATGGTATGGTTCCTACAGATTGGAGGGTAGCTAATGTAAGCTCACTGTTCAAGAAAGGAGGCAGAGAGAAAACAAGGAACTATAGACCAGTGAACTAAAGTTAGTACTGAGGAAGTTGCTAGGGCCTATCAAGGATGACTTAACTTGGCATTCGGAAGGCAGTGGTATAATCAGATAAAGTTAGCACAGATTTACAGCAGAGAAATCATGCTTGACGAATCTATTGGAGATATTTTTGAGGATGTAGGTACTAGGGTTAACGAAGAACCACCAGTGGATGTGGTTTATTTAGAATTCCACAAGGCTTTTGACAAGGTCTTACATAGCAGACTACTGTGTAAAGTTAAAATGCATGGGATTGCAGGTAATGCCTTAGAATTGATAGAAAGCTAATTAGCAGATAGGAAGCAAAGAATTAGCATAAGTGGGTCTTTTTCCGATTGACAGTCAGTGACTAGTGGGATTTCACAATGATTTGCTCCAACCGTTCACATTATGTATATATGATTTGGAACGGGGAACTAAATGTATTATATCCAAATTTGTCGATGATATCAAGTTGGGTGGGAGGGTGAGCTGTGAGGAGGATACAAAGATGTTTCAGCATGATTTGGACAGACTGAGTGCGTGTGCATCCACATGGCAGATGCAGTATAATGTGGATAAATGTGAGATTATCCACTTTGGTAGCAATAATAGTAATAAATTATTACTTGAATGGGTGTAAATTAAGAGGTGGATACTCAACAAGACCTTGGAGGGCTTGTACATCAGTTGCTAAAAGTGCGCAAATACAGCAGGCAGTAAAGAAGGCAAATGGTATGCTGGCCTTCATAGCAAAAGGATTTGAGTATAGACAGGGATGTTTTGCTGCAATTAATTCGTGTAGCCACATCTGGAGTGTGCAGTTTTATTGTCCTTATTTGAGGAAGGATGTCTTTAGTGTAGAAGGAATACAGTGAAGGTTTACCAGGCTGATTCCTGGGACGACAGGTCTGTCATATGAGGAATAGAATTATATTCCTTGGAGTTTACAAGAGTGAGAGGGGATCTCAAAGAAATGTATAAAATCCTAACAGGCTTAGGCAGGATAGATTCAGAAATAGTGTTCTCAATGCTGGAGGAGACCAGAACGAGGGCTGACAGTTTGAGGAGAAGGGGTAAGAGGTGAGACGAAATCTATTCACCCACAGGGTGGGGAATGTGTGGAATTCACTACCACACAATGTAGTTGAGGCCAAAAGGTTGTATGATTTAGGAATAAACGGGGCTAAAGGGATCAAGGGATATAGGAGGGAGGGGAGGGATTAGGATATTGAATTCGATAATCAGCCATGATCAAGATGAATGCCGCGGCCCCAGAACCAGGCAGCGCAGACGCCGCGGCCCCAGAACCAAGCAGCGCAGACGCCGCGGCCCCAGAACCAGGCAGCGCAAATACTGCAGTCCAGAAAGTGATAGATATTGCCGACTAGAAGTCGGCAGGGCAGATGTTGCAGTTTAGCAGTTGGAACTGCAGATATTGCCAAATGGAAAGCAGCAGTGCCAGATTTAAAGTCAGTTGTGTGTGCTTTGGAGCCATCTGGTGGAAAAATTATCAATGTGCTGGAAGGAGTTCAAAATTCAGAAACCCTCTCGTTGAAGTAAACTGTTCGAAGTTGAACGGAGCCCTGGAACACACCGTTGGGATGTAGGATTAATGTAACAGCCGGAGTACGTTCAGAGAAAGGGCTAAGCAGCGTGCAGCAGTGACACAAAACCTTTCAAATAAAGAATGGATTTAGATTACAGAACCTCGTAGCAGCATTCGGCTCCAGTCGAATTCGTTTCGCTGTTGTCCACTCATTCACAGGCTGGCTCTTTGCATTCATATCCTTCAGTTGGGGTTGATCAGCATTCTGTCAGAAGAGGAACATTAGGAGATTGATGACTATCTGGGAGCATTACCTCTGCATTACCCACTGACTCACAAGCTTTCTCCAGTCACAATGAATGAACTCAGAGTTGGAAGCGGCAGTTTTAATTGCCCTACATTTCCGGAAATGAATCCTTACCCAGCTTCTCTTGTTTCCACTTTTAGGGGGAATTGAGTGGATTTCCGTTGCCGTTGACCGGATGGGCCTCCTTGCTAGATTATCCTTCCTCTGGATGAACATTGATCGCGATCTCAGCTGTCTGTGACAGTGCAAGAAAAAGAACATGTTAATTGGAAATATATTGTTGCATCTCTTCTTGCTGCTGAATAGTGGATGAAGCAAGGCAGGCTGTAGAGAACACATTCAGCTGCAAATTCAGGACAGGGCTGTTCGCCTGGGTCAGATACCTTCACTTTGGAAGGTCAGAGCTTAATGCAAGCTCTCAGGATGGCAAAACGTTTCCTAAACGTTAGGGGTCAAGTATAGGCATGACCGTGGGTTTGGGAGGTGCTGCCTGGAGTGACACGGTGGCTAGAACTGCTGCCTCTCAGCGTCAGGGACCTGGGTTCAATTCCAGCCTCGGGTCATTGTCTGGATAGGGCTTGCATGTCCTCCCCATGTCTGCCTGGTTTCCACTGGATGCTCTGGTTGCCTGGCGCAGTCCAAAGATCTGCGGCTTAGGTGGATTGGCCATGATTAATTGACCATAGTGTTAAGGGGATTAGCAGGGGAAATATGTGGGGTGTGGGCATAGGACCTGTGCGGGATAATGGTCAGTGCAGGCCTGATGGGCCAAATGGCCTCCTTCTCACTGTGGGGATTCGAAGATTCTAATAAACTTTGAGTTCCTGCCGCCCATTTTTTAAATAGTACATAAGGCTCCTAATGTGGATCTGTGGTGGAGGGATTGAATGGTTGTAGAAGGGTTACAAATCAAGTGAGTTGCTTTGTCCTGGATGGTGCTGAGCTTCGAGTGCTGGAGGAGCTGCAGCCATCTATAGAAGACATTCTATCACATTTTTGACATTTGCCTGGTAGATGATGGACAGCTTGGGGGGGTGCGAGGAGAGGTAGTTAATTGTTGCAGGATTCCCAGCCTCTGATTTGCTCTTGTAACCATAGTATTTAAATAGCGAGCCATCTAGGACAAGAGCAGCAGATGCCTGGGGGATCACCACCACCTGTAAATTCCTCTTCAAGTCATTCACCATCATGACTTGGAAATATATCGCCGTTCTTTTACTGAATCAAAATCCTGGAGTGCCCTGCCTTTTACCACCATGGGTGTATCTACACTATAGAGGTTCAAGAAGGCAGCTCACCACCACTTTCTCCAGAGCAATTAGGGATGGGTAATATCTGCTGGTCTAACCAACGATACCCACATTCCATCAATCCCATCTACCTGCTTCAGTGGATATAAATGATTCCATGGTACTATTTCAAAGAAGAAAAGGGGAGTTAACCCCACCCTCACCTGATAATTATTCCTCAAGCAACATTACAGAGAGATAAGGAGTAAGCTAGCAGGCCTTTCAAGCTTGCCCGCCATTGAATACGATCATAGCTAATCTATACCGACCTCAACGTCTTTTCTGTATCATTTCCCTGTAGCCCTCTATTTCTGGATCTATTCGATATTTATCCATCTCCACTTTAAATACTTCTAATCATCAAGTCTTCACCATTCTTTGGGGCAGAGAATTCCAGAGATTTACCACCCTTGTAAGAACAAATTTCTCTGTACCTCAGTTTTAAATAGCCAGCCTTTATCTTGTAGCTATGTCTCTTTGTTAGAAGCTTCCACAAGTGTAAACATCTCACTGTCTACCCCATCAAGCTCCTCCCAGGACCTAATGGAGCGATGTTATAATCTCCCTCATCCTGAAACTCTAAAATCCTGCTCAAGGTCAATGGACATTTCCATCGTCTGCCCCTCGCCCACTCCGATTCCATAGCGGGCTGGGTGGTAAAATTCCAGCCTTTATGTCTGAATAAGATCTGTTTGATCTTATTAGCTCCAAGGAATACAGATCCAGGATATTTGGTCTCTCCCGATAGGACAATCCCCTCTTTGCAGGAATTTGTCTGGTGAACCTCCTTTGGACTGCCTCCGCTGTTACGATGTCCTTTTTTAGGAAAGGGGACCAAAACTGTACGTAGGATTCCAGGTGTGACCTCACCAACACCCTGCACGATTGCAACAAAACCTCCCTATTCTTAAACTTCAATCCCTTTGCAATAAAGGCCAAAATGCCTTAACTACTTTGCATGCTTCATACACCAAACACCTCGATCCTTCTGAATTTCAATCACCTGCAGTCTCTCTCCATTTAGATAATAATCCATCTTTTCATTCATCTGACCGAAATGCACGACCTCACACTTCCTTTGCATAAAAACAGGTTATTTTGTGATTATAGCGAAGCTATTGGTGTGAGCTGGCTGTGCGCAAATTACTGCTGTGTTTCCTACATTGCAACAGTGACCATATTTTAAAAGCAGTGTCGATTATTGATCCTCTTATTTACAAGGAAAGATGCGTTAAAAACAGTTCAGAGAATGTTTATTAACCTAACCCCAGGAATGGGCTGCTTGCCTTATAAGGAACGTTTGGATGGGCTAAACATCTGTCCATTGGAGCTTATAAGAGACAACTAGATTGAAACCTTTGTGGGATCTTGACAGGATGGATGCAGAGAGGATGTTTCTTTTTGTGAGCAAAAGAACTAGGGGTCCTTGTCTATACAAAATAAAAGGTTGTCAATTTAATACATAAGAATTTCTTTCGCTCAGAAGTCTCTGGACTCCCTTCCTTAAAAAGCAGTGGAAGCAGGATCCTTGAATACCTCAAAAGTGGGGCTAGATAGATTCTTCATGAAGAAAGGGGCAAAAGGTTCTGAAGGATAGGTCGGAGATTACAGTTCGATCAACAATGATCTTTTATGAATGACAGAACAAGTTCAAAAGGTCAAGCGATCTCCTCCTGCTCCTAGTTTGTATATATTTACTTCATTGGCCGTAAAGTGCTTTGAGATATTTGTTGGTTTTGTAAAGTGCCATTTGAACACAAGTCTTTGCTTTCCTTTCAAGTAATTGATAATAACACCAACAGTGAAAAGCTCCCTCCTGAACCGCACTGGAGGATCAGGCTAAATGGAGCACTCAAGTCCAAGAGTGAGGGCAAGCTCTCAAAGACAAGAGCGCTCTCACTGAGGCAGTTTAACACTCAAAAAATGAGTACCATGCTAAAAGCAAAATCAGTATTTAAATTGTGTGTTTTTACTGGTTTCTGCAGGTAAAGGAAAGTCTGCCATTTAATCAAGTTTATAGCTAGAAAGAGGGTTCAATTCCAAGCTTTAAGTGTTACAGTGGCATTGTAGTTATGTCGCTGGAACTGTATTTCTCAGAACTTATTAAAAAAATTCATTCATGGGGCTTCACTGGCTGGCCAGCATTTATTGCCCATCCCTAGTTGCCCTTGGAGAGCAGTTGAGAATAAAACCACATTGCTGTAGCTCCAGAGTCACATGTAGGCCAAACCAGGTAAGGACAGCAGATTTCCTTCCCTAAAGGACATTAGTGAACGAGATGGGTTTTTCCACCAATTGACAACGGTTTTATGGTCATCAGTAGATTCCTAATTCCAGATACTTTTCCTTGAATTCAAATTCCACCGTCTGCCATGGTGGGATTCAAACTCGAATCCCCAGAGCATTAGCTGGGTTTCTGGATTAATATTCTAGCAATAATACCATTGGGCTATTGCCTCTCCAGTGCACGAGTTCAAATTCTGGCATGGCATTTTGAATTCAGTTTCAAAATAAAGTCTTGAATTCATGTGGGATCAGTAACAGTGACTATTGTTATATATAAAAAAAAAGCAGGTTCACTGGTTCCCTTTAATTAAAATGAAGTTTATTTATTTGTGTCACAAGTAGGCTTTCATTAACACTGCAATGAAGTTACCGTGAAAATCCCCCAATCGTCACACTTATTTGAGTATGCTGAGGAAGAATTTAGCATAGTCAATGCACCTAACCACTTATTTTTTGGATTGTGGAAGGAAATCTGAGCACCCAGAGGGCATGCAGACACCGTATAGTCAGTGGCCCAAGCCAGGAATTGAACCTGAGTCCCTGGGGCTGTGAGGCAGCAGTGCTAACCACTGTTCCACCCTTTAAGAAATGACATCTGAAGCCCTTATCTGGTTTATGTGACTCCAGTCCCTGCACCAATGTGATTAACACTTAACTATCCTCTGAAAGGTCAAACAAGCAGCACACAAACTATAGCCGTTCAGGACAAAGGTCCCCCTCACCTCATCATTGAGGGGAGAGATGGACAATAAATGCCAGTCTTGCCCACAGCCTGAGAATTAAGAATAGAACCACCCTTCTGTTTCTAAATTTCAAAGCTGATACAATGGCCCAAAAGGCCTTTTGTACCGTAACTATTGTATCATTTGATTAGAAGGTAGGTGCTTAGAGTTTCAACTGGCCGGCTAGCTAGGGTAATTAGGGTAGTTTTTTGCAACTGTTAGAGCAATTGTCTTAATGACTTTATTTACTATGAGCTATATAGAATGAAGAAAATTACAGCACAAAAACTGGCCCTTCGACCCTCCAAGCCTGCACAGATAGATTGAAGGGAATACATTAACTGATTATTTACACACAATGGTCAGAACATGGAGTACAGGAGTTGAAGTTGTACAAGGCATTGTTAAGGCCACACTTGGGATACCGTGTACAGTTCTAGTCACTATTATAGAAAGGATATTATTCAACTAGAAAGAATGCAGAAAAGATTTACAAGGATGCTACCAGGACTTGACTGTTTGAGTTATAAGGAGATGATGGATAGACTGGGATTATTTCCCTGTTGTGCAGGAGACTTAAGAGTGATCTTGGAGATGTATCAAATAATGAGAGGCATAGATAAGGTAGATAGTCAACATCTTTTTCCCAAGATGTTGGGAAAAAGGGAAGTCTAAAACTAGAGGGCATAGGTTTAAGGTGAGAGGGGAGAGATACAAAAGATTCCATAGGTGCAATTATTGCACGCAGAGGGTGAAGAGTGTCTGGAATGAGCTGCCAGAGGTAGTAATAGTGGAGGCAGGTACACTTTTGTCTTTTAGAAAGCAATTAGAAGTTATATGGATAAGATGGGTATAGAGGGATATGAGCCAAACATAGGCAATTGGGAAAATGGTAAAAACTGGGCGGCATGGGCAAGTTAGGCCGAAGGACCAATTTTCATGCTGTGAAGCTCTACGACACTATGAAATGCTGCTTTCCTGACAACGCTGCACAGCTGCACTACAAAGTGTTGGCTTAGAACAGCTCCTCGTGTGGACTTCTGACACTAATATATCACAGCTCGGTATGATTCCTGGTCTCTATCCAAGACCGCAAAAAACTAAAAAGGGTCGTGAATGAAGCCCAGCCTATTTTCACTGCGGGGGATGGAGCGCGAGGTCAGCATGGGGGGAAGAGGGAGAGGTAAAGGGGAAAACGGGAGGTCGGCGGGTTGTGGGGAGGGGAAACGGGAGGTCGGCTTTTCGGGTTCAGCAGGATAGTCGAGTTGGTGGACTCACGGTTGCTGGAGAAAGTTGGGCTCAGTGGGGAGATGGGAGTATTTGAATGGTAAGTGAGGGAGTTCCGGTGGACAGGCGGGAGGAGGCAACAGGAGTGTGGGGTGAGATAGTTGGGATGGGGGTGAAGAGGAGCGGTGCGAGGTTGAAAAGATCATCAAGAGGATGGAGTGGTAGCGAGGGGGTGGGAGGGTGGGGTCAGATGGGAAGTTGGCTGAGTCAGTAGTGCAATTATCCCGGAGTGGTTTCAAGTCCTCCAACATATACTGGGTAACTATTCTGATGAGGCAGTCAGAACCAACTAAATTTAGTAATTTAATCAGAGTATCGGATGGCTCTGAATACAGGTTAATTCTCCACTGGAAGTCTGAACTTCACAGGCAATTGACATGCTATCCTCCCTTGGAAAGTCTAGGGGAATGTGGGGGTGAGGGGTGGGGGAGGGGCACCCAACACATCTCTGGACTACCCCACCTCAGCCCGGAGAATGGAAATTATGACTAAATATTAAATTGGCAAACAGAACATTTTAACTTTTAGTCAGGCTGTTTAATAACAACTGAATTTAGTCAAGTAAGGGATATAGTGGGAGCCAGCTATCATTAAACCCCCGGCCCCACACGCTGGTGTGAGCATCAGATTGAACGGGAGCCCAGATTGGGGAACTTGTGCTCCAATCCTTCCATGGCCACACATTCTATTAGTGCAGCTCACTGGTGGAAGATGGATGGGTGAATTTAGTCAATAGCTTCCATTGGTAAAAGAAACCCTTTGCATATTCTGATTTTTCACTTTGTACAAGGAGGTAAAGTTAAAAAAGGACACAGAATACTATGGGAGATGGTGGCAAAGTGGTAATGTTATTGGACTAATAACCAGGCTACTGCTCCAGGGTTTCAAATCCCACCCATGCCAACTAGTGAAATTTAAATTAAATTAATAAAACTTGTTTTTTTTGAACAACCGTCAAGTGATTGTTTGGGCAGCACGGTGTTGCAGTGGCTAGCACATTAATGAGGGACCCAGGTTCGATTCCCAGCTTGAGTCACTGTCTGTGGAGAACATGCACATCCTCCCCGTGTCTGCGTGGGTTTCCTCCAGGTGCTCTGGTTTCCTCCCACAATCCAAAGATGTGCGGGTTAGATGGATTGGCCATGCTAAATTGCTTCTTTGTGTCAAGGGGGCTTGGTAGGGAAGTGCACGAGGTGAAGGCTTGGATGGGATTATGGTTGGTGCAGACTCGATGGGCCAAACAGCCTCCTTCTGCACTATCGGATTCTATGATTCAAATCTGTTGCTTTTCTACAACGTGGCAAAAAGCCATTTGGTTCACTTAATAGAAGGAAATCAGTTGTTGGTCTATTTGTGACTCCAGACCCACTGCAATATGGTTGACTCTTAACTGCCCTCTGAAATGGCCTAGCAAACCACTCAGTTCAAGGGTAATTAAGGTTGGACAACAAACGCTGGCCTTGCCAGCGATACCCACATCCTTTGAAAGAAAATAGAAGCTTGTTTCATGTTGCTCCAGTTAAAGGTACCACATCATTTGCCTTTTGCGCACGAAGTGATAATCATGAAGTGATGCAAGAAGCTATTCAAGACACAAACAACACTGCTTCCAAATTAAACAATAGCATTGTAAATTAAACACCACTGAACAAAATAGAAAGTAATTTAGCATTCCAGAAGTTAAAAATATTTGTCGCTGAGCAAGGCAGTATTAAATAAAGCATTAATTAACCTTAACTGTTTTGGGCCTTTT
Source organism: Sphyrna mokarran (assembly GCA_024679065.1). NCBI lineage: Eukaryota > Metazoa > Chordata > Chondrichthyes > Carcharhiniformes > Carcharhinidae > Sphyrna > Sphyrna mokarran. The sequence goes on from JAGIQG010000019.1 coordinate 10,833,725, forward strand.
AAGCAAAACTTACAAGGTCTTGCTAACTCTGGTTAACAGATGTTCTGACAATACCATCTTTAACAAGGCAAGTAAAGGGAAACTTTTAACAAGATGCTCTCACTCTTGTAGCCAATCTGCTGCTTTACGCCCTGCGGTGCGCATTTTATAGCAGGTCTCTTTCAGGTGGAAGGGTTATGTAGACTTACCGTCGGAAACAGAGTCTGCTTGGAGTTCAAACTGTGACCCTGCCGGCATGGATACAGCAGGGGTGACCTCGGTAATGACCAGTGTGCATCCAGCACGAAGCTGGTCAGTGCCAGCTGATTAAACTTTTAACAGCATCCCTTGTGCGATAAAGGGCAAAATGACAGCATTTCCCCATCGTCAATGTGTCTGTATAATAAACTAATTAGTAAACCACACAGTCTGTGGAGCTTTTAATGAGCACTATCAGCTGACTTCTGTAATAATAACCCACGTCTGGCCCCTTTTGGGATTCAATTAAGGGAAAGACTGTCATACGCTGAGTCTGGCTGATCAATGAATCCATTCCGACCTTTTGTCGGGAGTTCTCTGCAAGGTCAATGGCAGCAGTAAGGACAGCCAGCTTGCCAAACCCACCTACCCAATAGCAGCAGACAGACATCTGTACCAGTCATTGATGTCCTCCTGGTCATTCGACATCACGAGAAGCTTCTCCTCGGGAAAGGTGAGCTAAAAGACAGATTGTTTCAACAACAAAAAAAAAGAGGGCCGATTAGATGTGACTTCCAGTGCCTGTGCCGTCTCAAAGCAGCCTTTCTGAACTTTTTCGCAGAACCTGAATACATTCTGACCGTCAACAAGGCAAAAGTCTTTCAATTTATTCTTTCTGTGGGTTCGTCATGAAATATTCAAAACCATTTAGCGATGCAATTGCACGTTATCATCAATAACCATCATTGACATTTTAAATGTGCAGCAAAGATTAATCCCCCCTCCCAGCCCGTCAAATAAAATCGCCTAACGATGATGGCATTTCTTCATTATAGAAATTAAAACAGCAACTTTGCGCCTTATGAATGGGGAATAAGAGGCCAACAAACACGTCTCACTCTTGGCTGGCAAGTTGTCCGGATTGGTGACGCTCTCCATTAAAGTGCAACAATATCTGAGTGACCATAACGAGACGGCCAGCTTAAAAGGGAAGACATTCTTGGTGCAAAATACATTCGCAATGCAGAACTCAAAATGAATAAAGATTTCAAGTGCGCTGTCATCAAAGGTATTATCTAATTATGAAGTTCATCGAACAGGCCAAGTGAAACTGTTGATAATATTAGTTCCCCGGTCTCCCGGGAATACTTAAGATTTATGCACAAATAGATTTAGCGTCTGTGGAAACACAGTAATTAAGAATTTGTCAAGGAAATTTGACTCTCTGGGGCAGAAATTACATTGTAACACACAAACAGCATTGCACCAGCATTTGTACTGGGCATAATTCAGGTTGATTATTTATACATCAAAAGCAGCTGTGAGCTGCAATCTAAAATGAAGGCGCCAGCACATTACAGATTGCGGAGTCTACTGAATTCGCCTTCAAATCTGCGTGCAAAAGCTGGAAGATGCTTTCATGAGGCATTTCATTTTGCATATAAATCGGAGGGTAGATTGCGCCCCTGAATTTACTGCTGTCAAATCTAATTTCTCTTTAATTCTTCAAGCTAAGACGCGAGTGGCTCACAGTGCTGACTGCAATTTTCAATGCTTACAGGTAGCTTCCAGATTGATAATCTGCCTTTGAAAGAGAGAAAAAAAAAGAACATTGATATCATTGCACTATTACCCTATATGAATTTTGCTTCACCGGATAATAGGATGATGAAATGCCAGCAGAGTTATTAGATAAAGCCAACTACTTAAATAAAGTGGTTGACAGAATTGGCAGAGACAGACTTGAGCACATAACGAGCTCCGAATGTTTAAGCTTCCCTGCAGGTGAGAAACTGAGATTCCACGCTTTCGCCTCTCAACATATACATTGTTAAAATCAATAAAATTATGCAATCCTTTTGTATCTGCACTTCAGACTTCATCTATTGAAATTACTATCTGGCAATTACATGATGAATGAAATAGCTGAAATGAAATTGCCTTTGATATATAAATGCAGGATGGTTAATTAACTAATGCCCAGGTTTTACTGAACTTCATATTTTGTAGCACTCTGGTAATGGAACAGGAACCCACGTCTTGTTAAATATAATCGCATTACTTTGCCATGGAGCGACACAGTGGCAAGCACTGCAGCCTCACGGTGCCAGTGACCCAAGTTCAATTCCGGCCTTGGGTCACTGTCTGTGTGGAATTTGCACATTCTCCCCATGTCTGCATGAGTTTCCTTTGGGTACTCTGGTTTCTCCCACAGTCCAAAGATGTGCGGGTTAAGTTGATTGGCCATGCTAAATTGCCTCAATGTCAGGGGGATTAGGACTGTAAATATTTGGTGTTACAGGGGAAACGGTCTGGATGGAATTGTTGTTGGTGCAAACTCGAAGGGCCAAATGGCCTCCTTCTGTACTGTAGATTCGATCAAAGTAACCATACTCATTGCTCGGATTTCTGCAAAACTTTGGGCAATGAAATCGAAGAAAAATAATTAGTAAGTGGTTTGCAAGCTTAACAAATTGAACAGATTTGATTTATTTTCTGCAAAAAACCGTTGGCAACTTGGAACAAGCACTCTCAGTTTTGAATGAAGTCAACAAGTTTACAAAAATCACTGCTCTGGCAATCTGTGGAGACAAGTGAATCTTACCAATGTGTGGAGTGAGTCAGTATTGATTGAATGTTTCAAAACGTCAACTTACACTAATCAGGCCCCCCTGACTCCTGGTGTGCCCGAAGACTTTCTCTACTGTGCCTTCGATCAAAGGGTAAGCCTTCTGCCAGGCAAACTTGTCCGAGTGCACAGGGTGCAGTGGGTGGCAAGGTTTTGTCACCAGGAGGATGTCGGAAAACAGAAAGAACATTTTGTGCTTGAGTTCCTCGCCTTTAGGAGGCACAATCGCCAGCCAGCCCTCTCGAATGTATATCCTTCCTGTAATGACACAGAGGAGGAAAGTTGTTAAAAACAAACTTTGTGCCAAATATGGAAAGTATAAAGGGTTTCCCGCTTCCTCTCTGTAGCTTCACTGGAGAGTGCAGGGGGTTTTCACTAAGGACCCTGCTTGTGAAAGGAAAGTCCACTCAAAGACGAGAATCAAAGAGAAACTTCTCATCAATCAACACAATTGATCTCGCTGGTTCGCTTTATCTCACCTTTATTCTTAACCCCTACTTGCCCAAATGCAGCTTAACATTTCCCTGTGAAACAGCAAACACACACATTTTGATGAGACCTTTGAAATAACATAGCAGCATGACATCCGATTCTGCAATTGTGCCAAAGATCTACAGAGCTGACTCCTCCAACTACCGATAGAGAACTTGCATTTATAGCACTTTTCATTACCTCTGCCCCTTCCCAAAGCCAGTGATGTACTTTTGAACTTCAACCTCTGTTGTAATGTGGGAAACAATATCAAATTGCACGCTCCCATGCACAGGAGTGTGATAGTGAGAAGGGAAGCTGTTTTGCTAATATCTGATTGAGAGAGAAAAATACTGGACAGGACAGCAGGGAGAGTGTCCCTGATATTAGTCAAAATAATGGCATGGATCTTGCGTGCCCACCTGCAGCTCACCATTCAGTGCTACATTGCGTCAGGAGTGTCAGCCTGAATAGGGTGTTCAAATCTGGACCGGGTCTTCAACTGATTCACAGGCAAGAGTGATCATAATGAAGCTAAGACTATATTGCATGTTCCATTAACACCTCTTGTGGACAATAAAGGATAATCCTGTGCTCATAGAAGGGAACCTGCTCTTTAAGAGAGTTTAAATCAGAGATACAGCTATCAGAGATTCTGCTATGAAACCAGCTGCTTCCGATTGGAAGCGATGGATGGTAGAATTAGCCTCATAATTGTCAGTTAAAGTTACTGTGCAGCACAAGGACATGAACACTGTGACAACTGTCCTCAGAATCCCTACAGTGCAGAAGGAGGCCATTCGGCCCATCGGATCTGCACACAGTATCTCGCCCAGGCCCTCGCTGCAGCCATATGCTCAAAACCCCATTTAATAGAACATAGAACACTACAGCACAAACAGGCCCTTCGGCCCACAAGTTGTGCCGAACACATCAAAACCTACCCAGCCATAGACCTATCTATAACCCCCAATCCCATTGGATCCCATACACTCATCCAGAAGTCTTTTAAAAGACCCCAGCGAGTTCGCCTCGACCACCACCGAAGGCAGCCGATTCCATTCACTCACCACCCTCAGTGAAAAACTTCCCCCTAGCATCTCCTCTGTACTTGCTTCCCTGCACCTTAAATCTGTGCCCTCTCGTCGCGACCATTTCAGCCCTGGGAAGTAGTCTCCGAGAGTCCACCCTATCTAATCCTCTCAACACCTTGTAAACCTCTATCAGGTCGCGCCTCAACCTTCGTCTCTCCAGGGAGAACAGTCCCAGCTCCCTCAACCTGTCTTCGTGAGGCATGCCTCCCAATCCAGGCAACATCCTTGTAAATCTCCTCTGCACCCTTTCAATAGCTTCCACGTCCTTCCTATAGTGAGGTGACCAGAACTGCGCACAGTACTCCAAGTGTGGTCTGACAAGGAACATGGCTAATCCACTTAACTGCATATCTTTGCACATTAAGGCCAATTTAGTATGGCCAATCCACCTAATCTACACATTTTAACAGTGTGGGAGGAAAACCCGAAGGAAACTCACGCGGACACAGAGAGAACTTACACATATAGGCAGTGACCCGAGGCTGGAATCGGACTCAAGTCCTTGGCACTGTGAGGCAGCAGTGCTAGCCACTGTGTTGAATGGTTAAGGGTGAGTATCTACCAATGGCATTGTTTAAGTACAGTAAGAAGTCTCACAGCACCAGGTTAAAGTCCAACAAGTTTATCTGGTAGCAAACACCACTCGCTTTTGGAGTGCTGTTCCTTCATCAGGTGAGTGGGAGTTCTGTTCACAAACAGGGCATATAACGGCACACATTCAATTTACAGAATAATGATTGGAATGCAAGTTTTTACAGCTAATCAAGTCTTAAAGATGCAGACAACGTGAGTGGAGGGTGTGTTAAGCACAGGTTAAAGAGATGTGTATTGTCTCCAGACAGGACAGTTAGTGAGATTTTGCAAGTCCAGACAAATTGTGGGGGTTACAGACAGTGTGATATGAACCCAAGATCCCAGCTGAGGCTGTCCTCACGTGTGCGGAACTTGACTATCAGTCTCAACTCAGCGACTCTGCTATTCTCTTTCTGTTGAGGAACATTTCAGCGGTCACGGGCATTCGGCCTCTGATCTTCGGGTAAGCATTCTCCAAGGTGGCCTTCACAACACAGAGTTGCTGAGCAGAGACTGATAACTAAATTCCGCACATGGAGACGGCCTCAACCGGGATCTTGGGTTCACATCACACTATCTGTAACTCCCCAACAACTGGCCTGGATTTGCAAAATCTCACTAACTGTCCTGTATGGAGAGAATACACATCTCTAATCTGTGCCTAATGTTCTCTCCACTCATTATCTGTACCTTTAAATCTCGATTAGCTTTAAAGATTTATTTTACTGACTCATTATTCTGTAAATTGAGTTTGTGCCTTTATATGCCCTGTTTGTGAACAGAACTCCCACTCACCTGACGAAGGAACAGTGCTCCGAAAGCTAGTGGCTTTTGCTATCAAATAAACCTGTTGGACTTTGACCTGGTGTTGTGAGACTTCTTACTAAGGTGTTTACCCCAGTCCAACGGCAGCATCTCCACATCATCATCTAAGTACAACAGACGCCAAAACATCATGCTGACATGGACTAAAAGATTTGTGTGCAACTGCAAGGAGAAGCTGAATAACAAAATGAGCCTCAATGTGAATACAAGTCACATCCCAGTTAAACCAAGGGTTGTTTCTTTCTTTAAAAACCTTTGTGCCCATTTTGTCAAACAGACAAAGAGACAGAGCTCTGAAGAATGGGATTAAAGTCATAAAGGTTTAAGGTATGGAAACAGGCCCTTTGGCCAAACTTGTCCATGCCTTTTTTTAAAAAAAAGATTAAAATAGTCATTATTGCCCGCCTTTGGCCCATATCCCTCAATAGCCATCTTACTCATGTAACTGTCTAAACACTTTTTAGAAGACAAAATTGTACCCGCCTCTACTACCACCTCTGGCAGCTTGTTCTAGACACTCACCACCCTCTGTGTGAAAGTGTTGTCCCTCAGGACCTTTTTGTACCTTTCCCCCCTCACCTTCAACCTATGCCCTTTAGTTTTAGGCTCCTCTACCTTTGGGAAAAGTTATTGACTACCTAGCTGATATATGCCCCTCATTATTTTATAGGCTCCTATAAGATCAATCTTTAGCCTCCTCCACTCTAGAGAAAAAAGTTCCAGATTATCCAGCCTCTCCTTATAACTCAAACCATTACATCCCAGTAGTATCCCAGTAAATCTTTTCTGTACTCTTTCTAGTTTAGTAATATCCTTTTTATAATAGGTAGACCTGATCTACACACAGTATTCCAAGTGTGGCCTTACCAATATTATCATTGAAATATCTGAAATCCTGTATTCTATGTTCTGGCCAATGAAACCAAGCATGCTGAATGCCTTCTTCACCACTCTGTCCACCTGTGACTCAACCTTCAAGGATCTATGAACATATATCCCTAGATCTCTCTGTTCTACAACTCTCCCTAACGCCTTACCATTAACTGAGTAAGTCCTGCCCTGGTTCAATTTACTAAAATGCGTAACCTCGCATTTACCTAAATTAAACCCCATCTGCCATCCGTCAGCCGACTGGCCCAATTAATCAAGATCCCATTGCAATCCAAGATAACCTTCTTCACTGTCCACTATGCCACCAATCTTGGTGTCATCTGCAAACTTACTAACCATTGCTCTTAAAATCTCATGCAAATCATTAACAAATGACAATTAACAGTGGATCCAACACTGATCAGGGTTAGAATATATTTTGAATGCTTACTACCAGGAGGGTTAGAAAATTCCGATCTAAGATGCAGATGTTTAAAAGGAAATCCAAGGGTGGAATTCTCCCAGTTTGAGAATATTGAACTATTACCTGGTGCGTATTTAGCTTTACAAGATAAAAGGATGATGACCCCAGCACCTCTCCAAGCCCATCACCCGCGAGGCACCATGCCCCATTTGGACCCCCACCCACCACGTTTGAAGTCTTCACCCTTTCGGTAAGTGATGTGGTTTGAATCCTTTTGTTTGTGAGCTTTCTGTGCAGTCTTGTTCGGGTTCAGTTCCCCTCTCCTCAGTCTTCTCCTCTGTCTTCCATTATTTTAATTCATTATCCACTTCCTTGCCATCACAACTTTCACTCTTCACCTGCTCTCCCCAGTCCTTGCACAGTCCTTCTTCCATATTGCTCCCCATAACCCCACCTGCCAGTGGGAAGAGCAACTTGCCATTAAATCACTACTGGACGAAATCGCAATATAATTTTTACACAAGTGGGTTTTGACTATTTTGCCAGATTCTCTGCGCTCGCCAATCACCAAACCCGCCAAAGGTGAGCTGGGGAAATTCTACCTGACTTCACCACAAATAACCATCTTTGAATGAGGCCAACAAAATGCAATTAAAACCAAACTATGATCTCCAGAAGTGACGCTGCAAATTTAAAAATCAACATTTAGAATCATAGGAGCCCTACGGTGCAGGAGGCCATTCAGCCCATTGGGTTTACACCAATCACAATCCCACCCAGGCCCTATTCCCGCAACCCCACATACTTATCCTACTAATCCCCCTGACACTAAGGGATAACTTAGCATGTTCAATCAACCTAACTCTCACATCTTTGGAGCGTGGGAGGAAAGCAGAATAACCGGAGGAAGCCCACACAGGTATAGGCAGAACATGCAAACTTCATACCCGAGGCCAGGACTGAACCTGGGTCCCTGGCGCTGTGAGGCAGCAGTGCTAACCACTGTGCAGCATTGGGATAAGTACACAGGGATGGGAAAGGATTAAAAGGATATGGGCCAAACCTGGGACTAGCTGGGAGGGCACCATGGTCAGTATGGACTGGTTGGTCCAAGGGGCCTGTTTCTGTGCTGAGTGGCTCTACGACGCTAATTAGGAATATTTCTGAACTAACTGAGGCCTTTAATAACAACCTCTCATAACTAAGGAATTAGCATTTGCAACGGTAAGACATTAGTCAAAATTCTCTTTTAAAACAAAGGAGGCTTTAAAAAAAAATGCTTTGGATCGTGAATGCAATAGAAACACAGATGTTCGTTATCAATGATTCATTTCATACTCAACGAGTCATGAACCTGTCCATTATTGCCCTCCCTGGTACTTTAAGCAGGACTTTGAAAAGGGAAAGTTCAAAGAGCAAGACTTGCAAGCTACCCTTCCCATGTCAAACACTTTCAACTCGTGCTTTCAAAGTGAAACTCAGCAGCTGTTCAAAGGGCTGTGGGTTTGCAGGGGGGCAAGGACAGAGCGAAAGGTTGCACTACAAAGTCTCAGAACTACCCAGCAGTGATATCTTATACAAAAAGGTGAAACCCTACAAAAATTAAAACACAGAATTACGATAACATTTTTCAATGGGGCGGGGGGTTAGTTTGGGAAGGGGGGGGGGATGAGGAAGGAGGTGCAATGGGGGTGGCACCTGGAATCTTTATTTTAAAAAAAACTGCCTCTTAATATTAAATCAAATGAGAAGACTAATATTGAAAAAAAAAAATCCCAAAGAAGTCAGCTAGGAATACTTATGAAGCGCCTACCAACATCTGATAAAAAACCGCCTTCTACATGCCGGGTATTCATCTCTCTCTCTCTCACTCTCTAGCCTTTTTATCTGCCTGCCCACAAGATTTGGAGCACCATTAATTGGTCCTCGGGGAGGTTGACAGGCCTCCGCTTTCATGAGTGGGCTCTTTGTGCTTTTACACATGTGGGCATCTCTGAAGAGATAAACAAAAGGAGAGAGTTTGGAAAGAGAGAGAAAAAGACCAAAACCGCGCCTTCGATAATCTAGGCCCAAAGCCTTCAGCAGTCACCGGCAAGCTGACAAATTAAGTTAGATCAATTCCTTGAAAGCCGGCCGACCGTTTTGCATTAGGTCATTTCGTTAGGGTCCCACACCAGTCACTTTGGGATTGCCACCCGCTTCGCATTCATGGCAATGTTCAAGATCTTTTCCCAAGGAAACTATAAAGGAATTATTGATCACAGGAACTAACCTGGAGCTAACACCTGGCTCTTTTGTCCTTTCAGCAATTTCTGTACTCTCAGTAGCTGCAGGTAGTTTTCATGTTTTCGTGCATGATCTTGAATGTGCTGAGAAACTTCGGAAACCGCTTTTACTGCATCTAACGTTCAGGGAAAAGAGCACAGGAATTTGAAGAAAAAGTAAAATTTTGTTCCCCGGGAAAAGAAACAGACAACATTTGCTTAATCCTTGTATTCAAGAGGAGGCTGGATATAGCACCTGTGATGAATGGGATCAAAAGTTATGGGGAGAAAGCAGTATTAGGCTATTGAGTTGGATGATCAGCCATGATCGTAATGAATAGTGGAGCAGGCTCAAAGGGCCAAATGGCTTCTTCCTGCTCCTATTTTCTATGCTTCTACGCAAGGTCTGCATTCACCAAGTCCTGTCACTAGTACACAAGTAATAAACTGTGACTGCACTGCTTTCTGGTCATAGATTTTCTCCCAAGCTTGTCTAGAGAGTTAAGGTGATATTCTGTGTTCAAGCATCCTTGATGGGAAACACACCAAGCTTGGTGGCACAGTGGGGTTAGCACTGCTGCCTCTCAGCGCCACGGAACTGGGTTCGATTCCAGCCTAGGTCACTGTCTATTGGAGTTTACACATTCCCTCCATGTCTGAGAGTGTTTCCTCCGGGTGCTCTGGTTTCCTCCCACTGTCCAAAGATGCGCTGGCCATGCTAAATTCTCCCTCAGGTGTATCCAAACAGGCACTGGAGACTGGCGATTGGGGGATTTTCGCAGTAACTCCATTGCAGTGTTAATGTGAGCCTATTTATGACACTAACAAATAAACTTTAAAAACGAAACCATGATTTCCCTTCGAATTTTAGGCTGTTATCACAGAGTGTAAAATCGTATAGAAAGCCAGATTGTATGGGCCTTATGCGTGTATAACTCTTTTCTGAAAACAGCTAATGGATAATCTTTAATGTTATTTTCTGATAAGTCAAATACATTATTGAATCACCTTATTGAAACATATAAGATGATTAGAGGTTTAGATAGGGTGGACAGTGATAGCCTTTTTCCTAGGATGGAGAAAGCTAGCACGAGGGGACACAGCTTTAAATTAAGGGGTGGTAGTTATAGGACGGATATCAGAGGTAGGTTCTTTACCCAGAGGGTGGCAAGGGTGTGGAATGCCCTGCTTGCTGCAGTTGTAGATGCGCCAAGTTTGGTGGCGTTTAAGAGGTTAGTAGATAAGTTTATGGACGAAAAGGGAATGGTTTAGGTTAGAGGGTCATTGCTTTTTCTTAATTGGTCGGCGCAACATCGAAGGCCGAAGGGCCTGTTCTGCGCTGTAATGTTCTACATAGAGGAAATACCTCAGATTTTCTGAAAAATGCATCTTGAACAATATTTCGCTGGAATAATTTTGAAATACAGAGAAGGAAAAATGAATCTTACTTGTCAACTGCTGAAATTCTGGACTGTCAGGGTTGGTGTTTTCAGTTAAATCTCTTAACAAGTGTTTGTATCTGAAATAAAATTCAATTTGTTTTAACATTCATTACCTACAAAAGGAAAGAATGTCAAATTTTCCTGTTGTAATGTCTTAACTATGTTAGGGATTGTGGATTTATCACAAAAAGAAAAAGGCACAATTTGCACACATAGGTCCAAAATAACAACAGATTTATTCTCAGATCTCTTACCCTGTCTAGAAGATAAACAAAGTAAAAAAGGCAGCCACACAGCATCCTAAAGATGTCACCATCAAATCATATGACTGGCTCTTAAAGCAATCATGAAACAACCTAAATATATAACATCCCTCCCCCTTTATTCTGTGGTCATGATTTGTTGACAACAAACAAAAACAGGCAGATATTCACCCAGAGAACTAACTGCACATTTTCACACAACGGAAAGCACTTGGTGAATTGCTTCTCAGCCTTTTGGCTAAAGGTCAAGTGTAGTATGGACATGCTGTGTTTGGCTTAGATCACATTTCAGCTTTATTTGAAGCAATTTTTAAAAGCAGTATTGAGGCCTTTGGCTAAGATGTAAATGAGATCAAGCCTCGGAAGAGGAGCTATGCCTGCTCCAATCAGCTTGGATCATGCAGATCAAGCCCAAGACAGGAGGTGAGAGCCTCAGCTTGGATGGGGAATGTCTCAACTTGTTGAGACTCTGAAATTGGACTTGATTTGATGGAATTGGATTTAAAAAAAAGAAAGAAAATGATAAACAAAAGTAACTGGTCAGTAATAGAGTGGGTGATGAATGTGGAAAGGCAGATATTGTCCTGGGACGATGGTGATCGGGGTTTGGGTTGGGAGGCGGGGAGCAGGGGGAGGTTGGTGCATGGGCCGGGGGGGGGGGATCATTTAGTGTGCTTGTAGTCCTATGAAGCGTTGAGGAGCGTGGAAGTGGTGCAGCACGGGGTTAGGGTAGGAGTTAAGGCTCCCCTTACCTCCTCCCACTAAAAAGCTGGAACTTAGTCTGAAGAAAAAGAACAAAGCCTAGGGGAAGAACAGGGACAAATGACCTGAAAAAATACTTCAAAAAGTTGCTATCACCCAAGAGTTTTCCTTCATCATTACACATTATTTGTACAATTAGGATCAGCATTTTTGCTAATAAGCTTTCACTTTTAGTTTACCTTTCCCGACCCTTGAAACTAATATTTCTGCTTTTGACTAGGAATCCTCGAATGGCTCTTTCCACAAAGCTTCATTTGGAATTGGGAGGACCAGCTTCTTCAGGAAGCTTGGGTACACGGAAGCGGAGGAGGGCGCATGAACGCTGATCCATTGCAAAACAATCACAAGCGCACAGTTGACACCCATCTGAATGTTGCCATGTGTTTCATTACTGGAACACTGCACATAATACCTATCCCTATCCTGGCAAACATCACTCTTCCACGTATGCTTCAACTTGCAATGACCCACAAAATGACACATCGTTGTAGATCAGTTGGGCAAACAAAATGCTTTGGCATTATAATTAGGTAAACTGAAGATGTCTGGAGAAATGATTAGCAGTGATGTAAAGAACAATGTATTTGCACGATGAGACCATTCTGTATCCAACTCGAGGAATTAATACGTGACTCCGAAAAAATTAATAGTCTGTACAAATCTAAACAGGCAGACAGAACTGGCAGCAACCAGGGATTCAAGGCCCCAGTTCATCTCTTCCCTCCTGCATGTGGAACAAAAGCTTTTCTTGAAGTTCAACATGGTCTCGAATCATTTTATTTCCCTCCTACAATTGGCTCTGCGAGCAGGGTACTGTACCGAATAATCGGCAACTATGTGGTTCCAATTCCGGTGAATACATTTATTTTACTATCCACGATTAGGGGAGTGATTTCACACTAGTCGTTGCGGTACGAGAAGAACGATGGAGAGAGGGTCTGACCGTGTGAACTTGAAGGAAATCGCAGGGTAACACTGGGCACAGAGAATTGATGAGAAAACTTAAATCGGTTTTAGCGAAGTGCGCACATAAAACCCACATTGCGGAAAAACACGGAGAAAGGATCGGGGGATCTTACTCACAGCAAGGAGTAGCCACGAGGGAGGATTCCGCGAGAGGATAGAACCGCAGGAGGAAAAGGCTACGAGAGAAGAACGTGTGCAAAAGTGGTTGAGATGGCCAAGTGTGATAAAACAGCCGCCAATAAAGGGGATTTACAACAGGGACCCAAGGGATCTATCGTACAAACTATAGTTAATCATAATTTAAATTTATTAAAAATAACGAGGGGTAGAGGATTTCATTCAGATGCATCCGTTGCCCGAGCAAAAGGTCTGGTGGAGGAAGCAATCTAAAAACACCTATGAGAAGGGAGCAATAATTGCAACAGCCATACTGAAAAACTAAAGAGTAAGTATCATGAAGCGAGAATAGCAGCTGTGAGACAGGCGAGGGAGGGACACAGGAACAAACCACATGGTAGGGCGTGGGGTACCAACAATGCCAGACTTAGTTGAGGACAGTGATGATCAGACCTAATGGGGCACTCGAGAGGAAGGAGTGTACTGTGACGGACATTGCGAGCACGGGTACACGCGTTCTCCTCCTTACGAGAAAGTGAGCCACAGCCTGGACCCTCTTTACGAGTTGTAAGGAAGACCACGGACGGACAGACCTCTTGAGCAATAGATTCAAATGCCCTTTACAGCAGGGGGAAAAGCAGATGGTTCTAAATGAACTACCCCCAACGAAAGGGCAAAATGACCAGGGCCCTTTTTGGGATAAATTGCGAATGACCCATGGGTTGACTAATGACGACATTCATTTTATTGTTGAGGGCAAAGGATGAAATCTCTAAATGGTTGTGGTATGCCTGCCGAAAACGGAGAGGGTACTAGTTTGGTCAGGCATGCCATAGCCATTTAGAGATCGCGCGTGAATCTTCCAGAGCAGAGGGGGAAACAAAGACACCCACTTTGCAGCTTTTAAATTAGTGGTAAAAACCGCCCTAGAGAAGGATAGGCCAAACTGGAGCCTGATCAAGCAAGGACCAAAGAAAAGGGCGGAGGACTGTACAGAGAGGAAGTTTGAGGCATTCAAACACCATTCGGGGATAGCTGCCCACACTGAGGCGACAAAACCTTTTTAAAAGGTGTTGACCGACAAAACGGGTCTGCATTTGACCAGAATCACGGAGATGGGCATATCGATGGGGAATACCTATTATCAGGTCCTCACCTCGGCAATGAAGGTCGAGGATAATCCTAGAAAGGGGGGTACAAATGAGGCCTGCCGAGATGCCAGAAGCCAGGATTGAGAGAATGAAAAGACATCTCGTGAGTTTCTCCATTAGCCTATATTTCCCTTCAAACCAGTTGAGGTGTTCCCAATTTCTTTGCTCCTTCTAGGAAAGAATGTTTATTATTTGTTCTAGCTCTTTTCTTCACAGGCCTGCACACCACCAACCTTCTTAGTAGCTTGCTGGCTGGACAGGGGATTTAGAAGCTAATGTCGATACTGCAACTGCAGGGTCAACAGGGAACTGTTTTCGCTCTCGGTCAAACAGGAATGAGCTTATAGCAGCGGAGCAGCAACTGCAACCACAACATCCAGGCAAAAAGAACAATAAAAATTCAGTATTGTTGATTTCTCTCCCTTCAACCAAATGTCTCCACTGATGTTGAAAGCAGTGCAAGCAGCCAGTCTTCACTGGAGAACCTGATCTCACTCAATGAAGGAGCAACGCTTCAAAAGCTCGTGACTCCAAATAAATCTGTTGGACTTGAACCTGGTGTGGTGTTGTGAGACTTCTAATTCTTATATTCTTTATTATCGACCTCAATACAATTTTGCCTTCATAAATACCCTTAATATTCCTAACAGAATCTATAAATATACAGTTACATTGGTGACGAGGATAAAATGGATTCTGAGGACACAGCCTCTGGCCTGATACACGTGAGCATCTCATTTTAATCAAAGTTTGAAGAAAGAATTACTCACCCAAATGCCTGCCTTTAGGCAAATAGACCCACAAAAGATATTGCCAGATCCTTAACTGAATGAGCCTAGAGTGGCCGATACAGCCAGAAGTTTAGAAATATAGAGAAAGAAAAGGGAAAATAACCTTCAGCAGCAAGAGCCATGGTTTTGAGTTTGAAAGAAAAGATAGAACTTAAATTTTGAGAAAACAAAGAGCTGCTGTTTTTTTCAAAAAAAGAGGAAGAGAATAGAGAGCAATAGCTTGGATAAATCGGGAAAAAAATGTCCCAAGGAACTGGAGGAGCTCTCCCAGAAGCACAGGAAAATTAAGTGGCTGAGATTGCCAGGCTCCTGCTCCACGTGGAGCCAGCACTAAGGGAATACAAGCAGTGAGGTTCTGAAGTTTTGGGGTGGGAATCACACGCAGGAGCATCATAGCCAAATATTACTCTACCATTCCTATTATCCCCAGTGGGAAAGGTGAGGAAAAGAGGTGTTTATATTGGAATGGTTGAAGTTTATTTATTAGTGTGACAAGTAGGTCTACATTAACACTGCGATGAAATTACTGCAAAAATCCCCTAGTCACCACATTCAGGCACCTGTTCTGGTGCACTGAGGGAGAATTTGGCACCTAAACAGCACATCTTTCAGACTGTGTGAGGACACACAGACACAGGCAGAATGTGCAGATCTGCACAGATAGTGACGCAAGGTGGGAATCAAATCCAGGTCCCTGGCGCTGTGAAGCAGCAGTGCTAACCACTGCACCAACGAAAAGGGACCTTAAGTAGGCATCCTGGTGCATTTCCCTTGCACTGGGTGCTTTATAATCAAAATGTGGGGATTATTTTCTTTCAACAATTGAATTTATGCTGTTTAAGAGTAGAAGACGGAAGAATCAAGCATGCAGACGATGAGCCATGTTACTTTCTTCTACAAAGCGCACAACCAATTCCACCTCAGAGTTTTCACGTGCAGATACCAATGTACCTCTCTACAGGCTGCTCTCTTAACACAAAAAGCGATGGATGTTTAAAAACTCTGACAGGTATTGCAGATGACTCAGTAGCTACACATGAAGGTCAGTCTGCCTATATTATTTCACAAACTCAATCAAAGTTCTCAACTTCCTCCACTTAAGCATTCAACTATTTCACAAAAGCTTCAGGAGTTTTTACTTCCAACACACTGTCAATTTCCAATCTATCGATGACTGCATCATGAGAAATATTTTTCCCATCAGTTTTCATTTCACCTTTCACCAGGGTGAATCTATGTCTGTTTGCCTTACCCTCACTATTTTAGCTTAAATAGTCTGTGAACTCAAACCATTTTTCATCCCTTTAACTATCTTCCATGCTTCTGATGAGGCCCAATCACAGGTGCTTTCCAGCGAAGGTTTTCCAACCCATCTCTCCCTGAAGGTGACATCAGCCCATCCCTGTTTTATTAAAGAACTTCTTTAGTAAATTTCTTTAAGTTTGTTATATACATTTCATTGAACCCCTGTAGTGCAGGAGGTAACCATTTGGCCCATCGAGCCTGCACTAACTCTCCAAGCCCACACCATCTCCGTAACTGCCATATTTAATACACCTAACCTATATATGTTTGGACACTAAGGAGCAACTTAGCCTGGCCAATACACCCAACCCGCACATCTTTGGACTTTGGAAGGAAACTGGAGCACCCAGAGGAAACCCATGCAGACACAGGGAGAACATGCAAATTCCACACAGACAGTGACTAAAGTGGAATTGAACTGGATCCCTGGTGCAGCAGTGCTAACTGTTCTCTCTATGTCTGTGTGGGTTTTCTCCAGGTGCTCCAGTTTCCTTTCACATCCAAAGGTGTGCAGATTAGCATAGTAAATTGTCCCTTAGTGTCCAAAGATATTCAAGTCTGGTGGATACCCACGGTAAATGCGCAGAGTTATGGGGACAGGGCAGGGGTGCAGGACTGGGTAAGATGCACTTTCAGAGTTTCATTGCAGACTCGATGGGCCAAACATCCTACTTCTGCACCATAGGGATTCTATAGCTTCAGTGAGGCCAGATCGTGAGGCTACTCATGACCCAAGTCCAGAATTGAATCCGAGTCCCTGGAACTGTGAGACTCCAAATACATCCACTTTATATACAGCACGTCATTCCTTCAAAGAATTTAAAAATTGGTTAAGCATCATTCCCATTTCATGAAACCACATTAACTTTGCCTAATTGCCTTGAATCTTTCTATGTGCCCCATCTTAACATCTCTAATAATAGCTTCAACATTTTCCCTGAGAGAGATGTTAAGCTAACAGCCCTGTTGTTTCCCATTTTCCATCTCTCTCCCAGTCCGCCTAACCCGCACGTCTTTGGAGCATGGGAGGAAACTGGAGCACACGGAGGAAACCCACCCAGGCATGGGGAGTACGTGCAAACTTCACACAGACAGTGACCTAAACCGAGAACCAAACCCAGGTCGCTGGCACTGTGATGTAGCAGTGCTAACCACTGCCCATTACTGAGCCTTCTGGCAGGCTGGGATCTTCCAGTGATGCGGAACATGATCCCATGTGGCAGATTCTCCAGTGGCGAGGCTGGTGAGCCATCCAAGGCTCTGTAAACTCTGATAGGAACAGAAGACCCAACTGGCAACCAATGGCTAGTGGCTTCCCTTGCTGGAAAACATGCTGTGGGATGGGGGCGGGGGAGGTGGAATCTCAGCCAGAAGGGGAAATTTTCCAGCCCTTCCCACTGGAGGGATCTTCCAATGGCTTGCTGCCTTCAATGTGGGAAAACCTGCAGTGGGAAAGCTGGAAAGTCCTGAACACTTTTTAATTGGTTTTGATAGGTTACAGCCACCTGAAAAAAAAATCTATCTGAATGAGTCCCATTGTAAAATATACTTGCCTTACTGAATTTGAGAGGTTTTCTAGAAAGGCAATCCTCCAAATAGCAGGACTTCATTCCTGGAATGTGAGCTTGCTTGTTCTTTCTGCAAATCCTGACAAATCTGCTGAGTGCTTCCTACATATTTTATTTTACTTTCAAACATCCAATGATTGATTTTTGCTTGCAAGTTGTACACACAGTAAGAATGTTACTTTTGAAATCACCGTAGGCGTGCCCTGTTGGGCTTGACAATCAATGAAACGTGGAGTTTCCACACAGGTATTTTTCTAATCATCATTCTTAGTCCCCGAATTAAAGAAAAAAGTGATGGAACACAGAAACAGTCTATTTCTGTCATAAACACCCATTGTGAGTTTGGCAAGATAACAAAAGCGTAGAATGGGATACAAATGATTAAGACAGTCAGCGTAGCTTTGTGAGTGGAAAATCATTCTCACAAATTTGATTAAGTTTTTTGAAAGGGCAACCAAGAACGTAGACAAGGGAGTGCAGTTGATGTTGTCCACATGGACTTTAGCAAGGGGTTTGACAAGATCCTGCATGGTAGTTTGTTGCATAAAGTTAAATCTCACAGGAATGAAATAGGTACAAAATTGGCTTCTTGACAGAAGCCAAAGGGTAGTTGTAGAGAGTTGTTTTTCAAACTGGAAGGGTCCATTGTTGTTTGTCATTTATATTAATGATTTGGATGAGAATATAGGAGGCATGGTTAGTAAATTTGCAGGTGACACCACGATTGGTGGCACAGTGGACAGTGAACAAAGTTATCTCCGATTGCAATGGGATCTTGATCAATTGGGCCTATGGGTTGACAAGTGGCAAATGGAGTTTAATTTACATAAATGCACGGTGATGCATTTTGGTAGACTGAACGAGGGCAGGATTTACTCAGTTAATGGGAGGGCGTTGGGAAGAGTTACAGAACAAAGAAATATACGCGTTCATGTCCATCGCTCCTTGAAAGCGAACAGAGTAGTGAAGAAGGCAATCCGCATGCTTGGTTTCATTGGTCAAAGCATTGAATACAGGAGTTGAGTTGTCTTGTTGAAGTTGTACAAGACATTGGTAAGGTCACCTTGGAATACTGTGCGCAGTTCTAGTCACACTATTATGGGAAGCATATTATTAAACTAGAAAGAGTGCAGAAAAGATTTACTAGAATGCTCCTGGAATTTGATGGGTTGAGTTCTAAGGAGAGGCGGGATAGACTGGGACATTTTTCTCTGGAGCATAGGAGGATGAGCGGTGACCTTGTAGAGATCTGTAAAATAATGAGGGGCACAGATAAGGTAGAATGTCAATATCTTTTTCCAAAGATAGGGGAGTCCAAAACTAGAGGGCATAGGTTTAAGGTGAGAGGGGAGAGACACAAAAGCGTCCAGAGGGGCAATTATTTCACACAGAGGGTGGGGAGTGTCTGGAGCAAGCTGCCAGAGGTAGTAGTAGAGGCAGGTTTAATTTTGTCTTTTAAAAGGTATTTAGATAGTTACACGGGTATGATGGGTATAGAGGGATATGGACCAAATGCGGGCAATTGGAATAGCTTAGGGGTTTAAAAAAAAAGGGCGGCATGGACAAGTTGGGCTGAAGAGCCTGTTTCGATGTCATAAACCTCTATGATACGAGATCATCTCATCCCTACAGTGCAGGAGGCGGCCATTTGGTCCATCGAGTCTGTACTGACCACAATCCTACCCAGGTTCCATTCCATAACCCCACATATATGTATAATTTTGAAAAATTCACCCGACACTAGGGTCAATTTAGCACAGCCAATCAACCTAACCTGCACATCTTTGGTCTGTGGGTGGAAACCAGAGCAGCTGGAGGAAATTCATACAGTGTCGGGGAGCATGTGCAAACTCCAAACAGACCGTGACCCAAGGCTGGAATTGAACCCGAGTCCCCTGACATTGCAAGGCAGCAGTGCTACCCACTGTGCTACCGTGCCTAGGGATAAGACAGTAAGACGTAGGAGCAGTAGACCATTTGGCCCATTGGATCTGATGTGCCAATGAGATTATGACTGATCTGATAATCCTCAATCTTGCCTTCATCTTTAACAAAACCTGAATGGAAGATTACGGACAGGCAACTATTTGATCTGCTGGAGAAGAGATCATAATGACGAGGTTCTGTGTTTTTGATGGTCAGAATGATTAAACCTCCTACAGCCAAATTTAATCATCTACTTATGCTTCCCATTTTGAAGTGTTTGCTGAATCATCTTACAAGTAAGGCGGGGGTCAGAGGTTTACAGCGGTGATCTCCACATCTCATTGGGAGGTGTTAGAAATGTCAGGTTTTATAAACAATCATATTTTAGGCTGTCAATTTAATTTCAGGATGGAATAGAGTTTGAGCTGTGGCTGGCATGGTGGCACACTGGTTTGCACTGTTGCTTCACAGTGTCAGGGACATAGGTTAATTCCCGGTTTGGGTAACTGCGCAAGGAATTTGCATGTTCTTCCCATATCCACACGGCGAACATGCAAACCTTCTTCCTCTGGATGCTCCTGTTTCCTCCCACAGTCTGAAAGATGCACTGGTTAGATGTATTGGCCATGTTAAATTCTCCCTCAGTATACCAGAACAGGAGTGCGGCGACTGGGGGATTTTCACAGTAACTTCATTTCAACGTTAATGTGAGTCTACTTGTGACATGAATAAATAAATAAACAAACTGAAAATAGACAGGTGCTTGATGCTGGCATGGACATGATGGGCTGAAGGGCCTCCTTCTGTGCCATTAAACTCTATAACTAAACATCATTTGAAACTATAATTGGAAAGTGTTTGAGCAGAAGGTGCAACAGAAATGGTGCAATATTTTTCACCAATTACGTCAACAGAGGAACAAGATCAAGATTGAACCCAGGCTTTGAGATGTCCGTGTTTTCCTGTGTGAATTCACAAGATAATTTACAGAAATACCTCGAGAATTTTGTATCAGCTTGGATTTACTGGCATTGAAGATGGTTTTGCAATGTTGTACTGTTGGTTGCAATCAACGTGTGAATAGTGGTTGCAATACCCAGAGAACATTCTACTCTTTTCTGAAGAGTACCAACTAAAGCAGGTAGCTGGAAGCTGAACTGAAAATTCTCCCTGAAGGACGGCACTTCTGACAGGACAACTACCAACCCTCCTCTTCCCCCAGTCAAAGTTTATTTATTCACGTCACAAGTGGGCTTACGTTAACACTGCAAAAAAGTTACTGTGAAAATCCCCCTTGCCGACACACTCCAGGGCCTATTTGCGTTTACTGAAGGAGAATTTAGCACGGCCAATCCCACCTAACCTGCATATCTTTCAGCAGCCGGAGGAAACCCATGCAGACACGGGGAGAACGTACAAGCTCAATACAGAAGGTGACCCATGCTTGGAGTTGAACCCGGGTCCCTAGCACTGTGAGGCAGCAGTGTTAACCACTGAACCACTATATTGGTTGGACATACTGAGGGAGAATTTAGCGTGGCCAATGCAGCTAAGCAGCACATCTTTCGGACGGTGGAAGGAAACTCAACACAGACACGGGCTGAACATGCAGACAGTGACCCAAGCTGGGAATCGAACCTGTGCCCCTGACAGTGCGAGGCCCCCAGTGCTAACCTCTGTGCCACTCCGCACTAGTGCATTGCCCGAGTCATTTGCCCCAAGTCTCGTGGCAGTGACTGCTTTAACGGCTTGACCAAGCTGTACCTTAATGCAAAAAGGGGGTGCCCTGAAGACCTTTTCACCACCACTTAAACTACTCAATCCACAGTAGCATTCTGGAATATATTCAAACTATTTGGGTGTTACCAAACTATTACTGACAATCTGCTCTCTTCGGCATGTACACAATGGGAATCTAATTAGTACACACTTGACTAGACCAAACAATCCCTGTTGCAGGCATTCCAGGAGGAACAGCGTAATGAAAACATAACAGTCTTGACATATAGGTCTGCTTAACAATAACTGGTCCACGATTTGCTTCTCATATAATTAGTGCATTTTGTTGTTGCTGTCTGATGGATATTTTCTGGTAATAAAAGGGCAGCATAAGGCGAATTCCATCTCCTCTGGGCCTAATATACCAATGATGCACGACTGTCACTGTGGGAGTCTGTCAAATGTGGAGTGCTCCTCTGTGCAGGTCCTCTCTGAACAGTGGCAGCAGCTGGCTCTGGCATATGCTTGTACAAGCACGAGCTTCCCAAGACCCGCTGCTTTCATCACTGCGGAGATTAATTACTGCAGACTGGTGTCAGTTGCAGGCAGGCCAGGCCTCGGGGAGAATCCCACACGATATACTGTGACAGCAGACATAATGTGTCCTGTCACTTGGAAGTCCAGCACTTAGTTTCCCTGCTTTATCAAGGGAAAAAAAAAAGAACCAAGGCAGAAATACCGCAGGTTTCTCGTGTTGCAGGCACACACATTGACCCAATAAATGCTTTGTACAGATTTCTGCGGATTTAAGTTTAAACTACAAGATCAATAATCTTGTCTAAGCAAACTGAAAACTTTACGGCAAAGGTACGTAGATCTAAAGGGAAATTTAGGTAAAAAGATGCCTGTGACGCGAAATTAATAAAGGTATTGGTTACATACAATGGTTCATCAGAGATTGCGTGGGTTTGAATCTCATGCCATCGGGCAACGGGAACTCACAAGGGCGCAAGGTAGTGTAAAGTGCGGATCCCGGGTGTACTCAAAAGTCATCACCTAATTGTTTCTCGCATCATACAACAAGACGACAAATCTGCTTCTCCCCAATTTCAGCTCCGTACAATGGGAAACTTCACAGCAAAGGGAAAAGATGAGAAATAAAAAGATCGAAAGGAATCGGGAAAAAGCAACAAGCAACGGTTGCAAGCCCAAGAGAACAGTGTGCGACGGCTCTGGAAGGAGGCATCTGCAGGTATTTCCTTTTCAGTGGGTGGCAGGGTGGCACAGTGGTGAGCACTGCTGCTTTACAGTGCCAGGGACACAGGTTCAATTCCCACTAATTGTGTGGAGAACGCACAGTGTGTCTATGTGGGTTTCCTCCGAGTGCTCCAGTTTCCTCCAAAGACGTGCAGGTTAGGTTAATTGCCCGTGCTAAATTGACCCTAATGTCAAGAGGACTTTGGATAAGAGTGTGAGGTTATGGGCATAGGGTCTAGGTGGGATTGTGGTTAGACTGAATGGCTGAGTGGCCTCCTTCTGCTCTGTAGGGATTCTATAAAAGGTTTTACGTAAAGTTCAAAATTATCACCTCATGGATGATCTATTTTTGGACTTTGTTTGGTTAACATTGTATTTTTTCCCCACAGGTGAACACATTCAGCATCCTACTGACAAATTGAACAAAGTCAAACAATTCTCAGCTCTTTTCAATGACTCAAGAAAGAGCGAAGAAGAGCGCGCAGGAGAGAGAGAGAGAGAGAGAGAGAGAGAGAGAGAGAGAAAGCTCAAGAAAAAGAAAGTTTGTACCAAGCACTTTCCAGCACCTATTGCGGAGAGATTCGATAGCCCAGTCAAAAGATTATCCATTTTTCAGCAAGAATGGATAATCCTGAGACAGGAAGAGCCAGGAAATCCCACCCCATGAGCAGACACACAAGACAGTCAGAAAGAAAGCGACAATTTTCCAACTTTCTAGTCAGCAATGCCACAGAGGATTGCTCATCATCACATGCTTGTTAAGTAACAAAACTTTTATCAAATTGACAATATTGAATAGCCATGACCAATTCATTCTTGTTCCCTCTTTCATGAGGAAGTGAGCACCGCTGGCGAGACCAACAGTCATTGCCCGCCCCTGATTGTCCTTGAGAAGGTGATGGTGAGCCACCACGGAGTTAACTCCTGGAACAGCTGCATTTCAGAAGTGTTTGTCAATCGGCGTCCATTATTAAACACCCTGCTCTCATTGCTCCAGAGGCGATCATTCTCTGTCCAGATTATTGGGGCCAGTCACCGGGGAAGCCATCCTTCTGAAAAAGCGATGACTACAATGTTACAATTGGCAAAAGATGCACAGCCGAGGACCCGAGGACAAGGGACGGGAGATTTCCTCCACAAACTGTGCTGAGACAGTCAGGTAGAATTACAGCCCCTTTGCTGGATCTTTCCAGATAGACAGATTGCACCAAGCAAGCCGGCTAGTTCATTAAAAAAGGAGCTAAAACAAATCAGCACATTTTCAGCGTCTGACATTCCAGAGCTCCTCCCGGGTGTGCTGGGCATGGGGACATGTGTTGGCATATCACCACCCTGGCCAGGTGCCCAAAGCAGGCAGGAAGGTGGCACGCTCCACTATCTGTTCGCAATTGGCAATGTCTAGCTGGAGACCAAGACGACAAGATGGTATAACTTGAAGCAATCTGCCTGTCCAGACTTGGCAAGCGCCGGGTAGAAAAGTAGCAAGCTCCAACTATGCAGCTGCAGGATATGGGCACTCAGAGTTCCATCAAAACCCCCGCAGGACAGTTTGGAAGAGTGATCAGAATAAAATCCCACTCCGCTGCAGCTGACATGCCATCACTTCCAGCCTGCAACCTAATGAGAGATGTATCAAATAACCGCCAGCTTTACATGGAAAAGTAACCCCATCGTAAATACTGAATTTGGACAATCGTGTGGGGAAAACGTGGAGCCGGCTCCCTTAATAAGCTTGTTTATATTTGCAGTACCATTAACTTATATTTATGAAGTGCCACAATCATCTACTAGGCAGGAAGAAACATTCGAACTAATGATCAAAAGCTCGATCAGGATCAGAGAGAAGGGGAGGGAAGTTGTGGAGTTTAGACAAGTGGAAGTGTCAACAGGAGGCACAACCTTCAAAAAGGTGGACGGATGGGTGAGTGCCCAAGGAAAACGGAGAACTTCAGGGTGAAGGGTCATTCTAGAGAAACAGGGAGAGGATTTGGAAGAGCATGGAGAGATTTAAAGGCCATTCTTCCATTTGAGGTTGAGAGATGAGGAACCAAGTCAGTGAAGATTAGGGTGGCACTTGGTGTAGAACAGGATGAAGGTAGTGGAGTTTCCAATGGGCTGGAGTATGTTTGGGGCAGCATAGTGGTTAACCTGCTACCTCACAAGCGCCTGGGATCCAAGTTCAAATCTGGCCTCAGGTCACTGTCTGTGTGGAGTTGACATGTTCTTCTCATGTCTGTGTGGGTTTCCTCCGGGGATTCCTCCCACAGTTCGAAGATGTGTGGATTGGCTATGCGAAATTGACCCTGGTGACAGGGGGATTAGCAGAGTGAATATGTGGGAATAGGGCCTGGGTGGATTGTGATCAATGCAGACTCAATGGGCCCAATGGCCAGGATTTTATAAAGGATAACAGATGGGAGAACAGTCAGGAGAGCAGTAGATTAATTTGTTGGGAGCTGACAGTAACATGGGCAATAGTATCAGACACACTGCGGTAAGTGGGGAGGTGGGCAATGATCCAAGGGTGGAAACAAGCAACATTTGCGACGGAGAGAGGATATGGAGGATGGAATTACAGCTCACAGTCGAACAACACTACAAGATTTCCAGTTGTAGAGGATCATAGCCTAGGACACAGGCAGTGAGGGGTGTCAGAGGATAAATCTTCTGCCCTTAGACAATGAATGAGAATCAGAATCTTTTCCACTGCCTGACCCCGCTCTGTCAGGGTATCTGCCTGGGGGATTGCCCCAGAATTGACCAATTAATGAGGGTTTTGGTCTGGTATCCAATTTTGGATGTTGGCATGAACTCAAGGCTGCAGACCACTGCAGAAGGGAACCAAACATGTCCTCCACCCCCTTCAAAGAGGTTAGATATAAATTTAAAAATCTATAGCCACTCCCAAAAGGCCATTTATGTCTGCCACAACAGCTGTGGCCCCCTGGCAGATGTGGCTCTAGTTGGGTGATCAAAGCAAGAAGCTTCCTGGGGCTCCCAGGTCAGTTACCAGAAAACAACCATCTGGAAATTGCCAGGCTTGGCCCTCAGTGATGGGCCGACCCACTGCTGGGAAAATCTGGCTAAATGAGACCAGAACCGAGCATATCATTCTGCAGTTTGGTTACCTACCTCTTGGCTAATGAGAAGAGACTGAGTAGACTGGGACTATACTCATTGGAATTCAGAAGAACAAGGGAGATCTTATAGAAACATACAAGATTAGAATAGATAAGATAGAAGCAGGGAAGTTGTTTCCACTGATGGGTGAAACTAGAACTAAGGGGTATGGCCTCAAAATAAGGGGGAGCAGATTTAGGACTGAGTCGAGGAGGAACTTCTTCACCCAAAGGTTTGTGAATCTGTGGAATTCCCCGCCCAGTGAAGAGCTGAGGTTACCTCATTGAATGTTTTAAGGCAAGGATAGATAAAGTTTTGAACAGTAAAGGAATTAAGGGTGATGGTGAGCGAGTGGAGCTGAGTCCACAAAAAGAACAGCCACAATCTTATTGAATGGCAGGGCAGGGCCAAGGGGCCAGGTGGTCTATTCCTGCTTCTTGTTCTTATTTCACTGCCAAATGAGTAGCCTCTAAGTGCCACTCCACCTGACCAAAGATCGCCCAAAGGTGAGGAATGTGCGGGTCACTGATACAACGCTTCCATTTCAAATATTCCTCCTGGTCCTGCTTGGAAGCTCATTCCAATGGTACTAGGAGAATGCTGCCTGGAGTGAGGGAATAGAACCTGTGATGGGGAAACAAAGCCAGTCGCCTTGCTCTCCCCACTGTGCAGCTACAACAGATTAAAACCCAACAAGGTCAGACATTAGAGCGGAACAGCGGTTAGCACTGCTGCCTCACAGTGCCAGGGATCCAGGTTCAATTCCAGCCTCGGTCACTGTGTAGAGCTTGCACATTCTCCCCATGTCTGCATGGGTTTCCTCCGTGTGCTCCGGTCTCTTCCCACAATCCAAGGATGTATGGATTTGGTTGACTGGCCATGCTGAATTGACCCTTAGTGTCGAGGGATTGTCATAGAATCTCAACAGCACAGGAGGAGGCCCATTGAGTCTGTAGCGACCACAATCCCATCCGTAATCCCACACATCCATTCCCCAAATGGAGCACATCATCCTGACCTTACGTTTTTGTTAAGCTAAGAGATATGGGCCAAAGGTAGATATATGGAATTAGGCCACAGGTC
Organism: Sphyrna mokarran; assembly: GCA_024679065.1. Taxonomy (NCBI): domain Eukaryota; kingdom Metazoa; phylum Chordata; class Chondrichthyes; order Carcharhiniformes; family Carcharhinidae; genus Sphyrna; species Sphyrna mokarran. Next base: position 10,860,522 of record JAGIQG010000019.1, read on the forward strand.
AATAATGATCTCATTAAATGTTGGAACAAATTCAATGGACTGAATGGGTCTACTCCGGTTCCTATCTTCCTAAAGCTGACCAATAAAAAGCACTTGAAATTAAAACATTAATTATAGCAGAAATGTCAAGATTTTTCACTCATTTCAGATAATCTATAAATCATTTAATCATTGCTCTCATGGTTCTTCTGTGAAATCCTTCAGTTAAAATACTGCATTACATTTTGCTAAAAGTCATACACACATTGCAATTTATACCCAACATGGGCATACAAAAGGAACGAGTTTGCTAATTTCCATCAACCACTGTACAACAAAGTAAAGCAGGACTAAGTCACCCATTTGATCAGCACCCCATCCCTCCAACCTCTTCAATGTTCAGTCAATCAACAAGGCATACGTGGTAGCCCAGCGTGCACTGCAGCAATTTACCATGCCTCCTCCGAATCCTTCCAAATCCTTACGACCGCAAAGGATAAGGGTAGCAGACACATGGGAACACTAGCAACTGCAAATTCCCTTTCAAGCTATTCGCCATCCTGGCTGGAACTGTATCAACGTTCCTTCACTGTCAAGTTTTTTTTTATTCATTCACGGGATATGGGCGTCACTGGCTGGCCAGGACTTATTGCCCATCCCTAGTGGTTTGCTAGTCCATTTCAGAAGGGCAGTTGAAAGTCACCCACATTGCTGTGGCTCTGGAGTCACGTAGGTCAGATCAGGTAAAGATGGCAGTTTCCCTCCCGAAAGAGCATTAGTGAACCAGATGGGTTTTTCCAACAATTGACAATGGTTTCATGATCATCAGTAGAATCCAAAAAGCAGATAGACATAAGAAGAAATAGGAGCAGGAGTGGGCCATCTAACCCTTCGAGCCTGCCCCGCCATTCAATAAGATCATGGCTGATCTGGAATGGATCAGTTCCACTTACCCCATCTGCTCCCCATAACCTCAATTCCCTTATTTATCAGAAATCTATCTACCCGTGATTTAAACATATTAAATGAGGTAGTCTGTACCACTTCAATGGTCAGAGAATTCCAGAGATTCACCATCCTTTGAGTGAAGAAATTCCTCCTCAACTCTGTTCTAAACTGCCCCCCTGCCCCCATTTTGAGGCTGTGCCCTCTAGTTCTGGTAATACTTTCTATTAAATTCAAATTCCATCATCAAATTCCATTAATGCTCTTCAAATTCCATCATGGGGATTCGTACCCGGTTCCCCAGAACATTAGCCAAGTTTCTGGATTAATAGTCTAATACATTAAGGCCATTACCTTCCCGTATCTTGCAACTCCCTCCCTAATAGCACTATGAGTGTACCTACACCTCAGGAACTGCAGCAATTCAAGACAGTGGCTTACCCCCAACTTCGAGGGCAATTAGGGATCAGCAATAAGCTGCCTTGTCAGTGACTCCCACATAGAATCACACGATCCTTACAATGCAGAAGGAGTCCATTCAGCCCATTGAGTATACACCAATTCTCTGACAGAGCATCCCACCTAGGCCCTATTCTCTTAGCCCCATAAATTCACCCCACAAATCCCCATTACCCACACATCTTGGGACACTAAGGGGCAATTTAGCACAGCCAATCCACCAAATCTGCACATCCTCAGACTATGAGGGGAAATTTGCAGATAACCCATATAATAAGAAGTCTGACAACCCCAGGTTTAATTCCAACTGGTTTATTTGACAGTAAACTCGCAAGCTTGCGAATTTACTATCAAAGATCAGTTGGACTTGAACCTGGTGTCGTCAGACTTCTTACTGTGTTTACCCCAGTCCAATGTCGGCATCTCCACATGGTAATCTATACAGACAGAGAACATGCAAACTCCACACAGAGACTGGAATTGAACCCAGGCCCCTGGTGCTGAGAGACAGCAATGCTAATCACTGTGCCATCCTGCCGCCCGTGAAAAATTATTAAAAAATTACTTAATACTCTACTACCCAATTAATGTGAGCAACAAAGACAGGCTTATATGTCAATGACATTGTGACGACAGCAATTGCAACAAGCAAACTGAAACCATGAAATCTCCTCTGACAAGATTTAATAGTATTTGTTGTAAATGTGAAGTTCTAAAGGGATGCCTGCAATCCGCTGTACAATTATTGTTCTGAACTGCTCAAACCTCAAGACATCAAAAAAGCCTTTACTACTATGTCTCTCAAATTTTAGTCTGGGTCTCATTTATATAAATGGCTCTTTCCCGCTGTGCAATTACACATTACATTATTACTGGTTTGAGGAAAAAAATCTTTGCTTCTGAAAATGGGAGTACTAACTGGAACTAAATGCATTTCCTAATGATGTTAAAATGATGCTGATAGCAGTGAAAACTTGCTTATTTTATTGCTCCAATTATCTTAAAATATACAAGCGTTTTATCTCCAGAATTAAAAGACCACAAGATTCTATTTTCAAAAATTTAATTAATCCCTAGAAATAGAACAATAAACACAGCTGGGAGCAGCTTTTGAGGAAAGTTACTTTTATCGGCACTAAACTTTAAAATTTCTAGCTGAAAATCAAAAATATTCATAGAACCACAGAAAATTACGGCTCAGAAACAGGCCTTTTGGCCCTTCTTGTCTGTGCCGCCCCATTTTTTTGCCTAGTCCCAGAGTCCTGCACTCGAACTATATCCTTCCACACCCCTCATCCATTAACCCATCCAAGTTTTCCTTAAAAGTGACCCTGTATTTACCACTTTATCCGGCAGCTCATTCCACACTCCCACCACTCTCTGCATGAAGCACACCCCCAATATTCCCTTTAAATTTCTCCCCTTTTCACCCTTAACTTCTGTTTTTTTTTCTCCTCTAGCCTCAGTTAAAAAAGCCTGCTTGCATTCACTCTGTCCATACCCATCAAAACCTTATACACCTCTATCAAATCTTCCCTCACTTTCTACGCTCCAGGGAATAAAGTCCTAATCTGTTCAATCTCTGTCTGTAACTCAGCTTCTCAAGTCCCAGCAACATCCTTGTGAACCTTCTCTGCACTCTATCTTATTTACATTCTTCCTGTAACGAGGCAATATTCATTAAGGCATTCATCCTGTGTGATATGACAATGTACTGCATTGGGCGGGCGGGGGGGGGTATTAAAAATGTCAAATTATAAATGACAGGGCACAACACCTGGAAGGAAATGTTGTTTCTTGGGGATAGCTGTACTTCAGCTTCTCACAGAAACAAAATTGATGGAAATCTAAAAGAAAGTGCTGGAAATACTCAGAGGGCCAGGCAGTATCGGCGGAGAGGGAAACTGAGTCAATGTCGCAGATCATTGACCTTTCATCAGACGGTACGCAGGCAGGGGAGGTTGAGAGGCTAGGTAAAGGATACAGGGGACAGTCCATGGTGGAATAAAAACAGTAAAGGCTGGAAAATCTCGGCAGGTCTGTCAGCATCTGCAGAGAGAGAATCTGGGTTTCAAGTCTGGGTGAGAGGTCATTCTGACTCAAAACTTTGGCTCTGTTCTCTCTCCACAGATGCTGACAGACCTGCTGAGATTTTCCAGCATTTTCTATTTTTGTTTCAGATTCCAGTGTCGGTTTGCTTTTAATTGCTTATGATGGGATTGAACAAAGTGCAAAGCAAAACAAGATGGGAGCGGCAGCTGTAAGGACTCAAGGGATGGAATCTCTAGCTCTTCCTGCCACTTAGATCTTCCAGTCCTGCCTAAGGTGAACCCCTCCCCTCCTCAGTCCACGGTAAGGCAGGCATGCCACGTAAAACACTGCAGAATTTGGGTGGGACTGGAAGATCCTGCCAGCAACCAATGGCACATGCCATGGGGGAGAGTGGGGGACGTCCCAGCTAAAGGGTGGGTAGAGGAGAAATGGTAAGTGGCAACAGCGGAATCATCACTGACAAATGCTCTCTCCACAAATGGGCAGCGGCTCGAATTTGAACGTCTTGAACTCAATGCTGAATTTGGAAGACTGTAAAAAATGGCTAAAAACAAGAGAGATGCAATTCCTGGAGCCTCATTGGAATACTGCAGACAACCAAAGACAGAGATCAGGGTAGGAATGGGACAGAGAATTAAAATGTTAAAAACCCAGAGGGTCACCGCAAAGTGGTCTCCCAGTATGTATTTTGGGCTTCCCAGTATAGAACATAGAACATTACAGCACAGAACAGGCCCTTCAGCCTTCGATGTTGCGCCGACCAATATAAAAAGCAATGCCCCTCCAAACTAAACCATTCCCTTCTCTTCCATATACTTATCAACTAACCTCTTAAACGCCACCAAACTTGGCGCATCTACAACTGCTGCAGGCAGGGCATTCCACTCCCGAACCACCCTTTGGGTAAAGAACCTACCTCTGATATCCGTCCTATAACTATCACCCCTTAATTTAAAGCTGTGTCCCCTCGTGCTAGCTTTTTCCATCCTAGGAAAAAGGCTATCACTGTCCACCCTATCTAAACCTCTAATCATCTTATATGTTTCGATAAGGTCCCCTCTTAGCCGCCTCCTTTCTAACGAAAACAACCTCAAATCCCTCAGCTCTCCTCATAAGACCTGCCCTCCATACCAGGCAACATCCTGGTAAACCTCCTCTGTACCCTCTCCAATGCCTCCACATCTTTCTTATAATGTGGGGACCAGAACTGCACACAATACTCCAAGTGCGGCCGCACTAGAGTTTTGTACAGTTGCAACATGACGTTGCGGCTCCGAAATTCAATCCCCCTACCAATAAAAGCTAAGACTCCATATGCCTTCCTAACAACCTTCTCGACCTGACTGCCTACTTTCAGGGATCTATGCACATACACACCAAGATCCCTCTGTTCATCTAGACTACTAAGAATCCTACCATTAGCCCTATACTCTACACATTTATTATTTCTGCCATAGTGCATTACCTCACACTTTTCCACATTAAACTCCATTTGCCACCTCTCGGCCCAGCTCTGCAACTTGTCCAAGTCCCTCTGCAAACTATAACACCCCTCTTCACTATCTACCACTCCACCGAGTATGGAGGAGAACACATTGGGAGCAGCAAATGCATTCAATTAAACTGAAGGTACAGGTGGATTGCTGCTTCACCTGGAAGCAATATTCCATCCTGGAGAAAGGGGAAGATGGAAGATAAAGCTGCATCACCCCAGCTGCTCAGGAACATTCCATGGGAAGGGTGGGTTCTGATTGAGGAGACCAAGATGTCCCAAGGGGACACAGTCCTAATATGGGAGGGAGGAAATCTATATCTGGTGGCAGCATCATATTAGAAATAGTGGACAACGTTTCGCGAAACGTAAAAGGCTGCTGGGATAGACGGCAAGGGTTAGCGGAACTCCGTTGCAGTTTTGGAGGTGAAGGGGATGAAAGGGGGCAGACTTGGTTCAGGGCTCTGTCAATCAGGTGGGAAGGAAATCCTCTGTTGAGGGAAAGGAAGACATATTGAAACCATTTGTACAGAACATGGTGGCAGCAGAATAGATGGAGGAACTTACAAGACTGGTTGGCAGGAAAGTGTAGCTTAACTGGAGACAGAAAGTCGAGGAAGAGCTAAAGATTGGATCTCTTGAAGACCATAAGATACAGGAGCACAATTAGGCCTTTCAGCCCATCGAGTCTCCTCCACTATTTAATCATGGCTGATATGATTCCCATCCCCATTCTTTTGCTTTCTCCCAGTAACCCTCAATCCCCCCTATTGATTAAGAACCTATTTACAAATGTGAGGGATGGATAGAGATGGGAAATAAAATTGATGAAATAGCAAAAAAATGGGGTTGAAATAGATATCAATGTGACGGAAAAAGGGGTGAGCTTGGAGACCGAATAAGATGGAACAAAGAATGAATCACATGAAAAAGTGGGCATAATTTGTACCTGTTTCACAGCGACACTTTTTTTGGGAAGAGATGAGATTGGTTGAAGCTGTTCAACATGAGAACAAATTCAATAAAGCAGAAGAGAGTAGTAGCGGACGTGGCTGGATTGGACCTCTGTCAGGGGGAAAAGCAGAGTGCTCTCATACAATCCTGGTGTGCTATGGAAATGTCAGAAGGATTGGATATCCAGAATGAAAAAGGAATAATAAGGACCAGGAGGCTGCTAACATGGTCAAAGATACTGAAAGGATTCTAGATGCAGTGGGAAGAAATTGGGCCAAGGGAAAACAATATAGTCTTGACATAGGAAGATATCTTAGAAATCGGAAAAACAAAATGGACAATAGTGACAGCTCTAGGCATTTTTATGAGATAGAAGCAGATAACGCAGGTTTGAGTGATTGAAGTTGGGACGTGTGGTGTCGTGGCTATGTTACTGGTATAGTAAATCATTCTAAAGATAGGAATTCAAAATCCACCAAGATATCCTAGCGTCCTAAAAGAATTAGCTACTGAGAGAATCGATACATGGTTTTAATTTTCCAAAATTCTCTGGGTTCAATGAAGGTGCCCTTGGATTAGAAAATAGCAGATGTGATTCCTTTATTCTAAAAGGGAGGGAGATGGAAAGTGGGAAACTACAGGGCAGCTAGCTTAATATCTGTCAAAGGGGAAAATGATGGAAGCTATTATCAAAGATGTTATGACAGGGCACTTAGAAAAATTCAAGGCAATTAGGTAAAGTTAATGTGGTTTTGTGAAATGGGAATAATGTAATTTATCGGCATTCTTTGAAAGAATCACTTGTGCTGTATATAAAGTGGATTATTGAAGCCTCTCAATTCCAGGGACCTGGATTCAATTTCAGCCTCGCATGATTGCTAGTGATGAGTCTGCACATTCTTCTTGTGTCTGTGTGGTTTTTCCTCCAGATGCTCCGGTTTCCTCCAAAGATATGCAGGGGTTGGGTGGATCGATCATACTAAATTGTTGCTTAGTGTCCCAAGATGTGTAGGCTAGATGGGTTAGCCATGTAAAACGTGTGGGCTTACAAGGCCGTGTTGTGGGGGAGAGTGGGTGGGTGTGGAACAGGTCCTGGGTAGGGATGCACTTTTGGAGATTCAGTGCAGATTTCTTGGGCCGAATGGCCTCTTCTGCATGATATGAATTCTATGACTGTATTTAGATTTCCAGGAGGCATTTGATAATGTTCCAAATCAAAGGTTATTTTGGAAAATAAAAACATGTAACACATTGGCATGAATAGAAAATTGGCCAACAAGGTAATAAGCAGAGAGTTGGATAAATAGACATTTTGTAATTGGCACAGTGTGATGGTGGGTGTGCTACAGGGATCACTGCTAGGCCTCAACATTTTAATTGATGTCAATGATTTTGGAGAGACCAAAGGATTGGCTGCTAATGACAAAGATAGGTAGGTAAGTCAGTTGTGAAAGGGACATAGAGAGGCCACAAGGGGGACACAGGTATGTTGGAAAATCAATAGGATGTCATTGTTTATTGCAAGATGAATTGAATCCAAAAGTAGGGAAGTTTTGCTCCACTGACAAGAGCATATCTGGAATTGTGTGCTGAATCGATCTCCTTATTTAAGGAATGTTAATGCATTAGCAGCTCAGAGGTTTATTACACTCATACCACAAATGGGCAGATTATCTTACGAGGAAAGGTTAGACAGACTAAGCTTATATTCGCTGAAGTTTAGAAGAGCAAGACCTGACTTGATTGAAACATTTAAGGTCCTGAGGAATCTTAACAGGGCCGATGTTTTATCCTCTTGTGAAAGAATCTAAAATTTGGGGTCACTGTTTAATAATAAAGGATTGCCCATTTAAGAGAGATGAGAAGATTTCTTTCTCTGGGAAAATGTCTCTTGAACTCGCTTCGTCAAAAGGCAGTGGAAGCAAAGCATTTGAATGTTTTCAAGGCAGAAAACAATCAATGTCTGATAACCCTGTGGGTGAAAAGTTAACTCAGTAAGAGTCTGACAACACCAATTTTAAATCCAACTGGTTCATTTGATAGTAAACTTGCTAGCTTTCGGCCTTTGTGCCTTCACTTGACGAAGGCACAAAGGCCGAAAGCTGGCAAGTTTACTGTCAAATAAATCGGTTGGATTTAAAATTGGTGTTGTCAGATATCTTACTGAGTTTACCCCAGTCCAACGCCGGCATCTCTACATGGTGAAAGGTTACTGAGTTTTAGGCAAGACATTACAATCAAATTTCATTGAAGTGCGGAGCAGGATGAAAGGGCTGAGTGGCCCACTCTTGTTCCTAGTTCCTGCGAGGTTGTCCCGGACATATCACCAGAGGAGATGGGGTCAGTGACAGTCTGAGTGGGGTCAGTGACAGTCTGAGTGGGGTCACAGTTCATGGGGAGATGGGAGCAGCCACCTCAGAGGGTTGGTGTTCTGTCTCCACAGGATAGAGGTCAGCTCACCAACCAATAACTGTGCCACCCATGTTTAATTACACCTGGAGCCGAGAGTAAGGACTACTACAAGTTCAGAGAAAAATAGTTAGAACAAGTGAATGGAATAGAAAAAAAGTGAAATTTCCGTGGAAAACCAGCAGTTCTTCAAAAAAAATCCTGTAGTGCAGAAGGTCATCATTTGGCCCATCAAGTCTGCACCGACCACAATCCCACCCAGGCCCAATCCCCATAACTCTACTTATTTATCTTACTAACTTCCTGACACTAAGGGGCAATCTACCACAGCAAATGCACCTAATCCACACATCCTTGGAGTGTGGGAGGAAACCGGAGAAAACCCATGAAGACACGGGGAAAACATTCAGACAGTGATCCAAGCCAGGAGTCAAACCTAGGTCCCTGGCACTGTGAGGCAGCAGTGCTAACCACTGTGCCACTCAATGAAAATACATGGAGGGGGTCGAGTTGGAATGCAAATTCTGAAAGTGGGTGAAAGGGCTGATTATGCAGAATGAAGGCAGCTGACTGAAGAAGTAAACATAGAAGGAAAGATAATGGAAGAATGAATTGAGGTAGGAATGTGTTTGTGTCCCGAGGACCAATTGTTGAAAAGATGGTAGAGGGGATAGAGAAACACAGCAAAAGGGTGACATATTCTTACCACGAATGTTCCAATCCCCTATGGAGGACGAGAGTAAACTATGAAACGTGTTAAGACTAACGGCCAATGGTTTGATTCATTGGAATATTGTCTTGACAGACACAAGACAGCAGTCAGTAAATTCCTTCAAAAATAGGCAATCGGTGAGAATTCTGGAGGATTATCAACAGAACTAAAACTGAGAAGCAGCAGCATCAAATCCCTACAAGTACAGAAGCAGGCCATTTGGCCCAACAAGACTACATGCACTCTCAAGGATCTTATCCTTGTAACCCCATGCGTTTACCCCGCTAAACCCCTAACCTACACGTCTTGGATAATGAATAAATATTAATCACTCCTGAAATTACTCATGAATGAAGACATTATCATTGAAAAAGTTAACTTTAAGAGATGAAACTCCTCGCCAGTCTGAAAGCAAGCAGACATTTGTGGGACGTTAATTGTTATTACAAAGCAAATTAATGAAGTTACCGGTAGTTGGCAATCCCATTTTTCAATTGGGGTTACTTCATGGATAAAGATACTGTACAGGCTTATCAACATCATTGTAGGGACACTGTCACCAAACAGATTGTAGCATTCATGAAGGTTTACTAAGGCAGCTAGAATTGGGCAGTAAATACTGACTTTGCCAGCAGCATCTAGTTTCATAGAACATAGAACATTACAGCACAGAACAGGCCCTTCGGCCTTCGATGTTGTGCCGACCAAAATAAAAAGCAATGCCCCTCCAAACTAAACCATTCCCTTCTCTTCCATATACTTATCAATTAACCTCTTAAACGCCACCAAACTTGGCGCATCTACAACAGCTGCAGGCAGGGCATTCCACTCCCTAATCACTCTTTGAGTAAAGAACCTACCTCTGATATCCGTCCTATAACTATCACCCCTTAATTTAAAGCTGTGTCCCCTCGTGCTAGCTTTCTCCATCCTAGGAAAAAGGCTATCACTGTCCACCCTATCTAAACCTCTAATCATCTTATATGCTTCAATAAGATCCCCTCTTAGCCGCCTCCTTTCTAACGAAACCAACCTCAAATCCTTCAACCTCTCTTCATAGGACCTGCCCTCCATACCAGGCAACATCCTGGTAAACCTCCTCTGTACCCTCTCCAATGCCTCCACATCTTTCTTATAATGTGGGGACCAGAACTGCACACAATACTCCAAGTGCGGCCGCACTAGAGTTTTGTACAGTTGCAACATGATGCTGCGGCTCCTAAATTCAATCCCCCTGCCAATAAAAGCTAAGACTCCATATGCCTTCTTAACAACTTTATCCACTTGACTGCCTACTTTCAGGGATCTATTGACACATACACCAAGATCCTTCTGTTCCTCAACACTATTAAGAGCCCTACCATTAGCCCTATACTCTACACATTTATTGTTCCTGCCAAAGTGCATTACCTCACACTTTTCCACATTAAACTCCATTTGCCACCTCTCGGCCCAGCTCTGCAACTTGTCCAAGTCACTCTGTAAACTATAACACCCCTCTTCACTATCTACCAAAGATTTAATTTTTTTAAAATTGGCCAGAAGTACACAGGCCATTTCACCCCCAAAATAGAGTATGTTGTAAAGCATTGGGTACCAGAAAACTAGCAAAGATGCAGTAACATAGCAGTAATGAAGCACATTCAGCCAGAATACTGTCCCCAAAGTGTAAAACAACAGTTTAGGGGATGTTAAACACCAGGTTTGGGGGTTTGCTGTTTATAGTGTTTCTAATAATATTGTGGATACATTGTCACAGACACTAAATTTTACAAGACGATTTGTCCCTTAAACTAAAACACAGAATTCTCGAAAGGATTAAATAATTAGACTTCTGGATAAACACTTCAAAAGGGTGGCACTGTAATTAATGCTGCTGAGCCACAGCGCAAGAGATCTGGATTCAATTCTCAACTTAGGTCACTGTCTGTGCGGAGTTTGCACATTCTCCCCATGTCTGTGTGGGTTTCTTCCAGGTCCTCCCACAGTCCGAAAGACGTGGTGGTTAGATGCACCGGCCATGCTAAATTCTCCCTCAGTGTGCCCGGACAGGCGCCGGAGTGTGGCGACTAGGGGATTTTCACAGTAACTTCACTAATGTAAGCCTACTTGTGACTAACAAATAAACTATTTTAATTTGAAGAAATGGCCACGTGAGCTAGTTGCCATAGGACAGAAATTGAAAATCATTGAAGTGTCAGGTGACCATTTTAATGTCTGAAGGGAGGAAAAAAAAAAGACATCTGCGAGGGAAACAGAACAAGAAGCTATTCCTTTAGAAAAGCTAGAAAAACGGATTGTGTTACAAGATCAAGCAGGTTGCTTCCAAAAATGTGGTTTCTGTCACAAAAAAGAGGAACAGGGCAGAGGGAACTGTTGATGCTTTAAGGGAAGTCACCAAAATATGCCTCGTTGGTGATGATTGTATCCAAGAAAACTCAGGTGGAGTGAAACAACTGCCAAAGGAAACTGGAATGTTCAACACTGCACTGCAGAGAGATGTGAATCTCCGTTGATGAACTAAGTGTGACTTGGAGATAGCTCCTTTAAGGCTACATCCATCTGCCAGGAAGTGGCGTTCGGCAAAAATGTTTCGCAAGACATATTTTGGGTGTGCAGGTGAATGTAAAACTTAACTTATCTAACTCTAGTTTGATATATTAATTGACCTGTTAATTAATGTTTGGGCTTTGCTTAGTTTAGTTTGTTTGCTACAGCAAAAGTCCGAAAAAAAAGCAAAATTTCATTCACTGCATCTTTCTATTGGTTGTTTGGGAAACACATCTCCTTTAAAATGAGATCGTTCTGTATGGGAATTGCAACAAAATTTGGGAATGAAATTGGTCATTAGATAATAACTAAAGATGATACTCCACTTGTGACTAGGAGTATAAATATATACAAACTGGGGTGATATATAAGCAGAAGAGCGATTAATACAACCAGATCCATCTAGGCAAGTGATGAATTCACCTGCACAAGATAGCACTACTTTCAATTCATTCTGCTGCAAAGATTAAAGTTTCTGTAACCTCGTATTTAAATATTATCAAGTAGCATTATTTTGGCTATGTGTGCATTGAGGGAGGTAACAGAAAATGACCGCACTAGCCGATGTCTACTTACTGATAAACCCGCTTACGAGGCAGAAGAAGCAAATCCTCCAGTTTCAACCCTTGGAATTCTGGTCTTGACTCTTGGAGTTTCTTAAATCGTGCAAATCGTTTATTTTTCCTAATTTGTTCCTAAATTAGACCACACGAGATGCATATTAATTAATGAAATTTACAGATGTTGGCCGAATATATTAATCTCAACGATCTCTGCTTTCCCACTGAGAAGACATTTCATAACATTTTTCGATTGAAACTAATTGCACAGGGACACATTATTATGCACAGGGATGATACTGAAGGTTGAAAAGGACAAACCAACCATTCTCTGTCACATCTTCCTAATTATGCAGCCCCATGTTCCAACAATTACATTTATGTAGACCCAGTGTTAAAATCAATGCTACTTGTACAGCTAGTCCTTAATCAATGAAATCAGTCAATTTACTATGGTCGCATCCTTCTTCTTAATTAAGACAGTGATATCTCTCTGGCTCAGGGTCTCAAAGTAATAAATAAGTAGGCAGGGTGGGAAATGTCAAAGAGGTGACTCTGAGAGTTTACTCCGACGAACTTTGAAGGAGCAAGGCAGTGTCCTCGTGATTGGAGCGGGGAAAAAGGCTGAACAATCTTTCAAAGAATCAACTCCAAATTCATTAGGGAAAGAGCAGGTTGCACTAACAGCTGACAGCAAAAGCTGTAATGAGCAAAGAATGCTTTCAACGTGCAGATCTTTCATGATCAAAATCTAAATTATGACGGCTGCACCACTTACGCCAAATTTAATTAGACGGTGCGGGGAACCTCATTGGATAATTAGCCTATCCTTTCAGGAGAAACCCATTTCTACATCTGACTCATCATCAGAACAGCAGAGCGGTAGAATAACCATTTACATTTTTCTCAATGTTAATCTGTCATTACAAATACACCCCCAGTGGCTCATATAATATTGATGCATTACCTGTAGGACTTTGACAGCGTGCTCCATGTTGTCCGTGTAAGTGGTATAAAGCTGGAGTTGAGGGCAGAAGATGTCAAAGGCCAACCCAAACTTTCCATCTTCAAGATTACTCAACAACGTCCTGTGTACGGTATTTTAAAAATCCGTTAGTGAGTGGAATGTCTCGCAATCCAATTTTTTTTAAAGCTAAATCAAATGGGTGTGCATTCTCCATAACATTTTCTTTAAAGTAACAAATAAACAAAGGGCAAATTCATTGATACCGGATTCAAAGGGAGGACAGATTAGAAAGTGAAAAAGATCAAATTAAAAAGTCATACTTTCAATCACCTTGTTCAGATGACTGATCTCTTTACAAGTTGGAATTCAGTTGAACTCCAAAGGTTGCAGAATTGGAGCAGAGAAAAGTTGTATTTAAGCATGGCTGAAGGTAGAGACTTTCAATGTCAGGGGAACTTTCAGAGTGCTGAATTATGTATTCCTCTGATTTCAATGCCAACTTTAAAGCATCTAAGACTTTGAAACAATGGATTTCATTACTAATAGCACCCAATAAATTTCTACCACAGATCATGGCGTAAAAGACCTGCTGTACGAGACACCCCCATTTTTCAACCTCCAAAATGACATTTTTGCAATGTACAAAATGCTTTTAACTCAACCCCCCACTTTCAGCCTCAACACACCATGTTCAATAGGACAAAGGCTGTGACCTGAATATGGAAGCATATTTGACGTTTTGATGAGTAGAAGACTAAGAATGGGTAATGAGGTAGCTCTGTTAATTAAGATATCACTTGTACAGTAGAGAAAGATGACTTAGCTCAAAAGAGCAAGATGTAGAATCAGTTTGAATGGAGGTAAGCATGAAGAAAGGCAAGATGTCAATTGTGGAAGTAGGTTATAGGCACCCTGACCGTAGTTACACAGAAGGACAGAGTATACAGGAAATAAATTGGACACTTCAGAAAGGTCCTGCGATAATCATGGGTGAATTTAATTTGTATGGTGATTGGGCAAATTGGATCGGTAATGGCGGACTGGAAAATGGGTTCATAGAGTGTACTTAGGATAATTTCTTAAGGCAGCCAGTGAGCAAGCTATTCTAGACTTGGCAATGATCAATGACACAGAATGAATCAATAACCTCCTGGTAAACTAGCCTCTAGGTGTCAGTGATAAAATCTAATGGTCAGTTTGAAGAGGAGAAATGAGGAGGTAAGATTTTAAACATAAAGAAAGACAATTGCAACAAGAGGATAAAGGCAGAACTCACTAAAATGAAAAAACCTGTTTGAAGAAAAGACAGTGCAGACACACTGGCAGACCTTTAAGAAAATACTGAGAACTCACAAAGATTTACTCAGTGAGAAAGGAAGATTCCTCAAAAAAAAAAAGATGCATCATTTATGGATTAATAAATTAGGAGAAGTGCCAAATTGAAAGAGATATTATAAGTCTGTGAGGATTGCTGGTAGGACAGAAGGTTAAACAGAATGACTAAAGACAGAAAGAATGACAAAAAATGATAAAGGGAGAAATTAGAGTTTGAGAGAAAGATAACTTGTAATATAAAAAGAGGTAGTAAGCAGGGGCAGCACAGTAACATCGTAGTTAGCATTACTGCTTCACAGCATCAGGAATCTGGGTCCGATTCCTGGCTTGGGTCATTGTGTGGAGTTTGCACATTCTCCTCATGCCTGCGTGGGTTTCCTCCAGGTGCTCTGGTTTCCTCTCACACGTCAAAAGGTGTGCAGGTTAGGCATATTCTCTGTGCTAATTTCTCCCCCAGTGCATTAAACAGGCGCCAAACGGTAGCATATAGGGGATTTTCACAGTAACTTTGTTAATGTAAACCTATCTGGAACACTAATAAATAAACTGAGATTCTACAAGAATTTAAAGGCTCGAGGAAAACAAGGAAGTAGCAGAGGTGTTAAGCAAGTAGTTCTTTGTTGGTCTTCTGAAAATCAAGATGCGAAGGGGAGGAAGGAACTTAAAACAGTCATCATTACAGGGAAAAGATGCTGAGAAAACTTTTAGACCTAAATGCTGACAGACCCCATGACCAGATGGCCTGCATCCTACCATTATAAAAGGAGTGGTTGCATAGATACTAAAGGATTGGTTATAATCAAAATTCTTTACATTTTGAAAGATATTGGAAAATAGCAAATGTTATTCAAGAAAGGAGCAAAGCAGAAAGCAGGAAGCTATAGGCTAGTTAACTGCTACTATCAAAATGGGAGATCAACTCTAGTCTAATGATAAGTGTAGGAAGGCAAGCCAGAGACTGCATGTAAAAACGAAGTGTCAACCTGGTGAAGGTACAACACAGGACTTCACCGTCCACCTGCATTGGTGCTCAGTTGCAGCTGCATGTACAACTATAAGATGCACTGCAGAAATTCACCAAAGATCCTTAGACAGCACCTTAAGCCCATAACCAGCTGGAAGGTCAAGAGCGACAAGATGCTTCGGAACAGCACCACCTGCAAGCTTCCCTCTTAGCCGCTCACTATCCTAGCTTGAAATATATTGCCGTTTCTTTGCTGGTTCAAAATCCTGGAACTCTCTCCCCAGTGGCATATTGGGTCAACCCACAGTTCGTGGACTGCTGTGTTTCAAGAAGGCTGTGTTGTGACTGCTGTGTTTCAGAACGGCACGCACTGAGCAAAAGTCCATTGGCTCCGGTGGGAGTTGTAAAATTCTGCCCACGGAGTTCCTTCTGCATCCCTCATCCAATTAAATCAAAAAGACAAATGGATTGTGCTGTTTTTGTGGGTGGTGATTACATACAAGAGGGCACAAGTTCAAGATAAGGAGAGGGGAAAGTTCAATGGAGATGTAGGGGGGTGGGGTGAGATTTTTATTTTGTACTGCCAGTGACAGAATACACTGCCAAGTGAGATGGTTGGGGCAGTTACTTTAGCCACATTTAAGACTTACCGCAATAGACATGAACAAACGAGGAATAGAGGGATATAAGTGATTGGTTTAGGTGAATGCGATCTGTCAGGCTTGAAGGGCCTGTTCCTGTGCTACACTGTTCTTTGACCACATTTACCCGTGCAATTAACTATAACGAGATTTATAAGCCATTCGGGATGAGCTGACACGTGTTAAAGTTGCCACATGAATGCAGGTTCTGCTCTTTCAGGCAAAGATCATTCAGCTGAGATGAAATCAAACACGAGAAAATAAGCAGACCAACAAGCGCTGGTTTACATTAAAACATAAAACATGTTGGAAAAAAAAAATCATACCTATTTATTGAATGGATGGCTTTCAGAGTGCAAAATATGGCATCTCTTACATCTGGCTGCAGCGTTCCCTTTGCCTTTAAGATCTCTATGAAATACTAACAGAAGGCAAGTCTGTTATCCATCGATAGAAGGAAAAAAGTGAATTGAAGGGAAATCTGTATTCAAAACACGTATGCATACACATTGCTGCAGTTTCCTCCATCACATACTTACCACTACAACCAGCTCCAGCTGTTCGAAGTACCTCTGCTCAGTCTCAATTAACTCTTTTGCTGTTCGAATCCTCTTTCTTTCCCAGCGTGCTCTCTGCTCTGCTATAGTGGCGCTTCCCGCTGAGCACTTCAGTTGAGTCTCTCTTGTCTTTGGGTTAGAGAACTGACCGCTGGCAGCTGTTGCGAGATACAATTACGCAAGGACACAGATCACCACGTGTTAGATAAAGGATTACTTAAAAGCAGGGCCTGAATTTCATTATCACTGGTTATAAAATAGGGCAATCGCTAGAATTCAGTGACACCTCTTCACCCATTGGTTACTGGAACATTTATTCAAGATTCATTTTTAGTGAAACTAATCAATTAGTACTGTACATAGCTTCAATCCCATGAGTTGCTGTCTCATGATACAGAAGTGAATGCAATTCATTTAGGAATCTTAGCAAGCCAAGCGATTTCAAAGACACTACATTTAAGCTTATTTATTATGGTCACAAGTAAGGCTTACATTAACATTGCCATGAAGTTACTGTGAAAATCCCCTAGTTGCCACGTCGTTTGGTACACAGTGGGAGAATTCATCATGGCCAATGCCACTAACCTGCACTTCTTTTTGACTGCGGGAGGAAACCCACAGACACAGGGAGAATGTGCAGACTCTGCACAGACAGCGACCCAAGCCGGAAATCGAACCTGAGTCCCTGGCGATGAGAGGTAGCAGTGTTAACCACTGTGCCACACGGCCACCCCATGAGACAAATCACAATGAATACATCTTCGTTAAATGTCTGATACCGAGCACACAGCTGACCAGTACTTTAAACTTGGCATTTAATACAGTTTAAGCAATTGACTCGAATTATATTTAGGATTTAATTTTGCGTTTTGCTGAGGGAGACTAGTGTTTGTAAATGGGCCAGAGGGGCACATGAATGAGGCTCCTTTGACACAGACTGGGATACTGCAGCTCAAGCTGTGACAAATGACTGTTTATTGTTGATGTGCCCAATACCAACAGGGACAGTATTATAACCACTACCTTCTGAAGAATTACAAGTTCAAAAAGTAACAAAGTAACATGAAGAAACAAACAGATTATAACAGTGTAAGGTCATAGAGCAAAAACAAGGGATGAGGTTGAGAAAGATTGGAGGAAAATGTCCGTGCATATCAATACTGAAAATCCACTGCAAGACTCAAAGCAAAAGAAAAATAATAGAAATAGTTTGCAACAAAAAGTTTTGCATAAGTAAAATTTAAGCAAGTCTTACAATATCATATTGCAATAACATTACAAATATTATACTTATAAGATGTTAGCATTCAATGATAGCATGGCATACAGTAACTTAAGACAATTATTATATATGTTGCTTTGATTAATTAGTTGTACAATGATTGGCAAATCACAGTCATACTTGGACTATGATAGATTAGGAACCAGATTCTCAGATATCTGGGGAGAGCAACCGTACCTATATACAAAAACATGCTTCCAAAATATCAGTAAGAAGTCTCACAATACCAGGTTAAAATCCAACAGTTTTATTTGGAATCACAAGCTTTAGGAGCACTGTCTCTTCATCAGGTGAGTCTCACGTGATGAAGGAGCAGTGATCCAAAAGCTCGTGATTGCAAATAATCCTGTTGGATTTTAACCTGGTGTTGTCATATGTCTTCCTATGCCCATCCCAGTCCAACACCAACATCTCCACAGCCAAAATATTGGGTTGGAGAAGCCACTAATCTTGCTAATCTGACAAATAGTTGTTATTTTGATGTTGTCTGGGTTCCCAGAATATTCTTCAAAGTCTGTCTTTGCGTCAGTTTGGCTCATGTGATCTGACTCAAAACGTCATGGGTCGTAAGCCACTCCAACACTTGAACACTTCATTGGGATTATCAAAGGACAATATTTGAAGGAGCAGTCAGTCATTCATTACGTTGTCAGTTTCGAATATTGCTGTTTAAATGGGTCTTGTTTTTGCCTACATAATAACCCTGATGGCATGTCTGAAGAAAAGCATTTGAACACAAGAACTAGGAGCAGGAGTAGGCCATCTGGTCCCCTCGAGCCAGCTTCGTCATTCAATAAGATCATGGCTGATCTTTTTGTTGACTCAGCTCCACTTACTCACCATCACCCTTAATTCCTTTACTGTTCAAAACTTAAAAACATTCAACGAGGTAGCCTCAACTGCTTCACTGGACAAGGAATTCCACAGAATTACTTGGGCATCAGCATGCACTGTCATTACGCCACTGAACTGACTTTGGAGTCTCTGCATGTAGAGAATAAAGTAGAACTCCATGTGCTGCTGCCGACGAATCTATGATTCATCGTCAAATGCTATGTTGAGATCCTCAGAGACTGCAACCTCCCTTACAATCATAAATTGATAGCAACTTCCACCCTAACCACTGTTCGTCTTATTAAATGAGACGTAATTGACTTTTTGTCAGAAAGTAACTTCAAAATTACACCCTCACTGGTCCTGAAAAGCAAATCTTAGATCCGTAGAATGTCAAATTTCTTCACAATGGTTTAAAAAAAAAAAAATCCAGTTTTTTTTTAAAACCACTTTTTTCCAAAAAGTTAATTTTTGGCTTTGATTTTAATACAACCATTTAATTACCCGAAATGTTAACTTGAAAGCAATGGAGTTAAAGTTCTTTTTAACTTCCTAGTTTGCTGTGTGGATGTAAGCACTCCCAGTAAGAAGTCTCACAACACCAGGTTAAAGTCCAACAAAATAATTTGGAATCACAAGCTTTCAGAGCTCTGCTCCCTTCCTCAAGAAACTGACCTGATGAAAGAGCAGTGCTCCAAAAGCTCATGATCCCAAATAAACCTGTTGGACTTAGAACATAGAACACCACAGCACAAACAGGCCCTTCGGCCCACAAGTTGTGCCGAACACATCAAAACCTACCCAGCCATAGACCTATCTATAACCCCCAATCCCATTGGATCCCATATACTCATCCAGAAGTCTTTTAAAAGACCCCAGCAAGACTTCAACCTGGTGTTATGAGACATTTTACTGTGCACATCCCAGTCTAATACCAGCATCTCCACATCCTGTACTCTCCCCCTGCCAGAAATGTTTGGGAACAAAGTCACTTCAGGACTTTGAAATTTTCTGGATTATACAATGATGTCAGAAAGCCTAACCACAAGCATGTGAACCGGAAAACACCACAAACATTCACCTGCAGCATAAGGTTAAAAAAAATCAAAGCAGTTACAAAAATAATTTTGCTGATCCGAATACTGTAGCCAGAGTTTATCAGCACCCCACCCCTCACCGTGCATTTTTCTGTGGAGGAAGTGACTCGCCATTGGCCACCAGTGGGAACTTCCAGGCCCGTCCAACACTACTGCATTTTGTGTGGCTCGCCCATTCCACCAGGAAACTGCAGTGAGTGCCAATTTTGGCAGGACTGGAAGATCATACTGACAGAAAGGACTGGAAAATCCCACCCTGTACCTTTCATGCTTCCACCTGCAAAGTATTGAACTAAGATGATGCTGATAGTGTTGAAGAAACAGACGATTCCATGTGTTGCCTTATTTCTCCAATAGTTGGGCATCCACTCTGCTTAAGCTCCAAAATTGTACATTAAAATAGACTATGCTCCACAGTCAGGAGTTAAATGCTCATGATCTTTACTGAGCCTGCGTCTTCTCGATTTATCACCAACCACCTGTCTTGGTCTCCTCCATCCTGACACTATAGCTAGGAAAACCCCACCAACTCCTCTACTTTTTCTGAAGGCAAAGAAAATTTGTCATGTCAGCTGCAACTCTCAAACTTTTACAGGTGCACCATAGAAAGCATTCTTTCTAGTAGGATCATAGCTTGATATGGCTCCTACTCTGCCCAAGATAGCGAAAAACTACAAAAGGCCGTGAATGTAGCCCAGTCCATCACACAAATCAGCCTCCCATTGATTGATTCTATCTACACTTCTCACTGCCTCGGTACAGCAGCATAATTAAGGACCCCACACACACTACATATTCTCTCTTTCATTTCTTTTGTCGAGACAATGATACAAAAGCCTGAGGTAACGTACCAACCGACTCAAGAACAGCTTCTTCCCTGCTGCCATCAGACTTTCAAATGGACCTAGCTCACGCTAAGTTGATCTTTCTCGACTATGTCTGCAACACTACATTCTGCACTCTCTCCTTCTCTAGGAATAGTATATTTTGTCTGTATAGTGTGCGAGAAACAATACTTTTCACAGTATGTTAATACGTGTGACAATAATAAGTCAAGTCAAATATAGTAGAGTTCGAACAGTCAAATAGAGAGTCCGTGCTTGGGTCTGCTCAAAATAATTCCCAACCAACAGGGTTTTCCAAACGGTAGATTTCTGGTCCAGAGATGCGACAGATCTCTACAATGTAGTTGGTTCTCCGTTTACTGATATCCCTGCTTGTTGCATGCCAGGAAATCCCCTTAACTTGGTGCCAGTGGGAGAGCAGAAATTCCTGAACAGACTGCTAAACCTTTGCGGGACAGTTTTAATCAAAGTCAATAACAACAGCTCCTGTTTCACTGCGAACTGTTAAATCCAGGTGTGAAGTTCAAGATGTGAGAAGGTGACAAATGAATACAAGTACTTCATTTTCCATTTATTTTATGTTTTCCTGTTTCTGTTGCTTTCTTCATTGATGCCAGCTATTCGTGGGATTTTTTCCCACCCAGGTTGCAAGTATTAAAGTGCTAATATAATAAAACAAACACAACTTGGCAAGAAAAAAAAACTTGAATTTATCTAAAAGATTTAAACGGCACTAAGTGTTATTCCAATAATACCTTCTGGGACTTTTTCCCTTCGACTTAGGGTTGATCTTATCGAGGTCTATAAAATAATGAGGGGCATAGATCAGCTAGAGATTCAATATTTTTTCCCAAAGGAAGGGGAATCTAAAACTCGAGGGCATAGGTTTAAGGTGAGGGGGCAGAGATTCAAGAGAGTCCAGAGGGGTAACTTTTTTTTAAAAAAGAGAGGGTGGTGAGTTTCTGGAATGAGCTGTCAGAGATAGTAGTAAAGGTGGGTACAATTTTGTCTTTTAAAAAGTGTTTAGACAATTATGTGGGTAAGAGGGGTATACAGGGATATGGGTCAAATGCGGGCAATTGGGACGAGCTTAGCAGTTAAAAAAAGAGCAGCACAGACAAATTGGACTGAAGGGCCTGTTTCCATGCTGTAAAGCACGAGGGCTGAACTTTTCTTTGTTCTTTTGTGGTCAAGGCAACAGCTAGTTTATCACATACTACTCCACATACAGCAACTGAATGGATGGCCACATAATGCGTTTTGGTCATGCTGATTGTTAGGCCATCACAGAACATTACAGCGCAGAACAGGCCTTCGATGTTGCGCCGACCAATTAAGAAAAGGCAAAGACCCTCTAACCTAAACCGTTCCCTTTTCATCCATAAACCCATCCACTGAGCGCAAACGCCACCAAACTTGGCGCATCTACAACTGCAGCAGGCAGGGCATTCCATACCCTTACCAGTCTCTGGGTAAAGAACCTACCTCTGACATCCGTCCTATAACTACCAACCCTTAATTTAAAGCGATGTCCCCTCATGCTAGCTTTCTCCATCCTAGGAAAAAGGCTGTCACTATCCACCCTCTTTAAACCTCTAATCATCTTATATGTTTCAATAAGGTCTCCTCTTAGCCGCCTTCTTTCTAACGAAAACAACCTCAAATCCCTCAGCCTCTCCTCATAAGACCTGCCCTTCATACCAGGCAACATCCTGGTAAACCTCCTCTGCACCCTCTCCAATGCCTCCACATCTTTCTTATAATGTGGCGACCAGGACTGTACCCAACACTCCAAGTGCGGCCGCACCAGAGTTTTGTACAGTTGCAACAAGGTGTTCTGGCTCCGAAATTCAATCTCCCTACCAATGGAAGCCAAGACTCCGTATGCCTTCTTAACAACCTTATCGACTTGATTGCCAACTTTCAGGGATCTATGCACACATACACCAAGATCCCTGTGTTCATCAACACTATTAAGAGTCCTACCATTAGCCCTATACTCTACACATTTGTTATTCCTGCCAAAGTGAATTACCTCACACTTTTCCACATTAAACTCCATTTGCCACCTCTCCGCCCAGCTCTGCAACTTGTCCAAGTCTCTCTGCAAACTATAACACCTCTCTTCACTATCTACCACTCCTCCGACTTTGGTGTCATCCGCAAATTTACTAATCCATCCTTCCATACCCTCATCCAGACAGGGCAAGCCATTTCTTTGCAAGACAGAAAGAAGCCACCAAAGATTGCTGGAGAAATGTTATTTGGAAAACTATTTCCACTATTGCCATGAGTTCTTTTACAGCCATCTGAATATTCAAACAGAGGTTTGATTTATTGTATCTCATTCAAAATGTGGCATCTGCAATTGGCAGCACTTTCTCAGTAATGCACTGAAGCCAAAATTGCAGTTAATGTTACATCAGCCCTCAACGTGTAATGTGTCAATACATACTCATTCCTTTAAATGGCTCCAGGAGGGTGAAATCCTCATGTCTCCATCCTGGGACCTCGATTCAATTCTGGCCTCGGATGATAGCCTGTGTGGAGTTTGGATGTTCTCCCCGCATCCGTGTGGGTTTCTTCTGGATTCCTCTCACACTCCAAAGATGTGCAGATTAGGTGGATTGGCCATGCTAAATTGCTCTTCAGTATCCAAAGATATGTAGGTTAAGTGGATTAGCCATTGTCAATGCATGGATGTGGGAATAGAGTAAAGAGGAAGGACCTGGGTGGGATACTGTTTTCGAGAGTCAGCACAGACTCAGTGGGCCTACTGTAGGGATTCTAAGCTTAGAATCTTTTTCAGCAATTAAGAAATCAAACTGGAGAATAAAATGAGTGTATTTTCCTAGATTAATGATTCATCATATCCGTGGTATCCAAGAACAGAATGGAATGAAAGCTATTTCATTCCATTCTGTCAGCTCAAAGATCAAGATTATCTATAGAGATGCCTCCACCCTCAGCCTAACCTCTATCATCCAAGTCTCTGGCTCCTTCAGCTCCCAATAGTTCAGCATTTTTACCTTCACCACCAGTCATTCAGTCATCAGTAGACTGAGATCTTCAAGAAGTACCTTCTAAGCCACTAACTTCTTCCCAACCTTCACAAACCAGTTTTCAGCCTGCTCACGGCACTGAGGCCAATTAGTCAAAGTCACTAACAACATACTAAGGACAGAAGAAATAGGAGCAGGGTTCACTTTTCCACTCTGCGCTTTTATTTAAGATTATGGCAGATTTTCTACCTCAACTGCAACTTCTGCACTATTCCCACACTCTCAGAATACTAAAATCTATTGACCTGTCTTGAATCTATTCAACGATTGATCATTCTTAGTCATCTGGGCTAAAGGATGCTAGAGATTCACAACAAAAAAAAACTCACCTCAGTCTTAAATAGCTGACCCATTCTTATCCATGACCGCTAGCTCTAGCTTCATCAGCCAGGGGAGACTGTGTCCCAAAATCCATCCTGTCAAACTCCCAAAGTGCTCTGTTATAACAAGGTCACTTCACATTCTTCAGAACTACAAGGAATATAGGCCCAGTCTACTCACCTTCTTTCCGTAGAATTCTCTCATCAAGAATCAGTTTAGTAAAGCTTCACAGTGTTGCCTCGAAGGAAACTATATCCTTCCCCAGGGAAAGAGAGCAAATCCGCACACACTGCTCCAGGTGTTGTCTCACATAAGCCCTTTATAATTACAGCAAGATTTCACAACTCTTATGTGACACTGATTTGTAATGGAATTTAACATGATTGTCACATAAATCTAAAACAGCTTTCCTAATTGATTGCCGCATCTGAATGGAAGCTTTGTGATTCCTATATAATGGCGATCAAACTCTGCAAAAAAAAATGTTTCCAAGTCTCTCACTATTGAAAGAATAAACAACTTTCCTATTTGCCTGAATGCAGTGGAAATCCTCATTTTTTCAATTATATTCCATTTGCCACATTCCTGTCCACTTGCTCACCTCGCCTACAGTTTTACAGCCTTCTCACAGCTCACTTCCCCATCTATGTATCACAAGTAAACTTGGATACATTACATTCAGTCATCTCATCCTATATAGATTGTGAATAGCTAAGACTTTGACCATAAACTTTCAGTGCTGACGAGCTGGAGCTAACCAATCTGAATTTTTCATCGGTCTATTCCTGCTCAGTTGTCTATCTATAAATCAATCCGCGTTAAACATAAAATCTCCACAGCGCAAAAAGAGGCCATTCTGCCCATCGAGTCTGCACCAACCACAATACCACCCAGGACCTATCCCCTCAACCCCACATATTTACCCTGCTAATCCCCCTGACACTGGGGTCAATTAATCGAATTTGCACATCTTTGGACTGTGGGAGGAAACCGGAGCACCTGGAGAAAACCCATGCAAGTCCGGGGAGAATGCGCAAACTCCCACAGACAGGCCCAAATCCATGTATCTGCGCAGCACAGCGATAGTCATGGAGCTATTGTGTTGCCCATCAAATGGTGCAGGTCAAGCGTACACTAACGACATGAAGCACTAGGATACTCAAAAAAAAAAAATCCAAGAGCAGCCCTCTCACGACCCATCGCGTGTATGACCCTCGTTAGACAACAAGGTGGACCAAAGCACCTGTAGGATAAAAATAAGTACATCAATATCATCATCTATTTACACAATTCCCAGGGACTCCCAAGGCTCATGATCCCTATTTTAAATCAGTTTTCTATACCCTTCCATTCCCATTCTACACAGAGAGAATGTACAAACTCCACATCCGAGGCCAGGATTGAACCTGGGTCCCTAGCTCTCAGAGGCAGCAATGTTAATCACTGTGCCATCATGAGGATAATGCATCATCTTCAATCCCACCAGCCCTAATTTTGTGCAATAACTTCTGCTGAATGCTCTTTGAAAATACAAATACACCACATCTATTAGTTCCTCCTTATCCACCTTACTCGTTATAAACTCAACACAAATTTGTCAGACTTGATTTTCATTTCCTAGGTCTGTGTTAACACCTGGCTAATCATATCATTTCCTCTGTGCCCTGTTATCACATTCGTATTCACAGACTCTAGCAAGGGGAGTCAATGATGGAGTAGTATTTTCGGTAGATTATTAATCCAGCAAACTCAGTTAAAGTTTTGGGGATCTGGGTTCAAATCTCTACGCCACCTCCCCACCCCCACAACCAATGGTGAAATTTGAATTCAATAAAAAATCTGGAATTAAGAATACTGATGACTATGAAACTATTGCCGATTGTGAGAAAAATAATATCTGGTTCACTAATGCTCGAGGGAAGGAAATCTGCTATTCTTGGGTGGCTTGGCTTACATGTGACTCCAGAGCCACAGCAATGTGGTTGACTCAATTGCCCTTCTGAAAAAGCCTAGCAAGTCACTCAATTCAAGGGCAACTAGGGATGGACAGTAATTGCAGACCATCCAGTGGAAATGTCCCACAAATAAAAAAAAAAAATTCCTCACGACAGCTCAGTGACTATCGCTGCGCTGTGCAGATACATGAATATGGGCCTATGTCTGTGGGAGTTTGCACATTCTCCCCGTGCTTGCGTGGGTTTTCTCCGAGTGCTCCAGTTTCATCCCAAAAGATGTGCTCTTAGGCTAATTGGCAAAACAGAGTCTCCCTAAATTGCCTCAAATTTGGTTTCAATCCATAGATCTATAAACATAGACAGGGATCATGGGTAGAGGTGGGAACATCGGGGTGACGGCACGGGCTCGTTGGGCCGAAGGGCCTGTTTCCCATGCTGTTTTGTTCTTTATACTGAAATATGGCTGAATGTCCTTCACTTTTCATTTTCACACCCAGTACTTTCTCGAATCGTACTGCATTTGCTACATTCCAATCCAATGCAGGTTATTCTAGAGTCCAGGGAATTCCGGCAGATTGAAACCCGATGTATCCACAATCTCTGCAGCTGCTCCTATTCCTGGAATGTCAGCCATTATTTCTTGCTTTTAGCCCACGTCTCTCTCCTGGACTTTACAGATGCCGTGTTCTATCAATTCCTCATTCCTACTAGATCATAGGTTCACCAATACTTTTTTTCCAGCCCTGCCCGCAGTGGGTTTTCCTACATCGGATGCGGCTTGCCATTGGCTGTCGTGGGGATTTTCTGGAGCTGCCAATATCTATGGTGTTTTGCATGGCTTCACCCATCCCGCTGCCAGGAAATGCACAGCGGTGTCAACATCGGTGGGATTAGGAGATCCCGCTAGTGGAAAGGGCCAGAAAATCTTACAGAAATAATTGTTTAATGCCTCTTCTGTTGCCTTATCCTCCACTGTTACCTTATTCCCTCTTATAATTTTGCCTCACTGTCTCCAAGAGAATCTCTAAGAGATATATATTTTTACTACTCTCCCTTTCTACATTTGACAGAGCATTTACAATGTGTTTCTCTGTCTCTTGCGAACTTAATTTTATTTCCTTTTTCTAAATATGCATTTTGTGGTCATCTTTTGCTGAATTCTTAAATCTTTATCATCCACTGGGTCAATATTTGCTCTGGCAACGTTATAAGCTTATTGCTTCAAACTAACATGATCTTGAACTTGCGTTAGTAAATGTTAGACTACTTTTCTCATGGAGGTTTTAATTCCGAAGGAGATGTATATTCATTTAAAATACAAATTAATTAATTAAATGCTTGGCATTGCTTATCTACTGCCATTTTATCACCTAATTTCACAATCTACCTTAACCGACTCACCTCAGAGTTTGCATAGTTCACAATTATGATCCCAGTTTCAAATTTAACTAATTACTCTCAAGTTCAATACAGAATTCTGTGGTATTATGATCACTCTTCCCTCTGGGTATTGTGTTATCCCTCCTTGGGCATTTTTTACATTATAACTGACTGTGAAAAACCCCTAGTCACCTCATTGCAGTGTTAATGTAAGCCTACTTGTGACGCTCCAAACTAAATGATTTTACCATTCTGAATCTGAAAGACTTATCAGTAGTGAATCTAGTGAAAAAACAAAACAATGTAATGTTTTGCAAATTAAACGATTGCAATCCTCCAAATTCTGAACATGACTTCTCTTTTGAGTTAAACATTGTAACCGAAAATAAGTATTTGACCTTCTCAGTTCCAGCACTCAGAACACAGTCCTATCCTGTAGGAAAACAAACCAAAAGATGATTTTCTTCCTTGAAGTCTAGGCAAATACATGTTTGTCACTTAGAAAATTTATTTTGGCCTAACATTCCCTGCATTTAAAGGAATAGATCCTGAACATAAACCAGTGAATCCATTGAGCAATAAGTGATTCTAAGGGAAGAGAAGTTGATGAAAATCTATCACCAAAGTCCACAAATAGGTCACCAAGGCTGTCAATTTCAATCAGGTTTGTAATTAAATACATCACTAATATAGATTTTCTTCAGATTGTCACTCGTTCTACAGACATCAAGGCTGGGACAAATCACAGTTTGCAGTCTTGAAAGTTTCAGCAAATTTATGTTGGTAACCAGAAATTCAATAAACAAATACAATGCCATATCCATTCACAGTTTATAGTCTAAGATGATGTATTCTTTGGAATAAATTTTGAGCTGAATATAAAGTACAATGTGAAATTCTAGAGAACCATTTTGGTCACGAATACATTCACTCACCCATCACTGACTATTCAGTTCTCAAACTTTAAAACAGATTACATGGACTTGTTTACAAGAAAAAAGTTATTGTGTCCTAGAGTAGGCTTACATTAACGCTACAATGAAGTCACTGTGAAAATGCCCTAATCGCTACACTGTTTAGGTACACTGAGGGAGAATTTAGTATTGCCAATGCACTAACAAGCACATCTTTCAGACTTTGGGAGGAAATCCATGCAGACACAGAGAGAATGTGCAGACTCCGCACAGACAGTGAGCCAAGCTGAGAATTGAACCCAGGTCCCTGGCATTGTGAGGCATCAGTGCCAACCACTGTCACCATGCCAAATGGACAGCAAAAACAGCACTCTTCACTGGAGAAATGAGAATTGTTCATATATCTAGACCTTTGATAGATCATATCGCTCAAACGTTTCTCCTTCAACATACAGGGACCAGATCATCTGCATATGTCATTGAACAAATTTATTCACAAATGGAACACAATTCAGATGACAAGCACGGGATTTAGCTGAGTCTGTAGTGAGTGCTGATTTGAGCTTCCTGCATTTGGTTTTCATATCCTTTTACTTTACAAACAGTTGATACCATCTCAATGCATTGGTTATTGTTTAGACAAATGGAAATTGGATATTAGCAGCAACTTAACTCAAAGCTCTTCCATCAACTCAATCTCTTGCAGTTACTAACTTATTAAATCGATGATAATGCCTCTATTATTAGACTGCACTCAAAATTATTCGTCTTATCATGTGCGAAAGCTTAGCCCATTTCAGAACAGAGCAGTTTGTTCATATGATGTTAAGTCACAAATAACAACAAAGTTCTTATCAACACATTCACAGGTTAAAACAGTTTCTTGCAAACAGCAGTCTGAATGCTTACCCCATGTAAGCATTTGTAATTTGCTTCAAGGTTAGTGATGAGCTGCACAGACAGGTATGATGTCGCAAACAACCTTTTGGTGTGAGAAAGCTTTCATACCAGGACCTCATGCGAGACTCTTAGCCAAATAAAAATCAACTTGATCTTAAAAGGATGTCACAGAAATTCATAGAGGCTCATAGAATCCTTACAATATAGGAGGCCATTCAGCCCAATGAGTCTGTACTGACTGCAAATGCACCCAGGCCCTTTCTCCCACAATCTATGTATTTACCCTGCTAATCCCCCCTGACCAATCAACTTAACCTGTACATCATTGGAGCGTGAGAGGAAGTCAAAGCACCCTGAGGAAACCCACGCAGACACGGGGAGAACGTGCAAGCTCCAATCAGTGATCCAAGTCTGGAATTGACTCTGGCGCTGTGATGCAACACTGCTAACCACTGTGCTACCATGCTGCCCAATTGAAGGCAAACCTATCTAGACGGAGGTTTCTAAACTGCATTCAAATGGAAAATGTCATATACAGAACTACTCCAGACTGAACTTCAGCAGCAGACAATTCATCTCTTGGCTTTGTCTACTCTGGAAGACCATGTACACCAGCTGTGACAGTCAGTGTGATCTATCTGGAGCCATTCAGGCACAGACATGCAAACATTGTGTCCTCCTGCTATCAGGATCAAACTGTGGGATATAGGTATCTCCAGCAGAAATATAGTGAGCCAGCTGGGGAAACGTTCTTCCACTTTCCATTTCATGCAGATTTTAATCCCCGAATCATCACTACCCCAGCACTCCCCCCACAACATTTCCTTTATTGTGCTCTGATTCTTCAATGGCAATTCTGAAAAGATCACTACAAATGGGCATGACATGCAGCATTCTTTCTGAAATAATTGCTCAGAGGCCTTTATGCCAGGCACAACACCAACACAACGGGTTAAACCCAAACCCATCCCTTCAACACTAATCCATGTGCAAGCCAAGAGCAGAATTTTACGACAATGATTCTAAGCGTCCAGCCAGCGTGAAAATGGGAGAGTTCCAGATCTGCCCAATCTTACAGATTTAAACATTGAAAATATGGGCTAGACATTTTTAGCTGTTACAGGTGATGGGTTGGGCTTAATTCACCAGCCAGTCTGCAGAGAGAGAGCTATTGCGCATGTGCAGAATCTAAGGTCTCGTGGGAGGCTCTCCAGGTCCAAGACATCACTTGTCCCGCTCTCTCCACCACAGTCCCGCCAAGATTGGTGCTGCAGATTCTTAATGGGGGCAGGAGAGGAATGGTCAACCATCATCCTCAATTCTTCCCCATCACTATTCTCAGTATAATATCGCTCAGTATCCACGTTCTGTTGGAAAGTGGCCATTTGATGAGATCACAGGGCAAGGAGAGGCATTTCATTTAAAATTAACCTGAAGAATTCAACCCAAAAGAGGGCGTCAAAATATTCACATTGTGAACAGAATTTGTAAAACTCTTTCAGCCAGAGACTGAGTTGGTACCAGTCTGGTGACAAGCATCTGGTCAGTCTCAGAATTCAGGATCATAAAACCAGCAGAGCTTTTGTGTAAAACAGAAAGCTAAACAGCAAAACTATAATTGGTCCCAGCACAGAGACTGAAGACATTTAGTGAGGCTTGAGTTCACAAGACAATTTTAACTGGAGAAGGTAGTGATCAAGGGGAACGGGAACAGCAACCTCATCATCCCCAATGAACACTGAGCAAGTTACTGTGAACAACAGGAAACAATAACACAGCTGGCAACATCTGTGAAGAGAGAGAATGGAGCCAATGTTTCAAGTCTGGATGAGCCTTTGTCAGAGCACTTACTGCATTTGTGTTCTCCCAAGATGTCCCGATCCTCCCCTATTTGTTCCCACTTTCTGTCCATCTCCACCATTCCAACCCTCCTTCTCCCAGCCCTATAGGAGAGCAACTATACCCTGCCTGACCTGAAATACTACATTAACTCCACATACAATGCCAGAGTTAACCTAGCAATATTTTATAAATCTTGTATCTTCATGCACTCCAATTATAAATTCCAACAGAAAAAAAAACACAATTGAAGCTGCAGCACTATTACTGGCGTCTGGTCCAAATACCTCTCCTGGAGGTGATACCTTTTTATAATCTTATCCATTATTATTTGTATTCTGTCTGCTTCTCCCCTCGTCCTTTATGAAAACCTGATATTTGACTTGGGCAGCTTTCCACCTTCTGTCGAGGTGAAGACAAATGTGAGTCAATTTTTTTAATTACTCTGTTTCTTTATCCCTAGATCCCTTTCCATTATCACTTATAAATAGATCAATATTTGCACCCTTTGTTTACTCCATATATATTTGCAAGATGTAAAAAAAGTCATGGTCCTCAAGATATCTTCAACAACGCTACATTTATGGCAGGATCCGCCGATCCCATCTGTGCCACTTCAGTGTTCCAGAATTAAAGTTTAAAATGTATGTGTGTCAGAAATAGACTTACATTAACACTGCAATGAAGTTATGTGGAAATCCCCTAGTCGCCATACTCTGACACTTGTTCGGGCGTGCTGAATTTAACACGGCCAATGCACCTAACCAGCATGTCTTTCGAACCGTAAGAGGAAACTGGAGCACTTGAAGGAAACCCACGCAGAAGCAGGGAGAGAGTGCAGATTCCTCACAGACTGTGTCCCAAGCTGGGAATCGAACCAGGATCCCTGGCACTGCGAGGCAGCAATGGTTAGCCTCTGTGCTGCCTCACTCTGCAATCACTTCACAGTTCATTTTACTTCAACATCACCAGAGAATCCCAGCACAAAAGACAAAAGTTTTTGTTTTAATCACTTCATAGCCTTTTCTTCCCCCTTCTCTTCGTCTTTATATTTCACCATTATCCTCCTGCCTTCCAGATCCCTTGCTCACCTCATCCTAATAAATATTTTGTTGAAGAAATAGTTAATAAGCAACATGATTCAAAGGAGAAAAAGGATGTTCAACGCACAAAGGTTACAATTTTATTATAACATAGGGAAATAAAGTTATGATTATTCCAGATTTAAAAAGAACAGAATGATATTTCCAATCAATAGGAATAGCTTGAAATTGTAATTTGGCATTCCAAACCAAATGTTGTAAAAGCGAGATATATTGTGTATGATTTTCTTTTTTTGTTGGATAGTTAGTGGAGCAAGGACATTCTCCTTGGCTGTTGATGGGATATAATCTCTTGCATGCCTTTGATGCCTCACCTGCTATCTGCAAACATTGAACAGCTCCCAATTATTAGCACTGTTGCCTCACAGCGCCAAGGACCCAGGTTCAATTCCCTGCTTTAGGTCACTGTCTGTGTGGATTCTGCATATTCTCAGAGTGGGTTTCCTCCGAGTGCTCCAGTTTCTTCCCACAATCTGAAAGGCATGCTGGTTAGGGTACAGTGACCCGCACAAGCGCTGGAGTATAGCGGCTAGAAAATTACTTTTTCACAGTAATTACGACTCTCTGAAGCCACTAAATAAGTGGGCTGAAACCGGATGGAGCAATGGATTTCATAGCACAAGTCATCAGACATTTAGTTTCCTGCACCGTCAATTCAAGAAGGTTTTTTTGTAGGATACAATTTCAGTTGCATCCGACTTTCAAACACTTCTTGCGCCTCCTTATGCAATTCTTTCTGCAGGCTTCATAACATGATGATTTCATCCGTGTGCTCATTTGACTGTTACATCACATTCCCCCTTCAAAACTAAGTTTAAGTTTATTTACTAGTGCCACAAGTAGGCTCACATTCACACTGCAATGAAGTTATTGTGAAAAACCCCTCGATCGGCTGAATGACCTCTTTTTGCACTATGGTTCCAATAGTTACAGGAAGCAGATTGATCGAGAGGGAAAGGAAGAAGAAATAATAATCAAGGCGTTCAGGAATGGGCAGCAGTGAAATGACCTTTCCCAATCAAATAACATTCATCTGAAGAATTTGCACTGGGAACAAGCGCGAGATGGCTGAAGGCAGACTGTAACCTTCGAAGAGTGACTATCTTCTGAATGTAAGAGAAAGGGCAAAAATTGGAAAGATGATGAGCAAAAGCAGGAACAATTTAATTTTACGGAGCTCTTCTATGTTTTTAATTGCTAAATTGATCCCAAGAACTAAAAATCAGGCAAATTAAATAACCATTGGTCAAAATAATGATCAAATATTTTGATCTGGAAAATTCATCTCAATGTTATGTTGAAACGAGTGGAAACAGGCAGACTTTCTTTAATCTGATTTACGCCGATGTCTTGAGAATATTGACTTGATTTATCATTATCACACATAATAGCATACGGTGAAAAGTATTGTTTGTTGCACACCATACAGACAAAGCATACCGTTCATAGAAAAGGAAATGAGAGAGTACAGAACGTAATGTTACAGTCATAGTTGGGGTGTAGAGAAAGATCAACTTAATGCGAGGTAAATCCATTCAAAAGTCTGATGGCAGCACATCCGAACCAAAAAGAAAGTTTAAAACAAGCAGAAATCATGTCAAAAATCAGACATTGGGATAGTGTGGAACGTACACTGTCAGTCATCTTCAGCACTTCTTTCTTTTAGCAGATAACGGAAGTTATCATTTGAAGTCAGTACACATGAATGCTTGTTTAATAAGTAGAGGGGCCAGGAGCTTCCACTCAGTCACAGTAACAGTCAATTTTTCAGACTCGAAGTTTCGTAGTGATGCTGCCCAGTGGTTGGTATTGAGAATGTTGTTTTTCTTGATATATATTAATGATCTTGATGTGCAGGGGAAAACTGTGAAGTTTGCGGATGACAAGAAAATTGGAAATATTGTAAAGTGTGATGAGGATGGCATATAGGGCATTCATTAGCACCACGGACCCAGGTTCAAATCCGGTCTCGAGTCACTGTGTGGAGTTTGCACATTCTCCCCGTGTCTGCATGGGTTTCTTCCTGGTGCTCCAGTTTCCTCCGACGCTCCAAAGATGCACAGGTTAGGTTGACTGGCTGTGCTAAATTGACCCTAGTGTCAGGGGGATAAGCAGAGTAAATATGTGGGGTTATGTGCATCGGGCCTGGGTGGGACTATGGGCTCGATGGGCCGAATGGCCTCTTTACGCACTGTAGGGATTCTATGATTCTAGGACAGTGTAGAATTTCAAAAGGACCAAAAAACATCACCTCAACCTTCTCTCCCCTGAGCTTCCTTTACCACTTGTGTATCCATTTTGCCCCAAATTTAATTCATCACCATTGGGGGCTTGTTGACAGGCCTTCACTTTTAACATTTAAGAAAAATTTGGACAGGTACATGGATGAGAGGTGTGGAGGGATATGGTCCAAGTGCAGGTCAGTGGGACTAGGCAAAAAAAACAAAAATGGTGCCTAAAGGCCTGTTTCTGAGCTGTAATTTTCTATGGTTCAGGAAGACAGTTAAAAATTAAGCTGGCTCCTTTGGCCAGAAGATCACCATTAGGAATCTTTTACACAAAATCTTTTGAATGAATTAAAATAAAATAAAGATCCCTGCGCCCAAGCAGAACTAGCAAATGGTGCTGCATTCTTTTTAAAATGCATCTTCAGCTTTTTGGGATTGGATTACACACACCAATCAAAAATGTTTATTTATAGTAACAAAATAATGTGAAATAAAATATATAGCAAAATAAAACCACACAAAGTATCAAGGAATATTACTGTTAAAATAACTGGTCTTTCTTTGATTTAAAATACAGCGATTCATGAATTTTAAAACTAGGAGTAACTGTTTAAAAATAACGGGCTGCTCATTTAAGAGATGAGGAGAACTTTTATTCTCAGAGGGTCATGCGTTTCTAAATCTCTTCCTAGAAAGGCAGTGGAAATAGAATCTTTGAACATTTGTAACGTAGAGCTAGATTATTGAGGGAGCAAAGGACAAAAAATTTTCAGGGATAATATAGTTATTAGTGACACAAGTAGCTTTGCATGAACACTGCAAAGAAGTTACTGTGAAAAACCCCTTGTCCCACACTCCGGTGCCTGTTCGGGTACACCGAGGGAGAATTTAGCCTGGTCAATATACTTAACTAGCACATCTTTCAGACAGTGGAAGGAAACCAGGGCACCGGGACGAAACCCATGCAGACATGGGAAGAAGGTGCAAACTCTTTACAAACAGTAATGCAAGCTGGGAAATGAACCTGGGTCCCTGGAGTTAACCACTGTGTCGCCGTGCCACCCACAGACAGGAGTGAACTGGGTTATAATCAGATTGTACATCTGATCATATCAATTGGCAGAGCAGGCTTGGGGGGTTAAGTGGTCTACCCCTGCTCCTAATGCATACGTTTGGGTGACATATTTTGCTTTCGATGAAATGCAAGTGGGTTTCAGCAAAAACTCATGAGAAATAAACACTTTTTAAACTGGTGCAATTGTGGGTACACTCCATTAATTGAACCCAAAATAGAAACTTTTGTCCTCACAGAATCCCTGTGAGGTGATAATCTTGAATTTTACCTCAAACTTGTCATGAATTGTACTCTGCAGGAGGCCTTTTGGACCATGGAGCCTGTACTGACCACAATCACACCAAGGTCCTATCCCCGTAACCCCACACATTTGCTCTGCTAATCCCCCTGACACTGGGGCAACTTAGCATGGCCAATCCACTTAACCTGCACTTCAAAGTAGTAGTACTACCAGAGTACCCAAAGGAAACCCCCACAGACATGGGGAGAATATGCAAGTTCCACACAGGCAGTGACCGAGGCCAGAATTGAACCTGGGTCCCTGGTGCTGAGAGGCAGCAGTGCTAATCACTGTGCCATCGTCTCGCCCGCATTAAAGAGATACAGTTGTGGAAAATTCTGATCCAATAAAGCACTAGAAGATACGGAAAACAGTACCGTTTCAGCAAGGAACTTTAAATTAAAAAAAAGCTTTGTAAAATAGCAGAATCAAGGTGCAGGGAACTCATTCTCTGGTAAAAGCAAAATACTGTGGATGCTGGAATCTGAAACAAAAACAGAAAATTGTGGGAGGTGAGGGAAGTGGTTGCAGAGCCCCTGGCAATGATCTTTGCGTCGTCCTTGGAAACGGGAGAGGTTCCAGAGGATTGCGGATGTGGTTCCTATCTTTAAGAAAGGGAACAGGGATAGTCCAGGAATTACCGACCGGTGAGTCTGACTTCAGTGGTTGGTAAGCTGATGGAGAGGTGTCTGAGGGAAAAGATATGAACATTTGGAGAAGTTTGGACTGATTAGAAATAGTCAGCATGGTTTTGTCAAGGGCAAGTCATGCCTTACGAGCCTAGTTGAGTTCTTCGAAAATGTGACTGAACACATTGACGAAGGAAGGGCGGTGGACATAGTGTACATGGACTTTAGTAAGGCGTTTGATAAGATCCCACATGCAAGGCTTCTGGAGAAGGTGAGAGGGCATGGGATCCAAGGGGCTTTGGCCTCGTGGATCCAGAACTGGCTTGCCGGCAGAAGGCAGAGGGTGGTTGTGGATGGGTCTTGTTCTGCATGGAGGTCGGTAACCAGTGGAGTGCCCCAGGGATCTGTTCTGGGACCCATGCTGTTTGTCATTTTCATAATTGACCTGCATGAGGAAGTGGAGGGATGGGTTAGCAAGTTCGCTGACGATACAAAGATCGGTGGTGTTGTGGATGGTTTGGAGGGATGCCAAAAGTTGCAGCAGGACATAGACAGGATGCAAGACTGGGCAGAGAAGTGGCAGATGGACTTCAACACAGAAAAATGTGTAGTGGTCTATTTTGGCAGGAATAATGGGATGAAGGAGTACAATATAAGGGGTAGGAGTCTTAGCTGTGTTGTAGAGCAGAAGGATCTCGGGGTCCGGGTCCATAGAAATCTTAAATCGGCCTTGCAAGTGGAGGAAGTGGTCAAGAAGGTGTACAGTGTACTGGCCTTCATTAATCGAGGAATAGAATTTAGGAGTCAGGAGGTAATGATGCAGCTCTATAAGACTCTTGTCAGACCTCACTTGGAGTATTGTGCGCAGTTCTGGTCGCCTCACTATAGGAAAGATGTAGAGGCTATTGAGAGAGTGCAGAGGAGATTTACAAGGATGCTGCCTGGATTGGGAGGCAGGCCTTATGAAGATAGGTTGAGGGAGCTGGGACTCTTCTCACTGGAGATACGTAGGTTGAGAGGCGACCTGATAGAGGTTTATAAAATGTTGACAGGAATAGATAGGGTGGACTCTCAGAGACTATTTCCCCGAGCTGAAATGGTCACTACGAGAGGACACAGATTTAAGGTGCAGGGAAGCAAGTACAAAGGAGATGTCAGGGGTAGGTTTTTCACTCAGAAGTTGGTGAGTGAATGGAACCGACTGCCGTCGGAGGTTGTTGAGGCAAACTCACTGGGGTCTTTTAAGAGACTTCTTGATGAGTATATGGAAAATAGGATAGGGGGTTATAGATAGATCTGTGGATTGGTAGATGTGATCGGCACAACTCGTGGGCCGAAAGGCCCGTTTGTGCTGTATTGTTCTATGTTCTAAAATGCTAGAAAATCTCAGCAGGTCTGCCAGTATCTATGGAGAAACAGGAGAGCCAATGGTTTGAATCTAGAAGACTTCATTAAAGCACCTTTGCCATATTCTTTAGTATTTCGTATGGGTGGGGGGCATTGTTACAAGAGAGAAAAATTAGTGCAGCGGTGCTTTGGCACAATCAGTCGCAGCACATGCAAATTCTCAGACAAAACTCCAATGCAACTATATGTTGTTACACTGGAGATATATTGAAACTTTGTAAAATGTCCTGAAAATGCTCATTGAGACTTTGGGATCGAGTAGTTCACATCCATCTATACAATCTCAAGCATGTGGGGCACAGTGGCAGTGATTAGCATGGCTGCCTCACTGCACCAGGGACCGGGGTTCGATTCCTGGCTTGGGTCATTGTGCAGATTCCGCACAGATATTCTCCCTGTGTCTGCACAGGTTTCCTCCAGGTGCCCCGGTTTCCTCCCACACTCCAACATACACGCTGATTAGGTGCATTGGCCATGCTAAATTGTCCCTCAGGCGTTGGAGTGTGGCAACCAGGGGATTTTCACAGCAACTTCATTGCAGTGTTAATCCTACTTGAGACAAATAAACAAACTGCTGTGCACTTTTCATATTTTCCAAAGTGACCTCTAGGATTGTTAATTAGTGGCAAACTGTTGGCTTTCGAGACACACAGTAACTCGGAACTCAGCTGAGACGGCTTAAAATGATTGCATTAAGGACTCTCACAAGAGACAGTGAAGGACAGAGACAGACTCATTGATTCAAAGCTTGTTATTGGGACTTTTAGTACCCAAGCTTGTCTTCCACAGGGCTGCCACATTCATGAACTCTCCGCCAGGCTGCCAAAGCCTATGAAAGCCTCCATAACTGATAGTAAAGTCAATTAACTCTCCGCAGCCTCACAGAATTACATCAAAACCACTCCAAGCTCCCAACTATTTCTTCGTACATCCTGAACGCAACAAAAGACAGAAATTAGACGTGTGGCCAGATGGCCGTATAATAAAATGAACAAAATAATAACATAATCTAAGCCTTCAATTATAGTTTTCACGGAATCTGATCTCCAAAATAATATTAAAAGTCCCAAAATAAGTGCAATAAATGTTACAAATCAGTAGCTGTGATGCTACATTACTTATAAAATGACATAACACTCCTGCGATAATAGCATATCCACAACGCAATGAACAATAACACTTCCATTATAGAAGTAGATCATTCGAGTCTGCATTTGTTGCCTGTCAAATCTCTGTTTTACTTCAAAGTGTACAGTCCCTTTAACAAGCCTCAGAACTCACCCAGCATTTATTTAACAGCAATTAGGCTTCACCATAGCCTGAAAGGGATATACATCTACATTTTACTCAAAACTGTGTTCTCTTTTACATGGAATAATATCTGTGCAACGTAGGGCATCTCCCTGACTCGGGATGGGCAATTTCTGGGGATATCACAAAAAAGATTAGTCTGCAGTTACAGCAAAATATGGGGCAATGCTACGGCGCAGTGGTTAGCACTGCTGCCTCAGTGCCAGGGACCCGGGTTCAATTCTAGCCTCGGGTCACTGCCTGTGTGGAGTTTGCACATTCTCCCCAGGTTTGCATTGGTTTTCCTCCAGTTGATCAAGTTTCCTTCCACAGTCCAAACATGTGCAGGTAGGCAAATTGGCCATGTTAAATTGCCCCTTAGTGTCAGGAGGATTAGCAGGGCAAAAAACATGGGGGCTGACAGGAATAAGGCAGAATTGTTGTCAGTGCAAACTCGATGGGCCAAATGGCTTCCTTCTGCACTGTACAGATTCTATGGGACTATGAAGTGCTTAAGAAACATAGAATGATGATGTTTACTGCGAGAGCAACGGAATACTGAGCTGTTCAGGGCCTTGGTGAGATCACATCTGCTGGACTGCATATAGTTTTGGTCTCCATGTATGAAAAAAATATATAATTGAAGAGTTAATAGAATCATAACCATAGAATCCTACAGTGCAGGAGGCTGCCATTTGGCCCATTGAGTCTGCATCGAACACAATCCCATCAATGTTCTATCCCCATAACCTCATGCATTTACCCCAGCTAGGCCCCCTGAAACTAAGAGACAATTTAGCATACCAATCCACCTAACTCGTACATCTCTGGATACAGAAGGTTTACTTGACATATCCCTGGGATTGAAGGCCTATTTTCTGAATAAAGGTTGAATAGGTTGGGCTTGTAACCCATTGGAGATTAGAAGAATGAGTTGGGATCTTTCTGAAATACGTTAGGGTCTTGAGAGAATTGGATATTGGAAAGATGTTTCTCCTTGTTGGGGGGTGGGAGCGGGGAGAGATTTGAAATAGGTCATAATTTAAGAGTAAGACGGAGATGAGGAGGGAGGATTGTCTCAGGAGGTCGCTTCCCCAGAAAGCAGTGGAGTCTGGATCATTGATTCTTACCATAGTTCCATATTTTTTGATGGAAAAGTGGGAGAGACAGGCATGAGGAGTTGTAACCACAGCCAGGTCAGCCATTACCAAATGGAAGATAAGGCTCAAAGAACTAAATGGCCAACTCCAGCTCATAAATCTGCTCCCATGATGCAAGTCTCCACATTTCCTGTCGACCAAATCACACCTGATGCGTCACATCCTTTTTATTATTTGCTATTTTAAGCCAAATTCGACATCTTTTTCCACTTGCAGGTAAAAGGCCATTATGTACTCATCTTTGGGGGCAATTTAGCATGGCCAATCCACCTAACTTGCAAACTTTGGACTATTTACAAAAAAACTTAATCGTCTGGAGGATTTTTTTTTCCCCCAGACAAAGTTATATTCAAATCCTTGAATAACAATGTGCCCCCTCCCCTGCATCCACTTTGCAACAAGGAGTGAATGCGGGTGACATGGTGCAACTGTTGGACCCACCGTGAGCAATGCCAGAGGAGAACTGCTGGTCGCATTACATTCAAGAAGCAATTAGATAGAGCGAGGACCTGACGACCTTGAAAGAACACCAATTTTACAGGTGAAGCAAGTGTCAAATACTTTGTTATTCATAACGCACAATACCAGCTGACAAAGTCGGCATATAGTAATCCTAATTATGTAATAGCCTTCATAATATGAACGTCAGTTCTACTCCAAGTCTCTGTCACTTTAATACCAGTTTCTCCCGAGTGCCATTCACCTCATGCTTTCCTTAGCAGTGTCATTTTTAATGTAGCACTAAGCCTGCATTGTTCGCTGGCACTAAGAGTTTAACAGTAATTAACCCCTAGTCTTTCCCCAGGGAACAGTACATCAGCAACTTGCCAAAACACTGTAAACAAGCAGCGTCTGATCAATGGAGAACTCGGCTGGCTCCAGAGCACAGTAATAATGGGAGCAATGTCTACTTGTATACACCTACGCAACTAATGATTCAAATGTGACGTTATCTGCAGAAGTAAAAAAAAGCTGGAAATACTGAATTCCATTTTTCAATTTCCAAACAAGATGAGAGATTAGAATAAAAGA
Organism: Sphyrna mokarran; assembly: GCA_024679065.1. Lineage (NCBI taxonomy): Eukaryota > Metazoa > Chordata > Chondrichthyes > Carcharhiniformes > Carcharhinidae > Sphyrna > Sphyrna mokarran. The sequence goes on from JAGIQG010000019.1 coordinate 10,901,731, forward strand.
TTTGAGCGCGAGTAAAAACCAGATGCTTTTGCTAATATAGATACAGTAAGTGGACTATTAATGTGGACACACTGCAAGCATTTTATTTGGTTAGATAACAGATTTCCCTCCTACACATTGAATCTGAGTGCTTAGCGGAGACGGCTTTGGAAAGTCGAGGCACTCCTAAAGGTTTGTGGTCTCAAATTCTGTCACTTTGTAAATTAAAAACTTAATTCCAACTTCACCAACCAGGAGCCACTGCAGCCAAGGGCTGAGGATTTTTATCTCAGTAAATCCCAAGCAACACCTCTGACTCTTCCGACAGCCCCAAATGGTTCTTAAAGGAAAGATGAATCTTTACATTAATGGTGCCACTGCCTTCGGCCACATGAATCACTGGTAAATTTACTCTGAATGCTCTACATGGGAAGTCTCGTTACCATTGTTACTGGGTGGTTGTGAGACCACATCTGAAGTTTGGTCACTCAAATAAAAGCAAAGTTACGTGGATGCTGGAAATCTAAAGTGTAAATAGAAAATGCTGGAAAAACGCAGCAGGTCCCGTAACCATCATGTCCGACTGAAAAGTCATTCAGATTTAAAACATTAATTCTGTGTCCACAGCAGCCGCCAGATCTGCTCAGTTTTTCTAGCATTTTTTGTTTTTTAAAAAAGGGTATAAACACGTTAGAATCAGTTCAGAGAAGATTCACTTGATTGATACCTGGGATGGGTTTATTACCTTTCAAGCAAAGGTTGGATTGACTGGTTGGACCTGTGTCCATTCAAGTTGGGAACAGCGAGAGATAGTCCTATTGAAACGTACAAGAAACCCTGAGAGGACTGGACAGGGTGGATCCTGAAACAACGTTTTTCCCTAGTAGGAGAGACCAGAACTAGGGGAGACTATTTAAGGCAGAGATGAAGTTTGAGGGTGCTGAACCTTTGGAAATCTCTTCCCAAGACAGCAGTGGAGACAGGTTCAGTTTCTTTTAAAAGGCAAGGATAGATAGATTCTGGACTAAGGGAATCAAAAGTTGTTTGGGGGGGGGGGGGCAGGAATAGAGAGAGAGAGAGAGAGAGAGAGAGGGAGGGTGTGATTGCAGTTGAGGCCACAGTCAGGTTAGTCATAATCCTACTGAATAACACAGCAGGCTCAGAAGGGCCAAATGGCCTATATCCCTGCTCCTAATTCTTATATTCATAATTATCTATGTATATCCAAAAAAAAAATACATCATTCCCAGGACTGTGTCACTTGAGCAAGAGGCTAAGAAAGGCTAGTGGTTAATGGCTGCCAGTTTCCCTTAGTGACAGGCAGACAGGCGAATATAGCAGAAAACTACCAACTAAGGACATTATGTGAGCTTGATGCAGAAATCTAACAGGGGCAAGTGGTGGTTGCACTTTCCTGATCTTGTAGAAAAGAAGGGCTCTCAAAGCATGCAAAACAGAACACTACAACCCAGGAACCACCATTATAGGAGGATATCCCTGAGCTCAGAGAAGAGGAACCACTGCAGAAAGACCCTGAACTCAGATGATGATGATATCCATATTGAGTGACTGAAGCCTGTTAGCTCCCTCACCAGTGTGGGTAATACCTAGATCACAAGAATGAGTCTGAATCATCTCCGCGCTATATTCTCGGAAATCATAATTAAGCTCGCTCTTCTGAATAGTTATACTAGATTTTGCTGTCTTCGTTGTGTCTACCCAAGCTGATCACGCAGTCAACATCTTTGCGCTTGTGAAAAAGCACCCCTTCGTCCATACGCAACCACAGCTTCTGACCAAATACCCACCATCATTTCCGAGTGGGTAGGATGCCAGTTGTGTTAGCCACAGGTAAAGCCTGTGGAAAACACCAAGGAGAGAACCTGGGCAGATCCACATGTGCCACAGCAGCTGCAGAACAGTGGCTAATGCACATAACAGCTAGCACCATGTCTGCTTCAGCATGTGTTGCCCCAAGCTGGTCAAAGTGCAGGGTGGGGGGGGGGACAGGGCAGGAATGGAAGATCATCACACTTCTTTTTCCCCATCCAGTGTATTTTTCTTTCCCCATTCCTCTTCCTTTCCCCGTTAGTATAACTGCAGAAACAGCATGGCACCGATATTTGTTCCATCTGTAATGTCCTCGATTCTGCTGGAGGACAGAACAAGGCAACATTTGGAAAAAAAATTACTTTTCTACGAGTTCAGAGAAGCATGACTCCAGATTAGTCGAGGACTAATGGGACACTCAGCAAAATATAAATTATAGTTATCAGCATAACCAGCTGGCAAGACGACCAAATTCTGAGATTTCACAGCATTTGTGTGGTCAGTGTTTAGAGTGGAATCCCACAGTTCTAATCTTCAGAATCCCTGTTCATTCATCTTGATTACTCCAACACGGGGGATGCAAAAGGACCCTCGAGTATTTAACCCTTTGATATGAATATCACAAGCTAACCGCAAAAGATTTAGTGACATCCAAAGCATGCTTTGTATCATTTAAAGACACAACCTCTTGGAGCATTCTTTATTACTTAGCCAAATTAAGTGATTACGTGGAACTAATACAGACTTTGATGGTGCATCTGCCCTGTTTTGCACTTTTTCTTTTCATGGGACGTGGGCATTGCTGGCTGGGCCAGAATTTATTGCCCATCCCTCGTTGCCGAAGGGCAGTTGAGTATCAACCACATTGCTGTGGCCCTGAAGTCACATCAGCCAGACCAGGTAAGAATAGCAGATCTCCTTCCCTAAAGGACATCAGATGGGTTTTCTGACAAACAATGGTTTCAACTTCATAATTCTTAATTCCAGAAACCTTTCATTGAATTCAAATTTCACAGTTTGCCGTGACGGGATTTGAACCTGAGCCCCAAGAGCAGCCGAGTTTGAGTTAATAGTACTATCAGAAAAAGTGCTAGAAAATCTCAGCAGGTCTGGCAGCATCTCTAAGAAGAGGAAAGAGATGATGTTGAGTCCAGGTGACCCTTTGTCAAAGCCTTTATTTCCCTTCTCTCCTTACAGATGCTGCCAGACCTGAGATTTTCCAGTATCTTCTCCTTTGGTTTCCGATTCCAGCATCTACAGTAATTTGTTTTTATCCAATAGGCCATCGCCTTGTGTGGGTCATTTACCCACACAAATAAGCTAGCTATGTGTTATGGTAATAGTGCACTTTGAGTTCAAGCTTCCCAGGAATGGTACCATGCTAGTTGAGAACTCAAAGTCAGGAGGTGTGCAGATCCTTGAGCTGTTTACCCTGGAGCTCAATCATTGGGCAAATCAGTGGCGTGTCCTCTTCAGTAGCAAACATTTTGCACCCTTAATGTTGGAAGAGTTTTGACTTCTTCCTGACTGTGAAAAGTCAGAGATAAAACTAAACGCACGCACTACTGGCTGTTTGCAAACAGAATTCCGTGGGCATCCAAGCAGGAGAGCATTGTGAAATCCCAGTTCTGACCCAGTATTGGATGACAACGAGTTGTTTAAGTTATAACACTCCGCTAGAATGTTAACTCTCGTTTTTGTACCAACACAACTGAAGTTAACCAGCTAGCCCTGATCATACCTTTGACTGTACATATCTATATAAAACTATTATGATTGACACTCAATTTGGTGTTATTTAGTACCAACTCAGTTTAAGTTTAAGATTGATAAAAATATTCCAGTTCAGGCTCCCGGCAGATTCCATTGTTGCAGTCCAGGTGCTCTGTACCAGAGATATAGGGCAATGCATAGCAACTCAACAACAGTGTAACATTTCCAAGTTCAGGGGTGACGCAAAGCTAGCTGGAAACGTGCATCATGAAGAAGTTGCAAAGAGGCTTCAAGGGGATTGGGACAGAACTACTAAGTGGGCAAGAACATGGCAGATGGAAAATAAGATAGAAAAATGAGAGATGATCCACTTTGGCGTACAGAACAGATGTGCAGAGATCTTCTTAAATGGTGTTTAGAAAGTGCAGAAGTACAAAAGGACCTGGGTGTCCTTGTCAGTAAGTTACCGAAAGCTAACGTGCAGGTGCAGCAAGCTGTTAGAAAGGCAGATAGTATGTTACTCTTTATCACAAGAGGATTTCAGTACAGAAGACTTGCTTCAATGGTATGGAACATTGATTAGACTGCACCAAGAATAACGTGTACACTTTTGGTTCCCCCTACTTTAGGAAGGATATTATTGCCATAGAGGAAATGCAACGAAGGTTCACCAGACTTGTTCTTGGAATGACAGAACTGTCGTATGAGCAGAGATTGGGGAAACTGAGTTTGTATTCTCTAGAGTTGGGAAAAATAGGAAGTAATCTCATTTAAATCTACAAAATGCTTAGGGGATAGAGAGGGAAGGTGTTCCCCCGGTTGAAGAGTCTAAAATCAAGTGGAAACATTTTTAAAAATGGAGGAAGCCACCTAGGACCAAAAGTGTCTCAAATCTTTGGAATTCTTTACCCAAGAGGGCTGTGGAACCTGAAACTAAGTTAAAAAGTCCACAACGCCAGGTTAAAGTCCAGCAGGTTTATTTGTTAGTAAATACCAAATAAACCTGTTGGACTTCAACCTGGTGTTGGGAGACTTCTTAATGGGTTTACCCCAGTCCATGAACCTGAAACTAAAACAGAGAGTGACAGATTTCTGGAAAGGGATATGGGAAAAGGGCAGGAAAAAGGACACAAGAGAACACAATCAGCCTCGGTCGTATTGAATGGCAGAGTAGGCTGAATGACTTACTGTTGCTTCTATGTTCTGAACCTCCTGAAAAGTAAGTTGCTTATACCACTTGTGGAACGGATTGATGCTATTTATTACACAAAGATGGCTTAACATTCTTGCTCCCTGTGAAGGGAAGCGGTTCTCCCCAAAAATAATGTTGTTGGAGCTCTCGAGAATTTCGGTGGAAAATTTCAAGTGTCACGCATCTGTAACTCTCAGCACACTGTTGTTAACAATAGTAACGAAAATAGGGTTGCATTAACCCTTGAAAACCAAAAAAACACTTACTCAGATGTCTTTTTGTGGTAATACGATATGAACAGGCAGACATGATTGCATGGAGATATTTTCCTGTATAATTTCTTAGTCAAGGAAAGAAACCTAGAAAAAAAATGAATGAATTTTTATTAAAATCAGGGCTCATTTTAGCTCCTTTCTTCACAAGTAGTGAAAGCTTAAAAACACAAGGTCGCATAAGAGATAATTGAGCACGGAAGGATATTCAGAAATACTCAAAGTTGTGTTGAGAGAAATAAGCTTTTAAGATACAGTAAGAGAATTTGGCCATTCAGCCTATTGAGTCCACTCCAACATTCCATCATAGCTGATGTTCTCCTCAACCCCATTTCCCTGCCTTCTCCCCATAACCCATTACCAATTAAAAATCTGTCGAATGCCTCCTTAACTCACTGTCCAAGCATCCACCGCGCTTTGGGATAGCAAATTTCAGATTCACAACCCTTTCAGCGTTGTTGTTTCTTCTCAACTCCATTTTAAATTTGCTACCCCTTATCCGAAGACTGTGACTGCTCGTCATGTTAACAAGGGAGAACTAAGTTATAAAGATCTAAACGAGGAGGGAGTTGGACAGGTTTTAGGGAGGGAAACTGCAGAAATTGGAACCAAAACAGCTGAAGATACAGCCACCAAAGATGGGCAAAAGTAGTACAGAGTAAGGAAGGAACTCCCGAACATGGGGACCAAGTGGCCAAAAGCACAATCCACAATGGTGTATACTGGGGTGATAGATACCAGCAAAAGGGAAATAAGACTCCAGGTGTGGAGATTGTCAGACTGGAGAAGGTGAATCAGATATGGAGGAGGGTGAAATCCTAAAGGGATTTAAACATGAGGATGGGGATTATGAACCTTATGGTTTGGGGAATGATTGAAGTCATCCAGCAAGGTCAGGGACAGAAGATGAGTAGGCATGATCAACAATGAGCTGAAGTCAGCTGAAGATAGAGTATTTAGTAGTGTCCAGTCTGGAAGCAATGAAAACATGAAAAAGAACATATTATTCTTCAGTATATAAAGGGCAGCAGAAACCCAATCATCCTGTAATTTACTTAAATACGCCCCTGAGCTGTTACTCACTACAGTACGTAAATGCTACAAAATGTAAACAGGTCATTATGTGCAATCAAGTTGTGTTTATTTTCAATGTAACCAATAGTTCTAATCGCATTACCCACTTGATACCAGTGTACCCTCTATCCCTTTCCTTCACCTGCATATCAATCTTTAAAGTTAACAGTTTCAGCCTCAGCCACAACCTCTAAATAAATTTCACATCTCACAACTCAAGGACGTTTCTCTGCTGTGTTCTTATATATCTATGGATCCAGACACTTAACCCTTTAATTACTAAAAAAAAACAGCCAACCTTGTCCCATCTTTCAATCATTAAAAATATCTCTATTAGATGGGCCCCACAATTTGTGTTGTGCCATGTAAAGTAGCTCAATTTTTCCACTGCCATTGTTGCAAGTTTCCCTTCTGGGATTCGATCAACTTGGCATTCACCATCAGCCGTGCCCTTAGCACTGTGAAGCACCTTAGTGTACATTTGATTACATTAAAGGTTTTGGTTGTTATGGTAGCATAGTGGTTATTTACTGGACCAATGATCTGGAGACAGGAGTTCAAATTGCCCTGTGGAACCTGGGGAATTTAAATTCAATTAATTAAATAAACGCAGAATTGAAAGTTTGTAACAATCATGGTGATTGTGAAACTACCAGATTATGACAAAAACACATCTGATTCAGGAAAGAAATCTGCCGTTCTTTTTTGGTCTGACCCATAGATGTGGAGCGAAGACAGGTTCAATCATGGGGCAGCAGGATGGCACAGTGGTTAGTAATTAGAACCAGCAGCAGTGTTACAAGGATTGTGGTCGGTGCAGACTCAATCGGTCTCCTTCTGGACTGTAAGGGTTGTATGAAAAGGCAAGAGAATAGCATTAGGTTATAGCGCTCATTCAGAGAGCCAGTACAAACAAAGGCCTTCTTCTATGCTCATATTGTAATGACCCAAGTACAAATCTTTTTCTTTTCTGTTCCCATATGCCAATCTGAGGATTTATCTTTTAGCAACACCCATTTGAAAAAGTTCAAGATGGCACCAGAGCATGGCAACTTCTTGCGAGCTGTCACCAGCATTCTATTTTTTATTCTCGTTCACGGTAAAAAGCATTCTTTCTGGTTGTATCACAGCTTGATATGGCTCCTGCTCTGCCCAAGACCTACAAGAATCTACAAAGAATTGTGAACGTCACCCATTCCATAATGCAAAACAGCCTCCCATCCATTGGTTCTGTCTACATTTCCTGCTGCCTTGGAAAAGCAGCCAACATAATTAAGTACCCCATGCACCCTGGAAATTCTCTCTCCCACCACCTTCTGTCAGGAAAAAAAATACAAGAATCTGAGATCACATACCAATCAGCTCAAAAACAGTGTCTTCCCTGCTACCATCAGACTTTTAAATAGACTTACCATATGTTAAGCTGATCTTTTTTTGCACCCTATTTGTAACTGCCACTATATTCTGTACTTTTTTTTCTCCACTATGTACTCTATGAAGTGTGCTTTATCTGTATAGCATGCAGGAAACAATATTTTTCCCCAAAATATGTGATAATAATAAATGAACTAATTTGAGGTTGTAATGACATTGTCATATCATTGGACAAGTAGCGAGGAGGTGAATGCCAAATACTGCAGATGCTGGAATCTGAAACAAAAACAGAAAAGGCTGGAAAATCTCAGCAAGTTTAACAGCATCTGTGCATACAGAATAAAGAAAATGTTCCAAGTCTGGATGACCCTCCCTCCACAGATGCTTTAAACCTGCTGCGATTTTCCAGCATTTTCCGTTCTAGTCAGGGGACACAGGTTGGAAACAAGTTCAAATCATGTCAAACATTCAAAGCTGATAGAGTTTACATTCAATTAATAAAACCTGAAATAGAAAATTAAATTCAGTAATGGTGACTGTGAAAGCATCTGTTCTTGCCAAACCAGTTGAGCCCATTGACCCTCTCTTGAGTGGAAATCTGCCTTCCTTTCCCAGCCTGGACTACATGCGAGTCCAGACCAACAGCAATATGGTTCACTCGTGACTAACCTCTAGTACAGCTTAACAAGGGCGATAAGGAATGGGCCATACACATTAACCTAAATATGGTGAAAGAATAAAGATAGATATTACCCTGAAACACACATGCAATTCTCAACAAATTCAGCTTAGTGCCGGGACAGGGACACTCTCCCCTACGCTGCCTCAGAAGAACAACTCGGATGTGGCTCAGAGAGGCGACCCTGCCCCTGTGTCTGAGTGAGAGAAGCCTCCCCACCCCCGGAGCACTAGGGACAGGCCGCCCCACCCTGGGCAATAGGACTGTGACTGACCACCTCTGGTTCCCGTGCTCGGACTGGCCCCACCCCACTCCGGACACTGAGACTGACCTGCCGCCCCACGGCGGGCACTGGGACTGGGACTGACCCGCCGCCCCACTGTGAACACTAGGACAAGGACTAGATCTAGGACTGACCTGCCGCCCCACCGCGGACACTGGGACTGGGACTGACCCGCTGCCCTACTCTGGACAGTGGGACTGACCCGCCATCCCACTGTGGACACTTGGATTAGAACTCACCATCCCCGGTCCCCGCGCTGGTGCTGGGATCGAACTCCACTCCAGACACTGGGACTATCCCCCCCCAACTCCCGATACCAGGCACAGGCCACCCCACTCCGGGTACTGGTACTAATCCCCCCGGCCCGGAGCCCCGGTCATTTTCTACCTTTCGCTGCCGCCACTTCCGCAATTTCAATTCAAATTCCCGCTTCCGGCTCCGCGCGGCGTCTGATTGGCTCCCGAAGTAAACCCACAATGCACAGGGTGTGGGGGCGGAGCTATAGCAAAGGGGGGGGCGGGGTCAGGGCGCGAGGGGCGGGGCCAGGGCTCAGGTGAAGCTGCTGAGGTGTGTATGGGGGGAGTGATTGAGAGCAGACAGCCCTTCTCCATCTCCCCATCCCCTTGTCTCTGTGCTGTTTCACAGTAAGAAGTCTCACAACACCAGGTTAAAATCCAACAGGATTCATTTGGAGCAAACGCCACTAGCTTTTGGGACTTTGCCCCTTCATCAGGTGAGTGTGGAGTTCTGACCACAAACAGGGCATTTAAAGGCATGTAAGTAAAGTGCTGTTTCATCACTTTGTAAAGCACCCTTTCTGCTGAATCTCCATTTGATTCTTCTCCCGAGAAGCAAATAATAAGCAAATTGGAAAAAGATTAAGTTTTATTTATTTGTGTCACAAGGAGGTTAACATTGCAATGAAGTTACTGTGAAAATCCCTTAGTTGTCATACTCTGGCGCCTATTCGGGTACACTGAGAGAGAATTTAGCATAGCCAACCAGCACGCCTTTCAGATTGTGGGAGGAAATAGGAGTACCTGGAGGAAACCCATGCAGACACAGGGAGAATGTGCAGCCTCTGTGTAGATACTGATACCCCCACTTCATCCTCTTTGTTCCCCCACCCCACACACACAACCCTCACCTAGAAACACCCTTCTCCCACACCACATTCATTCCCTCCACCATGCACACAGTCCCCTCCCCAACCTGCACACGCTCCCCCCACTCCACACACAATCCATGCCACCCTGCACACAGCCCACCTTCCTGCATACGCTCCCCCCACCCTTGCACACACTCTTCCCCCCCCCAACCTTGCACACACTCTCCACCACCCCACACACATTCCCTCCCCCACTCTGCAACACTCCCTGCCACTCCTGCACACATTCCCTGACTCAACCCGCACACATGACTCTCCTCTCCCCAACCCCCCGCACTCCCCCCACCAGCACACACGAACCCCCACTTCCCCCCACTCCGCACGCCCTCTTCCCCACACCACACAAGCTCTTCTGCACCGTGCACATCCTCCTTGCACCACCACCCGCTTCCGTACAGGGTCAGCAGCCATCCTCTATCCCTCTTCCCTCCCCGGAATTGAATATTTGTTGAATAAAAACGTAGCTCTCAGTCAATCTGGAAATGAATCAACTAGATTCATAATAAGTGCACTGTGCATTGCTGAGCTTGGCTGATGGCAGCAGAGTACAGCTGTTTTACTAAATGAAACAGATCTCTTTGGACCTTTGCAATGGACCCCTTCAAGAACTAATTACTGAACAAATGTAGAAAGGAACTAAAAATAGTTCCTTGAAGGACAGAGGCAGGTATGTATGAATGTATCCAAAGTAATTCCCGACATAATTACCTACCCTTTGGTATTTACACAGTATGATCTGTGAATTCATGTGAATGGAACCGACTGCCGTCGGATGTTGTTGAGGCAAACTCACTGGGGTCTTTTAAGAGACTTCTGGATGAGTGTATGGAAAAGAGTAGGATAGGGGGTTATAGATAGGTCTGTGGATTGGTAGATGTGATCGGCGCAACTCGTGGGCCGAAGGGCCTGTTTGTGCTGTATTGTTCTATGTTCTATCTCTGATTAGATAACAGAGTTAAATTGCATACGAGTCAAAGATAGAGTGAAAACAGTGGGCCATAATAAATATAATTAATAGGAACCTCCCAATATAAACAATAAACTGATATATGTTTGAAGAATAAATCTAGGGTGTTGAATGCTTTTTAGTAATGAAAGTCATAAAGAAGGTTAACAAGCGTATTTTGTAAAACAACTTTTTGGTGGTCTTTGATTAAACCACAAATGTTTGAAAATGAGCTTTTTTTTTGGACACCAGGAATGCTGTAATTTAGTTTAAAGTTTTAAGTTGTATTATTAAGTGCCATTGAAGAAGTGGAAAAAAATAAATCTGACAACTTTAGATAACTTAATGCTTCTGCTCCGTAGCTGATTGGCTTTTTGTACTTTTTCGTTTTTGTATGTGTCTGAAGATGTCATCTACTTTACAAAACGGAAGATGAGTCAAGAGATCAGAAGTTCTCAGCATCTGTACATCCCTAGCTGGCAGGAACAGACTGACCCACTGTTCTTCGCATCCAATCCTGTACCATAGAATACCTACAATGCAGAAGGAGACCATTCAGCCCATCGAATCTGCACCAACCACAATCCCACCCAGGCCGCATCCCCACAACACCGTGCATTTATTCTAGCTAGTCCCTCTGATACTCAGGGGTAGTTTAGCATTGCCAATCCAACTAACGCGCACACCTTTAGTTTGTGGGAGGAAACAGGAGCACCCGGAGGAAACCCACGCAGGCATGAGGAGAACGTGCAAACTGCACGTGCGCAGTGACCCAGGCTGTGAATCAAACCCAGCTCCTTGGTGCTGTGAAGCAGCAGTGCTAACCACTATGCCACCGATCTGGCTTAGACAACCTTGTTGCACCATTAAAACCCATACTTTTTATAAATTGTCCCAGCCCGCGTTCTGCTTGAGAAGTTGGTACCAAGCCCCCTTTCTTGAACTGCTGCAGTCCAAGCGCTGTAGATGCACCCATGTTGTATCACTGTTTTTGAGCCAGTGACAGTGGAAGAGCAACATTATGATTCCAAATCAGAATGCTGTTTGACTTGGAGGAAAACTTACAAATGGTAGCCTTTCCGTGTACCTGCTGTCCTTAAGCTTTCAGGTGGTAGAGATCTCAGATTTGGAAGTTGTTGTCGAAGGAGTTTTGGGAAGCTTCTGCAGTGCATCTTGTAGATGTTGCACGGTTTTACCACTGTGAAGGGAATGAATGTAAAAGGTGGACACATTATCCATCAAACAGACTGCTTTGTCCTGGATGGATCCAAGTTTCTTGAGTGCTGTTGGAGCTGCCCTTATGATGTGGAGATGCTAGCATTGGACTGAGGTAAACACAGTAAGAAGTCTCACAAGACCAGGTTAAAGTCCAATAGTTTATTTGGTAGCAAACACCACTAGCTTTTGGAGCACTGTTCCTTCATCGGATGAATGGGAGTTCTGTTCACAAAGAGGGCATATAAAGAAACAAACTCAATTTACAGAATAATGATTGGAATGTGAGTCTTTACAGCTAATCAAGTCTTAAAGGTACAGACAATGGGAGTAGAGAGAGCATTAAGCACGGGTTAAAGAGATGCGCATTGCCTCCAGACAGGACAGTTAGTGAGATTTTGCAAGTCCAGGCAAGTCATGGCGGTTACAGATAGTGTGACATGAACCCAAGATCCTGGTTGAGGCCGTCCTCATTTGTGCGGAACTTGGCTATCAGTCTCTGCTCAGCGACTCTGCGCTGTCGTGAAGGCTGCCTTGGAGAATGCTTACCCAAAGATCAGAAGCGGAATGCTTACCTGAGTCAGAGGCACATATAGAATGCTATTGTCGGAATCTAGTCAAAGCCTCCCTAATATCTAGGGGATCTAAGGAAGGGGTCTGTTTGGTTCATCCATTCCATATTCTGGCTGAAGATGGCTACAATTGCCTCAGCCTTGTCTTTTGCACTGATGTACTGGACTGCTCCATCATTGAGGATGGGGATATTTGTGGAGTCTCCTAGCCCAATGAGTTGTGAAATTGCCCACCGCCGTACATGACGGGATGTGGCAGGACTACAGAGCTTCGATCTGATCCAGCGACTGTGGGAGTGCTTGCCCCTGTCTGTCATGTTTTGCCTCCACAATTTGGTCTGCAGTAGTCCTACATTATAGCTTCACAATGTTGACATTGTGGTGAATTCCGGACATCAACACTCTCGACAAAACGGTTAATGAAACTCAAAGTTGATATAACTTTCTGTTTGATTCAACAGGGCTTACTGTTCGACACTTTTATTAATTCATTTTGGGCATTTAAAAGGGAGGGTTTTATTATTGGCCTTTCTTATTTTTAAATAATATCACAAATTAATGCATTTTAATAAGTAACACAACTTCCACAATTTCCCACTGCTTGGAATGACTATACAGAATAACAGCATTGTTGTAAACAATTACAGTTTGTTATCTTCAAAATTATGTAAAATACTCAGAGCAGCTGACATTTCAGTCAAATAATACAATGAAGAAAGAACGTGAACAGTCATTTTGACAATAGCCTTTCTCGGGTGTTTTGTTTATAGGCTTAAAATGAATGGTGTAATTGCTCACAGATAGGCAAATTAAAAGATGGTGACAGCAAATTAGTCCTGTTCGTGAAAATAGAGATGAAAGTACTTAACTATACTCAAAGCTATTCCATACTACATTTGAAAGTTATGTTTGTTGACTGAGGCTTAAAGAGATACCAAAATAATAAATGTAGAATTATTGATCGTATTCATAGAAGCAGAAGAAGATCATTCAAACCTTGGTGGGTGGCATGGGGGCACAGTAGTTAGCATTGCTGCCTCACTGCGCCAGGTTCCAAATTTGATTCCCAGCGTGGGTCACTGTTTGCATGGAGTTTGCACATTCTCCTCATGTCTGCATGGGTTTTTTCTGGGTGTTCTTCCCACAGCCTGAAAGATGTGCTGGTTATATACGTTGGCCCAAACAAACACTGGAGTGTGGTGACTAGGAGAATTTCAGAATAACTTGATTGCAGCGCTAATGTAAGCTTTGTTTGTGACACTAGTAAATTAACTTTAACTTTGCTATTCAATTAGAAATTTTAGTCATCTGCACCTCAACTCAATTTACCCACTTTGATTCTATATGCCATAATACTCTGGTCAAAGAAAAATCTACCAATCTCAATTTTGGAATTTGCAAATGACCCAGCCTCAACAGCTTTTGGGTGAGTGAGTTCAGGTTCCCCTTACCCTTGGTACAAAGACAATTCAGCTGATAGTGTGACTTTTTAACTTTCAGGATATATCTAATAATTATGTAATAAGCATATCTGACTAACCATGTAGTTTTTTTGCCATCACCTTCCAAGGTTCAACCATTCACAGGTCTCTCAAAATACATAATCCAATTCCCTTTTCTACTCAACACTTTGGCTTCCATCTATCCCAACTCTCCCAAGTCATTCATTTCCAACAGTTTCATCTCCTGCTTCCTTGGTCCATTCATTTCATTCTTGCTCAAGTCTTCCTTTTGGCTCTCATGTCAATGGAAAGCTTTGCTTAACTTCCTGAAACATTGCAGTTCTGTTTTGCAAACCTGCAATCACCAACCTCCATCAGTCAGAACAATGACCTTTGGTCCATTTAGTCTTTCTAACTCATCTGACTTTTCTTCCCTAATTGTCATTCACTCCTCCCAGCTCCATGCCCATTTTGGCACAGTTCAAGCACAGTTTCACAACATTGTGGACTGTCACCCTCTGTGACTGAAATGAATAATTCATTATTTTTCTTAAAGCTTTTCAATGTTTCGCCATATTTGATATTGATTTTGCCACCTTTCTCCCTTTGTCCAGTTTCATGTGACTAATGCCCTTACGTGTCACTACTCTGACCTATCTAAATTCAGCATTCTACCTTTGACCTGCCATTTGGGGCAAATCTCTCAGCTGCTTCCATTGTAATCTCTGAAATTTTTGATTTGATATGATTTATTATTGTCACGTATATTGGGATGCAGTGAAAAGTATTGCTTGTGCTCTACACAGACAAGACATATTATACAGGGAGTACATCGGGGAAAAGGCAAAAAGATGGTACAGAATGTAGTGTTACGTCATAGCTAGGCTGTAGGAAAAGATCAGCTTAATATAAAGTAGGTCTATTCAAAAGTCTGACGGCAGCATAGAAGAAGCTGTTCTTAAGTCAGTTGATATGTGAACTCGGACTCTTGTATCTTTTTCCCAGTGGAAGAAAGTTTGTTCAGGATGTTTGGGATCCTTGATTGTGCTGGTTGCTTTTCCGAGGCAACGGGAAATATAGACAGAATCAATGGATGGGAAGCTGGTTTGCATGATGGACTGGACTACATTCACAATCATTCTCCCTTCAAACCCGTCTACCTTCAACGTTTCTTTCACCTTCACACTTTCACCCTTCAAAAAAACCTTCTTTTCAACTAGCTTTACAGTGATCCCTCTCAAAATTCCCATTCATGGGCTTGGCTGTCATCCCTTCCTCTATCCCATTTCTCAATATCAGAATCCATAAACTAGCTAAGCAAAGATTTCAATTCAATCACTACTATTTTGTCAACTTTGATCTCTACAGCTCAATGTTTAAAATGTAAAAAAAAAAGAAATCCATGTGCAAAACTATTCTTAATCCCATTGCATTTTATTATGCAGGAGTTTGATTTTATAAATATTACTCCCATTCAAGATTAAACTTTAGACCATAATTTAAATCCAGAAACCTTTAAGATTAAATTTCTGTCCACCTTCTCGATCAATAAGAGTCAATGCATTAGATCTCTGACACCTGTCCAAATGAATTGATATGAAATTTATGAAGAATACAAGTACTACCATGCTAGTGTTGAATGAGTTTTCAGAAAATGCTAGCATTCACAAAACTACCACCCTGGAAATGGGCATCCTGTGGGAGACGCCTTAACCTGTCACTCCACACAGGGCATTAGGGGGAAATCTATAAAGTGTAATTTCTGCATAATTTGTCTGTTTTAAAGCTTCCTCAAGCCATTAGTTTCAAAGCACAAGATAGTAGTTAGGATGACTCGATGACAACTTGAAACTGCAGATGATTTAATGACAACATACCAACATGGTAGGGTCTTGCTAGACATGAGTCAGGGGTCAGAGATAGGACGTCAGAACCCAGATTCTGTGCCCCCACATTCATAGCCTTGCAATCATGTTTTTAAGTGTGTGGATCTGTGCCCTTATAACATTCAAGACGTGGCTCCCTGTTTAGAGAAAATTCCCAGAAGATCAATTTTTCTTCAGCAAATTGAAATTGATTTAACGGGGGCTTCTCTGGATTAGCATTTCAGCTCCCGGCTGCTGTGGGCCATTGTTGGATAGACTTTTAACAGGCCCTGGAATTGCTGTTCCAAGTTGTCAATATAGCTTACTTTGTATGAATATTGATACCCAGCTACACCTGAAATTGGTTTCAGTGCATTGGTAGTCCGTTGCTTAACACATGATTAATACGCAGTGTTGACAATTCAAAATTATAAATGCAAGTTACTTGAGACCTGCAGAATAAAGACATGATTTATACACCAGTGCAATCTATCCATGGGTTTCACACAAATAGATCTGAGAGACTGCCCATTGAAAAAGAATCCATTTTAAATATTTGGCAAACAATCAGAAAAGAATAGACCGAGCTATTTAATACATAGTGGGTATGCCTGTTGCTATAGAAACCAGGATTGGAATGTTGGTGATTGATAAATTATTGCATGCCTCTCAATAATTGGTCCACCACTGCTTTGAATCCAATGCAAAGAGAGCATTTCAATTACTCCTTCTCACCAGCTACAGTGCGTACCGTTGTCTCTCTGGGGGAACACGTTTGATCTTAGTTCCATGGCAAGTGTGTTCCCCATTCATTTCCTCAAATCAAAAAAGGTGGGGGGTGGCGGGGGAGAGATGTAAAGCTTCCTCCATTCAGATGAAGCAAAACTGCCTGCATTTATAAAACATCTTTTTACAGTGGAAATATCCCAAGGTTGATGCATGTTTATGCCGAGGAACGCAGGCAGAAAATAGGCATCGAACCACAGAAGTAAAGGTGTGACGGACTGAAAACCCTCAATGAAACAAGGTGCTTTTAGGACAATTTATAATGGAGCAGGGAGGGATAGGGAGGTTTAGCATTGATATTGCAGACAGTAAAGCCCCAGTGTGGCTTAATGTCCTGCCATCAATAGTGGGCAGGATGTTGGGGAGTGGGTGAGGGTGCACAAATCACCACGGTCCAAGGAAGAAAATGGTTGGCATGAAAGGCTGGACTGTTTTTGCAGAGACTAGATTGGGTGAAGCCATGTAGAATGAAGCTTGGACTTTATATTTAAGATGTTCAGAAATGCAGCGAAGCTTGTGTGTTTGAACAGAGCAGGGCAGGGCTTATACAGAGTTTTAAATAAGCCTGAGCAACCAGCCAGCACAGCACTGCAGTAGTAAAGTCTGCAAGGTGAATAAGACACACCAGGATTTGAGTGGTGGCCAGGCAGAAGTAGAGAGTGTTCTAGTCCAGGTAAATTATTGGGTCTGAAACTCAGCTCATTATAGTAACAGTGAACATCATTACAGCAAAGAACTTGCTTTTTTGAACGCCTTTCACAATTGCCATCGTTGGACGTTCTAGAGAGTCCATAGTTTTGGGTTAAGGGGTGACAGATATAAAACAGAAATGAGAAGGAATTACTTCATTCATGAATCTGTGGGATTCTCTACCCCACAGTGCAGTGGATGCCAGAGCATTAAGCACAATTACAGAGGAAATAGACAGGTTTTGAGCACTAAATAGTAGCGGGATGAGAAGTTATGGGGAGCCGACAGGAAGGTGGAGATGATGCTAAGATAAGATCATGATTTTATTGAATGGCCGAACAGGCTCAAGGGTCCCATCCCTGCACCTAGTTCTGAAGTTCCATAGCCCTGTTACTGCCAATGAAGCGCTTCTTGAGATGTAATTATTGTCATAAAGGAAATACAGTACCTGTTTGAGCTTAACAAGTCCCACAAACAGGTGATGCCAGAAAACATGCTTTAGAGTTGCTGGTTCATGGTTCAATATTAGCCAGGATGCCAAGATAAACTGTCCCTGCCATGGGATTGTTTATATCCAACTAGCAATGCCGGCAGGAATTTGGCTTAATGGTCCTTCTGGAAGATGGCACTTGTGTCAGTGCAGCACTCCCTCAGTACGGCACTGGAGTGGCAGCCCAGATTGTGTGCTCAGGTTTCTGTGAACGGACTTGAACTCCCATCCTATTCTGTCTGCGTTTGGAGTGTTACCCCTAAGCCATTGCTGATCCCTGATAAGGGAAAACAGAAGGTAAAGGCAAAATACTGTGGATGCTGCAATCTGAAACAAAAACAGAAGATGTTGGAGAAACGCAGCAGGTCTGACAGGATCTGTGGAGAGAGAATGGAACCGGTACTTGCAATCTGAATGACCTTCCAATAGAGCTCCGACGAAGGGTCATCCAGACTGGAAACATTGTCTTTTTCCACAAACGGTGTCAAACTTGCTGAGTTTCTCCGACATTTTCTGTTTTGTGTTATGAAAGGAAAACAGAAGTTGTATACAGATCTATTCCTCATAGTTCTCTTCCAAAGAAGGGTATTGGACCTGAAAAATGAACTTGCCTCTTCTGTTCACAGATACTGACTGACCTGCTGAATATTTCCAACAAGTTCCATTTTCTCTTTGGGAGTAGTTAGTTGTAATCCTTTGCACAGTTTCCCTCTCAAGCTTTTAAAACTGTAGAAGTTTATTTATCAGGCACAAGTAGCCTTATATTCACACTGTGATGAAGTTACTGTGAAAACCCCCTTGTCGCCACACTCGGTGCCTGTTCAGATACCACGATATTTATTACAAGGATATTGGGGAGAATTCGCTGGTCTCTTCCGTGGTTGGACCCCTTGCGAGTGAGAATGGAAAATTTGGATCTCCAGCCAAACCTTCATTCACTCTAAGCAGCACCGCAAAATCCCACCCACGAAGGAGGACAGAAGATTTCAACTGTAGCTTTATTGTTTTGAGAGATCCGGCTGAATGTTTCACATTTAAATCATTTTAATACCTAGAACTAAATGAGTAAAAAGAAGCTCCTGTTCGTTATTTACAACAACAAGGCTGTATCTCCGAGCACCTTTAAGGAAGGTGTGAAATATAAGGTTGACACTAATCATTGTTAGTGATCTGTGAAGCATTAAGATTACACTTTTTAATTTAACATATTGTTTGCACTGCAAATTCTGCATCTGACAGCTGCACTTAGAATGTGAGAAAATCTGTCTTCTCTGCGGGAATGAGTTTGTTTCCTGTTAAGACTATGGAAATTCTTCAATAAAAAGTTACCCACGAGAAAAAACAGATATGCAAAAGGGAAAATTGCAATTAACTGGCTGATGAATGCGACTAGTTTTTTTTCGACCTTTGCACATGTTAATTGATGAGAAGAGAAAAGTTAGAGAGGAACCTGAATTTTCTGATTGGTGTTGTCCCATTTAATGTAAGTCAGTTGCTGCTAGCAGCAAAATGATGCCAATTGGAAAACCTACACTATTATTCCTGAATATGCTCCTATTATTGTGACCGAATTCTCCCCCCGCCCCCCGCCGCAACCCCCATCTTTTGTTAGTGCTGACTCCTTTCTGCAATAGTCTTTAGTATCAACAGTGTGTCAGATTTTCTGTTTTGAGTTGGAAATGTTGATAAGCACTTTGTTCATAGAGGACGTTACAGCTGAGCCAGATTCTGTCCCCGCTCATTGTCCTCACTAATCCATGTTCCAGAAGAAAGCACTCATTTGCAATCCAGGTGAGACTATAATGTTGTCAGTATTTTCACTAAACTTACTTAGTTAAATTCAGTGGCATTGAGCACACTACTCGGGAGATTTGAATTTGCTTTGAATTATTATTGTCACGTGTATTAGGTTATAGTGACAAGTACTGCGCGCTACACAGACAAAGCATACCATACATAGAGAGAGGGCAGAATGTAGTATCATAGTCATAGCTGGGGCAGAGAGAAAGATCAATGTAATATGAGGTAGGTTCATTCAAAAGTCTGATGGCTAAAGCATTTATAAGAGTTAGAATAGGGTTTTAGAAGATAAAAATGAAGATTAAAGGTAGAATTAGAGGATATGCTGGGCACAACTCACGAAGTCGCCATGCTTCAGCATCATAGCTAAGGTGAAGAGATAGATCACCTTAATATATGTTAGGTCCATTCAAAAGTCTGGTGGCAAGAGGGAAGAAGTTATTCTTCATGCCTCCTTCAAACCAGAGAGTGGTTTTGACTGTCCAGCATCAAAGTAAATATAATGCAATCTGCAATCTGATACATCTGGAATATATCAGATCTCTTCCTTGTTTTCTGTGGATGGATTGAACAATTACTTTTTGTTGGTTGAAATGTCTCCTAATATCTTGCCTCAGAGATCTGACTCTAAGATTTAGGTGACATCCTTCAGTCTAACCTTCCTCACCCACTGGAAATGGCATCTCTCTGTTCCCATCATGCTTTGAATATTCAAAATAATCATCCCTTCTTCTAATACCAGTTTGTGTCATTACTTCTTGGAGTTCAGATATCATTCTGGTAAATCTACATCCTTCCTTTGGTGTGCTGCCCAGATTGGATGAGAATATTCATATCCAGGGTTCTGAAGAGCCATAGCATAACTTACACCACTTTGTATTCCAACCCTCTGAATATGAAGAATAACAGTCCAGTAAACATATTGATAACTTTGTTGATATTGGAATACTCTGTGTCAATAGACTCCTCGATTTCTTTGGATCTCCACTAATTCTAGCTTTTAAACCTTTCAGAGAACATTCTGTGTTTTTTAGGTCCAAAGCGGAGAACCTCACAACTGATTTCATTGAAATCTATTTACCACAATTTGACTGTTCACTTAATCTATTAACATTCCTTTGTAATCTTATGCTCCCATCTACACAGTTTAAAATGACACCTATTTTTGTGCATATGCTAAAGTGGCTATATGGCTTTCTATCTCATCACCTAAATCTGATGCATTGTTAAGTCCCAGTACAGTTTGATGTGAAAACACCTAGTTACATCTTGCCAGTTAGAGTATCAGCACATTAACACAACACAATATCTTGTCCTTATCTAACTTTCTAATCTGTCAATAATTTGCCGTCAGTTCCATGAACCTCGTCTCCATCTAACTGTCTCTTATGACAGAGTTTACTGAACGCTTTCTGAAAGTTCATGTAATAAACATCCATTAATGTTCCCTGTCCACTATCTCAGTAACTTCTTCAAAACATTTAATTAAATTTGTCAGGTATGTCCTAACCTTTACAAATCCATGCTGGCTCTCTCTAATCAGGTGAAAACTTTTCAAGGTGTCCAGTCATTCTATCCTTAATTATAGACCAGACATTTCTTAAAAGTAAACATTGGGCTTGCTGGTCCAAATTCTCTTGTTTTCCTGTCTCACCTTAAATGCTGAAATAACATGTGCAAGGAATGGTTGCTGAATTGTTAGTATCCTGACTGCCTCTTTGCAAAGACATTGTTTGTCCAATTCCTCCAACATCAGGAGGACTGGTTGCCAAAAGTCAATCTTCAATGCCTATCGCAAACCAGCTCCCTTATCACTGTTTCCATTCTTCGACCCCTGGGACCTCTCAGACTAAAGTTGGAAGTTTGCAATGCCAGTTATGTTTGTTGCAGTGCCTCTTTTTGCCTTCACACTGCTCACTTCCACTTCCCCAACATTAAGCACCTATGTCCTGTCCTTTAGCTACCAGCCAGTAAAACCCTCATGCATGTCTTCATTACCTCTCGACTTAATTCTTCTAATGTTATCATTGCAGGCTCCCATTACTGTCCTACCATTCGTCCCAACCTCTGTGACCATATCCTGTCCTTCACTAATTCTCCTCGCTCCAACTCATGTTCTTGCTAAACCTACATCCAAACCCCCAATGCCACAAGCCTAAAATCATTTCACCTTCGTGTCCATCCTGAATTCATTTCACGTTCTCTCCGTGGTCTCTTCCAGTCCTTTATGCTGTCTGCGCTCAACTACCACACCTCATGCTCTCTATTATTTGTATCCCTTTGTCTCAGCCATCTGGTTAGTATTTCATATGTTACCTACCATATCATCTTCCTAAAAGCTTTCTCAAATTCTATTTCCCCAACAAATCATTTGGCTACCTCCCACAATCCTTCTCTTCCTGGCTTTGTGTTGATTTTCCATATCGTTTTCTGTGGACTTGTCTGAGTTCGAGGTATGTGCTCGTCAGGCAGATAAATGATCTGTCCTCAGTAAAAACTAGGGTGTGATCTTACCAGCGCGCTGCATCAGTCAATCAGTGTGGCAAACTAGAAGGCAGCCAACAATTCAGTTTGCGCCTTCACGTGATGTTCCCGGCACTGTTTGGCCAGTCCAATCAACTTGGTGCCCAGAAAGGGTACAAAGTTGATTTAAATAGTCAAACCCTGTATTGCATTATATCAACAAGTGCCATGATCACTCTCGGGGCATTGGAGACCATTGAAGGTCTCAGTTGGGCAGGGGCATGCATTGCTCATTGGGTACCATAACTGTGCCAGGGCAGTGCCAAGGGGCTGGGTCCTGAGTGAGTGTGTGGCCATGACTTGGGCGGGGGGGGGAATGCAGAGGCGGGTGATGGTCAAGGGGGGGGGATTCTGTTCAGGATGGGGTTGCGAGGAGAAAAGCTCTACAAGGGGATGTGATCAGCAGGTGGTACATCATGGGCAAAGGATGGGGCATGGGATGGGGTTTGGCTGTGGAGGAAATTGTGACGGGGCACACGTTGAGAAGATCCATAGCACCTGTGCCTCTCAGCGCCAGGAAGCTGGGTTCGATTCCCAGCTTGGGTCACTGATTCTGTGGAGTCTGCACATTCTCCCTGTATCTGCATGGGTTTCCTTCTGGTGCTCCGGTTCCCCCCCCTCCCACAGTCGGAAAGATGCACCAGTTAGGTGCATTGACCATGCTAAATGCTCCTTCGCTGACCCCGAACAGGCGCTGGAGTATGGCGACAAGAGGATTTTCACAGTAACATCATTGCAGTGTTAATGTAAACCTACTTGTGACAAAATAAAATAAACTTTAAAAACTTTGATGCCCTGATGCTGGCAACCTGTATTACTGTGGTGGTGGTGGGGAGGGTATAATTCACTGCCATTGATAATGAAGAGGTAGGCGGGGGTCCAGTGTCTGTGGACAGGGGGTGACGGGCAGTCTTCTAGTGCTCTCGAAGATTGGTGTACCATGCATGAGTGCTCTGAAGCTGGTTTCACTCTGATTTTCAGACTTTTACAGTACCTAGAACGCTGGTAAAATCACACTCTTAATGTTCACTCTAATTGCACTGTCTTCCTCAAGATGCTAAAAAGAATAAAACCTCTTTCTCTGCGATATCTTAACACAAAATTGACATGAGAAGTATAGCCAGAGACTTCTGATAGGCTGAAATGTAGTTCAGTGTCTCTGCTGACTTCAAGCTGATGTGAGTATAGCACAGGCACATTATTCTCCATCTTTTGAGGGTATAATGAAACATGATGACCTTAGAGAATCGTATCTCTTGTGATTAAATTAGACGAACAGCCATTCACAGGTTGTCAATTATCTGGGATGTTTGTCCATGCAAGTACGGATGCCATTTACTGAAAAGTTCAAAGACATCCCTCAGTCTCTCATATCCAATGTCAAACTGACCAAATTAAGTAGATTGGAATGGTTTGATTCATTGATCTTGTCAAAGACTTTGAATGACTTATGAGATGGGTCCCCATCCTGCATGACAAAATAAAACCATAGAGAAAGTATTTTCTAAATAATGCGTGCTTCCACTGTGTGTTGAGTTGTCTTAATCAGCCAGATCATAATGTATGCTTCATACAGTTTATAAAATGGTTCTCTTTAGTCACAAAGCTACCCCCTCCCCTCCAAACCCCTTCAGGACAATTAAAATTCCACAGCACCGAGTGGAATGTCGCGACAGGATGGAGCGAAGCTCTGAAACTAATAGTCGCGTCAGAGTGCGATCAGTGAACTCTTGTATTAACCACATATCAAATCTAGAATGTTCTGCTCTACTCGACATAGCATGTAGCACGTGATGCATTTGCTGAGGGAGGCCGTGCTTTTGTTTGATACTCCGCGATGAATTGATTCTGACAAACAAACACACAAAAAAGGAAAAAATAGATAATATGAATTAATGTAGACAAGATGGAAGGAACACTCGGGATTCAAAGGATGTCTCTTCCTCCCTTACAGCATCGCATAACAATATTGTTTCTTTAGATAGGTATATAATTGGTATATTGAAAAATCATCACAGAAGCATGAGTTGAATTGTGATGACAATACAAATATAACAAGTGTTTAGGAATAACATAGTTACTGACAATCATTAAAATAAAAATAAAGTGTAAAATAATAAAAGGATTTATCAAAACATGAACACACATAATTACAATATGTTGCAAAATGCAGGTCTCTTTAATTTACAAGAACGAAAATGAAAGGTCTACTGCGTTTTGTATTGCAGATATAGATCATATGTGTCACACTGAATTTGTTGAGTTCTCAATCATTTGCATACTATTTATGAGTTTTATAAAGTAGGGAATTTGGTTTTGCTATAGCTGTGTTAATGGGCTCCTCAATATTATAATAACAAAACCATTGTATTTCATCACAGTTATTGATGTCAATATTTTTTTGAAGAACATGTTGATATCCCATGGCAATCCAGCACGAGCAATCAAACTCAAGTGAAAACAGTAGCTTTCACATCTCACTGTGAGCATGAAAAAACATCACAAAAGCATTATCAAACAAGGGAGATATTAGAATATATAACCAAAAGTTTGTTGAAGGGTAGATTTTTACCTTTATGGATGACAGAGGGGTTGAGAGAGGTGAAGGGGTTTAGGGAGAGAATTATAAAGCTTAGGGCCTAGGAAGCTGAGGCAATAGTAAAGTGATTCAAGTGCACACAAGGCCAGGGTCCGAGGAAAGCAGAGATCTCAGAGGACTCGGAGCTGGAGGAGTTTAGAAAGAACTTGATGGACAAAGTCATGGAATGACTTTGAAATAAGGAGAAGAATCTCAAAATGGCTCATTTTTCTTAACAGCGTGATCTTTATGGGTGATATGAGGGCACAGTGATTAACACTGCTGCCTTACAGCACCAGGGTTCAATTCCTGGCTTGGACCACTGTCTGTGTGGAGTCTGCATGTTCTCCCCATGTCTGCATGGGTTTTCGCTGGATACTCCAGTTGCCGCCCACAGTCCAAAGGTGTGTGGGTTAAGTGGATTGGCCAAGCTAAATTACCTATTAATGCCAGGAGTATTAGCTTGGGTAAATGCATGGGATTCGGGGATGGGATTGCAATCAGCCTCCTTCTGTAGAATGGGATTCTATCATCCTACTTGGTAAAACCTTGCTAAAGGAATATCATTTTTGTTTGGTGCTTTTCTCACTCCATCCTGCATTACGCTTGGTGCTGTTGAATTTTAATTGTACTGATGAGAACATCACTGCCTTTATGAACAGAAATGACCATCCATAACTCAGTGTCTAACACATGGCCACTTTGGAAGCAGCTAGTAGTGAGTCTTTGGGCAGAATCTTTCTGTCCTGCCCAGCCATGGGAATTGTAGTGGGTGGGACACAGACACGGGATTTTCCAGTTTCAGTGTGAGCATGGCTGGAAAATCCTGCCCTTTCAGTTACACCAGTTTACCATTCTTCCCTTCCTTTCTGCTATTGGGTATGTATTATAGTTCAGTAGGTACGAAGAAATCTTCATAGTGATACATAAATTAATAGTGAGTCTTTATTGACTCTTGGAACTATTTACAAATATAAATAAATGGTACAAACTGGGAGCTGCCTCCATGCTTGCTGCTACACACATCTCTTTCCAACAGTAGACTGACCTCCAGGTGCAGATAATTTGCTCTCATGTTGTATTGTATTAGGTACCACATGAACCACATATGTGCCAGAGCCTTGTAAGATCGTAAAATATAGGAAAAGAATGAGGCCATTTGGCCCATCAAATCTGCTCTTTCATTCAATCATGACTAATATGATTCGCATCCCCATTCTCCTGCCTTCTCCCTGTATTCCTTCATTCCTTTATTCATCAAGAAACTTTCCATCTCCCTCTTAAAGACATTTAATGACCTGGCTTCCACAGCTTTCCATGACAATGAATCCCACAGATTTACCAGTCTCTGGTTGAAGAAATTCCTCCTCACCTCAGTTAAAGGAGCATCTCTTCACTCTGAAGTCGTACCCTCGAGTTCCAGCCTTTCCCACTCGTGGAAATATCCGCTCCACGTCCACTCTATCCAGGCCTCTCAGTACTCGGTAAGTTGCTACCCCCCCCCAGCAGTGTTTACTTTTGAAGCTTGGTTTCACGGTGGCTTAAGGCTGCCCTCTGGAGCAGTCTCCATTTAGCTACCCGTTTAATGAGGCTCACGCACTGCCGCCTGTCTTTGTGATTGAGGAGGTCATGGAGGAAGAGGTCATGCCAATGACAACTGCCCGGCATTCAGTCACAGGCGCACCTTCAGCTAGATCAAATCTGTTCAATGTAAAATGAGTCTTTCTTTGGCAACTGCATCAGTTCATTTATTTATTGGCATGCAGTTCTTTCTCCACAACTGATAGTGCTCCCACCAGGAAAATATTTCACTCTTCCTCACAGGCATTTTCCCACCTTGCCCAAATCACACCACAGACGTCAAATCCGTAATGAAAAGTATTTAAAGGAAATTGGGCCTTGCTGCTGTTTTTTAAAACTTACCTCCTCCCTTTGATATCTAGAGTTATGTGTCCTTCCGACTCCTCCTCATTTCACCATTAGAGGTCTGAAGTTCTGAACTGGCTGACAGATGCCCTCCAGCAGGAGAATTGGTCCACCTTTAAGCAGACATGCCTTTGAGCAGGCGCGGTGGCACAGTGGTTAGCACCGCTGACTCGCAGGCTCAATTTCTGCCTTGGGTCACTGTCTGTGTGAAGTTTGCACATTCTGCCCGTGCCTGCGTGGGTTTCCTCCTGGAGCTCCAGTTTCCTCCCACAGTCCAAAGATGTGCGGGTTGGGTTGGTTGGCCATGCTAAATTGCCCTTTGTGTCAAAGAGATTAGTAGGGTAAATGTGTATAGTTATGGCAAGTGGATCTGTGGTGGGTACAGACTCGACAGGCCAAATGGCCTCCTTCTGCATTGTAGAGATTCTAGATTCCAAGTGTAAGGTCACACTGCTTATCTTCATATGGAATGCAACTCACTTGTGTGAGAGCAGCCTCTGCAGAAGGATAATGTTGGGTCAAAACATTATCTGCGTTTGTCTCTCCGCAGATACTGCTAAGTCAGCTGAGTTTCCTTTCTGCTTTTATTTTAGATCTCCACCATCTGCTGTTGTTTTTGCTTTTCTGTCAATGACCAAACAGAGATCTTAGAGCTCTCTGGTCATACTTCAAACTTGCTACTCTGCCTCCTCAACACTCCCTGCTGCCCAATCTCACATTCCAACTGTTCCATAGCACTTCTTAAAGAAGGCTAACAAACACAGTGTTGGTCATAGAGTGCCAAAAGTCCATATATGCGTCATCAACCCTCTATGTTCCTTCATTAAAGACCTCGGTGAAACAAAATTTGCCTTTAACAAGCCAGTTATTTCCTTTAAAGGTGACTAATTTTATCTTGTATTTCCACTAGTGGGAGAGACTAGAACTTGAGGGCACAACCTCAGAATGAAAGAATGCTCCTTTAAAACTGAGACGGGGAGGAGTTTCTTCAGCCAGATGTCAAATCTGTGGAACTCAATGCTACAGAGGGCTGTGGAGGCCAGGTCATTGTGTGTCTTTAAGATAGAGATAGATAAGTTCTTGAGCAATAAGGATTACAGGGAGAAGGCAGGAGAACGGGGATGAGAATCATAACAAAAATGATTGAATGGCAGAGATGGGCAAGAGGCATAATTCTGCTCCTATGTGATGTGGTCTAAGTCTCCCCACCACTGCCAGTAGGCCTATACTTGCTAGGTTTATTCCTCTCCCATTTTGTAAACAGGAATATAACATTTGCAAACCTCCAGTCCTCTGGTCCTATCCCTTATCCAAGAAGAATTGCTGTTTTATTAATGTCCTGTCAGAATGCCAAATATAAAAATAATGATGTGTTTGCTATCCAAGTATCTGGCTTACAAATTCTACTTGCCTGATTTTGGCACACAGGCTAATTTTATCTCTGGAGTAAGAAGCTGAAGGTTGCGAGATTCACCAGAACCATTGCTTAATGTCACATTCACATAAGATCATATCTGCATGTTCATTTGATACTCTTCCAGCTAGCCTGGTCTTTCTGGGTTATGAAACCAAGCGTACATTCTAAA
Organism: Sphyrna mokarran; assembly: GCA_024679065.1. Lineage (NCBI taxonomy): Eukaryota > Metazoa > Chordata > Chondrichthyes > Carcharhiniformes > Carcharhinidae > Sphyrna > Sphyrna mokarran. The sequence goes on from JAGIQG010000019.1 coordinate 10,929,714, forward strand.
GGTTATCCTTTTTTGTGTTCTCCTAAGTTTCTAATTCTACTAGTGTGGTTAGTAATAAATAATCAAAAAACAACTGATATTTATATAGAAATACATACAGCTTCATGCAATTACATAGATTCATAGAATCACTACAGTGCAGAAGGAGACCATTTGGCCCATCGAGTCTGCACTGACTGATCCCAGGCCCAATCCTCAGAACTCACATATTTACCCTGCTAATCCCCCTGAAATGAAGGGGCAATTCAGCATGGCCAGTCAACCTAACCCGCACCTCTTTGGAGTACGGGAGGAAATCAGGTTATCCGGAGGGAGTCCATGCAGACACGAGGAGAGCATGCAAACTCCACACAGACAATCACTCGGAGCTGGAATTAAACACGGGTCCCTGCGCGCTGTGAGGCAGCAGTGCTAACACTGTGCCCCCATTGCCACCCATGTAGCTCCCTTCATGGAGAGTAAGATCCAGAAAAGACTCTGGTAACGCGTGTGACATTTTTATACAGCATTAACTCTAAACAGCTATGTGCAATTTGTTTTTAATCAACTGTTATGTGTGAACAGTTTTAAGTATTTCTACAGATAATTGGATGATTTAAAATGTTCTAATTAAGATTTAAATGACAAAATTCTTCCCTGGCTCCCCCTGCGCCCTGTTCGTTCCTCATTACCCTCTAATGAGAGCAGTTATTATTTTCATGTTTAGAGCCATCTTGGTTATTTTAATCTTAAACTTAATTATTTTCAACCAACTCCAGTCTGGGCTTTAGTTTGTCTAATGAGACCCTCGGCCGCGTACTGCAATTAAACTTGTCTTAAATATTTCCTTCAGTTATCCTGTCTTGTAGCTTCTGCAATTGCTGCCCCAACCTCCCTTCATCAGTCCCTGTATAGCAAGTGAGAATCTATACTGATTCAGAGTCCAGCTGCCTCGGTTTGTAACCCCGCTCAATTATCACCCCTTTCTGACTGCAACCAAACCACCACCCAGGACTTGTTGGTTCAACTCCTTAATTTTGTTCACTAGTTTGGTTAGCAAGTCTGTTGGTTATTTATGGATCAGCTGCCAGAGGAAGTCAGCAGTGCTCCAGCCAACCTCATTCATTCGTGGGAGTTCTTGCAATTTGTCTCTCCTGCCTTCTTGTGATCAATAAGTGGTAAAGTAGAAGAGGTTGTGAATCACCTGCTTGTATCATTGATTTCATTCTAAGCAGAAGTACTTACACTTTCACCTGGTCAGTTACTGTCACCCACTGAGAATCAATGGGAACCACAAATGGGACCATCACAAATACCTGACCCCTAATTAGAGGTTGTTACTTGTAATCAATAGATTGTAAAATCTCAAGAAATAGAATTCTTGACTCAGTCAGTGGTTCCTATTTATCGGCAGCAAATTGAAAATATGTGGCAAGTGGGAATCTTGGTTGAAATCCTTTCTTTAAAAGGCTGCTTGGTGACAACCAGGCTTCTTATTTATTTTGTTCCTCCTTTTAAATGAGGAATTTTTTAAAAAAATATTCAGGACATATGCATCATTGGCAAGGGCAGCATTTCTTGCCCATTCCTAGTTGCCCTTGAGAAGTGATGGGCAGGGGGGTTAATTGGCCATGCTAAATTGACCCGAGTGTCAGGGGAATTAGCAGAGTAAGTGCGCAGGGATAAAGTCTGGGTGGGATTGTGGTTGGTACGGACTTGATGGTCCAAATGGCCTCCTTCTGCACTGTAGGGATTCCACGATTCTAAACGTTGGTAAGTTGCCTCTTTGAACTATTGCTGCCCGCGTGGCGAATATACTTCCACTGCGCTGTTTGGTAGAGGATTTTGATCAAGAGGGAAAGGAGGAATAGCAATGTGTGTGCAAACATCAGGGTGCTGATGTTTTCCCCATTGCTGTTGCCAGTGTCTGTTTAGGTGCCGGAGGCTGTGGGTGTAGAAAGTGCTGCCAAAGAAATCGCGCACACAGTTGACATACACAACGCCATGTGCTGTCAGGTAAATTTAGGAGGTTCTCTAAAAATGGCACCAAAAAGTTATTTTTGTTTCTGAAATTATTGTTTCTGCTTCTCACGCTCAAGTTCCTTTTATTTGTGAATCTGCCTCATTGAGAGCAGTTTTGAGAAACACTGCATTAAAATGGTCCAGAATGAAAAAAAAACTACGTTTTAAAAAGCACTATTATTTTATACTTCCATGCTTTAAAGAAGACATATATTTTGTCCAGTCAGAAAATTTGATGCCTCTGTAAAGCACAGGTTTGTTAATAATCTTTACCTTATAGCCAGAATGACCTGGTTCCAAACTCTAGCCTCCCCAGTTAAGTGTCATGATTATCCATCAATAGAATATGGTAGCATTCTTCGCCACACCATTTGCTCTGTTGGAAACTATGAAATCCCAGTGTTAAAATCTCCACACGTACCTGCAAAACATACCTGTAACTATGAGCTTTTGAGCCACTAGATGGCTCTGTATTACCTTTTAACCTTTCTTCTCAAATTGTAGAAAAGGCTTTATGAAAGTTCATTACAACATCATTATTTCCTCAATAACTGATATTTCTAATGGCCAAAATGAGGTGTTGAACAAAATGGAACACGTAGAATTTACAATGGAGTTATAACGTTCCATATCTGAATTGTCCTTGGTGCTTTTTAATACCTTTAGGCTTCTGGTCGAGGCGATGGCCTAGTGGAATGATCACTCGATTATTAACCCAGAAACTCAACTGATATTCTGGGGGTCCAGGTTCGAATCCCACCACGACAGATGGAGGAATTTGAATTCAATAAAAAAAAGCAACTGGAACTAAGAATCTAGTGATGACCAGGAACCATTGTTGATTGTTGGAAAATTCCATCTGGTTCACTAATGCCCTTTAGGGAAGGAAATCTGTCATTGTTACCCAGTCTGGCCTACGTGTGACTCCAAAGCCACAGCAATGTGGTTATGCCTCAACTGTCCTTGGGCACCGAAGGATGGGCAATAATTGCTGGCCAACCAGTGATGCCCACGTCCCATGAATGAATAAAAACAAACTCCGAGGCCTTAGCCTGGGTCCAGAGTTTGAACACTGACAAGATAGGTTTATATTACAACAGCCGAAAGCTCCCTTTCAGCATCTGCATTTGGCAACATTTTTTAAATGTTAATTTGTGTATCAACAGTGTTGCAAGTCAAGTCAGATACTTCAAGGTATTCTATGAAGTTTGCCTGACCTGTGGAGTTTGGTTAGGGTGAGCATGAGAGGTTTCACACCAGGTATGTTTCAACTGATCCATGAGGAGCTTTTATCAAAGCAAAGTTTAATTAAGAATATTGTTGACATGCATTGTAAGACAACTAGCAAGAACTTTTAACAGTTATAAACAAGAAACACAACAACCATGATAATGTGTAATTCTTAAAGAAATACTTCCAATGTGTTCCAACAAAGGTCAACATCCTACACACAAAGCCTCCAAATAAGCACAAAAGAGCATAAGTTAATGCATTCTTGCTACAAGAATCCAGTCTCCTGAGTTGAATGTTGAATGTCCCTTGCGAAGAAACTCAGAAAAGGTTGTAGTCAAATCTATTTCCAAAAACACAGCTTCTTTAAGGCAGGGTGACAATAAGCCTCTCCTTCAGCTACCTGATAATAGTTTCAGAACCAAAGAGATTAGAGAGAGAGAGAGAACTGCTTTTTAGCTTGCAGCTAAACTGCTTCCAAAACATACCCGAAAACAATAGTGAAAGCGCAAAGGAAAAAAAATCTCTATCACCTGACTGCCACAAATAAAACTGAAAGCACTAACATTTGACTGCCACAGTTTAAACTCCACCTAATGATATCACTAAAGCTGTAAGATGCATGATTTTAAAAAAAACTTTTTTATAGGTACACTCATGTAACAACAGTGATTGAATATTAGAAGTATTGTGCACACACCTCATGAGCATTTGAATTTTCAAAGTTTTTATTTCAAGCGAATGATGACATTTGCATGGATGTATCAATAGTCCTGTTTTTCATTATGGAATGTTCAAAGGCAATTACCACTTGAGAGGCAGTATCCTGACTGTTATTTAAACTCTAGCGTCCCTTGCCTTCACAAGATGCCAGAATAGCTTATTATCATCCATTGAGTTGACAATGAACTTTCAAATCAGGAAAATATGATAGACTTAACTACGTGTAGAATAAACAATTCTATGGTCAACTGTTGTGGATCACAAACATGCTAAAAGTGCTGCCTTCTGTACACTGTTATATATTTAACTGGTTGCATGATTGCTTTAAGACTTGATCATATGATTTGATGATGATGTAATTAGAGCGTTCCAGAGGCTCCTGCTTTTAGTTTATGATTGTGTTCTGTGCAGAGAATTACTTTTTCGGTAAAGCTGTTGTATTTTTGAATCTACACGTGCAAACTACAGCTTGCATGGAGGAAACTGGAGCACTTGGAGGAAAGCCATGCAGACATGGGGAGAATGTGCAGATTCCGCTCAGACAATGACCTAAATAGGAATTGAACCTGGTCCCTGATGTTGTGACTGCAGTGCTAACCACTGTGCTACCATGCCGCCTGAGTTGGCGACAAGTCAGGATTTTTTTTCATTGAGAATATCGAGGAAAGATGCTAAGGAGAAGAAAAAAGTCATTGTGGATCCTCACACTTGGAATGCGAGAAGGCTGGAGAAAACAAACAACAGGATTGAAGATTAAAATGCCAGTGAATTAAGACCAAGTAAGTTGAAAAAGGGTGCAAGCTTTCTCTGTGGTTTTAAATGAGCATTTTTATTTCCTTAGAGAAGAGTGAGATTTCAGATTCCTGGCAGTATTTGGCATATTTGAAAAGAAAGGATGCTTTATTGTACAGTTGGGGGTCATATGAAATAAAAAGTATGGATCTGCAGTCTTGAATTGCCAGTGCTTGCAAGAGAGATGGTAGGACAATTAGGATTCATGGGTCTTTTTTAAGGAAGAAATTGAATCATCGAGTTCTTATGTCAAGTATTTTCAGTAATTTATACAAATGAAGACAATTGCAAATGAGGGCTTGTACCAGCTTTTTATTACAATAGGAAGCAAAACCTTTGCTCAGGAACTTTGTTCATCTAATAAAGCCAGAAAGAAAACATACAGTGACTTGACAAAGATCCTTGAAGAGAATTACTCTCCAAAGCCACAAATTATCAGGGAATGGTTCAGGTTTTACCAAAGGAATTGGTGAAAGCTTTGCGTAGTTTGTGGCAACATTAAAAAGGCTGGCACAACATTAAGAGTTTGATAAGTCATTAAGATACTCTTCGAGACTGCCTAGTTTGTGGCTTGCGATCTGAAAAAATTGCTCAGTGAACAGATTTTGACTTTAAAGAGAGCAGTATCAATCGCAGTGTCAATGGGACTGGCTGCTAAAGAGACTTCACAATTTGGTGCAGGAATGAAGATCTACATGTTGGTAATTGCCCATCAAATGTCAAAACAGCAACAAGCATATCACCAATGTGCCAAAATGGACCATTCAGTGAATGAATGCTGGAGCAAGGATAGTCAATGCAAGAACTGTGCCAAAATGGGCCACATTACAAAAACTTATTAGGCTGCTTTCTGAGAAGACTAATTAGAAGAAGAACAAGTTGTAACCCACAAAAATAACTTACAGCATGGAGAAAAAGAATTAGAACTGCAAAGAGAAGAATGTCCAGAAACATAGTGAAGAACTCCAACTGAATGTCTCATCCATACGGGGTGTATCACATAAATTTTGGGTAATTCCAATGTTAATTGGACAACATACTTAGGATGGAGGTCAATAGTAGAGCTACTGTACCTTTAATTCCTGAGATTACATACCAACAAAAATTGAAGCATCTTTCCTTAAAGCCAGCTGATGTGATTTGAAGGACATTAACGGAAGAGATTGTACCATTAAAAGGTTGCATCATGATCAGTGTAGAATTGAGTAGACAAACAATCCACTCCATTAGGTCCATGGTAATTTTCTATCTAGTTGGAGATCATGGTTGAAGAAGCTGAAGCTTAACTGGAGTGCTGTCAACAGATTTGTCAATGTCAAAACAGATTTAGAGCAGTTTTGGATAAATACAGGACTGTTTTGAAGACACAAATTAATTCAATGAAGGGACTTCAAGTGAAAATCAAGGAAAAGCCTTCGAGACAACCAAAAAATCTCAGAGTGGAGCATATGCAATTTGTCCTTAGGATGAAGAATAATTCGCACTACATATTAACATAGGTATGTTAGAGCCTGTTGCAATAATTGACTGGGCTACCTCCATTGTACCTGACATGAAATCAGATGGTTCAGGTGGTATTTGTGATCATTTTAAAACAACCAGAAATCTCGTGTTATGTGCTTATTAATATCAGCTTCCATTAATTAAACTTTGGTTTGGTAAGCTATTAGGTGAGCAGTAATTTAGCAAGATTGATTTTTTTGCAAGCATATTTACAGATGAAAGGAACTGCTGAATCTCAAACATTGTTATTCATAAAGTTTTTTTGTTATAAAAAAATTACCTTTTGGAATAAGATTCTGACCAGCGTTATTCCAAAGATCTGTTGATTAGCTTTAAGTGGTCTTTCTGATGTACAGTGTTATCTGGATGATGTTGGAATTACAATGTCTGGTGAACAAGAACATTTGAATAATTTAGAACTCACATTGAAACTTTTTTAAGCACATGGTCTAAAGCATCATGCCTGACAATTGTGATGCAATTGAAGTCCTTTCTGGGATTAGTAATTTTTTTGTGGAAAATTCAGTCCTAACTTAGCTACATTATTGAAATCATTTATAATTTTCTATGTTTGAAACAGTCATCATGTTGGATAAGACAATGTGAGGAAGCATACAAGAATGTCAAAGATACTTTGCAGAAGCCTGAAGTATTGGTTTAATTTAATTCAAAGCTATCATGACTATTTATTTGTGATGCTTCACCTTACAAAGTTGGTGCAGTAGTTTCACATGTTTGCTTTCAGGAGAAGAATGACCAATAGCTTCATGTACTGTGACAAGTGTTGAATTTAACAATGTTCAGCTAGAAAAGTAGTTTGGTTTTTTACAACAATTTGCTTTTGTTCAGCTAGAAAACTCTTACCTTTACTGATTGAGCAGATGCCACCAATTGTTGCTAATATTCTTTACTTTTTGCTGGTAAATCATTTACCTATGACAGCTTCTTAAGTTCAGAGAAATACCAGAATGTAATGGGGAAGATGATGTATCTGGTATTAAAAGGAACAGTAGCTGTAAAATCCACATCCTAATTTGAAACCATATGTGTCAAGAAAGTTCAAAGTGGATGTATATTGTAGGGAATCCAAGTGATTCATCCTCCTCATCTACAAGGAAGAGTTCATAGAAAGTGAAAATCCCCACAATACAGAAGGAGGCCATTTGGCCTATCAAGCCTGCATCAACAACAATCCCATCCAGGCCCTATCCCCACAACTCCTTGCATTTACCTTGTTAATCTTCCTGATACTAAGGGTCAATTTAGTATGGCCAATCAACCTAATTTTCACATGAACTGGGAGGAAACCAGAGCACCCAAAGGAGAGTCACGCAAACATGGGAAGAATGGGCAAACTCTTTGGAATTGAGCATGGAATTGAACCCAGGACCCTGGAACTGTGAGGTAGCAGTGCTAACCATTGTGTCACTGTGCCACCCCTTGTTTTTGAACAATTACATGAAAGACATTCTGGATAAAGGAATTGACGTGTAGTTATTTTGGATGCCAGGTCTGGATGCCCAGATTGAAGATAAGGTGAGACGGTGTCAATTCTGCACATAAGAAAAATGCCACCGTTATCTCTTTTACATCCTTGGGAGTAGCCTAGAATGCCTTGAAATGATAGCATGTAGATCCTGCTGGTCTGTTTGAGAATTACAAGTTCTTAATCACAACTGATGCACACTCAAACTGGCCAGAAGTTGTTATCTTGGGATCTGCTACGACTGAACGTTGAAAACCTTGATGATAGTTTGGCAAGGTTTGGTGCATCAGAACAGATTGTAAACAGTAATGATCCACAGTTTACTTCACAAGAATTTGAGGATTATCTCAAAGTAAATGATATTCAACATATAACATCTACACCTTATCATCTGTCAACCAATGGATGCACTGAAAGATTTGTACAATCATTGAAGCATCCTTGAAAAGCTTCCAAAGAGCAAGGTTCACAATCACATTGTGTGAATAGCTTTTTGACATCTTATAGAAACACTACTCATGAATATGCAAGTTAATCTGTGTTACTGCTCTTAAAGAGAAAGTTGGGAATAACATTTGATTTGTTATTACTGCCAAAACCCTCAGAGATAGCAATCAATAACAATTTCAAATTGCCAGATGAGAAGTGAGGGCAAATCAATCTCATTTCAATAGAGATCGAGTAATTTTGCCATGAGTGAGAAACAGGTCCAATTTCTTACATGGTTCACACCAAAGGTGAGTTCTGCATGATTTCCATATAAGTTTGAAAAAGTATAGGGGTGATCTTATCACCTTATCCTTCTCACGATACTACAAGCACTGTCAAGTGCAAGCCTGATTATAATTCTTAAATCTGTATTAATTTGGACTCACTTGCCTTATTGGTCTTGCTGTGCAGGTCCTCACTCGTGAGGAGCATGTAGAACTCCCAGCAGTAGGAATCAGAAATGATGGCCTTGCCATTGAGGCCTCTTAGAGGCTGGAGGCAGTGCCTCTTGGGCAGTGTCACTCTGGCATGCCAACCTGTCACTGCCCACTGGTTACCTTCCCACTGCCTCTTGGGCACCAGTACCTGAATGGGGCAAGGTCCAAAGGGAGTTGGGATTGGTGGGGGGAGGGGAGGCTGGTTAATGCACTCTGCAATTGGAATTGGGGATGGTGGGGCAATGATTAGCTGGAGGGGGGTGAGGAGCAGGGGCAGCGATCATCATCTGGGGGAGTGAAGATGGTAATTGACCCAGGTTGGGGCCAGGGGTGGTGGAAGAGCAATAATTGCTGACCCTGCCATCAATGCCCCTATCCCACGAAATAAATGACACTGAGTGATAGCTGGCCATATAGAGTTGCACAGTAGACCCATTGCCTATTGATACTGCAGAAAATTGACTTTCTGTTTCATGGTGATGTTGACAGAGGGGTGTGGCCAATTATATTTCCAGTCCCAGGGCCATTTGCATTTTGATTCACATCATCGAGTGTTTTGAGCCAAAATGGAGAAGGGAAAGGGTAGAATCTTACAGGGGCAGGAAGAATGAATGAATGAATGTAGTAAGCTGCTGGGTGGGCAGCCCAGTGGTTAGCAACCACAGCACCAGAGACCCGGGTTCGATTCCTGACTTGAGTCAAGTCTCTGTGGAGTTTGCACAATCTCCCCTGTATCTGCGTGGGGTTTCCTCTGTGTTCTCTGGTTTCCTCTCATGAACTGAAAGATGTGCCTTGATCATGTTAAATTCTTCCTCGGTATAACTGAATAGATGGCGATTGGGGGATTTTTCACAATAACTATATTGCAGTGTAAAACATAAGTCTACTTGTGACACTAATCAATAAACTAAATTTTAAACGTTGACATTTTTTCTACACAATATTGTGAGCTATTATTGAGATATATGAGTGATCTTACTATATGGATGCTTGTAAAGTCCTTTTGAACATTTTCTTCCAAATGCTTCCCCCAATGTCCCTGTGGGCTGATCTGCAACCACTCCAATCCCCATTGTCATCTCCAGCGAGGCCTGCCACAAATCTCCAAATTAATATCTGAAGTCTGGGAGACATCTTAGAGTGACCACTACTCTCTTCGGGCACCACTGGGACTACAGAATTACCATCAATTAGATTGGCCAGGAGTATTGTAGGGCTGGACTTACTGGGGAGCAATTCCACTCTGCTGCTCTAGTGGGGTAGTGGAGGCCATTTTGTGGGCTTCACGCTGGGCACCATGGACTCTCTGTGTCTCCCACCCAGAGATTTCAATAGTAATCAGTTCCACGTGGAAATCCATGCAGAGCTGTTTACCATATGGAAATCTGGATTTCAATCTCATTACTCGGCCCAGGACTGAAGTCTCAGAACACGCTTGTATCTCCCCCACCCCACCACCTCGCCCTGCCAGAAGTCGTTCACTCCTGCTCCTCTCTAATGGGGAACAGGCAGCCAACCCTACTGGAGTGAACAGAGGTCGTGGAGGTCCTCCCCGGGATGTCGGGAGTAAGGGGTGGTGCTCCTTGGGTAGTACAAGCCTGGCAGTGCTAGTCTGGCCCCTGGCATTGCCCAAGGAGGTGGGGCAAGATGGGGCAGGGCCTATTGGGGGGCAATCAGAGGGGGTGGGGACCTGCTGGGCACCCTGCAGTTGGGATTGCAGGCAGAGAGGAAGGGCAGTAATTGAGGTCAGGAGGCTAGCCATGGGAATGGAGAGGGAAATCGGGGCTGGCAGAGGGGAATGGGGGGCTACTGGAGAAGGGGCTAACCACTGGGGGTGGGGGGCAGTGGGAGATTGGGGCTGGCCAGATGGGGGAATTGGGAGATTTGGGGCAGATCTGGTGAGGTCCAGGAGGGACAGCGATAGAGGGGAATGGAGGGGGGGAGGGCATAGGGCTGGCCAGTAATCAGGAGACTGGCAATGGTGGTACTGCATATGCACCAGTCCCTGTGCTGATAGATCGGTGCATGCGCAGTAGCCCGCTTGGCACTATGCTGCCAGTCTCTAGGGTAGGAACAGGCCCCACCATCTAATTTTCAGAGAGAATCTTGCTGGGTCCCTCTGTGAGGCACAAAGTGTGGAAGATTCATTCTGAAAATCTACCAGGAAATCCATTGGCCGCAGCATTGATAACAGATTTAAGGAATCGGAAGAGAAATGTGGGGAGCAATTCTCCCAAAAGTGCTGAATTGGCAAGAAAACTGATCAAGAACCCAACTTTTCCTTTAGGCAGATTCAGACCCAAATCTCCACATTCTGTGCAATGCAGAGGTTCCAATTGTGAATCTCATTAAAAACCTGTGGGGTGCAGATGAGGGGGAGGTGCTATTTGCTCCGGCTGGAACTCATATTGTCCCCTTTGCTTCCGATGTTTAATCTGGACAAGGGGTGGGAAACAGGGGAGGCTGAGAATTGCTCATTTTAATTTCATTTGCCTGTTTCCACCCAGCCACAAATGGCCTGGAGCATGCTGCAGAAAGTTAGGGAAAGTGAACGTGGCATCAGAATATTTTCAGTTCCAATTGCCCCACGTACACCAGGAAATCAACAGGAAGGGGACAGAGTGTCTCAGTTAATGGTTGACATCAGCATAGGGTCTATCCCGTTTTTAAATACTGATGTCAATTTAAAACCCATATGATTCTACTACTTTACAATAGTAAATAGATGGTGGATCCCAGCCAATTTCAGGCCAAATCCTTCAACAACCGCTATAAACATGTATGATATGTACTCTGAATCGATGGTTGTGGGTCAATTCCTAATCTAGGGACATGAGCAGATAATCCAGGCTTCACCAAAGATCCTTACTCAGCACCTTCCAAACCTATGACCACTTCCATCTGGAAGGACAAGGGCAGCAGATACATGGGAGTACCACCACCTGCAAGTTCTGCTCCAAGCCAGTCACCGTGCTGACTTCGAAATATATTGTCATTCCTTTGCAGTCGCTGGATCAAAATCCTGAAATGCACTCCTTACGGCATTGCAGAACATGGATTCAAGAAGGCATCTCACCACCACCTTCTCAGCGGCAACTAGGGATGAGAAATAAATGCTGGCCATCCAGTGAAGCCCATGTCCCACGAATGAATTTAAAAAAAAATCACTGCTGTGCAGCGCAATTCCTTTGGAGATGCCGTTTTAAATTAAGGCTTTGTTTGCTTTATCAAGGCGGACATAAAAGGTCCCATGGCATTTTCCTGACCAATATTTATTTCCCAACCAAGCTCATTAAAAGTGATATATCTGATCATTATCTCTTTGCTGTCTGTGGTATCTTGCTGTGCACCAAATGAATACCGCATTTGCTACGTTACAAAAGTGACTTGGGGCATCCTGAGGGTGTGAAAAGCAGCATGCAAATGCAAGTATTTTACTTCAAACATGGTGTTAGACCTGAATCTGAGAAAGTATGCTGAAAATCTGAATCCTGGGCCCAACATTGTCCTGAGATTGGGGCTGTCTCGGTGGCTACAAGAGCAGATCTGAGGCTGGAAATTTGTGGCAAGCAACTCACCACCTGACTCCGGAAAGCCTATCCACTATCCACGTGGCACAAGACAGGAATGTGATGGAATACTATCCACTTGGTTCAATGAGTGCAGCTCCACGATCACTCAAGGAGCTCAGTATAATGGAGGAATAACAGCCCACTTGAATAGCATCTTAAACCTTCTGCCACCATTGTACAGTGCTGGTGGTGTGTGCCATTTACAAGATGCAAGTACCACCAATTCACCAAGACTCCTTCAACAGCACCTTCCAATCCCGCAACTTCAAGAAGAATAAGGGCAGGAAACAGATGGTGACAGAATCATTTGCAAGTTCACCCCAAGTTCCGTGCTGTTTTGACTTTGAGATATATTCACCATTCCTTCACTGTCACTGGGTTAAAACCCTGGAAATCCTGACCCAGCAGAATTGGGAGTGCATCTATAACACATTAACAGCAGTGGCTCAAGAAAGTGATTTGTCATCACCTTCTCGAGGACAAATAGGGTTGGACAATAAGCGCTAGCCTCACCGGCAATGGCCACTTCCCACAAAGAAATAAAGAAAAAGAAGTCACATGTTTATTATTCATAAATGGCTTTACCTCAAAGGAACAATCAGGGTTTTTGAAGGTCCTGAGTTGAGGACTACTAATAAATCAAAGTCATTTATGTGCTTAACTATATAATTAATTTATCCGTTCATTGAATCAAGTCATACAGGTAAGAAAGGAAGGTAAAAAGCAGTTCTAAAAAAGTTCACTTGTCCAATGGTAGGCAATGCCTAGTGCTTTATCGCTAGACTATTAATCCAGAATTTCAGCTAGTGTTCTGAAGACTCGGGTTCGGATCTTATCACAACAGTTGGTGAAATTTTAATTCAATAAAATGACTGATGACCATGAAACCATTGTCGATTGCCGAAAAAACCCATCTGGTTCACTAATGTCCTTTAGGGAAGGAAATCTTATCTGGTCTGGCCTGCATGTGACTCCAGAACTACAGCAATGTAGCTGACTCACAACTGCCCTTCAAGGACAACTCGGGATGGGCAATAAACGCTGGCCAGCCAGTGACATCCAGGTCTCTCAAATGAATTTAAAAAAAAACTTGAATTGATTAATCCAGCAGATACAGGCCTTTACCAGAGAGTCATGGAGGTTTACAGCATGGAAACAGGCCCTTCAGCCCAACACATAGATGCTGCTCTTTTTTTTTAAATAACAAGCAAGTCCCAATTGCCTACATTTGGCCCATATCCCTCCATAGTCATATAACTGTCCAAATAGTTCTAAAAGACAAAATTATATTCACCCCTACTACTACCTCTGGCAGCTTTTTCCAGACACTCACCACTCTCTCTGTCAAAGAATTGCCCCTCTGGACCCTTTTGTATCTCTCCCCTCAGGTTACTATTTTATCGGGAGGTAGCCAGGTACTAAGCAATCATATGTGGCTGAGAAATTGTGGCGTTTGCCATGTGGTATTGAGCTTAGACATTGCTACTATAGAAGAATGCAAATTTTGTCTGGTCCTAAATAAGGTTTTAGATCTATCTAAGGATGATAGCTGACATTGATTTGCTTTCTAAAATACGGTAGGGACATAATTTTTTACCATCACTCATTCCAGTGTAAAATATATTTGGTTTTTCCCTTCTTTTAAGCTTCTATCAATGTATGCCATGTGATAGTCTTTGATTTTATTGATAGCTTATTAGTGACGATTTCAAAGATTATTGGTCCCACTTTTGTTTCTTAATCATCTAGTCACTTGATAAACTTCTGAATTATTATTGAAATCTTGATGTTTAAAACATTATCTAAACTAATTATTAGCTGACGTGCTTATGAAGAAATCTGCTGTGCCCATAATAACTGTATAATTCAGTTGTTTGAAATTTCCCCACTCCTGTTACTTTGGGAGCTTGCCTTTGTTAGTGGAATAAATAATAAAGGGTTTGCAAGTGCAGAACATACATATTCTAGTACAGCAGCCACTATGTGGGCTGTGAAGATGGCAATGCTACAGGTACAGAACGCTCAGTAACTTCCAGCGGCGTTCACGGTTCCCCAAGGTAAGAAAGCTGGCCAGCCTCTGCAATAATAAGTAGGGCCTGCACATTGTTTGCTCTTTTTGAAAGGTGCTCCTTTTACTCTTAATTTCTCAAGTGAGAAATATATAAAGAACATGCGAATGTAAATATGGAAGTACAAAGGCCCATTCTCCTTCAGGCCATTTCCAGTCTGCCTTTATAATGGGGATCCCAATCCATTCAATTTCACTGGAGGTGGGGACAATTAACAAGGAAAACTTCTTAGATGATCAGATCCTGTGAAATTTCTCTCAAACCAATGAAAATTTTATGATAATCATCCAACATTAAAACCCACACTATTCAAATTCAACCCACGCACTCCATATTTGACTTGCCCATGATCTCAGCAGCAGAGGGACTGCGTTCTGGAAAGAATTGCATCATCCACACTTGTGAATATTTCACTTAATAATGCCTTAAACATTTCTTCAAATGTGAATTAACAGCCTGTTAAAATCCACATCTGGGCAAGATGTCAAAATGAGCATCTAAACAGATTGAGCTTGTGTTCACACTGGGGATGAAGAGGTTTCACGTAAGTATATATGAAGTATTCATTTGTTAACATTGCGAACTGAAACTTCAAGTCAATGTTTCCTTGCAGGGTGGAAAGGAAATATTCATGACATGTCACAGCCATTGATTGTTACACAATTGATAACTCAGTCGAGGATTAGAAATTTGCTTGACGCTGTTCCTATCCAGTCCCTATGACTTCATCGTAAGCCCCGTAGAGTGGTTTGTGTGCACTGTTACCACTGCAGAACTGGGGCAGCTCTGAAGAAATTCCCACTTACTTTTTTCTGAGCCTAACATTCATCTCTTAGCTAATATTTGGGAAAACTAGTCAGCTATGCCCTGTTAGAAAAAAGAGACATGGATCACTTGCCAAGGGTAGCAGCGTGGTACTGTGGTCAGCACTGCTGCTTCACACCTCCAGGGACTTAGGTTTGATTCCTGGCTGAGGTCACTGTCTGTGTGGAGTTTGCACATTCTCTCTGTGTCTGTATGGATTTTCTCCTGCTGCTCCAGTTTCCTCCCACAGTCCAAAGATGTACAGGTTAGATGCATTGACCATGCTAAGTTGCTCCTTGGTGTTGTGGGATGCACAGGTTAGAGGGATTAGTGGGACAAATATGTGGGGTTAGAGGGTCAGGGTCTGGGTGGGATTGTTGTCAGTGCAGACTCGATGGGCTGAATGCCCTCCTTCTGCACAGTAGGGTTTCTATGATTCTATGTTTAAAGCTTCTTCTTCATTTTTTTTATTCATTTATGGGTCGTGGGTTTATTGTTCATCCCTAGTTGCCTGAGGACAGTTGAGAGTCAACCACATTGCAGTGCCTCTGGAGTTGCATGTAGGCCAGACCAGATAAGGATGGCAGATTTCCTTCCCTAAAGATCATTAATGAATAAGATTGATTTCATGGTCATCAGCAGCTTCTTAATTTCAGATATTTTTTCATTGAATTCAAATTTCAGCATTTTCCGTGGTGGGATTCACACCCCAATCTCCCTGAACATTAGCCGATTAATAGTCTAGTGATAATACCACTCACCTCCCAATAATAATCCAAACTTAGGAAAAATGAAAGAATTGTATGTCCATGAGCATTTGCTAAGGCCATTAATGAGAAAATCATGCACAGATGAAGAAGTAAATCAAAAGTGCCCCCGTTGACCTGGAACCAGCAAGGTAAATGAATGGGAAACTTTTGGACTATCAGCAGTCACTGAAATATTAAGACAGAGGAATAATGTTGCCATTTTAAAAATTGGTGACCATTGGTGTAGCAATCATGGGGAAGGGATGATATCGTACTGCAAGGGTAGAACAAGTTGGCAGAGCAGAAATTACAGAGGATGTAGGTGACATTCATCTTGCAGTTGCTTCTATCCCAGTCAATGGGTCGATCACAATTGTGAATACTGTCTGAACATAGAGAAGGAGCTCTGGAGAAGACAAGTCTCCCCCGACACAATGACCATGAAGAGAATA
The DNA here is from genome assembly GCA_024679065.1 of Sphyrna mokarran. NCBI lineage: Eukaryota > Metazoa > Chordata > Chondrichthyes > Carcharhiniformes > Carcharhinidae > Sphyrna > Sphyrna mokarran. Next base: position 10,946,021 of record JAGIQG010000019.1, read on the forward strand.
TGCCATATCCAACCGACAGGTCTTCAGGCACAGTCAGCTTGGACTGTTTGATGAAATAACAGAGAAGGTTGATGAAGTGGGTATGGTGGATGTTGAGAGTGTGGATTTTAACAAAGTGTTTAACAAGGCACAATATAAATTGCTGCTCAACAAAATTGAGCTTAAAGAACTCTGTATAATTTGATTTTTGAAAAAAGATTGGCTGAGGACAAAAAGTAGCAAGTTGCTACTTGGCTGTTTTTCAGACTGAAGGATGGTAGAAAGTATTGCCCCCAACCCCCCAAGCACCACTACTGGGACTATTGTATTTTTTGTTCTTTCTGTGAATGGTTTGGATATTGGAAGAGGGAACAAAATTTGTCAATGCTACTAAACATAGAGGAATGGGAACTAATGAGGGCAATACAAATTGACTGCAACAGGGCACAGACAGACCAGTGGCAGATGGAACTTAGCACAGAAAATTGTGAGGTGATGCATTTTAATACATGGAATGGGGACAGGCAGTATAAACTAATAGCACAATTCTAAAGAGTGCACAGGTACTGAGAGACTTGGGAATACGTGTGCATTGACCTTTGAAGGTGACAGCATATATTGAGAAAGTTAGCAAAGCTTATAGGACATCATAAATGGCGATATTGAGCAGAAAAGCAGTGAAGTTGTGCTGAATCTTTATGGTGCTCTGGTTAGATTCCAACTAGAGTATTGCATTCAGTTCTAACCACTGCACTTTAGCAAAGACGTGAAGGTCCTTGCAATGGCACAAAGGAGATAACAAGCATGATTCCAGGAGTGGAAATTCCAAAGTTAAGTTGGAAAAACTGGTGTTGTTCAGCTTAGGGCAAAGGAGAATGGGTTAACAGATCTTTCAAGTACCTTCTAATCCGATGTCAATTATCCAATAGAAGTCACTGAGATATAAAGAGGCTGCAGGTCGCACTGGGGGTTCATGCAGAATTGTATGTGAAGTTGGATCAAAGAAACAAAGATAGTTTACGAAGAAGCAGAATTTGTGTCTCCTTTACTGAGTTGCAACCGAGAGGCTCATACAGAGACTGTGGGGAGATTTAATGAGGGTGTACATGATTATGATGAGTGTGGAAAAAGTAGACAAGGAACAACTGTGCCATTAGCTAAGTTTGCAAGGACTGGGGGATTCAGATTTCGGACTCCAGATGTGAGGAAAAATCTTTTTTGCACTACGAACGGTGGATGTAGAAACAATAGATGATTTTAGAAGGAAACTGGTGGGTTATTAAAGGAAATAAACTTGCAGGGCTATGAGGACTGAGCAGAGGAGTGGGACTAACTGGATTACTCTATAGGGAACCGGCAAGGAGTCAGTAGGCTGAATAGCCTCCTCCTGCACCATATTCTGATTCTATGACTTGTCAGACACTGTCAGTGAAGTTAACTCTCAACTTTAATGGCACAGGGCTCTTTTGTGAACAATGCAAGATTCAGGTTTTGCAAGAGTCAATCTTTTCTGTGCAACATAAGAATCACTGACTGAACTACACCAAATATAAATTAAGTTTACAATTTTTTGGTGATTGTTTCTACTTTATCATGAATCTGTGATGGGCGGTTGGTAGGATGAGGTCAAATATGTTATTCTCTCTTATTGATTTCCTCACCACTTGCTGTAGACCCAGTCTAGTAGCTACGTCCTTTAGAACCCAGCCAGCTTGGTCTGTGGTGGTGCTACTGAGTCATTCTTGGAAGTAGACATTGAAGTCTGCAACCCAAAGTACATTTTGCACGCTTACCACCGAGCGGTGTTTAACATGGAGGAGTTCTGATTCATCAGGGAAGGAAACACGGTACGAAGTAATCAGTATGTGGTTTATTTGCCCATGTTTGACCTCTTGTCATGAGACTTCATGGTGCCACAGTACTGCCAGCTCTCCTGGATCTGTCCTGCTGGTGTGACAGAGCATGTGATTTTTGTCAGGCCATTGCTTGACTAGTCTGTGAGACTAATTTTGGCACAAACCTCCAAGTAAGGAGGATTTTGCAGGAGAGATAGGGCTGGATTTACTGCTGTTGTTTCATACATCAATGCCTTATGGTTTCATTTTATAGTAACTTCATAGTGATGTGATACAATTGAATGGCTTGCTAACCCATCTCTGAAGGCACTCAACCACATTGCTTTGGGTCTGGAGTCACATGTAGGCCAGACCAGGTAAGGACAGCATATTAGTGAACCAGATGAGTTTTTAATGATAATGATTTCCTGGTCATTATTAGACATTTGTATCAGATTTTTATTCCAGAACATTACCTTGGATTACCAGTCCAGTGACAATACTATTCTCCCACCACTTCTGTCTGTTCGATAACCCATGTCTGTTCTATAACCCATTTATAAAAGCATATTTTTTGCTTTTTTACATGCTTAATTGCATGTTTCTATGATTTTGTCAAAGAAACTTCACTTTTCTGTTTTCCTTTCAGTTTTCTGGGTTGATACTCCACTGCAGTATTAAAGGACTGCTGAACAACTGGTGGCATTATACTTTATAAAACTGAGGCCCATCTGCTGCCTCAGGTGGGCATAAAAGATCCCACGTCCCACAAAGGAAAGCAGAAGGGACATCCTCCTCACTGTTTGGGCCAGCATTCATCCTTTGGCCAACACCTAAAAAGAGAATATCTGCTTTTTATCACATTGTTGTTGGTGGAACCTTATCCAGGAATTACAGTAGTGACTACACTTCAAAGGAACTTCATTGACTGCAAAGTGCTTTGAGACATCCTGAGGTCTCGGAAATGCTGTACAAATGCCAGTCTTTCCTTCCCTGTTACAATGATAAGTAGTCATTTCCTCCTCGTAAAAAGGAGGAAAACGCATATCTTTGAAAGAATGAGTCACTTCCTGACTGCCATAATTAGTATTGTCAGCATTATATTATTACGCAAATTAAATGATAATCTGTTGTGATTTAAAGTGGAGTACTTAGAGAATAGTAGCTAGATATGCACTATGTCTGCAACCAGAATGATATAAACACTGTACAATTAATATTACATGGAGTTGCTGCTTTTATTGCTTTTCAATTGAATCATTTTTCATCCAATTTTAGATGGAATAGATTTATTTTTTGCATAATATAAATTTTTAAGGTAATCAGATAGTGTTTTGCTGCCAGGTACATTTATAATTTTCATAAGCTTCCCAAAAATGTGAAGAGTTCTTCAATTATTCATGTCAATGGGGGTAGCTTTATTTGCTGGTTTATCATTTTGATTATCTTTTGATCTGACACCTCTTTTATAGAGTAAAGTCTCATTTAAGTCCGGCAATTTAGAGCATTAGAGGCAGTAGCATGCAATAAGTGCTGTAGGTCTGATCACGTGCTTTCAGCATTTACAGGCAATACATGTTGGAAGATTATAGATAACATAGTATTGCTGCCACTATTAAAAGGTCACGGCTGTGTGATCTTAAAATGAACATCCAAGTTACAAAATAGTGCCGTAATGGTGCAGAGTAAAACGGAGCAGATTTTAGCACTCTGCAATTGTAGCAAAGTCAAAGATCCAGTAACGACTATCAGGAATTGTCAATTATCTTTTAATTCAGCTTCACAGATACTTTCCTGGTGATACGATGGGGAGACCCATTTGTCATTTTCCCTGTGTATTAAAGCAGGTTTGTCCAACCTAAGCAGTCAGATGGTCATTCTTTTGGGACAGGAGCTGAACAAAACGGCCCATGTTTGCCACTCTATGCACCGTCTTCATTAGCTAGCGGGCAATTTCCCCCTCATCGTGCAAGCAGTGAGTGAGGGTCATGCACCAGGTGGTTAGCATTGCTGTCTTTCAGCGGCAGGGACCCGGATTCAGTTCCAGCCTTAGATGACTGTCTGTGTGGAGTTTGCACATTCTCCATATATCTGTGTGGCTTTCCTCTCACACTCCAAAGATATGTGGGTTAGGTTGATTGTCTGTGATACATTGCCCCTTAGTGTCAAGCGGAACTACAAGGGTAAATGTATGGAGTTAAGGGGATAGGGCCAGGATGGATTGTTGTTGATGCAGGCTCAATGGGCCAAATGGCCTCTTTCTGCACTTTATGGATCCTATGATCATGACAGACCTAACAGAATTCCCTTCTCAAATCAAGTTCTTTTGGTAACAGCATGTGCAACATCTTGAAATTAAAAAGATAAATTTCTTCTTTGCATCTAGAGCTGGTACTTGTGCTGATTTTAGTTAAGCTACAGTAACAATTTCAATGGGTTTATCATTTTTAATGTACATTCATGTCAATTTTTAACAATCCCAACAGGAAAGTGACTTCAGCCAAAGGTGTCCCAGGATAGCAAAATGTTACAAATTTCTGAATGCTGAAAATGCTGAAACTCTGTTGTATTAGCATCTTGGAAAATTTTAGGAAGTTGTAAATACTAGGGTGTTCAGCCTGCAGCCCAAAGCTAAGGGGTAGCCTAGCCCTTGTAAGCATCCCCTTCCAACTCAGGCAACTTGCTCCTATTTGGATTTCTTTGATCACTTTGAATTTTGAACTGGCTGGAGTTTGGGAGAGAATCATTTTTTGCATTTGCTACTCCTCACTAATGGCTAAATCCAAAAAAATGGGGTTGGGGATCGCAATGTGCTTATTTCATTGTTTCCAATGTCTGATGGCCATTAACCGTGTTCTCTATTGGCTGGACAGCTCAGCAGAGAACAAATATCTCCAATGACTGGGGGGAGATGTATTTTGGCAGCTGCCAGCCGTAGAAGAAGTGAGTCTCTGACTTGTGAAAAATTGAAGAGAGGTACAAAATAGTAGAGACTGGCTCCAAAGGTTTAGAATGTTGAATTGGAGTTCTCGTAGAGAAGGTGGAAAGGAGGAGAGATGGACAAGAGGCCCCCAGACATTCAATGCCATGGAAGACAAAGCCAAGAGTTAAGCCCAAGGGACTGGCAGTGTCTCAAGAAGTTCAATGACCACATATGAGTGTTCAAGGTCAGTCAATTCATCTTCAAATGCAGGATCCCAACAACTGCACCACTGCCCTCACACAATGTTCAGAGCACCACTGATGGTGAGATCATGCAGCCTACAGCCTATGAATTTTGACCCTTGTCCTACAGGATACAAAGGGCTCGTTCAGAGTGGTCCAGGCAGCATTAACACCAGTTTGCCCATGCTGTCACATCTCATGATGTAGCGTGGTTTTCATTTCATGTACACTCCACAGTACATGGGTTGCACACCAGAGTGAGAAATCAGTTTCAATAACCCTGTAACCCAGAAATCGCCCTCTAGTTTCTCATGGTGGAAGCTGGCACAGGTGGTGTCCCGATTGCTGCCAGGGTATTGGGCATTGGCCTGCATGGCTCAGACATCAGCTGGATGCCCAGTGAGTGGAATTCCTTTTGATTCCATTTGGAGAAGAGCTGACAACATAGTGCCGGAAAGCATATGGTCAATAGCACTCAGCCTGCAACCTAAGCAAAGCCAACTAACTGCTCTCCCTGGCTAAAAAATAATGAGTTCTCTTTCAGTAGAAAGCTTTATGAAAGGGGAAGGCAAACTATAAGATGTTGCACACAAAGTAAAGTTTACTTTTTTGTCACAAGTAGGCCAACATTAACACTGCAATGAAGTTACTCTGAAAATCTCCTAGCTGCCACACTCCAGCGCCTGTTCAGATATACCGAGGGAGAATTTAGCATGGCCAATACAACTAACCCGCAAATCTTTGGACGTGGAAAGAATTGGAGCACTCAGAGGAAGCCCACACAGATGTGGGGAGAAGATGCAGACACTGCACAGTGATCCAAGGCAGGAATCAGATCCTGTTCCCTGGCGCTGTGAGGTAGCAGTGCTAACCACTGTGTCGCCCCTATTTATTAATATTGTGGGCCCTTAATATACTGATCAACAGCATTATCACCTTTTACCCATTGAAATATTTGCCAATATATCAGCCAGCACTGCTCACCATATGTCTGCGTGCATTCTCGACACCACTTTGGAATTTAAAGGTCACCCATAGCATCCAAGAAGCTGATGCCAATGACACTGATTTCTAGCCTTTTATCCAATCCCCAGAAATCCATGGTTCATATTTATGCATTGCACAAAAAAACACTCAAATAAGCAATAATGTGGGTTATGATGAAAGGATAATGTAGCTGCCAGATGCTGGGAAACATCAGTTCATGTGAGCCGGTCACTGTTGGACCATCAGGTCATGCAGTATCTCCACACAGCATGGTTTCAGCACAGAAAAAGGCTTCAGAGAAGAAGGTTGCTCTGAAGCAACCTTCAGAGATTGCTCCTCTGAAGGAGCAACCCACCTTTCTCCCAATGGACCGTGGTGGAAGAGAGAATATCCAAGGTGCATGGGATTATGCTGTCTGCTTTCTGAGGCAGCAGGAAGTGTAGACAGAGTCAGTGAATGGGAGGTTAGTTTGTGTGATGCACTGGGCTATATTCACAACCCTTTATGGTTTTTTGTGGTTTTGGGCAGAGCAGAATCAATGCCAAGCTGTGAAACCATTTGTAAAAATTTGTAGACATTCACATCTAGGAGCCTTTGTTAGAGAGTCAGTGGATTTTAACAGTTAACGGTGAGCTGCTGAAGTGACAGCTGGCTAGCTAGGGCGGGTAAAGTTCAGGTGGCCTGGTGTCCACCTTTGGACACTAAGGGAAGAATGTCAGCAACAAAGCAAATCCATCAATGGCAGTTTGAGAATTTGCATCTGGAAATAAAAAGCTGGTATTTAGTGGGTGACCACAGTAAAAAGTCTCAGAACACCAGGTTAAAGTGCAAAGGTTTATTTGGTAGCAAAAGCCACGAGCTTTCAGATGATAGCAGCACTCAAAGCGAGTGGATTTTGCTATCAAATAAACCTATTGAACCTTAATCTGGTATTGAGGTTTTGGTTCTTACCAGGTTTACCCCAGCCCAACGCTGACATCTCCACATTAATGGGTGACCACATTGTTATTTTGTTTATCATAAATGAACCAATTGTTATGTGCCTATTCCATTAAGGAAGGAAATTTATCATCCCTGACTGCTCTGACCTGTATTATGTCACCAGTCCCACATCAACATGGAGGTGGTGGGTGGGAATGGAAAGGGATAAATGTAGACTTTAAGTTAAGAAATCTGAGTGTGGGGGCGGGGAGTGGGTTTAGTGTGGAACAAGAGGGAAGGGTTGACAAAGCCTCATGAGTGGGGAGAAAGGCTTGCATATGAATGACAGGTTACACAGAGACCATGGAAAAGAGGAGGGAAATGGTGTTCTGGTCAGTCCTGAAGGAACCATGGAGTTGAGTGACAAAAGAGCAGATTGAGAGACGCAAGACAGCCTGCGGCTTCATAGATCATGCTAAAGTGCTATGCATGATACATACATCATAGCCCTAATCCAGAGGATAGCAAGACCTGTGTGTTCAATGGGATTCAGACAGTGAATCCCTTTTGATACAAGGCAATGGTCATTATCTCACATGCTACAGCGATGGGAGGAGTATCTGGCTCAACACCTGGCTACAAATAGCATGTCAAAGGAGGTGCCGACAAATGGAGAAAAATTAGAAAGGGAACAGTGCACAAACTTCTCTTCACTGGCAGATGGGGGCTGCCTCTGGATGAGAGGGGTGAGGTCCACATGAGGCATGAAATCAGCAACAGTGATGGATTCTGGACAGCGAGGAGATGTGGTGGCTTACGCATGCCTCATTTTGAGAGGGGAACTGATGCCACATGGACTGGAAGGACATCCTCTGCCAATACCCTGGAAGTCACCTTGCACCGAGTCCAAGACAACCAGTGCGGCATCTCAGTCCTCAACATATACATGTATAAAGGAAGTGATGTATGGTCTCTAGAATAAGGTCCATTATTCTATAAAGCCACATTGATGAAATTAGCCCGACTGCTAGATTTTTTGGATTCTGGCGAATTCAGGCTTCCCCAGAATGTAGAGTGAAATCAGTTGTCCACATGTCTGTTAAAGAGTTTTAAGGTAGAAGCCCTTGCTCTTGAATAAAGGGAGTTGCCAGTCTAGGCCCATAGCAATGTGGCTGACTTTTACTTGCTGTCTGAAAAGGCCTGGCAAAGCACTCGGTTCAAGGGCAATTAAGGATGGGCAATAAACGCTGGCCCAGCCAACGATGCCCACATCCCATGAATAAATATTGAAAATGAGAAGGGCTGGAGCAGAGGTTGGGAGGCATGCACGTCTCTGTAGTTTGTACTGAGGTCTTCTTGGTCAGGGCTGAAAACAATGTTTGAGATGATGGATGCTGGTTTTCAATGCTGACATCTTCCTTGGTACTGTGTTCATTGTTCATTCTGAACCATGTGATGCTTTGAGTGCATAACACCATTATGGGAGCATGGGACTGAAGTGATCTGAGATCATTCAGCATCTTCCTGCTGAAGATGGACAGCATGTTTCTGGAGCTGACCTTCTTTGTGACTGCCTACCATGCCAGTGAGGTGGGATTGGTGGATCTTTTAGATTCATTCCTCCCAGTGCAGGCAGATACCTCTAGTCAAAACCTCCAGGAAGCCATGGCTGAAACTTGCTCACTTTTCTTAGGCAGGAGACATGTAGGGACTTACCAACCATTGTACTGAACTGCTGGCCTCTGTACAGTTCCTTTTGTGTTTCCAACAAAGTCTGTGAAAATGTACCATTACAGTCACGTATTCATGATTAGTGAGATTTCAAGTGGAGAATCCAACCTGTTAATCAGCAGGAAACTCACCACTAATCCTGTCCACCATCATACTTAATCTCCAGAGCAGAAAATTCCATCCAATGGATATAAAAGTTGGAATCTACCACAGTTAGATTTTGGGATTGATTACTGGAAAATAAGCCAATAGTATTATCTTATTCTATTACAGTTACTACTGATAACATATTACGATTATATGGCTCATGCTCCATTGAACATTATATAAACATTACCTATGGAAATTCCAATATTGAACTCTCACCCTTACCTGTGTAACTGGCCCCTGTCCTCTCACTTGTTGGTGACATGATGGGAATTCTCAATATTAAATGAAACACTGATCTGTAAATTTACCTGTCATGCCACAAGCTGCTGTTGACTTATTCTTCTTCCATAAATCAATAAAAAATGTTTTTATTTATTAGTGTTACAAGTAGGCTGACATTATCACTGAAATGAAATTACTATGAAAATCCCCTAGTCACCACACTCCAGTGCCTGTTCGGTACACTGAGGGAGAATTCAGCATGGCCAATGCACCCTAACCCGTATGTTTTTTGGACATTGGGATGAAACTGGAGGACGCAAACATGTGGATAATGCACAGATTCCACACAAACAGTGACCCAAGCTGCGAATTGAACCCAGGTCCCTGGCGCTGAGACGATTGAGAACAGTGAGGCTGTGAGACAGCACTGCTAACCACAGTACCAAAGGCTTTTTAAAATAGCATTCTTTTCAGTAACTGAACTGTTTACAATCAATACTTTGAACATATCAAGTGTACATATATTTTGTAGTAACATGACTAATTATCCTTTGATCAAGGTTTTGAATATTTTAACACTTTTATTAAAGTTTTTATTCAAAACCTTCTACATCTCCCAAAAACACAAACTTGAATTTTTGCCCAGAGTTGTGAATGTGTTAGTCAAAGGAAACTTGGGCGCAAAGTACCTAACTTCTTATTTCTTTCAATCTTTGCATCAATACAATTTAACTGGATGATTTTTTTTCTTCAGATAAAGTTAACCTTGAGTATTTTCTTTTTAAACAGAGCACTTATGTTGAAAAGTATATGCTTTCTTTAACCTGCTGCAGCAGGGCCTTAGCATACATCTATAATGCTGCAGGGTCTATTTCCTTCTTCAGAATAAACTTGGTGCATTCGAACAGGCAGTGGAGTGTGGTGACTTGGGGAATTTCACAGTAAATTCATTGCAGTGTTAACGTAAGCCTTACTTGTGACTAATAAATAAAACTTTAAAGCTTGAGCACGATAGGTTCAAAGCGGACACTTCATTATTAGGTGTCCTTTATACTTAGCATTTTACGGAAAGTGAAATAAGCATTAATTATGAGATCGAGAGCGAGAAAGAGAGGGAGCAGCATAAACCAATGCTGGATCAAACTCAGTAAACATCGATCTGTGTCTACAATATAACTCATCTTATGATATTGAAGAGCTGGATACAATCAGCCTCTAGCTACATCAAAACACTTAGTAGCTGTGGCTATGGAACCTTCTGTTTACTTTAGAATAGAAGAATCCCGATAGTGTAGGAGGCGACCATTTGGCCCATCGAGTCTGCACCAACCACAATTCCACCAAGACCCTATTCCCATAACCCCACATATTTACCCTGCTAATGCCCCTGACACTAGGGTCAATTTAGTATGGTCACTCAATCTAACCCGCACATTCTTTAGAGGAAAGCTTGTTTATCTTGTACATTCAGAGAATGTACCTAAGTTTCTAGGCTACACCCAGAATTCTAAGCTGATGTGGCCAAATTAGCTTAAGCTAGCTCAAAGCACTGCACCATTAGTTACATTAGGCATGATTATCTTAAAATGAAGCCTTTTAACTGGGCAAATCATGTAGAAAAGTCCACAAATGCCCTTTCCAATTCCAAATTCCTAATTGGGTGTGTGTTCTGCATTTCCAGTTTGCTGACCACCCAATGACAATTCCTGACAAACCTACAGTCTCGTACCTTCAAATTCCTTCGAAGGGCAAGCACATTCACCCCCCCCCCCCCCTGCTCATTATGACCCACAAATCAACATTTCCCACAGTGTGTCTTTCCTCATTTAAATTAAGATATTATTAATTAATAATTTGGAGGGATGTCAGAAGTTGCAGAGTGACATAGATAGGATGCAAGGCTGGGCAGAGAAGTGGCAAGATGGACTTCAACCCAGATAAACATGTAGTGGTCCATTTTGGCAGGTCAAATGGAACAAAGGAGTATAATATCAAGGGTAAGACTCTTAGCAGTGTAGAGGATCAGAAGGACCTTGGAGTCCGGGTCCATAGGACTCTGAAATCAGCCTCGCAGGTAGAGGATGTTGCTAAGAAGGCATATGATGTACTGCCTTCATCAATGGAAGAATTGAGTTAAGGAGTCAGGAGATAATGCTTTATAAGACCCTAGTCAAACCCCACTTGGAGTACTGTGCTCAGTTCTGGTCGCCTCATTACAGGAAGGATGTGGAAGCTTTTGAAAGGGTGCAGAGGAGATTTACAAGGATGTTGCCTAGAGTGGGTGGCACGTCTTATGAAGATAAATTGAGGGAGCTCGGTCTTTTCTCCTTAGAGAGACAAAGGATGAGAAGTGACCTGATAGAGGTGCATAAGATGTTGAGGTACAGATCGGGTGGAATGATTGCTACAAGACGACACAGGGGAGTAGGTCAGAGGGGACATCAGGAGTAAGTGTTTCACTCAGAGGGTAGTGGGTGAGTGGAATCGACTGCCGTCAGTGGAGGAGGTGGTGGAGGCAAATTTGATAGGATCTTTTGAGACACTTCTGGATGAATACATGGGATTTAATAGGATTGAGGGTTATAGGTAAGCCTAATAGGTATGGATATCATCAGCGCAACTTGTGCTATAGTTTTTCTATGTTATGTTTTATCCCCTTTTTTAAGAATTCAAATATTGAAAAAAAAGCACAACAACACCATTTGGAAGTAACAGATAAGAGGTGGGATTGTGAGATGGAAGAAAGGCAATGAAGCTGAGAGAGTGTGAGAACTGCCTGACCACATCCACTTGGTACAAGTGAGCTGGATCAAGGGGGGAGGGATGAGGACTAGTTGAGTGGCAGCTGATGAACGAGAAGAATGAATTTAGGTGAGCTGGTTGAGTGGTAGGAGTGATGTAAAGTGGTGCAGGTTGAAAAGATAGGGAAGTGATGGAGGGAGAAAGCTTGGGAGGAGGGAATGGGGTGTCTTGTAGAGGACTCTTGATAAGATAAGTAGGGAATGGAAAGTAGAACCAAAAACAGATGGTGGCACAGTGGTTAGCACTGCTACCTCAGCATCAGGTACTCAGATTTGATTCCCAGCTGTGTGGAGATTGCACATTCTCTCCATGTCTGTGTGGATTTCCTCTGGATGCTCCGATTTCCTCCCACAGTCCGAAAAATATGCAGGTTAAGATGATTGGCTATGCTAAGTTGGCACTAGTGTCAGGAGGATTAGCAGAGTTAAATGTGTGGGGATATGGGAAAAGGGCCTGCGTGGAATTGTGGTCGATACAGGTTTGCTGGGCCGAACAGCCTGTTTCAGCACTGTAGGGATCTTAACAGAGGAGGAAAACAGACAGCACAACAAGTGAGAGAACCCAAATTCTCTGATCTACAACATTACAGAAGGTAGACTATTAAATTAGAACAAAATCAGAAAATATTGGAAGCACTTAGCAGGTCTGACAACTGTGCAGAGTGAAGCATAGTTATTGTTTCAGATAGGTGACCTTTCCCAGACCTGCAATTTAGGGTTGGGCCAGCTGTTAGAAGCTAAAACTATCAGACAATCTCAAACCCTAACTGGCCTCCAACGTGTCAGTTTTCAGGTTTGGTAGAGGCGGTACAAGTGGGAGACAGTTAAGCAAGTGATGGATGGCGGTTTAGCAATTTAAATACGTTAATGAGGGAGGTAGCCTCTGGGAAATGAGGCAGCTGAAGGGAGGTGAGGACAAGGTTACTGCCTTTATTGTTAAAACTCAGTCTGCAGAGAAAGGCAGAGATCCAGCTTCCCATCCATTACTCTGCACTGGCCACCTATAAAACTTGCCCTGTTAATAGACAAATCATTAACTCTGGCACACTGTCTGACAACAGTGTTTCCTGTTCTTATTCCATATCTCCAGCTTCAGTAACTGCACCATATTTACATAAATAAATGAAGCTCTACAGGTAACATAGGGGAGCAGCTCTTTTTTGACTTTCTGCCCATCGCTTTAGGGTGTGGGCTTTTCATCGATGGTGTAAATGATCAAACTAAATCTACACCCTTGCTTCACATTAGCAGTTTCTGCTTTAGTATCTGCAATGCAAGTACTTTTGTAGCTTCTTAAAAAAAAGCATAGTTGTGGGATTGTTGTAGACTCAATGGGCTGAATGGCCTTCTGCTGCACTGCAGAGATTCTAATGAAATTCCACACAGCTCGTGACCCAAGGTTGGAATTGAAACCAGGTGAGGCAGAAGTGCTAACGAATGTGGCACCATGGCCCCCTCTTGGCAAGTAGAGGATGTCCTTTAATTGTTATCACAGAACGCCTACAGTGCAGAAGGAGACCATGCAGCCCATCAAGTCTGCACTGACTACAATCCCATCCAGGTCCTATTCCCACGCATTTACCCTTGCTTGTCCCCCTACCATTAAGGATTAATTTAGCATGGCCATGCTCCTAACCAGCACGTCTTTTGGACCATGGGAAGAAACCAGATCACCCGGAGGAAACCCACACATATACACGGAGAACATGCAGACTCCACACAGACAGTGAACAAAGCCAGGAATCGAACCCTGTGTTGAGGCAGCAGTGCCATCATGCCGCCCCAGGTGCGGTTATGCAGGGAGAGCGTCAAACAGGATCAAAAACAAAGAAATCATCAGTTGCAAAAAGTGAGAAGGCAATGATACAAGTAGAGGAATGAAAGTTGCAGTGTGTACAGTCATCCACTGGAGGTGTATGTAGCCTGCACAATAGGGCCAGGTTTCATTCAAAGTTACGCTTCAACTTCTGTAAAATCAGTGCCTATCTTCCTTCCTTGCACATCTCCCTATTTGTACATCTTCACTTTAATTATAAACGCCTACATTCTTGCAAATGGTAAAGCCAAAACCTTAAGATAATTTCAGTGCCTTGGATTTCTTTTGTATGTTTTAATATAAATGTAAATGACGGGGAGCAAGGGTTTACTGAGAATAAGCCGAGCGACACTGGAAGTGGATAACCCAGGAGTCCAAAGGACAAGTAGCTTATTTGCTTCCTCACATCACATTTCTTTTTTAACCGTCTCCTTTTTTTATTTTGTAAAACGCCGCTCAGAAATCATTCATTGGATTTATATTCACGTGCCCTGGGAATAAAGGACCGAGCCGTTCTGGATCCAGGCAGAACCGCACTTTAACTAGTAGCTGCTGGGAAAATCATACATAGTTGCCACACTTCAACAGGGATATTTAGCACCGTTTCTGCATGGGAATTTGTCAGCAAATCTAAACATACTGCCAAACAGAGGAAGAACATCAATTTATTTAACCTCTTATGCACCCTGGGGAAATCTCAGGTGTTTTGCATTTGATGAAATCATTCATGAAAGCACAGTCACTGATGTCAAGTGGGAAATGCAGCAGCCAATTGGTGCACAGAAAGATCGTACAAACCGCCAGGCAACAAATGACTGGGCAGCACTGATTTAAGAGTGAACATTGGCCAGGACATAGGCACAAAATGAGTGGCACAGTGGTTAGCACTGCTGCCTCACAGAGCCAGGGACTCGGGTTCAATTCCCGACTTGGGTGGCTGTCTGTGTGAAGTCTCCACATTCTTTGCATGGGTTTCCTTCAGATGCTCTGGTTTCCTCCCACAGTTTGAAAGATGTGCTAATTAGGTGCATTGGCCATGCTAAATTCTCCCACAGTGTACCCGAACAGGTGCCAGAGTGTGGCAACTAGGGGATTTTCATAGTAACTTCATTTAATGTAAGCTTACTTGAGACGCTGATAAATAAAGTTTAAAAATCTCTTGCTTCTCATTGAATAATAACATGGGGACCAAGGAATTTAACTTAAGCCCAAAATTGGTGTGGCATTAGTAGAGCGACGCTCCCAATCTCCAGTCCCTGAGGCTGGAGCCAAGTTTGGCTGTGGGCCTTATTTAAGTACCATTGATATGCAGTGAGCACCTGTTTGGTGTAGCTTGTCAGTCAGGGAGAGCAGGAAGTCAACTGACTCCTCTATTGAGTTTAAATGGTCATTTGGGTCAGCTTTGGACTTGCAGAAGATTTGGGGTGGGTGCAGTAGAGGTACCTCAAACATGATAGCAGTGAGCCAGATTTTCTTTTCACCTGTGAACTGGCTACATTGGTCACCTTCAGCTGGCTAAGCTGTTCATTGGTCAGTACAAAGAGTGAGAGCATTTGTACCAGAGTGCTGCATTTGGGCTCCTAAAACTGAGGTAGGACCCTGACTTGGATAGTTAATAAGCCAAATATCTGTTTCAGACAGGACATTGGATTGCATAGTCATTCAGCCATTATGACATCCCATGCATTCCTCACAGATGGCAATATAAAATAGATACATGAGGGAGATACATATGGAAAGGATATCTTGGTGAGATTAAATAAGCCATGGAGAACCTCCTGTAGAATTTAAATGCTGGCATAAACCTGTCGAGCAGAATAATCTGTCCCGATGTTGTCAAATTCAGTGTAATTCCATGGAAATGCAGAGCTTTAAATTCCCATTTTATACCAGAAAAGCAAGTAATCATGAGTTACTTTTCTCCCCTGTGTTAGTGATCAGATCAGAAACTCCAAGGTATATTATGAAGTTAGATGAGACACCAACTTTATTTAGTTTTGGAACTAAATGCGCGCATAAGGTGTTTCACTCCAAGTGTGATTCTCTTGAACTGCTTGGTAGTTTTTGTTCAAATAAACTTCAATTGAGAACACAATTAGAATATAACAAGAATTAACATGACTTTTATCTATTAAAATACTTAAACAGGACAAACTATATTTCTTAACATCTCTACAGTTCCAATTTAAGCAATATACTCAGACACACACACACTTCTTTAGAGTCAGTTAGCACCAAAAACAAATAGTTACCCCATCACTGGCTGAAGCAATTTTTTCATTATTATTACATAATTGCTTTAAAGCCATTATGTTATTAAAAGCAGCACTCAAGACAGAAGTTTGTGGGTTCAAGTCCACCTCTGTAGACTTGAGCACAGTCTAAACTGACACTATAGTACAGTAGTATGGAAGTGTTGTCTTTTCTATGGGACTGCTTTGAGTCAGTGGACTGGTCAATGTTTAAAAACTCAGTGACCAACCTGAATGAGTAGGCCACTACAGTAACTGAGTTCATCAGTAAGTGTGTAGAAGACTATGTGCCAAGGAAGCAAATTGTATGTTTCCCAGAAACCATGGATGAACAGGGATATCCACAGCTTCCTGAAGGCCAGGTCTGAGACATTCAAGTTAAGTCACCCTGACCTATACAAGAAAGCAAGATATGATCAAAGAAGATCCATCAAAGATGCCAAAAGACAGTACTGGACCAAGCTAGAGTCCCAGGCTAGCCACACGGATCCCCACCGACTATGGCAAGGTCTGCAAGATGTAATAGGCTACAAGATAAAGGCTGTATAATCATTGGCTCCAATGCACCCCTCCCTGATGAGCTTAATACTTTCTATGCCCATTTTGAGCAAGAGGTAGTGAGAGCACATCCTCCACCCTGGAAATCTTGGATAAACATGTATCTAAGGTCATGTTTGCAGAGGTCAGAGCAGCCTTATCAATCCAGGGATAACAACTGGCCTGGACAGATACCCAGATGAGTACTCCAATCCTGCACAGACCCGTTGGCGAGGGTATCCAGACATCTTCAACATCTCTTTACAACAATCTGAGGACCCTACCTGCTTCAAGAAGATAAACAGAATCCCAGTATCAAAGAAAAACCAGGCAGTGTGCCTTAATGATTATCATTCAGTGGCTCTGACACCCATCATTATTAAATGCTTTGAAAGGTTAGTCATGGCATGGATCAATTCCAGCTTCACAGATTTTCTGGATCCACTACAGGTCACCTATTCCTGCAACAGGTGCCATCTTCCAGGTCCTACACTCAACTCTGGGACACTTGGTTAACAAAGACACCTATTTATTAACAATAGCTCAGACTTTAGCACCATTATTCCTACAAACCTCATACCCAACCACTGTGCCTTGGCTCCTCTCTCTGAGTGGATCCTAGGCTTCCTGACTAACAAATCACAATCAGTAAGGATAGGCAGCACCACCTCCTCCAAGATCAATCTCCACTCCGATGCCCTACGAGGCTGTGCCCTCAGCCCCCTACTATACTCATTATACACCTTTAACTGTGTGTCCAAATTCCCCTCTAATTCAATTTTCAAGTTTGCTGATGACACCACCGTAGTGGGTCGGATCTCAAACAATGACAAGACAGAATACAGGAATGAGACAGAGAATCTGGTGAACAGGTGCAGCAATAATAATCTCTCCCTCAATGTCAACAAAAAGGATTCAGTCATCAACATTAGGAAGCATAAAGAAGAACATGCCCCTACATCAATGGGGATGAAGTAGAAATGGTTGAGAGCTTCAAGTTTCTAACTGTCCAGATCACCAACAACCTGTTCAGGTACCGCCATGTTGACATTATAGTTACTTTCTCAGAAGACTAAAGAAATTTGGTATGCCAGCTATGGCTGTCACCAATTTTTACAGATGTACCATAGGAAGCATTCTTTCTGGTTATATCACAGCTTGGTATGGCTCCTGCTCTGTCCAAGACAGCAAAAGCTACAAGGGGTCACAAATGAAGCCCATTCCACTGTGCAAATCAGTCTCCCATCCATTGGCTCTGTCCACACTTCCCGCTGTCTTGGAAAAGCAGCCAACATAATCAAGGACCCAGGCACCCTGGACATTCTCTCTTCCATCTTTCTCTGTCGGGAAAAAAAGATATCAAGGTCTGAGATCATGTACCAACTAACTCAAGAACAGCTTTTTCCTTACTGGCATTAGACTTTTGAATGGACCTACCATATATTAAGGTGATCTTTCTCAACAGCCTCGTTATGACTAAAACCACATTCTGCACTCTCCTTTCCTTCTCTATGCACTGTATGCTTTCTTTGTAAAGTGCATAAGAATCAATACTTTTCATTGTATACTAACGTGTGACAATAATAAAATAAAATCAAAATGAAATCTAATCAGAAATGTGCATGTGGATACTTGATTTCCACTCTTTTAACCCCTCTGAACAGATACTGTAAGGCACCTGCCTTCCATATAGTAGTTTCCAGAGAAAGATCTACCTTCAAGCAGAAGAACTTTAGAGAAATTATCTATTTCCAGAGAGAAAGAAACAGAGAGCTGTTTCTTCTCAGAATCCAAACACCAACAGAACCAAGTGTCACTCTGAGCCAAATCCTGGTCAGTCACATGACTTTTTCCTGTTGAATCAAGCCACAATCTGATAAATCCTAGGGGAAAGCACTGCAATAACAACCCTGCATTAGCTCAAGTTAAACATCCGAGCAATTATGCTGCTGCAGTAACAACAGGGACTGCTGGGTATAGGCAAAGCAGCATTGATAACATGATAACCTGCTAAAACAAACCCTGCACAAGAAACAAATACATTTCTTAAAAGGCACAGTGTTGTCACAACAGGGATAACTTATTTCAACCCGAGAGGGCCCCTAGGATGTCTGCTTAACGGCTCATCTGAAAGTCAGCATTGCTAGCAGTGCAACATTTCCACACTACTGTACTACAGTGTCAGTTTAAACTACGTGCTGTAGTCTATAGAGGAGGGCTTGAACCCACAAACGTCTGACTCTGAATACTGCTTAATAACATAATGGCTTTACTATTATATAATTGCTTTAATGAAAAATTGCTTTAATCAGATTAATTAGCCAGTGATGAGATTCTTTATTCCTACTAATTACAATGTGCAAAATCAAAACGCATGATGGAAAATAATATCCTCATCAAGTAGTTTCAGAGGGAGGTGGCCTGCTGGGTAGAAGCTGATTTAATGTGGAAGGAGCTCTGAATAACAACATGTGTAGATTTTGCCAAAGTGTAAAGCCCACAGGAGGAAGCGAATGAGTGAGTGAAAGAAGCTGGAAGGCTATCAAAAAGAAGTTCAATGATCAGATGTGTGTCAACTGTGACCAGGTAGAAAAATAGGCCACTCATCATGGGGGAGGAATTGCTCCAGTCACTAGATGGTGACATAAATGTAGCTATTTTCCTGTGGGAGTGCAAGACCACATTCTAGTCTGGCCAGTGCCAATAGACACATCTGAGCTTCTCTGGCAGATCTGCAGTGCCATTGCTCACTGCAAGAGAGGGATTATGTTCTTCTAAGAGCAGGATACTTTAACATGAAATCAATACACTTCTCAATTTGGAAAAAAAAGCATTGGCAAAATGCTTGTAAGGAATCTGTCCAGAGAGAGTGAATCAAGCGTTTTCTTTCAGATTGGTTCCTTTAAGCTGAGTATAAAATAATGTTTTCCTTACACATGTTGTAAATAATACTTGAACATAGTAACTTAAATTGCTCTGTTTTACCATTACAAATAACATTTGAAAATGTTGACGACACACTGCTATATCCTGAGGTGGTTAACCAGGGTAGAATGGTAAATAAAGGCACAACATCAGAAAAACAAATCCTGTGTACAATTATTTATGTTATTTATCTTGAAAGCTCACCAATGCTCTACTTTCTCATGAGGCTAAGGAAATTTGGCATGTCTGCTATAACTCTCACCAACTTTTACAAATGCACCATAGAAAGCATTTTTTCTGGTTGTATCACAGCTTGGTACATCTCCTGCTCTGCCTAAGACTACAAGAAACTACAAAAGGTCATGAACAAAGCCCAGTCCATCACATGAACCAGCCTTCCATCCATTGACTCCATCTACACTTCCCATTGCCTCGGAAAAGCAGCCAGCATAATCAAGGACCCCACGTAACCCAATCATTTTCACTCCTACCTTCTTCTATTGGGAAAAGGATACAAAAAAGTCTGAAGTCACGGACTGACCAACTCAAGAACAGCTTCTCCCCCGTTGCCATCAGACTTGTGAATGGACCTAACTTATTAAATCTCTACACCTTAGCTATGAATGTAAATTACATTCTGCACTCTTTCCTTGCTTTTTCTTCCCTCTGAATGGTATACTTTTCTATGTAGCTCACAGTAAATACTTTGCACTGTATATTAATACATGTGACAATAATAAATCAAAACCAAAGATGTTCATAAGTTTTCTGAATGTCATAACTTACACTTCCTTCCTTATGTCAGGTTCTCAACCTTTTTCAGAATTTCTCTATGTAAGGATTGTTAAAAAGATTTGAACGGGAGACTATAAAATATTTACCAATAAATCCAATATGGAATTTAAGAGCTCCTTGGTGAAATTTTGCCGGGGGGGGTGAGGTTATTGCTCACCCATCCAGAAGAAAAGTTTGCCCTGCAGTGATAAAACATTGAAGGCAGCCTAAATGCCCTGAGGCATGGAATTCTGCCACTCGCAGAAGGGGCAGAGAGGAGGGGCCACTCGCCAGCGCTGCCAGCCAATTTGATTGGCCAGCAGCTCTGATAGGCTCAACAGGATGTCCTGGAGCAAAGTACATTGGGGAGACCATGGAGATGCTACGACTACAGGTGAATGTACATTGCTTGACAATCACCAGGCAAGACTGTTCCCTCCCTGTTGGGGTTCAGTGGTCACGGGCATTCGGTCTCTGATCTTTGGGTAAGTGTTCTCCAAGGCGGCCTTCACTACACACAACAGCACAGAGACTGATAGGCAAGTTCAGCACACATGAGGACAGCCTCAACCAGGATCTAGGGTTCATGTCACACTATCTGTAACCCCCATGACTTGCCTAGGCTTGTAAAATCTCACTTACTGACCTGTGTGGAAATAATACACATGTCTTTAGCCCATGCTCATGCTATCTCCACTCATTGTCTGCACCTTCAAGATTTGAATAGCAGGTTAGCTGCAAAGACTTGCATTGTAATCAGTATTCTGTAAACTGTGTGTCTTTACATGCCTTTCTCTGATCAGAACCTTCCACACACCTGATCTAGGAACACCGTTTCCAAAAGCTTGTGGGATTACTATCAAATAAACTGGTTGGACTTAAACCAGGTGTTGTCAGACTACTTATTGTGTTTATCCTAGTCCAACACCGGCATCTCTATCAGGCTCAGCAGCACCAGAACTCAGTAGTGGACACTGCTGTTACTGCAATAAGGTCAGAGAACATTTGGATACCTCAAAGAAGCATGAGATCTGGTTGGGGGGGGGGGGGTGGTGGCTGTTGGGGGTGGTGCAAATAGCTGCACAAGCTTTGGAAGCCAGGTGAGAAGATACATGGATGGGTAGGTTGGGTAACCTCACGGGGAAGGTGCCCCCAGAGTGCACAGGTATGCCAAAAAGGAGATACCCAACATTTCTTCCTACATTGTCAACAAATTTGTCAGAAAAATGGTCTCCTGACTCTTGCCTGCCAGTGTTTTCTGGCAGTGGAGGCCGAGTGAGGGCCTGAAGTGGGCAACAGTTGGCCAATTAAGGACTTCAATTAGCTTAAGTGTGGGCAGGCCGATGTATGCTTTACCGCCCCCTGTATTGTGGGGCCAGATTGGGGGTGAGTCAGAAGGCAGTGGGCTAGCCACTCAACATATTTGACATGATCACCACCTCACTGATGCTCAGCAGAGGTTCATAAAACACAGTCCAATTTTAAAAGATAAATAAAACAGATTAGACAGGCAGACAGATAAATGAGGGATAAAGGAATGGTGTGATATCAGTAAACAGGACTGCAGATGACCAGTTATGACATCAAGGAGCCCTAGCAAAACTGGAGTCAGTGGAAACCAGAGAGAAAATCCACCACTGGTTGGCATCCTTCCTCTCCCAATCTTGCCATTCCTTGACGTGCCCAATCTCTCCCTGCATATGCTTGGCAAAATGGAAGATGGTTGTGGTGGTCAGAAGTCAATAATCTCTTTTCCAGGATGTCAGTGCTGATGTTCCTCAAGATAATGGCCTACAGCCAACTATCTTCAGGCTGCTTCATCAATGGCCTTCTCTCTATTATAAAAGGTCATTAATAGGGATGTTTGTTGATGACAGCACAATTTACACTATCATTTGTGACTCCTCAATTACTAATCCAGGCTTGGGCTGACAAGTGGCAAATAAAATTCATGCCACACAAATGCCAGGTGATGACATTCCCAACAAGAGGGAACCTAACCATCACTCCTTGACATTCAATGGCATTCCCATTGCTGAATCCCCCAATATCAACATTTAGGATGTCACTATTGACCAGAAAATGAACTGGACTTGCCATATAAATACTACAGCTAAAAGGACAGGTCAAGGGCTAAGAATCCTGTGGAGAGAAACTCCCATCTTGACATCATCAACAAGGCACAAGTCAGGGATGTGATGGAATACTCTGCACTTGCCTGGATGGGGGCAGTTCCAACAACACGCAAGCTTCTTGCTCGACACCATCCGGGACAAAGCAACCCATTTGATTAATACGCCTTCCACAAATATTTAATCCCTCCACCCCCAATGAACAGTGGCAGCTGTCTGTACCATCTACAAAATACAATGCAAAATACAAGATACTCATTAAGGATCCTTAAGCAGCACCTTCCAAACCATCGTTATCATAAAGAGGGACCAGGCCACTAGTACCTGGGAACACCCAGTGAAAGTTCCACTCCAAGTCACTCATCATCCCGACTTGAAAATATAACACTGTTCCATTACTGTGGCTGACTCAGAATCCTGGACTTCCCTCTAACATCATTACACTTCATGGACTGCTTCAGTTCAAGAAGCAGCTCACCACTGCCACTTTATGATGGGCAACTAGGGATAGGCAATAAATCCTGGCCTAGCCAGCAACATGCACATCCCATAACTTATACATTTTTAAAGTAGTGCTGGGAGGGATGAACAAAGATCCAAAGAGACTTGTGCAGAGCTTAAACACCAGCATAGAAAGATTAGGTATAAGGGCCAATGTTAACTATCTAAATAGATAGTCTACACCATCAATGATGTAAGATCAGATGAGTACAGAGTATGCTGACAGATAGTTCTATGTAGAGACTCATTTTACACCTTAAACTATACATAGCTAGTATAACATTCAATGAAAGGTAAAGTTTATCGACAGTCTTGCTTCCAGCAATATCCACAAATCCTGACTCTGAACTTCATCTGAGGCCCATAACAGAAGGTTGACTGTCCTCGTTTCAATAGTGCAAATGCTATACTTTAATATAGTCTGTAAATATTGATTAAACCCACTGCTTTCAAAGCATAAAATTGAAGAGGAGAAGGTCTTGCTCTGACTGACTTAGCTAATCATGCTTACGAGGAATTGGGAAAAGAAAACAGACCATAAAAATCAACCCTAATACTTCCAGTCAGATATTCAAAATTGAGCTTCAGCAAACAGCTCAAAAATTAACTTCACTGAGAAAATGACTTCCAGGAATTAACAATACCATATAGACAACTCTGAGTAAGATTTGTGCAGAACTGATTAACATTTATGGGATTTCTCTATGGATTGAAATGAATAGGCGAGGTCAATTTTCTCAGGAAAAGCTGTTAGACTCACTTCTTAAAGGTCTTTCAAATAACAAAAAGATTTAATTAGAGTCTACATTGTCAATTTGTCTCTACATTTTCACTATAGTGCAGTCCAAAACTATGGGCCACCACGAGCATGGTGGCACAATGGTTAGCACTGCTGCCTCACAGCACTAAAGACTCAGGCTCAATTCCAGCCTTGGATCACTATTTATGTGGAGATTGTACATTCTCTCCTGGTTTCCTCCCGTGTCCAAAGATGTACGGGTGAGGTTGATTAGCCATGCTAAATTGGTCCTAGTTTCAGAGAGATTAATAGGGTAAATATGTGGGGTTATGGGTGATAGGGTCTAGTTGGGTTTGTGGTTAGTACAGAGTCAACAGGCTGAATAGCCTCCTTCTGCACTGTTGGCATTGTATGAAATATAAGCCACTTACTAATACACCCAATAATAACTTCTTTACCCAAAGTTAATTAGAATGTGGAGGGATAGTTGAAGTGAATAGCACGTAAGGGACAGCTAGATAACAACATGAAGGAGAAACGAGTAAAAAACTGTGCTGATGGATTGAAATGAAAAGAAAGAGAGAAAACTCATGAGTGCAAAGAAAGACCGCTTTCTCTGCTGGACACCCTGAGCTAGATTTTCCAGCCCACTCACCCCAAGACCAGAAACTCCCACCCAAGTTCAAGGAGCCTTTGCATAATGTGTCCCGCTTGCTATAATTCCTGTGGTGAGCGATACAGGAAAATTCCACCCACTGTATATATCTGCAGCAAGTATTGAACTGGGAAAAGTTCAGCTGCCTCCGATCATTTTATTAATAGTTATTCCTGATTACTCATTTTTGATTCATTCTGCTCTGTTTTCATCTACCCACAATAAATGGAAATAAATAGTGTGCAGGTCCCTATAATGAGCAGCCAATCTACCTCATGCCTAAGGAACAAATTTAATTACCACCACAGTCTTTTGAATTCCATGATTAGTGGGTTTTATCCCTTCCTAGCTGTTGATAGATTCTTTATTTGGTTGTGAATTGTTACTGCTTTATTAATATCAATGTTAAGGCAGACAGCTGCGAGAGATACGTGTATAACATATGGTGACAAAATCAGAAGTGGAAGAATGGCACATGGTGCAGGATGAAAACACAATCCTTATGTTTGATAAGGGGGTATGATTAAATATTTTGTACCTAGCAAGTGTTTGTGGAGTTATTTGTAAGGTCCAAATTTGCTGCTCCAATTTCCCTGATTTTCTCTCCCACCTACTCAAAGAACAAAGAACAAAGAACAACACAGCACGGGAAACAGGCCCTTCGGCCCAACGAGCCCACCCCGCCATCCTAACGTCTTAATGACATATAGAGACCAATATAGGGACAATTTGTTACCCAATCAGCCTAAGAGCACATTTTTGGGATGTGGGAGGAAACCGGAGCACCCAGAGAAAACCCACGCCACCACGGGGAGAACGCGCAAACTCCCGCAGACACAGGCCCAAATCCATGTGTCTGCACAGCAACAGCGATAGTCTCTGAGCTGTCATGTTGCCCATCTGATGGTCCAGTTTAAGCATACCCTAACGACATGAAGCACTAGGCCACTCCTGAAGTAACATCCAGGAGCAGCCCTCGCACGACCTGCCGAATGCATGCACCTTGTTGGTCAACAAGGTGGACCGAACAGCCTGTGGAAACAATTAAAGTATTTAAGCAGTCCTCCTATATCCCTCTATCTGCAGACCGCTCATGTGGCTGTCCAGGAGACCCTTAAACAACCCTAGCGTGCCTGCTCCCACCACCTTACTCAATGTAACATTAGTTGTAATATCTCTTGCAAACTAGATCCCACCAACAGGGGCCTGACAGTAGACTTGCACATGCGCACCACCTCCCTCAGTAGACTTTTTGCTGCTTTTGCAGTGAGCAACAGACTTGCTCAAAATTTTGCAAGTAGCATGTGTACAGGAGGGCTAAAAAAAACATACCCAAAACATACCCATTGGGAGGCAGGCCTTATGAGGATAGTTTGAGGGAGCTGGGACTCTTCTCCCTGGAGAGACGTAGGTTGAGAGGCGACCTGATAGAGGTTTATAAAATGTTGAGAGGAATAGATAGGGTGGACTCTCAGAGACTATTTCCCCAAGCTGAAATGGTCACTACGAGAGGACACAGATTTAAGGTGCAGGGAAGCAAATACAGAGGGGATGTTAGGGGTAAGTTTTTCACTCAGAGGGTGATGTGTGAATGGAATCGGTTGCCGTCTGAGGTGGTAGAGGCGAACTCGCTGGGGTCTTTTAAAAGACTTCTGGATGAGTGTATGGGAACGAATGGGATAGGGGGTTATAGATAGGTCTGTGGATTGGTAGGTATAGATGTGATCGGTGCAACTCATGGGCCGAAGGGCCTGTTTGTGCTGTAGTGTTCTATGTTCTATAAACGGCAAATCTGAAACTCTCTGTTTCAAGTCTGCCCAGCACTTAAATAACAAATGGTAAAATAGACCCTATGTGTGCAAACCACATCTTTTTCCTTTATGTTTAAAACCCACAACTTCTCAGTTAGAACATTGGAGAAAAACACATTGCTGACGAGTCCTCTTTCTGTTCTCTCTCCAGGACCAAGTTGAGAAGTCACCCATCGTGCACTTTGAATAAACAATTACACACATCTCCCCGACAACCTGAAAACTAGTTGAGCTGAAGGTGAGGCTAACATCACCTGAATGTTAATCTTAGGGGGGCACTCTGACCGTGAGGAAGGCTGAACTTGGGGATAAGGGGATTGCAAAGATCTGAACTAAAATGCTTTCATCCGAGTGATCATCACATTCACAAACCCATTGAGTTGTTGTCAAAAAGTACAATTTATTTGGTGATGGAGCAACCATGACCCTGAATGGTTGCACAGCCTTGCAATGTCTTGAGTGGAGGTGTCTGGCTTAAGTTCATCCTCCCTGTGGATGGCCAGAGGACCCTGACCTGAAAGGAGGTCAAAGTGCCATGTTCTCTGTGTAGCCAAAATCCTGGTGGTACCCACCAGAGTGAATGGCCGTAGAGTGCATGGAAAGCACAAATCTGGTAGGACCTGCTGGATCAAAGTCTCCATGGTAGTCACCAACTTTCCCATGTGGCCTTGAGGCACATATCTGTCAGAGCAACATCTGACAGAACAGGGAGAGACTGTTCGATATTGTGTTCTGGTCCATTGAGACAGACTCTCTAAGCTATGCTTGAGGTTCTGCTGCCTCTCTTTGCATCTCCACCAGAGATCTGACAACCCCTTCTAGAGGTCCTTCGCCTCAACGAGTGGCTATTTTTTAAGCAGCACTAAGTGCCTGAGATGTGGGCTGTCCCTGCCTCCGATTGCTACAGGGACATATCTGTGAGGTGTTCCCCAGAGAGTAATCCTGAGTCTAACCTTGAACTACACTCCACCACATTGCATGTCTGTGTTGGCTGATGGTGTGAGTGAGCACTGTGACGATTCTTCCTGAACCCCCACATCCTCAGATATGCCCCAGGGTCTCAGAGCCACTGGGCTGGCTAGCTGCCATGGGGTCTGCTGGTACTTGCAAAATACAGAAGGACAGTTCTAGTGCATGATCTGAAGCTAATTGAGAGTATATTTCAGTCAGTGGAATCACAGCATTGGCTGAAGAGATGGAGTTGAGATCCGTACTAGTTTGTTGCGAGAGACCTATTTCTGCACGGTCACAGGAGTGATCCTGGTCCTCACCAGAAAGCTCTGCAGCAGTCTCCTTAAACTTGCTAAGGATAAGTACCTCTGCCGTTCCTTCTGGGTCTGAACTCACTCTGGCTTGTTGTGTGCAAGTTTGACTTGGAAAGAGATGTGATCAAGCGGATGAAGCAGAAATGTCCCTCCCTATCCCAGAAGGGATAGAGATTGAATGTGAACAAAAAGATGGGATGGTGATGTTGTAAAAGTCTTGTTGAGAGAGTTAGTATTTTTCCCCAGTGAGTGAATGTGAGAGATCCAGAAAGACAGTAGCTGTTTGAGTACAAGATGCCTTGCTGAAAGCTTGATAGTTGAGGGAGCTGAGAGAAAATCTATCCTGGCAGAGTGAATGAGATTGCTCAGAATCCTACAGTGCAGATAGAGGCCATTTGGCCCATTGATTCTGCACCAATCACAATCCCACCCAGGCCCCATTTCCATAATCCCATGCATTTACCATAGCTAGTCCTCCTGATACTAAGGAGCAAATAGCATGGTAAATCCACCTAACCCACATATTTTTATAACATGGAAGGAAACCAGAGCACCAGGAGGAAATCCATAGGGAGAATGTGCACACTCCACATAGACAGTGACTTAAGACTAGCATTCAACATATGTCCCTGGCACTGTGAGGCAGCAGTGCTAACCATTGTGCCACCATGTCATATTTATCCACTTCCTACACTGGATGGTACACTTCATGGACAGGTGACAGCACACTGACCTCTTACACAACAGCCTTCAGGCTGGAGAGGTGAGGTTGCTGTGTTTCTTTCAGCTGGTCCTTGGGCTAGAACATGTCTGTTTACTGGGCTCCTCAATAAGGCCCTTGAGGGCCAGACAATAAAAGCTAGTACTTTCTCTTTTCCTGAGGAGACTTGCCTTTTGCTTCTGGCTTTCTGATCTATTAACAGGTAAATTGGAAAGGACAATAAGAGTGTACTGGACTGGTATTTAAATATGGTGCGAGGAGCTTTGAACTGGTCAGCTGATGACAGGCAGACAAATCAATTGATAGCTCATTAGGTGATTTGGAGGGGAACTCACTTGTGTGCAATTGGAGCCACCCACCACTGCACTTAGTTTCAAAAATGGAGAATTCCATCAATAGTTAACTTCAGGAGATTGACCAAGACAACTTGTAAGGTTTGTGTGTTTCACAAAATGTTCATACAATTGAGGAAAAAGTGTAAGATTGTCTAACTGAGCTTGCCCTCAGCATGCTGAGAGACTGGAACTCATTTGTATTTCATAATTCTTTCCCTCCCTGAAGAGTCAAATATAATGATGTTAAATGTCAGTTCTTTACAAAATGTATAAGTCATGCTTTGGGGTTACTTGTTCCAGATTAAGCCTTGTTGTAGTTAAGTTATTGCATGCAAATGTGAGTCAATTCAAAGTCATTCTCATCAGTAAACTGATTCCAAGAAAATTAAAGCTCAGTTGAAGCTTTGTAAAAGCTAGCCTTTTGACAAAAAAAAATGTTCAGCATGAGGTGAAATTTTTCATCACATTCTTAAAATCTAAATATTTCATAAATATTCATTAATTTCAAGGTTAGTGCAGCATGCAATTGGTTATGAAACATTTTTGAGTTCTCCTTTTGTACCACTAATCTAGTTTTTATGTATTCCCAAAACGGTCATGGTTAAATTCGTGATGTTTTCTAAAAGATGTTGACTTCAGGACAAGTACTCAAAACAAAGATACCATTACATTCTTAAGTACTTTTTCATTTGGTATTTTTCTAACAAGAGCACAGTCTATGTTTAAAGAAAAAAAGCCAGTACCTACAATGTGAGAGATAATGGCTCAGTGTTATTATTGCTACACTATAAATCCAGAAACTCAGCTCATGTTCTGTGGACCTGTGTTTTGAATTGTTGAATTCCATAAAAAAAAACTAGAATTAAGTATCTGTTGACTGTGAAACCATTGCCGATTGTCACAAAACCCATCTGGTTCACTAATGTCCTTTAGGGAAGGAAATCTGCCATCCTTACCTGGTCTGGCCTACATGTGGCTCCAGAGCTACAGTAGTGTGGTTGACTTGTGGGGTTTCCACTCGCTGCTTCAGTTTCCTCCCACAGAAAGATGTGTAGGTTAAGTACACTAGCTTTACTAATTGTTGCTTAGTGTCTTGGGATCAGTAAGGTAAACACGTGGAGTTACAGGGATAGAATCTGGGTGCAATTGTTGCCAGAGCAGGTTTAATGGCTAAACGGTCTCTTTCTGCATTGCAGGGTTCTATGTCTCTTAACTACCCTCAGAGAACTAGGGATGGACAGTACATACTGGCCAGCCAGTGATGTCCATATCCTACGAACGAATATAAAAAAAGTTACCATTTAGAACAAAAGTAGAGCAGAGAGGAATGTACATGCATATAAACACGATCTACAGTACCCACATCCCAGCATAATATTGTCCAGACAGTAATGGGAGTAAATTCAATATTGCTTTTTGAATGAGAACTTATTTTAAAAGCTTAAATTCATCATTAATGTTTTCAGATCTCAATGAAAATGTCCTTGGGTTAAGTTCTCCCTGCTCTTCCAATTCACTGTTAGGTCATCTCTTCCATGCAGTTCTTCGCCAATATATCCCCCAATAATGCAAGCATCATCGATGCCTTAGCTATGATTTCAGCACACTCTCCTTCTCCCCAAGTACTCTACAGCTGGCATGTTTCGCCTGTAGCAGAGGAACAATGCTTTTCACTGTACACCAATACATGTGACAATAGCAAATTAAATCAAATTTTTGCAAACACCGGGTCAACAATCTTCTAAATGAAGGATTTTTATAGCTTGCAATTAAGTGTAGATCTGTACCTGTTGACAGGTATTTAGGTAGTTCTGGTGGGAGTATCATGATCCAGCTATGGAGTCTATCAACACCCTTGCATTTGAGGTAGTGCTAACCAGGTCAAAAGGAAAGAGATATGTGCTGATGCTAGAGATTTGCACAAACCTGCAATGTGATATTTTGGCCAATACACACTGTCTGCACATTGGTGAACTGTTAATCCTTCCGGACAATGCGGTGTAATATAAAATTAATAACACTCCAAATATAGAATCATGTTTACTTCATTGCTGAAAGTTTTGTAGACCAGACATGTGGTGCAAGCCAACTGTTTACTTGATGTTGCTTCTGCCCATTCTAAAAATAATTCTCATGTTATCACAAAACCTGAAAGGTCGAGGATGAGACCTAAGCATCAGACAAATTGAAATTCATCAGTTTAGTGCGTGGTAATGTTGTCACAGATTTGCCACATATAGCTATCTCTTCTGCAGACTTGTGTTTTATGCATGGTAATTACCAAAAACCCACATTTTCTGTGTTGCTGTATTTCTGCATGATGAGTCAAACATAACAAAGCCAGTAATTAGTGGCAAATCTGACTAAACCAAGCCACTAAACCTACAATTTCACACATGCGCGCTGAGCATACATGAAATAAGGCTAGTGGGATAGCAGAGGTTGGTTCCGTTTTAATGGCACACTGCAAATAATGATATTGATTTAACACAGTAGCGATCATTTACCCAATTCTCAAAGGGTGATCCAATTAATTTAAGTAAGTCAGCCATTTTCCAATACTTGTCAGCCTTCTTAAGCTGCTGTGCTCTGAATTAAAGTAAAAGTGGACTTTTTTTTTCCGTTTGTGTAATTTGCAAATTAAATAGCGTTAAAGTTGTACCATTACAGAAATCAGAACAGGAAGGAGCTTATTCAGCTCATCGCACTGGTGTGTTTTTATTCCTCAACATATAACTTATTCATAAAAATAAGACAGCACACTGGTTAATCCCTGGTTTCTCACAACACCAGGGACCAGGTTCAGTTCTTAGCTTGGATCTTTGTCTGTGTGGAGTTGGCACATTCTCCTCATGTCTGCGTGGGTTTCCTCCAGATGCTCGAGTTTCCACCCACAGTCTGAAATATGTGCTGATTAGCTGGATTGACTTGAACAG
The DNA here is from genome assembly GCA_024679065.1 of Sphyrna mokarran. Taxonomy (NCBI): domain Eukaryota; kingdom Metazoa; phylum Chordata; class Chondrichthyes; order Carcharhiniformes; family Carcharhinidae; genus Sphyrna; species Sphyrna mokarran. Next base: position 10,977,211 of record JAGIQG010000019.1, read on the forward strand.
GTGCCGGAGCGTGTGACTAGGGGTATTTCACCGTAACTTCATTGCAGTGTTAATGTAAGCCTTACTTATGATACTAATAAATACATATTTGTACATTACATGGCTGTTCAAAGTTGACTTACATAAGTTACAAACCAGCTCACCTCCTTCAAACAATGCATGTTACTCACAAGATTTTCTGTTATTCTCAATATTTACAAGACTCATTACATCAAACATATAGACCAAGGGTTTTCCAGGCGCTTGGTGTACTTAGATGTGACTTTTCCTCAATGTGCCATTGGGCAGCTTCCCTGAGCTTTACTGCATCCCTGGCATATAGCCCTGAATGTCCCAGTCTGCAGCACCTGATTGTGGACAACTCTTTGCTCTGGAAGTTGTGGTTATCCAGTTGCAATTGATGTTGATCTCACCCCTGGGAACAGTCAGTAGAGTGTAGAATCCTGCATTGAGGAGCCGTGTGAGATGAATCTCCACAAAAGCTACTGCAATTCTTTCTAGGTCTTCTCTGCAAAGACACATTCAAGATGGAGGTGGACTACAATCTCTTTTCCTCACATCCCATGCGCCCCCCACTTATCCCCCACACTACATCCTGTACGATGGCAAATTGCAAACCTGGGCGTGCAGCAAAAGGAGCTGGGAGGGCCTTTTTCATCATGAAACTAGTTATTTATCATTTGGTGCTTATTTAAAAATTCTGTTGATGAGAAGTTCTGCGGAATTAATTTTACAGTCGGCTCAGGTAACTGTCCAATAGGATTCTCCCATCTCCTATTCCTGCAGGACTTTGAGGACGTTATGTGCCTAATGGTCTTGTTGTCAAAGGTGTTTCACTGTAAACTTCTCCTTGAAGGGCTGGTGATCAGGCTGGCCCAACTGCTTTGGAAATGCCTCATCAACATGGCCGGATCCATCCTTCACAACACTTGGTACAGACACACCTGGGTTAATGTCTGATTGAAGGCTAAATGTAGATACTGCTCAACCATGAGGAGCCATCACAACCAACATTAATTCTATCCTTCTACTTTAGGGTCACACCTGAGGTCAGTTGCCTCTGATTCAGATGGCTTCAGATTCCTTTGAAGAATCCAAACTCTAAACTGACATACCAGTGAAGGAGTGCTGCCTTGTTGGAAATGTTAAACTGAGGCCCTGTCTTATGTCTCAGGCAGATTTAACACTAAGGGGAAACTTAGCAATCCATCTAGCCTGCACATCTTTGGAATATGGGAGGAAACCAGACAAAACCCACACAGACAAGGGGAGAATTGTGCAAACTCCACACAGACAGCGGCCCAAGGCGGGAATCAAACCCAGGTCCCTGGTGCTGTGAGGCAGCAGTGTGCCACTGTGCCTACCTAGGATAAATGCATGGGGTTGTGAGAATAGGCCCTAGGTGGGATTGTGGTCTTTGTAGACTCGATGGGCAGAATGGTTTTTTTCCACACTGTAGGATTCTACGTAAGCGTTTCTATGCCTCTAAAACATCCCATTGCTTTATCTCAAAGATCTGGACCTTGGGTAAGACACACTTTCGGAGAGTTGGTGCAGGCTCAATGGGCCAAATCGCCATTTCTGCACTGTGGAAACTCTTTGGGTACATACAAATGAAAGTTCCCATCCAGCAGATGTCATGAGATTATGACACCATGGGCTGGAATTTACAACCTCGCTCGTCCAAAAACTGTAAAATCCCGCCCGTGGTCAAGGGAACTTTCCACAGTCCACCCATTACCCGCTCCAATTCCCGTGGCAGGCAGGATGGTAAAATTCCAGCCACTGGGTGAGAACTATGTGGCTGTTTTTCCCTCCTCGCTGACTGCGTGACATTGGAACCACTGCACCAAGGGGCAGACATTCAGATGTGGAGCCTGGAATTGTCGATCCCTCAATTTTGAATGTTGGTCAGGTTGTAGACAAAAGACAGCAGTAAATGTTAGCCACATTAACTGATGACCAAGTCCCTTTCCATTCAGATATATTGACAGTGGGAAATGGCAGATAAAAATGCGTTATTTGTGGAAGGAACCTCCAGGAAGTCCTGCACCGCAGAGAGCAAGCACGTCTAGGCTTTTTGCATGGATATGAAATGTTGAAAGGCCAACTGGCATGAAATAGATTTTTTTTAAATGACCCTGAAGAAGGAAGTGATAAAAAAAATGATTTAGGTAAATACTTATTGAATTTCATAGGTGAATAAACTGCATTTTGTGTTGTTAAACTCATTACAATACTTATTACAGTGACATCTTGCATCATTTCCAGCATTTTTACTTTTTCATCATAAGGTCATGGGTTCAAATCCCACAATGAATTTTTGAACACATAACCTAGGCTTGTATTGCATTGTGAGAGGGTCTGTTGTTTTTAGATAAGGCATTAAGCACGGGCCCTATCTGCCTATTTAAGTGGATGTAACAAATCTTGGGGCCAAGACACTGCCCTCCTTTAACAGCAACAGAACAGATTATCTGACCATTCATTTGCTCCGCACATATTTGTCACCGTGTTTACCTAATAATAGCAGTCGCTGCACCTCCAAAGTCATTCATCAGCCTCTGAAGTGCTTGGAATATGGTCCTTATAAATGCAAGTTATTTATTTCTTCTTTAAAGAACAAACGTTAAACAGTTCTTCGAAACTTCGCTGTAGCTAATCATAGACTCCCTGCAATACAGAAAAAGGCCATTCAGCCAATCATGCCTGCACCAGCAACAATCCCAACCAGACCCTATCCCTGTAACCCCACGTATTTACTCTGCAAGTCTGTCTGTCTCGAAGGGGCAATTTATCATGGCCAATCTACCTAACTTGCACATCTTTGGGAGGAAACTAGAGCATCCAGCAGAAATCAACACCGACACAGGGTGGAATGTGCAGAGTCCACCCCATCAGTTACCCAAAGCAGGAATGCTCCTTGGCGCTGTGAGGCAGCAGTGCTAACCACCGTGGCACCCTTAGCTCATGAAAAAATCCAGAGCCCAATGAGACATTGACCCAGAGTGGTTCAGATTCCCTTCCAGTTCTACATTGACGCACCAGGTATAGAGTCATAGAGATTTACACATGGAAACAGGCTCATCATCCCAACTTGTCCATGCCGCCCAGTTTTTAAACCATAAGCTATTCCCCATTTGGCCTCTATCCCTTCATACCCATATTTACCCTTGTAAGTAAAGTCATACAGGCAAGTGCTAAGTCAGGTAGTGGTTGGAGCATCCCAGTTGTTCTCTTCTTGTGAGTGAAGATGACCTATGCCAGCAATGCAAAACTGGCTCACGGTCATTTGACAGGTTTTTATTTTCCATTGATCTAGAATAAGTTTGACTGGGCTTTTAATTTCAAACAAAGTAAAAGTGGCATTCAGGTTAGGAAATGAGCTTCCAAGAAAACTCTGAAGCTATCATTCTGCAAACCTTACTGACGGTGCCATAGTGGTTAGCACTACTGCCTCACAGTGCCAGGAACTTGGGTTCGATTCCCAGCTTGGGTGTAGTTTGCACATTCTCCCCGTGTCTGCATGGGTTTCCTTTTGGGTGTTCAGGTTTCCTCCCACAGTCCAAAGGTTAAGTGGATTGGCCATGCTAAATTGCTCCTTAGTGTCAGGCAACTAGCTAAAGTAAATGCATTAGGATTATGGAGATAGAGTCTGGGTGGGATTGTTGTTAGTGCAGACCCAATGGGCCAAATGGCCTCCTTCTGCATTGAAAGAAACTTATTAGGATATTATGAGCAGCTAAGATGAAAACCAATGGTCGATTTACCATCAGCCCACTTCATGCTGCCATTGCTTAGTCCTACTAGACAAGGAGAAGCCACAGTATGGGCATTAGATGAAGCTGTTTCCATCTGCGGTCAAATAACCCTTCAACAAATAGGAACAGGGAAGACTCTTGAGCAGGACAATGTGAGGCCTGGCCTCCTAACTCTCGAGACTCTGGTTAAGGTAACTATAAAGAATAGATCAAAATAGGTAGCAATTGTTTTCCTCGAGTTTAAATCTGATATTGTCACTGGACATTCTCTTTCTTCAGAATATTATAGCTTGGTGCCTTTCCAAATCTCGAATCTTTTTTTTTAAAAATTCTATTCTAAAGACACCGGTGTCCAATTAGTAATTAATTACTGATTAAAAGTAATGACATCAATAATGAGTTGGGTTGAACCACAGTGGGCTGGTTCGTCACCCCATTCCCACCCCCCCCCTCTTGCTCCAGTCAGTTTTACTGAAGTGCATGTTTTTTGCACAAAGGTGTACTTACTTAACAAAAACACAAACTGCACTCTTTAACTACAAGTCGATTAGAGTGAATGGTAATCGTATGGAAAACGTGAGCTCGCACAAAGCATTCACACATGAAGGGACCCACAATCTAGACACATATTTGTTGAAACAAAATGTACCAAACTGAACAGTATCAAAAGGAAATTTATCATCCAGTACTAATAGTTATCATGTTTGCGGATGAATGTTAGCAACAAAATAAATATTTTCATGTATTGAGTGAATTCAAAGCCTCTATGGAAGGAATTTTTTATTTTTGGTGTCTAACATATGTAGCCAGTTTGAAATGTACATAGAAACATCGCTGTGACCAGTTGCTGATAAGTTGGATTCTTTAAACACATTGCAGAGGTGCGTACCCCAAGCCAGTTATGAATTGTAATCCCTGATGCCATTAGTTTCGCATTTAACTTAAAGTTGGTGGTCTGATGGTCTAATTAAGGGTGGGACGGCATTAATGCCAGTACATTTCAAACTTCCGGGTTAGAAAATTAAAAAATAGGGCAAGCCGGGCCATTAGCGTAAACAGAATGGGACTGACTTGCTGGGGTCTTCAGAGCTGAATTGCTGGATTCTATGTATTTTGTGTGGCCCATAGACCACAATATGAACAACACTGCTGTTTGATGGACCAGAACAATGTTATATGCTGCAGGATTGTTTTAAGAGTCAGTCATGTGATTTGATGATGTCATTGGGGAGCCGGTCACGTGACTTGATGATAATGATGTCGTTGGGGTGTTTCACAGCTCTTGTTTAGCTTGTGTTTTTTTTTGCACTGTTAACTGCTTCTCCAATAAACCAATGTTATCATTCTGATGTGCAAACCATGGGGGTGATTCTCCCATGCTACCACGTTGCTTTTGTACTGAAGTGGGCCAGGAAATTTGAGTGAAGGCCACTTCACAGGCTCCCCGCCAGTTGCCATGGTCTCCACAAGCCCCCGGCACTGCCAGAACTGTGGCAGAATTCGGTGTGGAGCTGAATAAATTATTCAAACTTAATCACCATCGTTTTCAATTATCATCAGCAAGCCCAGAACTGAAGTCTTCAATCCCACTATCCATCCCCAACCCCTCACCAGCTGGGGTATTTCACTCCAGCATGGGTTAGTATAGCATCCCACTTGTGGGGAGCTGGCAGCCCAACTCTGCTGGAGTGAAGTGGGGGGGCAATTAAGGGACTGCCAAAGGGTTAAGAGCTGGAATGCCTGCCCCCTGGGCCTTGCTACCTTGGCAATCTAGTTTGGGTGCCCTGGCGATGCTCATGGCAAAATGTTTAATACCTAATGGGGGAGGGTCTGAGCTTGGGCTGAGTGACAGAGGAAGGGAGGCTTGCTATCAGGGCTGCAGGGGTGGTGTTGTGGGCATTGAGGCTGGCTTGGGCATGTTCAGGGGACCAGTGATTGGGCCATAAGGGGGAGGAGGGGGGCTGGCATGGCTGGCAATGTGGGTATCATGGGACTGACCAGCAGTGCAGGGCTGGCATGCATGTGCCAATCTCAGTGCTGACAGATTGGCACGTGCGCAATAGCCCGCTATGCTGCTGGCCTCTCTCTCGCAGCCCTGCCCACTGTCTTTCAGCATGCCTCACATTGAGGGGCTCCGCACAGAGTGTGCGAGATTCATTTTGAAACTCCTGTTTGGAAAAAAACTGGGATTTATACATTAGCTGAGTTTCTGGATTAATCGCCCAGTGATGATATCACTAGGCTGTCATCTCACCTGTTTGCAGTTTGAGCTGAGGCTGCAGGTTGGATAGGCAACCAATTTGAGACAAAGGCTGCAATTTTACCAGCGCACCCACTCCAAATCCGGGGCTGGGCAAGACTCAAAGAATTGCATTCCCTGTTGGCCTCGGGCGGGATCGTGAACCTCGGGAGGACATCGTATATTCCACCCAAAGAGGCAGTCAGGAACTTTGAATATGGTAATAAGGCAATTACAATGCATTGTAATTCAATCTTCAACTCTAACATGGCATTGGTTTGAGGCCAAATAGATTTATTTGGGTAGCAAAAGCCATTAGCTTTTGGAGCACTGCCCCTTCATCAAATAAGTGGAAGTTCCATTCATAAACACCTCCCACTCACCTGATGAATGTTTATGAACAGAACTCCCACTCACTTGATGAAGGGCAGTGCTCTGAAAGCTAGTGGTTTGTGCTACCAAATAAATCTGTTGGACTTTAACCTGGTGTTGTGAGACTTCTTACTGTGTTTACTCCAGTCCAATGCTGGCATCTCCACATCATTAGTTTGAAGAACAGGGCAATTAACCCTGTTGTCCTAGCTAATATTTAACCCTCGATGAACATGACAAGAGATAAATGATCTGTGTCATTATCACACTGCTGCTAATTGGAGTGTGTGGTGTGCAAATTGGCTGCACCATTTGCTTCTCAGTAACTTCAAAGCTACTTCATGAGCTGTCAAGTGTGTTGAGACTTCCAGTGGCTGGGAGAAGCACTATGTTAATGCAAATGCTGCTGGTTACCAGAGCAATGGGTAACTTGGCAGCTTTATCAAAGTGCAGACTTGGTGGATTCAGGAGAAAAGTGGCATTACAAACCTGAGTCCAAGTGGTAAATGTAAGGTTGGGGGTGGTGGGTGTTGAGGAACTTAGTCATAAAATTAAACTGTTGGTAAATCTCAGCAGGTCTGACAGAATATGGAGAGAGAGAGTACAGCAAACACTTTGAGTCTGGATGATATTTCATCAGAGCTCAACAAGTATTTTCAGCTTTTGCTTCAGATTCCAGCATGGGTGGCACAGTATTTAAATTTTTTAAAGTTTATTTATTTATTAGTGTCACAAGTAAGCTTAGATTCACACTGCAGTGAAGTTACTGTGAAACTAGTGTTACTGTGACGTTGGTGTCCAATGTTTGGCACTGCTGCCTCACAGCGCCAGAGACCTGGGTTCGATTCCCAGTTTAGGTCACTGTTTGTGTGGACTTGCATATTCTCGCCTGTCTGTTAGTTTTCTCCGATTGCTCCAGTTTCCTCCCACAGTCTGAAAGACCAACTGGTTAGATGCATTGGCCGTGCTAAACTCCCCCTCAGTGTCCCCGAGCGGGCGACAGAATGTGGCAACTAGGGGATTTCACAGTAACTTCATTTGCAGTGTTAATGTAAACCCAACTGTGTCACTAATAAATAAACTTACCTATTTTGCCTTTAGTTTTAAAGTTCCTTGGATGGTTTTTCTACTGAACTTCTGTCCACCCCAAGCTCTCTACAGTGTTACACTGGATAGGCCAAGGCCTAGGTCAGCCAGCCAGCCCTTGTTCCCCTAGAAACCTTAAATGGCCAATTATTGACCATTTAAACATAGAACATAGAACAGTGCAGCACAAACAGGCCCTTCGGCCCATGAGTTGTGCCGATCACATCTACCAATCCACAGACCTATCTATAACCCCCCTATCCTATTCTTTTCCATATACTCATCCAGAAGTCTCTTAAAAGACCCCAGTGAGTTTGCCTCAACAACCTCCGACGGCAGTCGGTTCCATTCACTCACCACCCTCTGAGTGAAAAACCTACCCTGACATCTCCTTTGTATTTGCTTCCCTGCACCTTAAATCTGTGTCCTCTCGTAGTGACCATTTCAGCTTGGGGAAATAATCTCTGAGAATCCACCCTATTTATCCCTGTCAACATTTTATAAACCTCTATCAGGTCGCCTCTCAACATACGTCTCTCCAGTGAGAAGAGTCCCAGCTCCCTCAACCTATCTTCATAAGGCCTGCCTCCCAATCCAGGCAGCATCCCGAGACAGTTTCCCACCCAGCCTCAATTTTCGAGGTGCCAGGAGGAGTTCAAAGGCAGGGGAAGCCCAAACAATAATCCTGTTCAGGCCTTAGACAGGGAAAAGGATTGCCTCTCTAACAGCAATCCCCTTCTACAAGCGTTAGGACTTAGGCTCCTGCGACTGTTTGCATAATCTCATAGAATCCGACAAATTAGAAGGCGGCCATTTGGTCCATTAAGCCTGCATCAACCACAATCCCACCCAGGCCCTATCTCCATAATCTTATACATTTACCTTGCTAATCCCCCTAGGCAATTTACCATGGCCAATCCACTTAACCTGCAGGAAGACACGGAGTGTTGAAAGCTCGCAATTTTACTATCAAATAAATCGGTTGGATTAAAAATTGGTGTTGCTAAATTCTTACTGACATCTTTGGAGTGTGAGAGCCAAACTGGAGCATCGGAAGAAACCCACACAGACACGGGGAGGATGTGCAGACTCCACACACAGTAATTCAAGGCAGGAATTGAACCCAGCTTCCTGGCGCTGTGAGGCAACAGTGATAACTACTGTGCCATCCTGTTGCCTAGCTCAATCCTGTCTACTTCTGAGGCTCGTTAGTAGATGTCAAGAAACACCACCTCCAGACAATTTGCACCTATTGGAATGTTAAATGGTTGCAGGGCAGGCAGCAACAGTAGGGATCTCTGTTAACTCCTAGTATGGCAGGAAGGAAAAGCCGTCTTCCTAAAAATCCTGGCCAAGAAGTTATGAAAAACTTTTAAAACAACAAGTTTCATTGGCAAGCTTTGAGAACGCTCAGAAATTTAGCAATGCCAAGTTGTAGCTTGGGGTCAGTTTATATAGGTCCAAACAAGAAGGGATAATCTGTTTATTATTCATCATACCAAGACAGGTTGTATATATTGAATTAAGTATGTTTGATCCCAATCATTGCTTTGTGTGTTCACTTGTTATAAAATGAAGTGATTTAACATTTCTATTTGATCTAGCTGGCGTCTTACTGTGCAATCTTCAAGAAAATTGAAAAGGCACATATACAAAAATATGAATATTTGCTGAGGCAACACTACTGTAGCCCTGGCTAAATTCATCACAGGAGCTAAATATTGAACAGTGTGGGCACACTCAGACCACTGACTAGGACAGATAAGTACATGAGAGATTGGCCCGGATTTACGTCCCGGATTGGGTTGACAAAGTTGAGGCTTCCCAGTTCAGCAAACCCAACCATTAAAAAAATGCCTATTTACAGGTCAGGTGCTGCAGTTGGTCCCACTGGTAGCTCATCATTGCCCGTAGGTTTCCTGCCAGTGTGGGGTGATGCCAGTGGGAATTGCCACTGATTGCGGTAGGACCAGAGAATGTCGCCAGCAAATAACATGCCACATCCTGCCAGAAGGGAATGTGTAGCTGGAGAATCTCACCCAGAGTATAAGGAGGAACGTTCTTGTTGAAGTAGACCCTCTTCTCTTCCCCCTGCCCAGTATCTAACTTTACATTGCTGCTGCCCACACCTCTGATAATAGCTAGCCATCCAGCTTTAAGAGTCTGTTTGCCTCTCAGCTGGGCAGGGAAACTGGGTAGAATTTTCCAGCGATGTTGGAAATTCCTGCTTGACGGTCAATGGCATTTCACGTTCTCTGTGACCTGCCTGCTAAAATTCCAGTGGCAGGCAGGATGGGAAAATTCCAGGTCCACTGCAACAAGAATGTTCCTCTTCAGGTACTCTGGGTGAGCTTCTCCAGCCTCCCAGCTGTGTGTTCCCCTCTGGCAGGATGTAGTGTGTAATTTACTGGTGGTGGCATTCTCTGGTGCTGCCGTAGTCAGTGGCAATTCCCATTGGTGCCACCCCCATGCCAACAGGAAGCTCACGGGCAATAGTGAGCTCCCAACGGCACTAACTGCATCACCTGACCTATAAATGGACATTTTTGATGGATGGCATTGCTGAACCAGGAAGCCTCAACTCTGTGAACCCAATCCGAGACATAATTCTAGGCCAATCTCAAGTACTATTATCAGTTTCCTGTCCCCTACTCTTTTTTTCCCCCTTCCATTGTCATGGGCGAAAAATCAAGCCAAAACTCAAAATTTTACTGGCACGCCTACCCCAATTCCAGGAGCGGGCAAAGCTTGACGATGTCATTCTCCATTGGGCACAGGCAGGATAGTATAAACCTCAGGCAGATATGCAAGTAAATTTTCACCCTAAGTGTCACAATGAGAGATATTTTAATGGAAATCAAAGTCGGTCTTAACCAAAGAGAATCATGCACCTATTTGATTCTCACAGAACTGTCTGTGAATCACTGAGATTCCTGCAAAAATGCCCCACTTCCCTTGCCCACTTCTACTCTCCACACAAAATTTCATTACGTGGTTCAAGATTACCCTTCAAAAACATTAATGACTGACTAATTAGTTATTAATTTGTAGTCAATTTCAAAATGATTTAACATGTAAATGAGTTGGTGAGTAATTATTTGCTGGTGGCTAATTATCTGGCAGTTGCTTCAGAAATAATTATTTCCTAATGGCTAATACGTTTGCTGTTAGCTACTAATGAGTCGGAGAATCTCAGAATGCCTTGATTGTTAGTTGCCTGCTACCAGAGGAACAGACAGTCCATTACAGCAACAATGCAGTTGAAGAGTTCCTTAGTTGACCTATTAGGCAGGACACTTGAGTGATATGAAAAGGGGCGCCTGTTCAGTCGGTTTTTGCTCTCACCGTAATTTCTGCTAGCCAAGAGATAATTTAGCTGTAATACAGAATGATTAAAAGCATCAAAGATTTTAAAAAAAGAAATCATTTCAGATCTACTCATTGTTAACATTGAATCTATTATCGCTCAAATGCAAAAGGAAGTCCCACTGGACTCTCCATCACATCTTAAACTGTCAACTCACATATTTTAAAACAAGCATAATATATTCAGACTTCATTCACATTTCAAAAATAAATCCATTGGCACTTTTTTAAAATTTTCTTCCTCTTCTGTTTCACACTATTACTCATTCAGTTAGTAGAAGGGCAGCTAGAGTGAGGGACTTCTGAACGATTCCCTTCAAACTTCAGCTTCACATTAGGGAGACAAAAAGCATTGTTTTGGCCAACTTGTTGCAACTAAGTTTTAATTGTCCAGTCAGATGCATAAATCGGGGTGGGGAGACTGGCGCTACCTTGGTCCAACTTCCAAATGGTCTTCCTCATTTTGCATGCAGCAATTTGTGCACCTCTTGACTCAGGGGTAACACTCTCTCCTCTTAGATTGTTTTAACATGCCTTTAGGGGAATTCCAGTGTGCCTTCACTTTAAAGGAAGTGTGTCACATGATTCAGCCTCAGTTTACTTTGACCTGGAGCAGAACCACAGACATAACTCCGATGTCCTCCAGCTCTCTGTCCACGCGTGCATAGAATTAATAAATGAACCCACAAGGAGTCTACACAATGCTTCAAGTGGTTTAAAGTTTTAAAAATGTATCTGTTAGTGTCTCAAGTAGGCTAACATCAACACTGAAATGAAATTACTGTGAAAATCCCCTAGTTGCCACACTACACCTGTTTGTGTACGCTGAGGGAGAATTTTAAATTGGTCAATGCTGTTAACCAGCACATCTTTTGGACTGTGGGAGGAAACCCACACAGACATGGGGAGAACATGCAGATTCCACACAGTGACCCAAGCTGGGAATTTAACCCAGGTCCCTGAGATAGCAGGGCTAAAGACAATGCCACCATGCTGTTCATTGGTATCTCTTATAACACACAACACAAATTAGAAAGTTATGGGATCAAACCTCCCTAAAGGATTCCTGGATGTATTTCTGAGGGAGTGCTGCTTTGTCAAAAGTGTCATTTGCGTGAACTAGTAATCTCTGCCTGCTCAGGTATTGTCAAAGCTTCTAGGGCACATTCTGAAGGGAAACATCAGCAAGTTCTCCTGGTGCTTTATCCATCATTTATTCTCAATTTGATGCCACCAATACTTGGTTACTTGCTAATTTCTTCCAGTGTTGTTTGCAGTTCTTGACTGTGCTCCATTTATTCTGTGGTCATCTACAATCGCTACTCCTCAGAAGTTACCGATAGACTGAGATATCCCGACCTTGATGACTGGAAAGGTACTATATAAATTGTTAGTTCTGAAGTTGTCTGTTCAAGCCTGCTTGCCAGACGGTGATTGAAGGATAAATATTAGCCAGGAGACTGGGGATTACTCTGCTCTCCTTAAAGGTAATCTTCCTGCTTAATAGAACATAAAGTAAAGGTAAAATTTATTCATTAATCACAAGTGGGCTTACATTAACACTGCGATAAAGTTACTGTGAAAGTCCCTTAGTCGCCACATCCAGTGCCTGTTCGGGTACACTGAGGGAGAATTTAGAATGGCCTAACCAGCACGGCTTTCAGACTGTGGGAGGGAACCGGAACACACAGGAAATCCAAGCAGATACAGGGAGTACATGCAGACTCGGCACAGACGGTGACCCAAACTAGGAATCGAACTCAGGTCCTTAGTGCTGTGAGACAGCAGCAGTAATCATTATGCCACCTGTTACATAATAAACACTGCTATGTGAGAAGCTGTTCATTAGGAACACAATTGGAAAATTACTTCTAAGGTGCAGGAAAGAAAGGAAAACTGGTTAATAATTCGGAATCTTGGAGTCTGGTTGATTTGCTTTCTCAGTCTCTAAGACAATAAAAGCACACTATCATAGCCTCTATCCTGGCTAAGGTTGATTAACTTGACATTAACAAGCCATAACCATATAACAGGACTCAAGTTTCCTAGTTACTAGGAAACTAGTTACTAGTTTCAGATTACTAGTTACTCAAGTTTCCAGATTTGATTTGATTTATTATTGTCTATTAACACACATGACAATGAAAAGTATTGTCAGTATAGCACACAAGAAACAAAGCATACCATTCATAGAGAAGGAAACGAGAGAGTGCACTATGTAGTGTTACAGTGATAGTTAAGATGTAGAGATAGATCAACTTAATGCATGATAAGTCCATTCAAAAGTCTAACAGCAACAGGGAAAAAGCTGTTCTTGAATTGGTTGGTGCGTGACTTTAGACTTCTGTATCTCTTTCGTGAATGAAGAAGGTGGAACAGAATGTCGAGAGTGCATGGGGTCCTTTAATTATGTTGGCAGCTTTGCCAAGGCAATGGGAAGTGTAGACAGAGTCAGTGGATGGGATGCTGCTTTGCATAATGGATTGGGCTTCATTCGCAATCTTTTATAGTTTCTTGCAGTCATAGGCAGAGCAGAAGCCATACCAAGGTGTGATACAGCCAGAGAGAATGCTTTTGATGGTGCATCTGTAAAAGTTGGTGAGACATAGCTGACGAGCCAAATTTCCTTAGTCTTCTAGAAACGTAGAGGCATTGGTGGCCTTTCTTAACTATAGTGTTGGTATGGGGGGAACCAGGACAGGTTTTTGGTGACCTGGACACCTAAAAACATGAAGCTCTCAACCCTTTTTACTTTGTCCTCATTGATGTAACAAGGCCACGTTCTCATTTACGCTCCCTAAAGTCAATGACAATCTCCTTCATTTTGTTGACACTGAGGGAGAGATTATTGTTGCTGCACCAGTACACGAGATTTCTATTTCATTCCTGTACTCTGTCTCGTCATTGTTTGAGATTCGACCCATTACGGTGGAGTCGTCAGCAAACTTGAAAATTGAATTGGAGGGGAATTTGGCCGAGGTGTATAAGGAGTTTAGTAGGGGGCTGAGAACACAGCCTTGTGGGGCACCGGTGTGGAGAATAATCGTGGAGGAGGTGTTGTTGCCTATCCTTAGTGATTGTGGTCTGTGACTTAGGAAGTTGAGGATCTAGTTGCAGAGGGAGGTGCTGAGGCCCAGGCCATGAAGTTTGGAGATGAGTTTCATGGGAATAATAATGTTGAAGGCTGAGCTATAGTCAATACATAGGAGTCTGATATCGGTGTCCTTGTTATCTAGGTATTCCAGAGCCAGGGAAATGATATCTGCTGTGGTAGGCAAACTGTAGTGGGTCCGGGAGGTTGGAATTGATTCGTGCCATGGAGAACTTTATAATAATGGATGTCAGATAGCAAGCGTGAAGTGCATTATTCACCATATTTAGTAAAAGCAAGAAAGAAAATATTCCTTACTCATGCCTGAACCCTCATTAGCTCCTTTGCAAATGCAAATAAGTGAAAAGGGCTCTGTAAAGCAGACATGTTCACCACTGTTAACACTTACTAAGTTTTTCCGTGAGACTTTTCCTGGCCTCATTGATGCTCCATAATTACAAAACCTGGAAAAAAAGCAATGGATTTCGGTCTCACCCAGGAGATCCTAGGCCAATCCAGCTCCAAAAACCTCTGCTGACGTTTTGACAGCTATAACAATCCATCAGATTCTAAAAACAATCAGACAACATTCTAAATAAAACAGGCCTCGATATTCCTTTTTAATTAGAAAAAGGGCCATTTTGCCCAAATCCAGATGTTAATGAATCCTTTAAAAATGTCCTGGATCAGGATTTGTATCAGCATGTTCATTCCTTTCTGGGGTGATATTCTGTGCCCCAAAACCTGTTGAAAACCACCCATTATCTCTTTGAGATGATACTGTTTACAGACTAGCAGCAGTAAAAACATTACCTCCTATCATCTTCAGCGATGGAGATAATAAGACACCTAACAGCTCCTGGAGGTCCCTGCTCCAAGCCAGATTGATCCTGAGGCAAACAGCACTCCCTAATTTCTATGCCAACGTATTGATCCATCAAGTTCCACCTCAGGCAAATTTCTAAATGCCCAGGATATTGACAGTTTTCAAGGCTGCACGTGCACTTGATGCAAACTGTGGGCAAACTAAGCATCGATGGATTACCTGCTGCAGGTATCGTCCATTTTATTTCACAAGCAGCTCCGCGATGTGCTGCGATTGCTGATTCGTAGGGGAAATATCGCAGCCATTTTGCACGCAGCTGGACCCAAATGCAGCCAGATCACACAGGAAATCATTGTCACTTATTGTCTGCCTGATTTGCTGACTATAAACGGCAAGGCAGAGACATGACATTTATTATTACTCTTGCAGTGGATCACTACTGGATACAGTATTTGTACAGAGGCAAGCACACATCAGATGCTCCTGTGCATGTTTGGGGCTTGAATGCACACCTGTAACTGTAGAGGAATAAATCAAGTCCAATATCTTCAATAAAAATAGAGGTTTACTGTACATGTGGATTGTTGGATTTTTTTTCTAAAGATACGCATTTAGTGAATAAAGTAATTAGAGGTACGTTTTCATCCAAAAAGGGTTACAACAATATCTGCAAAAGTCAATCGCATCAATTCTCCACCACGGGTAGATTACGAAATAAAGTATCTGTGATAATGCCTCAAGATTACTCCGCTCGAAAAATAATAAATAAATCTTTGCCTATTATTAAAATGATCTTTTCCTCGGAGGATTTTATTAGGGAGGAAATGATGATATTCCAAAACAAATACAGCTTTCTTATAACAACAAGTATGCTTGATTGAATTTCTCTGATCAAACTAATGGAAACTTGCAGCAAATGAACATAGTTCATCATTTAAAGTAATACAATCTGTGTCAGCACAGCATTTAAACTCTGTACACATTTAGTCAAACTAATGGAAACATACAGCAAATGAACATCATTCATCACATAAGTAATATAAGTCCCGACGTTTCAGCCCTTGGTAATTTTAGTAGGAAAGTAGGTTTTAAACAAAGCTGTCATAACATTGGTGGGGGGAAAAAAAGCAAAATTACTGCGGATGCTGGAATCTGAAACCAAAAGAGAAAATGCTGGAAAACCTCAGCAGGTCTGGCAGCACCTGTAAGGAGAGAAAAGAGCTGACATTTTGAGTCCAAATGACCCTTTGTCAAAGCTAAAAGGCAAAGAAAGCAGGAAATATTTACACTGCATGGTAAGGGAATGAAAGATGAGTCATAATCACAAACCAGGGGAAAAGACTGCTACTGGGGTGGCACAGTGGTTAGCACCGCTGCTTCACAGTGCCAGGGACCTGGGTTTGATTCCCGGTGGGATCACTGCCTTATGAGTTTGCACATTCTCTCTGTGTCTGTTTCCTCTGGGTGCTCTGATTTCTTTCCACATTCTAAAAGATGTGCTGTTTAGGTGCATTGACCCAAACAGGTGCTGGACTGTGGCGACTAAGGGAATTTCACAGTAACTTCATTCCAGTGTTAATGTAAGTCTTAATTGCGACTAATAAATAATTAAATGAACTTTTAATGGCAGTCCATAGAGAGAATAAAGAGTGTGAATGGCCAAACAGCAGAGAAGCTAAAATCAGAGAATAAACTGTGAAGATGAAGAATGGGGGGGATATAATGTTGGTGGCAAAGACTACACAAGCAAGATTTTCTGGGTACGTTCTCCCTGAAACTGGAAAACTCTGCCCAAGGTCAACAGACCTTTCCGCTACGATTCCAGTCATGGGCGGGGTGGGAATTTTTGTCCTGATTTATTCATAATTACACTCCAAAACAAAAGCAAACTAAAAGTGAGGAACTAGTTCACTTTTGCCTTGTTGTAAGTCATGAACCCATCCAACATGCCTCAGCTGCTCAGTCAGATTGCAAAGTGAGTGTTTGTTCAGTGTGTGAGATATGAAAGTCAGGAAAAGCATGAAGTGTGAAAGTTTTCAATTGTAGAGATCAACGCAATAAAAACAGAAACAAAAATCATGCAACAGGTCAGACAGCGCCCGCAGAGAGGGAAGCGATGTCTCTAACCTGCTGAGTGTTTTCAGCAGTTTGTGCTTCTATCTCAGCTTTTCAACATCTGCAGTATTTTGCTTTTGTGCCACAGTGGTATATGGATTAGATGCTAAGCATAATCTCTATGGTCAATATGCAAACAGTGTGTTGGGGTTTAATGATCCATTTTATGAAACAGTCTTCCCAGAAAGGAAACTTAACTGATGAAAGCACAAATCAAGATGTTGCTTCCCGCAACTTTCATCCTTTTAAAAATCTATGACTTAAGTTAAAAAATAAGTTCGTTAGAACTGTGCTAGTTAACTTCTGTCAACCCGACACAGATTTGTGAAAGATGTTCCCTGTCTGACAAAATTAATAGGGACTCTGGAAGAACTACTCCTTTGTATAAAGGCAGTACAGTAGATATATTTGAGTCAGAGGTATTCAGCAGGGTAAAAGGCCATTTGACCTATCATGCCTGCACCAGTCAAAGACAAGCCCAACTATTTTAATCCCATTTTCCAGTGCTTGGCCCATAGCTCTGTATGAGAACTTTCCACTCATCTGACAAAGGGACAAACCCCAAAAGCTCGTGGGTTACTATCAAATCAACTGGTTGGCCTTTAACCTGGTGTTGTGAGACGACTTACTGTATTTACCCCAGTCCAGCGCCAGCATCTCCACATCAGCACCTCTCCTGTGGCCAGACAGGAATTGAAAACTATTGCCAGCACCCTAGCTATTTTCTCCCTTGCCTCACTCAACCACTTGGGATAGATTTCATCCAGTCTTTTCCCTGGAATAGTCACCTTCCCTTAACAGTATCCAAAATGTACATCTGTTAGAAAGGGGGAACTCCCACACTACTAGTCTTCCCCTACTCTGCCTGCTGGTCACCCTTTCTGCCTCTTCAATCTTCACCTGCAGTGTGACCAAGGCACTAAACATGCTACCCGCAACCCTCTCAGCGTCACAGTGAACCCAACCTCAGCTCCAGACTGCAGTTAGCGTGTTGCTGCAGTCCAGCACGTGCAATTCCCAGGAACAACTGAATATTCCATGATTTGCCACATAGGAGCAGCATATCACAGGTGTGAGCTCTCCTGCCAGGACTACTTTGAAGCCCCTTATTTAACAAAAGATTATGCTTATATAAGAATGCTACCAACTTACCCTCCCTCACATTAACTTTATTCCCCTTTCCCTACTTTGCTTAGGTATGTTACTTTGAACCTGACTTCACTTATTTGAATTGCTTTTCAGTTAATCCTTTCTCCAGAAAACATTCCACCTTCTCCAACTTCACCAGGCTCCCACACATATCAAACTCCTGTGTGTACCAAGTCCTCTCATATACCAAATACTGCATGTACCACACTCCTACACATACCAAGCTCTCACATGTACCAAACTTCTATGTATACCAAAAGCCCATGCACACCAAACTATCATGCCTACCAAGCTCTCTCTCATATCAATCTCCTGCATGTACCAAACTCCCACGCTCATCAAGTTGTTTGCTCATTGCATTCAGAATGCTGGTTGCATAGAGACTCTTTCTTTATGCTGTCTTGTGTCAGCTGTTTCAGGAAAGGGTTTAAACCAGATTACTGTTAGGCTCCAATTAAACTAAACTCATCCCCACCAAACAGAAGAGACCTAACTGTTGACCCTTTAATGCTGAAACCCACCTAAACAGTTGATGTTGTCAAGGATCTGGCATCAATTAACACAAAGGCAAGAGATTAACACTTAAACTCCTGCACTTAGCAAATTTGCTACTTCCTTTGTTCATTGCACTCTGCAGCTTGGTTTTTGTTTTAACAAATATTTTAACAATTCAGAAAGAAATATTGACAGCAAGTAAGAAAAGATAGCTGAATAATAGGAAACAAAAGTTTGAATAAAGGGGTATAATGTGTTTGCTGTCCTTTGGAAGGAATATACTCAAGCTCAGTCAACTTTTTAAAAATTTCCTGAAATGGAGCATTTCCGGCACAGCCAATATTTATTGCCCGACCATAGTTATACTGGGAAGCGGGTGGTGAGCTACCTACTTGAACCAGTATAGTCTGGATTGTGAAAGTGTCCTCACTTAGAGGAGTAAAAGGCTTGCAGAAAGGAGCTTAGAAAGCAAATTAGGAGGGCCAGAAGGGGTCATGAGAAGACCTTGGCGGGTAAGATTTAAGGAGAATCTTAAGGCTTTCTATAAATATGTGAAGGGTAAAAGAATGAGAAGTGAAGGGATTGGGCCTTTGAAAGGTGAAGGGGGAAAAGTTTGTGTGGAACCGGAAGAAATGGCAGAGGTGCTTAATGAGTACTTTGCCTCAGTATTCATGGTGGAAAGTGATCTGGGAGGTTTTACTGCAAGTTTGCAGCAGACAGAAAAGATTGAGTATGTGAATGTTAAGAAATAGGATGTGTTGGAACTTTTAAATTCTATCAAGATAGATAAGTTGCCAGGACCGGATGGGATGTACCCCAGGCTATTGTGGGAGGTGAGGGAAATGATTGCAGAGCCCCTAGTGATGATCTTTCCGTCATCAATGGAGACGGGAGAGGTTCCGGAGGACTGGAGGATTGCAGACATGGTTCCTATTTTCTAGAAGGGGAACAGGCATAGCCTGGGAAATTACCGACCGGTGAGTCTGACCTCAGTGGTTGGTAAGTTGATGGAGAGGATCCTGAGGGACAGGATGTATGAGTGTTTAGAGAAGTTTAGCTTGATCAGAAATAGTCAACACGGCTTTGTCACGGGCAGGTCGTGCCTTACAAGTCTAGTGGAGTTCTTTGAAAGTGTGACTGAACACATTGATGAAGGAAGAGTGGTGGATGTGATTTACTTGGATTTCAGCAAGATATTTGATAAGGTTCCCCATGCAAGATTTCTTGAAGGCGAGAGGGCATGGTATCCAAGGGGCTTTGGCCTTGTGGATCTGGAACTGGCTTGCCTGCAGAAGGCAGAGATGGTTGTGGATGGGTCTTTTTCTGCATGGAGATCAGTCATCAATGGAGTGCCCCAGGGATCTGTTCTAGGATCCTTGCTGCTCTTTATTTTCATAAATGATCTGGATGAGGAAGTGGAAGGATGGGTTAGTAAGTTCGCCAATACGGAGATTGATGTTGTGGATAGTCTGGAGGGATGTCAGAAGTTGCAGCAAGACATAGATAGGATGCAAGAATGGGTGGAGAAGAGGTAGATGGATTACTATGTGGATAAATGTGTAGTGGTCCATTTTGGCAGGACCAATGGGATGAAAGAGCACAATATCAAGGGTAGGAGTCTTAGCAGTGTTGAGGAGCAGAAGGATCTTGGGGTCTGGGTCCACAGGACTCTTAAACCAGCCTCGCAGGTGGAGGATGTGGTGAAGAAGGCATATGGTGTATTGGCTTTCATTAATCGAGGGATTGAACTTAAGAGTTGGGAGGTAATGCTGCAACTTTATAAGACCCTTGTCAGACCCTACTTGGAGTACTATGTGCAGTTCTGGTCACCTCACTACAGAAAGGATGTGGAAGCTATTGAGAGGGTGCAGAAGAGATTTACAAGGATGCTGCCTGGATTGGGAGGCAGGCCCTATGAAGATAGGTTGAGAGAGCTTAGGTCTCCTCTCTGGAGAGACGAAGGTTGAGAGGCGACCTGATAGAGGTTTATAAAATGTTGAGAGGAATAGATAGGGTGGATTCTCGGAGGCTATTTCCCAGAGCTGAAATGGTCGCTACAAGAGGATACAGGTTTAAGGTGCTGGGCAGCAAGTACAGAGGAGATGTTAGGGGTAAGTTTTTCACTCAGAGGGTGGTGAGTGAATGGAATCGGCTGCTGTCGGTGGTGATGGAGGTGAACTTGCTGGGGTCTTTTAAAAGACTTCTGGATGAGTACGTGGGATTAAATGGGATTGGGAGTTACAGATAGTTCTATGGTCTAGTAGGTATGAGTATGATCAGGGCAACTTGTGGGCCAAAAGGCCTGTTTGTGCTGTAGTGTTCTATGTTCACTGTTAAGTGCAGTGATGATGGAAGGACTTGCTCCAAATGTCCAAGTCAAGATGATCAGTATCTTAAAGGAAAACTCAGAATGAATGATGTTCTAGCATATTCACTTCATTTGTCCTTCTGTGTGATAGAGTTTGTGGGTTTTGGGAAGTGCTGTGGAAGAGGCCTTTGGAGAGTTGGGGTGTGCAGAAGGCCTGGACACAAGAAAAAATTGTTGATGCCACAAGATCAGAAAATTTGAAAGAAAAGAGATGTTGACAGATGGCAGTTGTTGTGGAAGATGATGGTGGAGCAGTAATGTCATTGAAATAGCAATCCAGAGAGCTAGGCTAAAATCCTGGGGGTGCAGATTCAAACTCCACTAAGGCAGCTGGTAGAATTTAGACTCAATTAATGAAATATGAAATGCAAAGCTAGTCTCAGTAGTAGCAATCATGAAACGATCATTGATTATTGTAAAAACCCATCCGGTTCACAAATATCTTTTAGGAAAGGAAATCTGCCATCCTTACCTGGTCTGGTCTATTCAGTGTGTTGTGGTTGATCCTTAACTGAACTCTGAAATGGCTGAGTAAGTCATTCAGTTCATGGGCTAATAAGCATAGGGAACAAATGCTGACCTTGCTAGTGACACCCACATCTCATGTAAGAATAAAGAAACTTAAACATGATTTAAGTGTTGTAAGTTTAAGGCTCACATTAATGCTGCAATGAAGTTGCTGTGAAAATCCCATTGTCGTCACACTCCAGCGCCTGCTTGGGTACACTGGAGAATTTAGCACCCAATTTGGCCAGTGCACCCAATCAGCATGCTTTTGGACTAAGAGAGAGCACTAGGAGGAAACCCACGCAACATGGAGAGAACTTGCAAACTTGGCACAGACAGTGACGTAAGCTGGGTATTGAACTGGGATTCCTGGCACTGAGGTAGCAATGCTAATCACTGTGCCAACATGCTGCCCGCCACTGCTGCCCCCCCCCCAGCTATTTTATAACCCATACGCGTTGAGAAAATGTTGAAGAGTCTTGATTAACATTGCTATTTAGAGTGGTCCTTGCTAAACGTGCTTAGAACAGGTGGAGGCCTCTGTGTGGCCAACCTCCACCATTGGAGTCTCAGTCCAAGTCCCTCATGCACTTGTAGAGAAGCACAAACAATGGTGCATATTACCTAGGAGACTAATTGGTGGACTAGTCACCTTAAACTCAGCATATTACGAAGCTATCACTTATTTTGCAATGATTAAATAAATAAATAAAACAAAGATAACTAGACATTCATATTGAGAATGTAATCACAGGGTACAAGACCTTCACGAATGGCCAACAACTTTCCAGAATGAACAATATGGGAAAATGCTGGAACAAAGTAAAATTGATGTGATTGAGCCAAGCTTTGGAAATTCCACAGTGAAGCTCAGATGTCCATGTGCGTGCTCTTGCCAAAATGTAAAGCTTTCTTTGTTGTCTTTCTGCTTCTACATGGCACACTTATGCTGTCAGGAGAAGCAGAGGTAGGCTGCTCAGATTCCTGTAATGCATGATGGCATTGTAATTAACACTGCTGCCTCACAGCGCCAGGGACCTAAGTTTGATTCTGGCCTTGGGTCACTGTCTGTGTGGAGTTGCACATTCTCCCCGTGTCTGCGTAGGTATCCTCCTGGTCCTTTTATGATCAGGAATGTCAAAGCACCACTGATCTCCAGTATTGGAGCTGGAAATCTTTGGAGGACAACTTCTAATTCCCATCCCTTGTGTTTCTTGGACTCTTCTCCTTCGAGAGGCAAAAAAAAACAGACAGATGAATAACATTAGTTCACCCAATGGATGTGGTGCATATAATGAAAATGACAATGAGGGAGACAAATGATATTGGATAATGAAGACAGTTGAATGGCAGTGTGAATGGATTGATGGGGATGTGAGGAATTGCTTAAACAGAGATGGATTCACTTACAAGATATGAAGAGTGGTATGGTGAAGTAGGTTTGAGAAAGCAAAATGTGAGGGTGGATGATGTTCACAGCAAGATGTATTTGGGTATGCAACTGTACTAACCCTTCCTAAACTGGTTCGGTGATTAGCTCACTGAATCTAGGAGCACAGTATAATGTTCCCCCTCTGAGGAGTATTATTCCTCCCATGCCAGGGAAGACTCTGGCTTCCTGATGAGCCCATCCGCATGCACTTTAAGCAAAATTTCAGTGAACCACGGTCAATCTTTGCCATCCAGAATTAATTGTAACAGGCAGAAAACATTGGGTGAGGAGCGGGGTTGGTAATGTTGGGAAAAGCATTGGGCAGGAAATCAGAGATGCATGGGGTGAAGGAACATCTGTGATTATGGGCGATTTTTAACCTGCATATAAATTGGAGAGTCAAATTAGTCACAGTACAATAGAGGAAGAATTTCTGGAATGCGTACGGAATGTGTTTTGGAGCAATATGCTGAAGGGAACCAACAATGGAGCAGGCCATCTTGGACTGGGTGTTGTGCAACAAGAAAAGATTAGTTGGCAATCATCTAGTTGTGAGAGAACCCTTGGGGATGATTGATCGTAATATGGTAGAACTCTTTGACAAGAAAGCTAGTGTTGTAATTGATTGAGACCAGGATCCTGAATCTCAATAAAGATTGCTGGTATGATGCATGAATTGGCCATGTGGACTGGGAAACATTACTGAAAAGGAAGACAGTGGACAGACAATGGCAGGCATTTAAAGAACAAACAGGTGAACTCTCGGAATTGTTTATTCCTGTTTGTCACAAGGGAATTGCGGCCAAATGACAGCTTGCGAGGGAAATTAGAGATAGTATCAGATTCAAGGAAGAAGCATGTAAATTGGCAAAAAAAAAGCAATAGGCCTGGTGATTGGGAGCAATTTAAAATTCAGCAAAAGAAGTCCAAGGGATTGATTAAAAGAAAAAAATGAAAGTAAGTTCATGGGGACTCAAAGCTTTTGTAGGTATGTGAAGAGAAAAAGATTGATAAAAATGAATGTAGGTCCCTTGCAGTCAGAAACGGGAAAATAAAGGAAGGGTTGAGGAATTAAATTTGTACTTTTCTTCAGCCTTCACAAAGGAAAACATGAATAATGTACCAGAGTAATGAGAGAAACATGTTTTAGTGAGGAACTGAAGGAAATTAGCAGTGGTAGAGAAAATGTTTTGGGGAAAATTGATGAGATTGAAGGTGGATAAATCTGATATTCCTCATCCCAGAGTACTTAAGGATAGCCCTGGAAATAGTAGATTTGTTAGTGGTTATTTTCCAAAATTCTTTGGACTCTGAACCTGTTCCTACAGATTGGAAGATAGCTAATGTAAGCCCACTATTCAAAAAGAGAGGTAGAGAGAAAACAGGGAACTTTAGCCCGTGAGCCTAACATTGGTATTGGAGAAGTCGATAGGACTTATTATCAAGGATTTCATAACTCAGGATTTGGAAGGCAAATAGTATAATCAGACAAAGTTAGCATAGATTTACAAAAGGGAAATTATACTTGTTACATCCTTAAAGAAATCCAGTAGATTCAACTAGTGGTGTTAACCAAGGAGAACTAGTGGATGTGGTTTATTTAGACTTCCAGAAGACTTTCAACAAGGTCTAACATAACAGACTACTATGTAAAGTTAAAGCACATGGGATTGTAGGTAATGTCTTGCGATGGATAGAAAGCTGGTTAGCAGATAGGAAGCAAAGAGCTGGCATAAATGGGTCTTTTTCTGTTTGGCAGTCAGTGACTGGTGAGGTTCCTGGGGTCTGTTGTAGGACCCCAACTATTCACATTATATGTACTCATACATCAGTCACTGAAAGTAAGCACGCAGATACACCAGGCAGTAAAGGAGGCAAACAGTATGTTGGCTTTCATAGAGGATTTGAGTATAGGGATAGGGATTATCCTATCAGCATTAGTGAGACCACAACTAGAGTATTGTCTGCAGTTTATTTGAGGAAGGGTGTCCTTGCTATAGAGGGAATGCAGCAAAGGTTTACCAAGCTGATATCTAGAATGACAAGTCTGTCGTATGAGGAGAGACTAAGTCTATTAGGATATTAATTGGAGTTTAGAAGACTGAGAGGGGAATTCGTAGAAATTCATAAAATTCTAACAGGGTTAAGCAGGGTAGATTCAGAAAGAAGGTGGGGGGGGGGGGATTTCCCAAAAGTGCTGAATTGGTGAGAAAACTGGCCTAGATCATGATTTGTTCTTTTCAGTGCAACTTCAGACCCGAATCTCCCACACTCTGTGCAATGCAGAGGTCGCAATCATGAATCCCATTAAAAGCTCAGGGGGCAGGGCCTATTTGCGCCCGAGTTAGAGTCATAGACATTTACAGCATGGAAACAGGCCCTTTGCCCAACTTGTCCATGCCATCCTCCTTTTTTTTAAACTCCAAACCTAGTCTGCATTTGGCCCATATCTCTCTACATCCATCATACCCGTGTAACTATCTGGTTTTTAAAAGACAAAATTGTACCCGCCTCTACTACTAATACTGCCTCTGGCTGCTTGTTCCAGACACTCACCACCATCTGTGTGAGAAAATTGTCCTCTGGACACTTCTGCATCTCTCCCATCTCACCTTTAAATCTATACCCTCTAGTTTTAGACTCCCCTACCTTTTGGGAAAAGATATTGACTATCTAGCATGAGTCTGACAGTTCTGGAACTCTGCACATGGGCTGCGGCCTGACCAGTCAGTCTCCCCATTTGCTGATCAGTTTGGTCTCTGGCCAGCCCGGGACCCCCACAGCACTGCCCCTCTCGCCCCCTCTGCTCCCCATGGCCTGGTTGCAGCCCCCAGAAGCATTCCCTGATCAGCATCGCCCCACCCCCAGTCCCAGAGCATCCCAATATCCAACCCCCTGTACCCAACAGTTGTGATTTTCCCCTCCACTTTCCTCACCCCCGCAGACCCTGCTCCCCCCGTTGACCTGCTCCAGAGGCAGAATCTCTCCCCCAGCCCACACCGATCGCTACTCTCCACTCCAACCCAGACTGATCTTGTCTGCAGAGTGGGACCAATTACCCCCGAGGCCCTGCCCACAATAGGCCCCACCCCCTTGGCACTCTCCTACACCTGATGGGCTGTCAAGGTGCCCCCTGGGCATGGGCACTTTGCTCCTTGGGCAGTGTCAGGGGACACAGGCTGACACTGCCAGGATGCCCATACCCAGGGGTCATCACACTCTCTACCATCCGACCCCTGGGGGGGGGGGGGGGGGGCAATTGCCCCCACCTTCACTCTGGCAGGGCCTCTGGCTGGTTCCCCAAACATAGGGAGCTACTCGAAATCTCACCAGAGTGAAATATTCCTGGAGGGTGGGAAATGCCATCGGGCCTGGCGTGGAATTTGCCGGGCCCGACAATCACATTTAAAAATAAAAGATTTAAATCACATACCTGTCTTCCCAGAGGTTTCCAGCATGGTCCTGACTGCACCTCTTGCCTGGCTGTGGGAGACACACGTGTGAGGAACGCGTGCACGAATCCTGCAAAATGGCCGACACGCGATTCTCCCATCCCAATGCTCCAAAATACATGGGAGAATCACATCCCACCTCCCAATGTTCCCAATGATGGGGGAGTCCAGAATTAGGGATTATAATTTGAGGATAAAGAACTGAGATGTGGGGGAATTTCTTCTCCCAGAGGATGGTGAATTCACTCCCACAGGAAATAGTTGAGGCCAAAACATTGTGTAATTTAAAGAAAGAATTAGATGTAGCTCTTGAGGCTAGAGAGATATGAGGTGAAGGGGGGGGGGAGTTGGGGCAGGATCAGGATATTGAATTTGATGATCAAAATCAATGGCAGGGCAGACTCAAAATGGCCTACTCCTGCTTCTAGTTTCTGTTTCCATGTCTCTCCTTGCTGCTTGCCTATTTCATGCTTCTCCAAATCTTTTCTCTGGATTGGCCCTTTAAATACTGGCGTTGAGATCATGCCACATGGGTCCACATCACACCCATTGCCAAAACATGGGAGTATAATGAGTTAGCTGAGTTCAAATCCAGTATCAGACACTATAGATTTCCAATGTGATATTGTATCTTTCTTGTCTCTGAAGCTAATATCTGACCCAATAGGTCTTTCACCTCCATGTGAAAGATCACAATGTTCTTATCAGGAAGGATTTCTGCAATAACTAACCAGCAATTTTTTTGTATCTTCCTTCTTTTGCAATATTTCTGCTCTTTCTGTGGCATTTACAGTTTCTTAAACATGCAAATACAAGCTAATAAAAATTGTGAAAGTGTAATAAATATATATTTATTACAATCACTTAAGTGTAGGTTAAAGTTGGAAAAATGAGTAGTTAAATGTGGGTTATTGTTAAGTTTAAGCTTATTTATTAGTGTCACAAGTAGGCTTACATTAACACTGCAATGAAGTTACAATAAAAATCCCCTAGTCGCCGCGCTCTGGTGCCTGTTTGCTTACACTGAGGGAGAATTTAGCATTACCAGCGCTCCTAACCTGCGCATCCTTCAGACTGTGGGAGGAAACCTGAGCACTCAGATAAATGTAAACATTGTAAAATCTCACCTGAGTTCGTCAGACCCTCCCATTGTCCGTCCCTCACCCACCTCAAATCCGTGGCGGGTGAGATGGTAAAATTCCGGCAATGATGTTAAAAATGGGAGCCTATTGTACTCAGTTTGTGATGGTGGCAGTGTTAATGCGAGCAAACCTATTGCTTTGTTGTATAATTCAGACAAATGCGCCTGAAGTAACTTCATGCAAACATCGATGATTTTTTAAGCTAATTAAAACTCCAGAGACAGCAATCGTTAGATTACAAAGCTTGAGTATGCAAACAGAATTATTTTCTTTATTGACAAACATGTCTCGATAATTTGCGCATTCCCATTCATCTGCTGCCACACATCTGCAAACATGTTGATCGCGTGTGCTTCCGGCAGACTATCACACATTGTCGTTGTCTCATCCTCTTTATACACGGAAAACTGCCACTATAGCTGGAGACATTTCATGTTCTGCAAGTCAAAGGGATGGTTTTTTAAAAAAAAAAATTCCAGTGTATCTCCTCAGAATGAAACATGAAACATTTATCATGGCAAATGTTAGACGTGCAGTAAATGGAATTGTCCATCTCCGCGATATAAACTTAATTCCAGCTAACAAAAAAAAAACAGATGTCATTGACTGAAAAGAAGGTGACTGAATACGTGGACAAAAAGTCCTTCAATTCAATGGTTAAGGCATTATTTCCAGGCAGTGTGGAACTGAGAGTATCAAGGGCCCCAAGTCTATCATTTCATGCAATATTTATTGTGTCAACTGCAGAACAGATAAAAGTTTAAAAGGTTAACTAACCTCTTGTGGGATCCCCCCCCCCCCCCCCCCCCCCAGCACTTTACAGTTAGTTGACTGTTTAAATTCTGACAACAAGTAACTCCTGTTTTAACCTTTTTCAAGGAGTCCCAGACAACCTTGAATAAAATCAGACAACTCCTCTTAGACTGCATGCCCAAAGAGCTCCTTTCTGCTATTTGTATCTCATATAAAGTTCAATCTAGCTTTTTCTCCCCCAGAAACAAAGGGCACTACATCAGTTCCTCAGTGTTACTCTTGTGACTTTCTTTAACAGGTATGCCGTCACTTATTTTTAGGATATGGTCCTTTTGTGAGCTCCCTACACAGAGTTTAGGCAGTCGGTTTAGCTCAGTTGGCTGGTCAGTTGGTTAGTGATGTGGAACAACACCAACGGTTTGGTTTCAATTCTTGCACTGACTGAAGTTATTCATGAAGGTCCTGCCTTTTTGGCCCTGCCTCTTGCCTGAGATGTGTTGATCCTCAGCTTAAATCACCAGTAGTCAGCTCTCCCCCTCAAAGGGAAGGAGCCAGTGTCATTTGGGATTACGGTGACTTTACCTTTTTACACAGAGTTTACAGAATGAATGGGGTTCTCACCTATTTCCATCAGTTCTACTCTGTAGGTAGTAGGAAAAAGGTGGTAGGCTGGAAAATCCATTTTCTCATTCTCCTTTTTTGCATAGGGCCTGGTATCAATTTGTTAACCTTCCGGAGTGACTGAGATAAGAAGTTGGGAAATTCCAAATGTAAACCATCGCTCCCCTGTGTAAGCAATCAGTTAACTGCAGCTCATTAGTAATACTCTTGTCCTTAGGCAGTCAGTGGTGGGTTCAAGTCCTAGTTCAGAGACCTAAGCACCAGATCTAAGCTAACACTTCGATATACCTACTGAGGACATTCAGCACTATGACAGGCACTGGCCTTCAGATGAGATGTTGAACTAAATTCTTGTCTGTGCTCTTGAATGGAGGCAAAGGATCCCCTGTGTTATATATTTAAAAGGGTTGCAGATTGCTTTAAGAGCTAATCACATAATTTGATGGTGATGTCATTAGGGTGTTTGCAGAGCCTGCAGTTTTACTTTGAGTTTTGCATTCTGTGCACTGCTGAGATCAGCTTTTTCAATAAAACCTGTTGGGTGTTCATTTGAATCAATGTGTACAAACAATGCCTTTTCTTGCTGTTAAAGCTCACAACCTCTT
Organism: Sphyrna mokarran; assembly: GCA_024679065.1. Lineage (NCBI taxonomy): Eukaryota > Metazoa > Chordata > Chondrichthyes > Carcharhiniformes > Carcharhinidae > Sphyrna > Sphyrna mokarran. Next base: position 11,006,591 of record JAGIQG010000019.1, read on the forward strand.
GCACATTTCACTACAGCACTACACAGAGAAACAGAGCAGTTCTCCCTTGATCAGTCGTTATCCTTCAATCAACATCATAAAAACGGATTATCGGGTCATTATCACATTGTTTGCTGAGTGAAAATCGTCTGCAGTGCTTCCTACATCAGACTAGCCACATTTCCAAACTACATCACTGGGTATGAGGTATTATAAGGCATCTGGTGGCAATGAAAATTGCTATATAAATGCAAGTTTTTTTTCTTTCCTACCTACGTGCTCGTATATACCTTCTCACAACATGACATTTATCTCTCAACTGATATCATTGGAATAGCTTTCTGGTTATTATTGTACTTTGTGTGAAAGTTGACTGCTCCATTTCTTGCATTACAACAATAACACTTCAAAGTATTTTGGGGAGCGGGGTCAGGAGGATGTGATAGGGTGGTCATAGAATCCCTACAGTGCAGAAGGAAGCCAACAAGTCTGCACTGACTCTGACAGAGAGTATCTTACCGAGGTCGACTTTCCATCTTCTCCTTGTAACCCAAGTATTTACCCTGCTAATCTACATACCTTTGGGCAGTAAGGATCAACTTTGCATGGCCAGTCCACTTAACCAGCACATCTTAGGACTGTGGGAAGAAACTGGAGCACCCATACACAATCCATGAAACCACCCATGGCCAGAATTGAACCTAGGTTCCCAGTGCTTTGAGGCAACAATACTAACTACTGTGCCATGCCACGATACATAAATGCAAACATTCGCTTGTCTGTGCTTTTGAATAGAAGCAAAGGATCCCATATTCATAAATATATATTTGAAAGGATTGCATGCTGCTTTAAGAGCTGATCATATGGTTTGATGCTTTGTTTCCATGAGGAGTTGAATAAAGAAAGTGAACTTCCTGAAGGGATGAGGAAATTGGGAGCATAAGTAAAGTGATTCCAAAGCAGTTGGTGTGATGAGCCTTTGCATTAGTGAGTACCCCACTGACCTTGGGATCAAAATGCCTGCTGAAGAAGAAAGAAATTGGCATTTTGTGACTAGAAATGGTATCGTTGACAATATAACTTCCCATCCCTTTAATGCCAAAATTAGATCAAGCTTATTTTATTAACATGGCTTAAAAGGTATAAGAGAACAACCTGCATTGGTCACACAGTATTTGCAAATTATCATTATCAAGACACGATTGGAATTCACCCTGAATTGTTTCATATCTAAATATCTTTGCGTTTTACATTTCCATTGTAAGTTTTGTCCTTTTAACATCTTTGCGGAGTGTCGTCAGCACTATGCCCACACTGTCAAAAGATCGATCCTTTGACCTCCAATCCATTTCTCTTTAGAGAAGACAATCCCATTTAGCTTCCCTTTTGTTCCTGCAGTATCCCCATTATGGCAGCAAGTCCTAATTATAGTGGTTGAATGCAAGTTTTGCAGTTTGAGTGATTGTTTGATCCACTTAACATATACTTTATATTTGAAGCCTCGCTGAAATGCTCTGTTTTCTTGACAAAACAAAATCAGGTGCTAAACGTTCAGACTGAAATTTCAGCTAATAGCAGTCAAATCGCTTTTATTTGAAATGGAAGGATGTTGTGGCGGTGACAGGTTAAATGTGCCTTTTTAATTTTCATCACACTTGTACTTTATTTAAAAGGGCTAATGTGATTTTGATATCTGTGCGGCGCAGGGTAGAGAATTATGTTTTAATGGTATAAATTCCACACGCCTGCTCTAGCCTGCAAGATTGACTTAATTTCCAACTACTCCATTTATTTAAGACCCAGGGTTGTAAACGTTCCTGCCATGCAAAGTAGCCATTCTGTCTCTCAGTTTTAGAGTATCAGCCACTGGGTATGATTCACATCATGCAATGCTGTAAAATGAATTGTTTCCCTGGTCTATGCATGTTTGCCATTTGTTGTGAGGGATTCTCAAATTTGAAAATGTTTAGCCACCAACATTAAACTATATTTATTAGTGTCACAAGTAGGCTAATATTAACACTGCCATGAAGTTATTGTGAAAATCCCCTAGTCGCCGCACTCCGGCGCCTGTTCGGGTGCACTGAGGGAGAATTTAACATGGCCAATGCACCTAACCAGCACATCTTTCAGACTGTGGGAGGAAACCAGAGCACCCAGAGGAAACCCAGGCAGACACAAAGAGAACGTGCAGGCTCCACACAGACAGTGACCCAAGCCAGGAATTGAACCTGGGCCCTTGGCACTGCACCTAACCCTAACCCTAATGCTGTGCCACCCTGCCACTATCACACTAAACCTCACAAGAAGGGGCATATAGTTAGATGAGGTGCTCATGACTCACTTTTGATATGAATATGTGGAGAGTTTGACATATTACAGCATCTTTGTAATGCAAGTGCTTTTGAGCAAGTTTTTGTGATTTATGTGATGTCTGTTCAACAATCTTTCCTTTCATAACTGAATCTCTAATTTAAAGGTTTATCTTTTTTTGTCCCATTCCATAAAATTGCTGCTTTCACATAAATTGTGCATATGTATGTAGACTTGCTTTGTAAGAGGAATCAGAATGGAAATTTTAATTCGATGCCATTGACACAAACTGCCTTCACAAAAAAACGTGCAGGTGCAACTGGCAAAGACTTCCAGAAGGAATTTAAAATGGTGCAGGAAGGAGGGTATAATGTGAATATTCCCATTTGAAAGAAGCAGTGTTGTACTGCAGCAATAAAAATGAACAGCTTTCTAGAGTGGCACAATGGAAGTTGCAATAGAAAGCAAGGAAATAAGATATTACCTGAGGTATAAATATTGACTCCAATATGTCAGGGGATATTAAAGACCAGGTGTGGCACGGTAGCACACTGTTAGCATTGCTGTCTCACAACACCAGGACCTGGGTTCAATTTTGGCTTCGGGTGATTGTTCATGTGGAGTTTTCACATTTACACCGTGTGTACCTGAGTTTCCCCCCCACACTTCAAAGATGTGTAGGTTAGGTGGATTGGCCATTTGAATTACCCCTCAGTTTGTGAGTGAGTGTGTGCCCTGTGATGGAGTGATGTCCTGGCTGAACAATGACTAATGATTAGTGTTTGATTTTGAATTAGAATCAGTGGTGAAGTGAAATATCAGAGACCTCCTTAAATGGTTGCCATGAAGAGGTGGATCAACGAGATGCAGATCTAAACAGCCCGGTTGATTCAGTTTCCTGTGAGACCATGAGGGAGAAGGTATGCATTCCCTACAAAATGTGACAGGGTAAATAGTTTGAAGACAATGAGTGGGAGTTTCTAGCCTTTCCCACGGGCAGGATCTTATACTCCCACGAGGTGTAACAGGAGGACTAAGGGGGGATTTGCTATCCGTGCAAGGTAATAACAGTGTGTCGACCATTAAAGATTTATAAAACACAGTGCATTCTTCCTTCTCGTGAACTTGCTGGCTAATTGATGCAATAATTCCAAAAGCATCCTGAACTCACCATTGTCTTCAAAAAAATAATGTGAGGTAAAAGGTTTGGATTTTTTTTACACAGGGAGGGAGATATAAGAAGGTGTAAAGTATTAAGTTTGTGTTATTTTTGCTGCCTTGTTGTAATACTGAATCATGTGACTCAGAAGGAGGCCATTTGGTTCGCTGTGCTGGCCTTTCAAAAGAATTGTCCAGTTCGAACACTTCCCCTCACTTCCTTCAAAACCTTGCAAGTTCTTCCTCTCAGTGGATTTTGTTGGTGACACCGTTGTCTATTTGAGATAGCCACAATATGAACTGAAATATCGACATAGTAAACTCAGTTTGGAAAGTTCACAAAATGGCTCTTAAAAAGTCATTTTGAGATTGGAAGAAACATTAAAAATAGGAGCTAGAATAAACCATTCAGCCCATTGAATGGGGGAAACAGGCTCAGTGTGATCATGGCTGAACCTTAATCTGAATGCCATACTCTTGCCCTCTCCCCATCCGCTAGAGCCCTTTTGAGTATAGAAATCTATATATTTATCTCTTAAATACGGTCAGTCTCCATTGCGTTCTGTGGTAGAGAATGCCACATGTTCACCAGCCTCTGTTTGAAGGCATTCCTCCTCATCTCAGTCCT